>JAXQQM020089684.1:0-600000 GCA_034641835.2 Pinus albicaulis
TTGCTTTGTTAGAATCGATTTTTTATAAGCCTCCCATTGACGCTTGTTTCGCCTCATTTGGTCAACTGGTTTAAAAATGGTACTCCTTTAAAGTCCCATCATTTATCTAAGTCTAGGTTAAAAATGCTATTTTTATTCTTTTTATTTATTTTCGGAGTGGCTGTAGTTTAGAAAATTTCATAACTAAACTAAACATCATTAAAATAAAACCAAAATAAAAAACTGATATTTAACATTAAATTTTGAGATTAACTAAATTAATTATTATAATAAAATATAATTAATTTAATTAAAATTAAAACTTAATATTAAAAATATATATAAAAAATAAAATAAAATAAAATTGACATCGCATATCGCAATATCGCAATATCGGATCCATCGCAATTTTTTAAACATGCACATTTGAAAATCCCTGATCCAAGGTTCTTGCGATATGCGATGTGTTAAAAGTTTTTAATATAAAGTTTTTTGTTTTACCCCTTATGCCTCCCGTACCTCCACCTCACTCACCCTCACGTCACCCTCACCTCACACTCTACTCACCATATCCCTCCATAATCTCACATATATGAATTAATGGGTGTAAATTGATTTCAATGGTTTGTTTAATGGAGTTTGGGTTTGGATTGATTCCAATGGTTTGTAAATTAATTTTTATATTTTTATATTATAATAATTATATTATAATTATAATGTTTATTATAATTTTAATATAATTTGAATTATAATATTAATTATATTTAAATTAACTTTTTCAAATCATTTGTATATTAATTTAATTTTGTAACTTAATTAATTTCTAAATTAGATGATAATTAATTAGAATTAATTGTTAGTTAGTTAATAATTAATTTAGAATTAATTATTAGATAATTATAATCTAATTTAGGATTAAATTTCTAATTAAAAATTCTGATTTTTAGCCCAGCAACAGAATTTCCAGAATTATGCCAGTTTTGACTCATCAACTTTGGAGGCTCATAGATTGAGTTATACTTGGCCAAATAAGGCCCAGGACGGCTCATTGGAAAGATAAAATCAAGGAGAACATTTCTGAGGAGGTTCCACTAATAGATTTGGTCATTAATTGGGTCAAAAATCATGCAGAAAATTAAGCTCCGAATTTCTAAAGCAAAATCAATTTTCTGATTTATTTTCTGCATTTTCATTTGTCCAAGCCTCTTCTAATTGTAGATTCGCTCATCAATGATATCTTTGGCCAATTAAACTATCCTAGGCATTAATAGAGAGCTTATATTTTATTTTCAATTATTTATTTAAATTAAATTTGATTGGATTTGTTTTAATGCCAGAAATGGTATTTTGATTTTATTTTTACATTTTAATTCATTTTGATTTCTTTTTGCAGGAAAACAATAGAAGATATATGGAGAAAAAGACTTCAATCAATAAGAATTCTCCAGCAATTAAAGATGGGAATTTTGAGCAAATAAAATTGGATTGGGCAGATTTCTCTTCAACAAACTTTCATCTCAAGGGTTCCTTCGCAAAAATTATAAATAACAGATTGCAAAATGTAATAGTGGCTGCTCTCCTCTGCAATTCTAGAATTCTAAAAGCACTTTTGTAATAGGGATTTAGAGTTGTAGGTGGGAGGAGTGGAATCTCAGATCTGGGGATTATTGAGGTTTTTATTTTACATCCTGAGTTATGTACAATGAACAGAGTTTGCAATATTGTAGCTCTGATTTTGAAAGCAGAAGCTTAGGCATTGTAAAGGACTACTAGAGACCGGAGCTGGAGAAATGGATTCAATAAATTGGTATTTCGAATACTATTATTTTAAATGCTGGTTTTATTTTATGATAATAGGAATGGTGTCAATTTACTTACATATTTGTGCACTTTTGTCGGTATGGGTAATTTGATTCTATTTTATGTTGTTATTTATCTCTGCTCTTATGGGCTGAATCCTGATTTTTGAGTAACTATTTACTCATAAATCTGTCTTTTAATATTGGATTAATAAATAGTGATATGTTGTGAACTTTTTCCGCATATTATTGTTTAATAATTCAAGTTACTGATTAAATGATCAATACCATTTTGTGAACTATTTCCTGAGTGTTGTTGATTGATTATTTCAGTTAAAAGGTCTCAATAGGATGTGTTTTGCTATCCATAATTTCAGTTAATTGAACTATTTCATTAAATTGATATTCATTATAAACAAGACATATTTCAATCTCAATATTTTAAATACCTACTCTTGGTTGGGTTAGATTTATATCTGCCTAATTGAGATAGGATTAAGATAGTTCATTTTGCTTGCATCTTAGAATAAGTTTGCATTTAGATTAATTTCTACATTCTTTTAAGTCCTCTTTCCAAAGAGGCAAACTTTAGTAGTGGATTGGCTGAGCCCTAAATCAGCTTAAGGATCACTTTCTTGCCTGATCAGCAAGAAGGTTGATCTGATGTCTCTTTTCCATTGGTGAATGAAAGTCATATTTTAAAGCCATTGGAGATTGAGAGAAGGTAACTGGACCTAGTTGAACCAGTTGGAACCACCATTCCAAACGGAAAAGGAGCTACTTTAAGGTCCGGACCGGGTGGTCATCCCCCATGTTGTTGCAACGATTTTCGAGGCTTCAACATTTTGGCGCTAGAAGGAGGGCCTAAAACTTGTTGTCTGTTGGAGTCTTTTCAATTTTAACATTTTATTCAATCACGATGGCTCCTCTTAAACTTCCAATTTGGAGTTGTATCCATGGACGTGCATCTTCCAATACTCCACCCGAAGTGGTAAGACTCTTGTCTCAGGTAAAATTCAATGGTAAGAGAAATTCTTCTGTTTTTAATCATGTCCTTCAATTTATTCAAAATGTTTCAAATTATTATTTTCAAGGAATTGATGAAGGCATCTTATGCAGAATTTTTACTCTCACATTTGGGGCAGAAGCCAAAAACTGGTGTAGAACTCTTCCGGTTGCCTCAATTCACAGCTAGGATCAATTTGTTACAATTTTTATTTGTATATTTGACAGCTATAATTATGATCAAGTATATGATGAAATTGAATATCTACGAACATAAAATGAATCTGTTAGAGATTTTAATATTCGATTTCATTTGAATTGTTTAAAATTTAATGTCAAAGATGAACCTATGAAAGAAGAATCACTAGATTGGTTTGAACATAATTATTCTCTTCCCCCTAGTCCCGATCCATATGAAATTAGTTCAAGCTTTGTTCCATCCCCTTCTAACATAAATGAGAATTCCAATTTGGGTGTGAAAATAAATTGTGATGAAGAGGTTTCACAAAGCTTGGAAAATATTTCTAATCAAATGCAAGAAGACAACAACAACAATTTTGGAGAAAGACCTGCATTAGAATCTGAAATTTTCTCTGCATTAAATTCAGAAAATCAGATTGCAAATCAGCAAGTGCAAGCAACAATCAAAGTAAATAATAGCATGCAAACTGTTGTACAAATTTCTGAATCTTTTCATGATGAGAAAATGCTGAAATCAGAGCAGCAAAGCAATCTTCTTCAAAAAAGCATGAGTACGCAAAGGAATGATTTAGAATCTGAAATTTACAATGAGCATAATGTACAAGAGTTCTCAAACCGAAAGATTTTTAAATGCATTATTTCAGATTCACATTTTTCCCTTTATCTTGATATTTTTTATGATGGTAAATTTTCCCCTCTTGGTATTAATGATATTTCAGAAATTAAAGAGGATGATTTAAATAAATTACCAATAAATTTTTATCAAGATAGAGAAACAATAATTGATCACTCTTTTTCCATTAATGAACATAAAATTCTTGTTCCTCCTTGTTTGGATATATTGGATGAGATTGAAGGGAATTCTAAAGAATCTTGTGAAGTCATTTATGATAATTACTCTGACATAGAAGATGTTGATTTCTATTTTTCTCAAGAGAATTCTCATGATAAAATTCAAATAACATCTGAGAATGAGGAACATTTCAATTTAGAAATTATTCCAACTAATCCTCACTCTAAAGCAGATAATCATCTTCATGATTTCACTATTAGAGAAAATATTCCAATTTATGATTCATATCATGATCAAGCTTTCATTCCTGTTCATAATCATAAATCTCTTTCTAATTCACAAGTTGGAATTCGAAATTACTCAAATTCCATAATTCTGGCCAATCCTTGTGAAAAAAAATTTATTTCAAAACAATCCCAATTGTGCTGTAACATTAGTTGTAACAATAGTGATTTCATTTTATTTTTGTTTCCTCACTTATTTTGTATTAAATCAGATTTATTTTCAGATTTTATTTTTCAGATTTTTGATACATTACGTTGGCATATTGAGCACTTTATTATCAAACATTCAATTGATACTTTTCCCTATTGGAAAATTGAAGTTTTATATTATAATCAAAAGCATCAAAAGATATTTCAATTTCAATTTCAATCAATGCTAATGTTTTATCAAAAGATTCTATCTTCTCAAAGGCAATATCAAAAAGAGAATGTAGTTTTAGAAGTCAGCCAACAATCCAATTTAATTAATAATTTTCCATTTCATTTGAAAGATTTCCATCCATTTTTCATTAATTCATTTGAAAAATATTTGGAAAATTTTCCTTCATGGAAGATTGTCAATAGCTTAACATTTACACATAACACTAATAGTTTCTTCCAGGCCTTTGAATCTAAAAGCTCATATCCACAATCTGGCCTTTCATCTCCTCTTTTGAACATTTCCCAATTATTAATAGAAATCCATCCAGATTTCTATGATCCAATTGGTATTCAATTGGAAAGCAAATTTCATGAGAAGGAAATTTTAGATAAGCTTCTAACAATAGTTGTACATTCTGATTTCAGGTTTAATTTTCTTAGTTCAATTAGATTTGTATTTTTATTACTAACGTTTGAATTGTACATACATGTGGGGATTAAAATGAAAAAATGGTTACACTGGAAATATGACTATACCTAGTCATTTTTCAAGTATATGGTTAGAATAGGAGTAGAGTTAATGTAGTTGATTTATTTTCAACAGTTCTGTAGATTAAAAATAAAAAAAAGAAATCAACCATTTTCATACATGTTCAGTGAAAACATTTTCTCCCAATCGAAAAATTTTAATTCTTTCTTTCCTTTTTAAATTTCTTAAAGAAATACCTCTACTCTGTCTATTTTGAATAATGTCTTGATTAAATTCAATTAAGGTTGCACTTGACATCAATCGCCTCAAAGCCACTTTTCTTAATTTTGGGATTTCCTTCTAAGATTTTCTTTTGAAATTTATATGATAAAAGTTTTGAGGATATAAAAGCTTCATGATCTCATTATCCCATGAAATGTATGATTGTCTATGATAAGCTTAATTCTGACTCAATCATTATTATTCAGTCTAACCTTTCGTGGTAATCATATGAAGTTCATATTATCTTCCTAGAAATTTGCTAAGCTGACCTTAAGGATGCCCATTTTGCTGTGTGCACACATTCAAATCTGTTTTGACATTTTTCCACAATTAGTGGCTTTATCCCATTCGGACCTTTAGTTTATTATCTTATGTTGTAATATGCATCATATTTATTTACTAAAGGCATTATTGAACAGTCACTATAACAATACAGATTTTTCTCAAGTTAATTCGGAATGAGCAGAGGTAATAAATTGTTGTTTCAATTCAAAAGGGAAGACTATTTTCATATTTATTTCTAGTAAATTTTATATTTCCTGAATATGAACAAGCAGATTTTATTTAGGTTGATTGCTCACTCTGATTTAGAATAAATGATGAGATGATTTTGAACAAAGGAAAAATTTTGATAAATTGAAGGAAAAATTTGAAGACTCATGAGGTAAAAAAACTACAGAGAATTTCCTTCCATGTACGCATTCACAAGTTGATTCTCATCTATTATTAGTTTCTCTTTTTCTTAGTTCATTTTTTATTTTTGTTTTGTTTTATTTGCAGGTTTTCATTTGTTTTCAAAACTTGAAGTAAGCAGCAAACCCATTTCAAATTTGCAATAGGTTCAGGGAAATTTTATTTTGAGATTCATTAGAATTTGAAAATTTTTAACTTTGCTTTCAACCATAAAAAAACCCAATTGAAATTTCAAGCAATATCATAGGATTCCACTTGATTTTCATATTGCGGATACTCCAGTGAAAATGTTTGCAATACTACCATCCCACTTGTCTTCGTCAATAATTTCATTTCGATATCACATCATCCACTTCACAACCATTTGTAGCGAAATATTTCATTGGAAGTAGCTTTTAGCATTTTTGACAACAAATTGTTCATAAAAGATCTGCAATGTATTACCTCGCTCATATATCATATCGCATTTTGCATATTAGAGATTTGCAATTGAATATACTTCCATTTTCATGAATCGCCGATCTCCGATAAACGACTTTACCGATATTGCGATGACCACATAATTCCGGACCCGATATGAAATTCAAATCAAGTTTATAAAATATCGCGTCCAACCAATCGCAATAAAAGTAGGAGCATAATTTTAAAGGGTTGATGTCTCGAATCCGATATGTTACTAAATTTTCATCATAAAATTATCGGGTCCACTCTTCATCGCATATCGGCGTATCGAGAATTGTTACATCATGTGCTTAAGATTTCCAATCGCGATCACCAATTAGTCACGTCATTCATTGCATATCGGCATCGCAAGAATCAAATTGTGTTACATCGGGTACCAAAAGGTTCGCCAATTGCCGATTAGCTATGTCATCCATCGCATCGCCGATATTGGAATTTCCAACATTATTATTCTCCGAGATTCCGGTACGCCGATATCACAATCGCTTCATCACATTTTATATTCATGGCCATACCACTATTCCAAATTTGTGATGTGCAATGTGCAATGTGCAAAGTACAAATCACGAGATGCGGTGTACGATCTGCGAATTGCAGCATGACTGTCCCCGATTCGCAGTATAAAATTTCTTCAATAGTGTGATCACTACATCTCATCGCACATATTTTTTTCGCATGATCTCATATCGACAATTTGCTATTTCAATCGCCGATGCGATAAACTCCAACACATGCCTCTACATGCAATGCGAATCATTTGATAAGGCGATGTGTTATTTTAAAAGCAAGCATGGGCAATCACTATGGTAAGAAAGAAAATAATGACGAATTTGCAGTATAGTTAAATCATTTCGATTTCTCATATATTTCAGTTTTTAATTCCATAATTAAATATGGAATTCAATACATCTCTATTTTCATATTTAAATTTTATTATTTTGGATTTGGTCTTTGATTCTGAACAATTTATAAAATCGTGGAGTTTATATGAAACTTATAATATTTTGAGAAACATTCGTTACTGCAAATTCACATTCTCATTTCTGATGCATTTCTTTTAATTTCAATTCCCTTGAGCACTAAGCATTTCATTTTACATTTTACTGCTTTCTTTAGTGTAAATAAAATAAATAATGATTTTGGGTTATAGGATTTTGGTTAGTTTGACTTCTTCATGTTTTTAATGTTAATTAAAATAAGAAGTTGGCTAGTTTGGAGAAACTAATACCTTTCAGGTAAGATCAAAAGTAATCATCCAATGGTAAGATTCATGTACCCAATTTCATTTATTTTAATTTCATTACTTTAGTTTCAGTTTTTTTTTTCTGATATATAAATCTATTTTGCAGCTCCTCATAAAAGCTTCCAATCCTCCACCAGATCATATTTTCGAAGTCCATACTCTTCTCCTAGCTTAATTTCAAGAAGCAACGATAATCCTCATTGAAACAACTACGCTAGGAAGTTTCTGAACCTTTAATTTGTTTCTTTAAGCATTACTTTTTATTAGAAAATGATTAATATGATGCTTGGAAACAAAAAGATTGATATCAGACAGAAAGTTTTCATTGTGGCTGAATTTTATCGTCACTACTATCTAAAAAGCCTAAAACACTTACAACCCTGCAAGGTATGATTTTTCTAAATCTCGACATAAGAAAGATTGATTACATGATTATTTTCTTTCTTCATATTGTTGAGACATTGGTATAAACATTCTTGTTTGAGTTTATCTTGCGAAACTTGGATTTTCCTTTCCATTTTTTAAAATTTCTTCATTTTTATTTTTGCTAATTTCTTTCTCATTTTAGCATAAGAATTATTTTTCCTTTGGTTTTCAGTTTTGATTTTGGTGACTTTGCCATGATTTATATGGAAGGCCTTCTTGTTACCTAACTATGGTTGGCATACACGGAGAAAAAATTGTTAATAGTCATCTACTAAATTTTTCTTAAATCTCTTAGTAAAGTTTGATTTTCTTATTATAAAGGTAGACATACTTAAGGAAGAGATTACCAATTTAGAGAAGTTGACAAAGTATCATAAAATCTGGAGAAATTTCTTTTTCATCAAAATTGTAATCATTTTGAGATTTCAATATTTTATTAAGATCTTTCAAAATTCTATTATCAGTCAAGAAAAGTTATTTTTAACCAAGTAAAGACACTTTATAGCAAAGCACCTTTTAACTCTAAAAATGTCATTCTTAACTCTTAAGGAGTCAATGGTTCTCCCTGTTCCAAAGAGTCTTATTTTTCTAGAGTATAATCCAAAGATATATTTAAACTTAAAAGATAAGAGGTCTCATCATGAGCCTGCTTACCATGATCATAGGGGAAAAATAGGCTGACATTACCAACACTGCTAAACAAACCAGGGTAATGGCTTATGGTTGCAAACAATTATAATACAAGGGTTCTCATCACGAGTCAGCTTGTTCAGTCCAATTATAACCAGTGAATGGCATTGTCAACCTTCTGGCTACCAAACCAGGACAATGGATTTTAAGATTTAAAAAAAAAAAAAAAACATATATAAATGGATTTATCTCTAGGTCAATAATTCTTAAAGAGATGGGATTCTGAATCATTGATGATTAAAAGGTAGCCATGTCGAGACTATAGATGTTTGCTGACAATAGTGGCTCTACCTATGACAAATGAGTATATTTTAAAAACTAAGCTGTAAAGTGACCCCTGCTTTATCTCTACAACTAATTAAAGGCTGATATAGAGTTTTGAAATATTGTAATTTATGAGGAATTTTAAGAAAAATTACAGTTAGATGATTCTAGCTTTTATTTCAGACTAATGAACCTAGTCAAGCATTTCAAGCATAATTCTCTCTTCTTTAATTAGTTTTACTTTGATTTTAGGAAAATCTTATTCATATCAAACATAGATAATTGGTTCTTCTCCCGTGTGTCACCATTGTTGTGGTAAAACACAACCCCCCCATTTTTGACTTGTTCACTTCAAATAATGGGGACCCTTTCTATAAATTTTTGGCTAAACACCTTTCAGGATTCTTATTTATTTTATTATCCTACGCGATTGTTAATTTTTCATTTTCTTCGTACTCTTGTTTTGATTTCTTTGTTAAAATCGATTTTTAATAAGCTTCCCATTGATGCTTGTTTTACCTCATTTGGTCAACTGGTTTGAAAATGGTACTCCTTTGAAGTTCCATCATTTATCTAGTCTGGGTTAAAAATGCTATTTTTATTCTTTTTATTTATTTTCGAAGTGGCTGTAGTTTAGAATATTTCATAACTAAACTAAACATCATTAAAATAAAACCAAAATTAAAAAAAACTGATATTTAACATTAAATTTTAATATTAATTAAATTAATTATTATAACAAAATATAATTAATTTAATTAAAATTAAAAATTAATATTAAAAAATATATATAAAAATAAAAAAATAAAATAAAAAATTTACATCACATATTGCAATATCGGATCCATCACAATTTTTTAAACATGCATATCTGAAAAACCCTGATCCAAGGTTCTTGCGATATGCAATAACGCCAAATGCGATGTGTTAAAAAAATTTTAATACAAAGTTTTTCACCCCTTATGCCTCCCGCACTTCCACCTCACTCACCCTCACGTCACCCTCACCTCACACTCCACTCACCACATCCCTCCACAAACTGACATGGATGAATTAATGAGTTTGGATTGATTTCAATGGTTTGTTTTATGGATTTTGGGTTTGGATTGATTCCAATGGTTTGTAAATTAATTTTTATATTTTTTATATTATAATAATTATATTATAATTATAATGTTTATTATAATTTTAATATAATTTGAATTATAATATTAATTATATTTAAATTAACTTTTTCAAATCATTTGTATATTAATTTAATTTTGTAACTTAATTAATTTCTAAATTAGATGATAATTAATTAGAATCAATTGTATATATTAGTTAGTTAATAATTAATTTAGAATTAATTATTAGATAATTAGAATCTAACTTAAGATTAAATTTCTAATTAAAAATTCTGATTTTTAGCCCAGCAACAGAATTTCTAGAATTATGCCAGATTTGACTCATCAACTTTGGAAGCTCATAGATTGAGTTATACTTAGCCAAAAGAGGCACAGGACAGCTCATTGGAAAGATAAAATCAAAGAGAATATTTCTGAGGAGGTTTCACTAATAGATTTGGTCATTAATTGAATCAAAAATCATGCAGAAGATCAACCTCCGAATTTCTTAAACAAAATTAATTCTCTGAGTTATTTTCTGCATTTTCATTTGTCCTGAGCCTCTTCTAATTGTAGATTCGCTCATCAATGATATCTTTGGCCAATTAAACTATCCTAGGAATCAATATATAGCTTATATTTTATTTTCAATGATTTATTTAAATTAAATTTGATTGGATTTTTTTTAATGCCAGAAATGGTATTTTCATTTTATTGTTACATTTTAATTCATTTTGATTTCTTTTTGCAGGAAAAATGTAGAAGATATATGGAGAAAAATAATTCAATCAATGAGAATGCTCCAGCAATTAAAGATGGGAATTTTAAGCAAATAAAATTGGATTGGGCAGATTTCTCTTCAAAAAACTTTCATCTCAAGGATTCCTTTGCAAAAATTATAAATAGCAGATTGCAGAATGTAATAAGGGGCTGCTCTCCTCTGCAATTCTGGAATTCTAAAAGCACTTTTGTAATAGGGATTTAGAGTTGTAGGTGGGAGGAGTGGAATCTCAGATCTGGGGATTATTGAGGTTTTTCTTTTATATCCTGAGTTATGTATAATGAAGAGAGTTTGCACTATTGTAGCTCTGATTTTGAAAGCAGAAGCTTAGGCATTGTAAAGGAATATTAGAGACTGGAGCTGGAGAAATGGATTCAACAAATTGGTATTTCGAATACTATTATTTTAAATGCTGGTTTTATTTTATGATAATAGGAATGGTGTCAATTTACTTACATATTTGTGCACTTTTGTCGGTATGGGTAATTTGCTTCTATTTTATGTTGTTATTTAACTCTTATCTTATGGGCTGAATTCTGATTTCTGAGATACTATTTACTCATAAATATGTCTTTTAATATTGGATGAATAAATAGTGATATGTTGTGAACTTCTTCCGCATATTATTGTTTAATAATTCAAGTTACTGATTAAATGATCAATACCATTTAGTGAACTACTTCCTGATTGTTTTTTATTGACTATTTCAGTTAAAAGGTCTCAATAAGATGTGTTTTTCTATCCATAATGTTAGTTAATTGAACTATTTCATTAACTTGATATTCATTATAAACAAGACATATTTCAATCCCAATATTTTAAATACCTACTCTTGGTTGGGTTAGATCTATATCTGCTTAATTGAGATAGGATTAAGATAGTTTCTTTTGTTTGCATCTTAGAATAAGTTTGCATTTAGAATAATTTCTACATTCTCTTAAGTCCTCTTCCCAAAGAGGCAAACTTTAGTAGTGGATTGGTTGAGCCCTAAATCATCTTAAGGATCACTTTCTTGTCTGATCAGCAAGAAGAATGATCTGATGTCTCTTTTCCATTGGTAAATGAAAGTCAAATTTCAAAGCCATTGGAGATTGAGAGAAGGTAACTGGACCTATTTGAACCAGTCGGAACCACCATTCCAAACGTAAAAGGAGCTGCTTTAAGTTCTGGACCGGGTGGTCACCCCCCATGTTGTTGCAACGATTTTCGAAGCTTCAACAGAAGGGTAACCATTGTTTTTAGATGAGAATTACAGCCTAGGGATAAGGAAAAACTCTAGTACTCAGACTCATCTGTGTGTTACGACCACAGGTGCAAGATATTTATAACAATGGTTAAGCCCTCAAGACTATATCTCAGATGCTACTAGGGCCCAAAAACCATTCCATACTTATGATTAATGATACTATGGTATAGAATAGAGTGCTTTGGGTGTAAGTTCAAACATGAATGAGTCGGGATCATAATTGGTGGCATGGAAATATTTATAATCTTATTCAAAAGTTTGGAAAATTAGGAGTTAGCCAAAATTGGAAAGTTACAGTTAAACCCTGCTTTTTTTTCAGAATTGCAAATTTGGGTAGTTTAACTTAGAGTTCCACATAGGGAAAAAAATAGAGACTAAATACTTTAAGAACACATTCATAATACTTGATAGAAGTGGGAAAAAATCCAAAATAAGAGTTTATTCATGGAGAAGAGTTTAGCTTACCAAAAAATTCAAAAACTAAAAATATCAACTCAAATTGTATATAAGCATAATCAAATTTGCAAGAATATAGTGTTTAGAGGTTAATGTTGTTGCTACTTCTGCTGTGTACTGTGGATTGATCAGGGATTAGAGATTAATAAAGGTAATTTTATTTTGTTTGGGGTGTGTGATTGAGGTGAGAATGTTTTTTTTTTTAAGAAATGAAGTGGGCTTCATGATTTGAGCTTGAAAATTGTATGGAAGATGAATCAAGGAGGCGAAGAAAGTGGCATCTTGTAGATAAGGGGTTGTAGCTCCTTCCAATAGTTGCTAGTACACAATTAGGAGTTGGAGCTCCTTTTAGTAGCAACTGATAAATAATGGGTTGTGGATCCTTTATGTGGCAGCTGATAATATAGTGGTAATTACCCCTTTCAATAGCAGTTGATAAATTAGAGAGTAATATCTTCTTTTTTATTTTAGCTAGATAAATTTGGAACATCGAGTATAAGATTTCCATTGTGAAAGTAATTGAAGTAAAAATTTGAAGAATATGTGTGTTAAATATGTGGTTCTTGTTTTGGTTACTGTCATACTGATATGAGTTATTGTTGAAATGTTTATTGGTTCCCTTTTATTCTTTACTAGTGAAAGGAAGTTTTAAATTCCCACAATACCAATTCACCCCTCCCACCCGCCTCCCCCCCCCCCCCAACCTCTCAGTGTTGTCATGGCTTATAACAAGGGGGGATAATATGGGGTACCTAAGGAATTATCCAAGGGGATATAGAATTTAATATGCATACAATAATTGAATGGGTCGACTTTGTAGTAAAAATTAGATAATAATAAGGGTAATTTGCATTATACCATAAAGAATACTCATAAGAAAGTAAATACACATGAGTATCATTCTATTGGAAATGTCTTGAATTTCGTTATCGTATAAAAATCATGAATTATGGAGTGATCTCTTCCATAATGAATATTTGATGGTGTTTGTCTTCCTCAAAGGTTCTTCTCTATATTGTTGGGTTTGTTCATGGTGAATTTTTGGAGATGTTTTGGTGTTTTTCAATTATCTTATAAATTTTATGGTGAACTATATCTCATATCTTTTAAATTGCACTACAAATCTTATGGTAGCACTTTATAACAGCCCTGGTGAAAATTCCTTGTAATACAACTAAAATAATAAACATGTTTGGTGGGACACTTATTCCAAGCTGAATGTTGGGAAAAGCATCCTAGAGGGTGCTCACTTTGGTTTATTATGGATAAGGAAATTAGAAAAGGCTTTAGAAAGGCACGAGGAATTAATTGATATTTTATTTACGAAAGTAATGGAAAATAGAAGAAAGGGAGGTGAAAGGTCAGAGGTTTCATGTGTTAGGCCAGGAGGTAACTCCACCAAATAGATTGAATTTCATTAAAGAGTGCAAACAAATATATGAATGGAGGTGAGACTCTTGGGATTCATCTCCCTTTATCTCTTTAACTTCCTTATTTTGTATTTACATTATTTTTACAGTTTCACCCAATCCCTAGGATTAGGTTTCAATATTCCCCCCCTTAATTTGAAGGGATATTGGTGAGTACAAGCATCATTTTGTATATTTTGAACCTTTCTTTTCCAAGTGCTTTTGTGAAGATGCCTGAAATCTGCTCATCTGTGGGACAATGACGTAGATGGATTGTCTTAGCCTCAACATGATGTCAAATCAGATGGTATTTTGTATTGATGTGCTTCGTTTGATGATGGAACTTTGGGTTCTTATCCAAATTTATTGCAGAAGTGTTGTTTATAATTCGTTTCATCTCCAAATATTCCATAATTTTCCTAAGCAACAAAATTTCCTTTGTTGTTTTAGCTGTTGCCACATATTCTGCCTCAGTTGTGGAAGCTACTCAAACTAATTGTTTATTTAATCTCTAGGAGACAACTCCTGATCCAAGACTCATATTATAACCTAAAGTAGATATCCTAGTTTATTTGTCTCCATCAAAGTCTGAATCAAAGTATCCAATCAAGCTGAATTTTCCCACATGTGTATACTTGAGTCCAAAGTCTTGAGTCCCTTTCAAGTACTTTAGAACTCTTTTTGCAACATACCAATGTCCCTCACAAGGATTTTTCATAAACCTGAGAGGATTCCAACATTAAATGAGATGTCTGGTCTGGTAGTAGTCAGGTAGATGAGACTTCCTACAAGTTGTCTATACTTTGTTGAATCCTCAAATTCTTTTCCTTCAATGGATGTGATCTTCAAGTATTTTTCCATTGGATTAGTCAAAGGATTATACTCAGCCATGCCAAACCTATTCAATAGATCTCTAATGTACTTCTTCTGAGAGAGGAATATAAACTTAGGATGTTGAGTCACTTCAATACCAAGATAGTAGTGAACATAGCCCAAATTAGTTATTTCAAAACCTTTCCTCAATTCCTTATTTCTGGATGAAATATAGCTCTCATTTCTCCCTGTCATCAAAATATCATCTTCATACACCAAATATATACAACTTTTTTTCCAACTTTCTTGAAAAATACATTTGCATCATCAAGATCATAATGTTTGAAGTTAAGTTTTAGAAGATGCTTAGTTAACTTCTCATACAAGGCTCGCCGTGATTTCTTGAGGCCATACAAGGAATTTACAAGCTTGCATACTTTGTGTTCTTGGACCTTCACAAAAACTCCTTCTTGTTGGGACACAAAAGCATTCTACTTTATATCTCCATTCAAGAAAGAAATTTTTACATCCATATGATGGACTTTTCAACTGTTTTGAGCTGCCAAGGAAAAGGGTTTCTAGATGGTAGCCCATTTTATTGTGGGGGAAAATGTCTCCTCATAATTGACCCCTTTTTTCCATGAATTTTTTTTTTTCGCAAGCTTGACTTTGTGCTTGTCAAGTGAGCCATCAACTTTGTACTTGTTATTGTAAATCCACTTGTAGCCAATTGGTTTGGTTCCCAATGGAGGATCAACCAGCTTCCAAGTGCCATTCTTTTTCAAGGCATCATATTACTTCTGCATCACTTCATTCCATTCATCATGAGAAGCAGATTCTTTGAAGGAAGTTGGTTTAAAATTTGTAGAAAAATTCAATTCACAATTATAAGAAACGTCCATATCAATAGGTGAATTAGAATCACCTACATCACCTCCATTTTTCCTAGTGGAACTTCTTGTTCCTGTCTTTCCAACCTCATAAGGATAAACATTTTCAAGTGTCTTTGTTAGCCATTTGGGAGGAATGTTCTAAGATGGCATAGGCTACTCAGCTCACTGAGTTAGGGTTGAATCGAGACTGAGTCTCCCAATTCTATCAATCACGTCACTCAAAGTGTCATCCGTGGTTGGATTTTCATGTTGTGGAGAGAGTGCTTTAGAAGGTGATTCCACAGATTGATTTTTTATATGAATACCCTCTTAAATAAGTGGAATATGATTATCAAATTCTTGAAATGAATTTGTGTGTCTGAATCTATCCAAACGATCAAGCTCTCGCTCAACAACATTTTTTGTCTTCGAAGATTCAAGAAATGTGACATCTCTAGATACTACAAACTTCTTATTAACTTAATCATAGAGAAACTATGCTTTGGAGGCATTGGAATACCCAAAGAAGATACACTTACAACTCCTTGCCCCAATTTTGTTTCATTTTTACTTAAGTATCAATGCATAACAAGTGGAGCCAAAGACCCTAAGACGCTTTACCGAAGGAATGTGGCCATGCCACAATTCATAAGGAGACTTGTTTCTAATTGCATTAGAAGGAAACCTATTCTTTATATACAAAACAAATACAACTTCAAAATTCTGTAAAATTGATGTTTTTCAAGAAATGCATGTTGCATCCACATGAATTTCTTACATTTTAGAAGAATATATACACAGGAAATAGAAAAACATCATGGAAAATTACGTGTGGATGCATCATGTCCATCTCTATTGTAGCGTATGAAATGAATACCATATTTTTCACTTTGAAATTGTCTGCCCCCCTTCCTTTGAAATGTCTTCTCCCTCCTTCTCTTCAGCCACCTCTCATTAGGGGAACTTTGAGGTCTAAAATTAACCTCCTAAGGAAATTCTAAAATAATAGTGGAAATAATAAAATAATATTTGATTACATCATCAAATTTTAGAGGAAAAAAATAAAGAACAACTTTTTCAACTCATATTTTGACTCATCTCCCTAAGGTTTTACTCAAATTTCGAAAAGGAATACTCATTGGATGCAAAATTTAATCAACCATCCAAGGAGTGCCCATGATGCATACTTTTGAGGGACTCTGCTACACAAAAAATGAGAAATATATGAAAAATGTGATTGGGTCCATCAAAACTATGAAACATGGGTACTCCTTGGCTGAGGAATTAAATTTTGTATCCAACGAGTAATCTCTCTCGAAATTTGAGTAAACCCTTATGGAGATAATTTGTACATACGAGTTGAAAAATAGTTTATTATTTTATTATTTTTTAATATTTTTACTTTTTTACTCCAAAAATGGTGAATCATCCCCCATGGTTGACATCATCATCTTGAATCCTATTGGTTCTCATAAATTTTATTTTGGTTGTACATTTTTCTTAGGAGGCCCATTTTAAACCTCAAAATTCCCCTAATTCCCTCTAGAAGAATCTTGAGAATGATTCTTCTCTCTATGTGCAAGACATACAACTTCTTCAGAAGACTGAGGAGATGCCTTCTTCCCAAAATCATTTTCTCTCTCTGCAAACGTCTTCTGAAGAGAATCAAAGGTAGTCTCCTTGAGGTTACCACTTGCTTGCAATGACTCAATATAATGTGAGTAAGTGGGATATAATGTCTTGACATAATTTATGAGAGGTATTTCTATTTCAACATGAGTGTTTTAAATGTTAATGCATGATAGATATTACTTCTGATGCTAAAGAAAGAGGGTCATAATTTTTTAATTCAAGACTGAATAGTTTAATCATTAGCTGAACAACTTCAAGCTCTCAATGTGATTCATAGATTTCTTTCAACTTATTCAAGTCTTCATAAGAATATGAAAATGGTGTAATATGGTGAAACACCTCTTCATTTACATATGCTGCAATCAAGGAATAGGCCTTGCTATTCTTGTTTTCCCAAATGGTGATCTCCTTGTATGATGTAGGATTCACAGGTGAATTGTATCCGTCTCCTTCACAAATTCCTTTCCATGTCTCATTAAAAATGAGAGTGTGCTTGATTTTCCAAGACCAGTCAGGATAGTTCTCCTTTCCGGAGAGAACCATGCCCATAATAGATATGAGTGAATGCATTCTAATATGTACTATAAAAAAAATTTACACTCTGCTGCCAATGCTGTAAAATTGAAATTCTGGTGCTAAAAAATTCTAGTGCTAAAATTTTGTAAAAATTCTACAAGGGCATGAAGCTAAAATGGAGTTGCCTCTAATACCATGTCAGACCCGGAGGTAACTCCACCAAACTGAATTGAATTTCATTAAAGAGTGCATACAAATATATACATGGAGGTGGGACTCTCGGGATTCATCACCCATTCTCTCTTCAAATTCATTATTTGGTATTTACATTATTTTTACAAGTTCACCCAATCCCTAGGAGTAGGTTTCAACAAAATGTGAGGAGGAAATGTAGGAAAACAATGAAAAATTAAGAAAATAGAGGCCTCATTGATAAAAAGTCTTCTGAGGATCAGTTGGAAAGAATTTGCTCACATTTTTGGAGCTCTCTCATTATTATTTCTCTCTCTCTCACACTCTTGGACACTTAGAGTTTTTGGAGTACTTTGGCATTGAGCAAGAAAGGAAAGGGCAGAAAAGGAGGAAGCAAGCAAGGAGGAGTAGGAATCAAGCAATTGCACAGAGATTTGTTGGTAGGTATCGGATGGTATGTGTAATTTCCTTGCTAGATTTGGCATGCATGGTATTACATGTGGTTCTTTTCTGTCTTGGCATGGGATTTTTCCAGGTGTGAAAGTGTTTTTAGCCTAACCTTGCTATTTCCAGATAGCCATGGTGTTGTAAAATTCTCATATTTTGGTATATCTAGATTGTCGGATTGGATTCGAAACCGAGTGAGGTAGATCTATGAATTGATATAACACCTGGCCTAGTAACCCCTGAACCAAACTGTGGGTTTTGGTAAATCCAAATATTGTGTTGCCTCGGTATGCCTAAGAATCCTCGACTAATTAATGGCAGTATATACAGTAAATCTTAGAGGTGGTTTTCTCTCCATCAGCACTAGGAATCCCATGTTAGGATACCGGGTAAATCTCAGAGCCGTATGTCTCATCAAGCAGCCTAGTGACCCCCGATTCCGACTGTGGATTGCTATTAAATACTAAGAGATTAGGAGACATGAAAATGCCCCTACGTTTAGGCGAAGAGAATTCAGTATATCTATGCTTGTGTTGAAGAATATAAGGTAAAGATCACAAGAAAAGCCTAGTTTTCCATTGATGAGGGTGAGGTGGTTTAGCCTCAGGATGACCGGGTTGGCTATTTTGGTTTCCTACATTCATGCTTGAAATATGGCACTGGGGTGATTGGATGAAGAGAAATTTTTCTCGTAAAAATCACTTAGGGAACATGCATTAGAGGAATTTTGAGGCTTCAAATAATGCCCCTAAGGAAATAATAAAATAATAGCTAAACCAATAAAATAATATTTATGAATTTGCAATTCACTTTTTGCACCAAAATCCATGTAACCATGGTTAAATTCAATTCAAAAGTTGTACCAAAATTAATTAATAAAAAAATTGTATTGATGTGACTATAAATAAAAATGAGCTTTTTAAGAAAGAGTCATTATCATTGTACAACTAATGCATTTGTCCTTTGTACTTAAATAACTTAAAATAAAATATAAATATAAATTCTTAAATTCTTAATTATAGAATATACTACTAATTAAAATTTGTATTATTTAAATTATATAATAACATGTAATTAATATACTATATAAAAATAATATAATATAATCTAATATTTATTGAAAAGTGTGTAAATATAATATTTATTGAAAAGTGTGTAAATACATGAAGATTGTGTAGGGATATGCATTAGTTCTTTCAAAAAATATGAATTGACAATAATAATATTATATTGAAAAAGTGTGAAATGACATTTATTATGAGTACTTTACTTTATGACTTTAAAAGTACTTAGAGCACTACCATGGTTAACCATGAGTTTTTATCCACCATTGAAAATGTGACAAGTACCTTTAACTCAAGCAATGCCACCTCAACCATTAGGGATGATGTCAGGTCCCCAAAATGTGTTTGGTTCTCATAAATTGAATTTTCAGATTGTACAATTTCGTTAGAGGCCCATTTTAGACTCAAAATTCCCT
Source organism: Pinus albicaulis (assembly GCA_034641835.2). Lineage (NCBI taxonomy): Eukaryota > Viridiplantae > Streptophyta > Pinopsida > Pinales > Pinaceae > Pinus > Pinus albicaulis. The sequence goes on from JAXQQM020089684.1 coordinate 19,901, forward strand.
AATATGGAAATCCCATCTACGTTTAGTTTTTACACTCATTAATGTGAAACTCATTTATTTGGTACTTGGTATGAAAATTTATTGGTTGTTATGTTGATTTTATTGATGTTATATCCAGGGTATTTCTGTTGCTATTATGTTGGTTATAAGCTTGTATTTTATCAGTGATGATGTATGGCTCTATCTATGTTTTTTCCTGTAAATGAATAAAAATGTATCTATGGTAAAATAGATTTCCTTTCAGCTTATCATGTAAGGGATAAATTCTTCTTACCAATTCTCAGATAAGTATTAGACCCCTATGTTTAACTATGTTGTTAACACCCGTAGATGCAATGTTTGTGACATGTTTGAGGAAATTCCTGTCATGGATGGGTGGGCTCAGATGATTTACTGATGATGTGATTTCTTCCATGTATTTTGTTTAATTTTCTTTATCCACTCCTGAAGTTACAGGAAGTTCTGGGCAATGAACTGGGCTCAGGGGATGAAAATTTGGCACAAATCCTGGAGCGGTAGGCACAAAACTGACCTTTTTTGGGCCTTAGCCTCTACCTTGACAAGGGAAGAATTTTGATAAGGGCCTATAACAACTCCCTTTCCCTTATATTCTCACTGTTAAGAATAAAATGGGTCAAAAATAAGCTCCCCCTTAGGGAACAAGAGCCTGGAAGGTTGGGTTACCTCCTTGGTATGTCAATGATGCAGTGTAAGGTTTGGTTGTCATGTTTCTATCGATTCTACTTCCTCAAAGTCATTTAGGAGGTTTAATATCATATTAGTAGCCTCTCGTCACATGTTTACCTCGATTGGCTGGTTACTTGGGTAGATGTGGAAAGAAGGTATCATAGAGTGGTATTAGAGCATGGTTGCACTCTCCTTGGGTTGTGTGTGTTTGTCGTGCATACATGTCAATTGAATATGTGTTCCTCATGCTTATGTTCTATGTGCTTGTTGTGTATGCATGATGGCGATGTTTGGGTTTCTAATCTATTTGTGTGATATATGATACCACAAACTGGTATCAGAGCATGGTTCAACTCTTGGACTAGATGGGTAGTGTGTTGATCATGTGTTATGTTGATTTCTTATGTATTTCTCATACCTATGTTGTATGTGGTTGTTTCATCCGAATTTTGTTGGCCATTGTGGAAATGGTGTCGCCATGGAAGTGATTATTATGTTTTTTTCAACGTATTGTCATGAATGTATTAATAATTTTGTTTTGTTCTTATTTATGTATTGTTTGTGCACTCTTGCTTACATGTTGTTACATGTTGTGTATGCATTTATTGTTTATGCAAGGTCACATATTGGTCATGATTTTGTGTTGTCCATATATCCTTTATTATGTGATGTTATATGTGGTACATGCATTGGTCGTTCATGATTGGTTAAACATGTCAAGTGGGTGCACATTGTCAAGTTTCTATTGGTTTGGTGAAGGTTGTTGTGCATAAGGTAATTTTATGCAATTAGGTCATCATGATGTTTTTTGGTATGATGTGATGCTTATGTGTTGGATGAGATAGAGTAGGAGATGTGGGTCATCAAAGTGAATTTGCAATATTGGAACTTGAGGCAAGAGCAGATCGTCATACAAGTGTGCATACTTAGAAGGCAAGTATGTAGTTCATGGTTGTCGTAAGCATTAGGGTCACTTATATGTTTGTCTTCCCATTTTTATTTTGGTTACATGTATGATAAATGCTAGTTGATCAATGTAGTCATATTAATTATGGTTATGTGTATGCCTTTCATTATATTGATCTTATGGTTACATACATTATAGATGCTAGTTAATCAGTGTAGTCATATGCATTATGGTTATGAGTATTCCTTTCATTATATTGATGTTATGGTTACATAAATTATAGATTATAGTTGATTAGTGCAGTTATATGTACATGTTTCAGATAGTCATGAATGATAGAAACCTGTGGTGTTATGCATTGTTATTGTTGTTTTATGTTAGAAAACTTATATGTTGTTGATGAGCATGTTATGGGATAAATTGTTGATTTTGTATGGTAGTTAGCTTGATGATTAGACTACTTGTTGTTGTTACATGGTAGTGACTTGATGGTTAGGGTTATGACATTCAGGCATGAGTTGACCTAACTATGATAGTGTGTTGTATTATGTCTAAACTGATGGTGCATATGTGACTGTATGCATGATTGACATTTTCTTATGGATTTATGATGTGAACATGTTAGTTAGTTACCATTATGGTGATCTTATTTATGTTTTATTTGATATGTTGTGACGTTATGTCATGCTAATCTGAATTGATTTTGCAAACAAGATAGCCTCCCCTAAGATACATTAAGGTATGAGTTTGATTACATCATATACTTGGTGCTTGAATGTTTGATTATGTCATCTATTTGGTGTTTGATTGATTTGGTTTCTATTACGTCATCTAGTTGATTTATTTATCATTGTGAGTTTATAGTTTGTTTGAATGTTTGATTAATCACATGATATGAGTATGTGTCTAGAAGATTTCATGAAGGAGAGATCTTGTTTTAAGATAGTTGTGCTAACACATATGTGATAATATAGCTGGTATATACTTGAGAGTAAGTAGGTGATAGTTGTAGTATTATGTATTATTATCAATGAATTGGAGTTCATTCTTTATTATGACATAGTTGTTATTCTTGGTAAAAGTTGATTTCGAATTAATATATATTTTGTCTCGTTGTTGATACATTTGGTTGACATGTGTGCGTCCTTAGCACAAGGTAATATAACTTGTATGTTGTTATATTTATTTATGAATTGACATTTACGTGTCTATGAAAATATGATGTAGGGGATTCCATGGGAAAAGAGACTCCTATGAAATCTTGAAGAAGGCCTAGGTTGATCTTTCCTTTTGAAACATTGAGAACCCATGGGAATTGACTCATGATGTTTGTTTCAAGTCTCATGCTTTTGGTCTTTTTTGATTTGTTATGATTGATTTGAGGTTTTGATTGCATCTAGCACATGATCATGCCACTTTGTTGTGGTGTCGTTTTGAGCCCCAAAGATGTCATTTTCTTTCACCAAATTTCACTTCATTTCCTTTGTCCTTTATCATTTATAGGCTTAAAATATCAATAGGATTGATTAAATTCACTTTAAGAATGCATACAATGACAGACTTATTATACTTTCGTGGTTTTGTTGTTGTAGTAATTTTTTACTAGACTTAGCTACAGAATGCAGCCATTCTGTAGCTAGTCGCCTATTCCGCAGCTATCTTCATGTTCACACAGGTTACAGGTGTCACTTAAAGGAAAAACACATATGGTTGAATTCCAGAACTCACCTACATCATTCCTTGCCCTCTACGAAGTCTGAGCAAAAATCTGCAAGTGGTTATGCACGTGGAGGAAACCCAAACTAAGAAGTAGATTCCTACCAGGACAAGGACTCTACAGATGTCTTCAGCAAAGTACGAGGCCTCCACAAGAGTTCTAATTTGATTTTAATTGAAAAATACACTTATCCCTATTTCTTCTCCACAACAGTTATGTATTTCTATTATAAGAATAACTTGGGAAACCAAGAGACAGTTAGTTAGTTGATGTTTTATTGTTAAGTTGTCCAAGACCGTAATACTCTGTTTTTGAAGCGTTTTCCTTTAATGAAAGAAGAACAACTTTAATACATGATCTGAAGCAATCTTGAGGAGATTCGTGTGCTAATCTGGTGGTAGAGGGCCCCTACTGCCCGAGAGGCTCTGTTCATATTGTTTAGATAAGTAACTTTAGCTCTATTTCGTTCCTAATTTAGGCAGTTTTCTAAAATTTATGTTTTATGCTCACTTACATCGAATGTTACAGCCAGTCTTGTTCTTATGAATTGTTCCAAAATATCACTAACACTGAATGAGATAGAACTGTAGTATTTCAGAGATTAATTGCATTTTAGTTCAGCTATAGTATTTCGGAGGTTAATTGCATATTAGTTCGGTTTTGTTTAATGTATTTTAAGTTTTATTAGCTAGTTGTATTCTAGTTCTGTTACATTAGACTTAAAGGCCTTCATTATTTACAAACTGCTCTTGTTCTTAATCTCTGCTAATACATCATTATCATAGGAACAAGAATTGGTAATGTCATTTTGAAGTCTTGACTGTTCTTCAATTTCTCATAATTTTACAAACTTGCCTTTTTCCAAAACTATTCCAAAATATTTCTAACCCTTGAATGAGGCTTAATAGTGACATTTTGAGTTGCAGAATGGATTAATTTTAGTGTCATAAGTTAATTTAGAGTAGGGTTCCTTACTATGTTGCATATAATCTTTTCCAAATGTGTTCCAACAAATTTCTAACCATGGATGAGATTTTCTCTGTGATATTGTAAGTTGTTGTTTACTTAGAAGAACCTCATTGCATTAAACTTATCATTTTCTCAAGTTGTTCCAACATACTTCTAATGAAATGAATTGGACTGAGTTCATGTTATGAGTTATTTTTCTTGTCAAGTTTTGCAATCTGTGAATTAGCATTTTCTGTTCTTAGGTGCTATACATAGTTTAGAATAGATTTTGCTCTGTTTTAGTGTGACCAATAACTTCCCTTTGCCAACAACTTAGTTATTTTCCTCTTAGCATAAAAACACAAAACCAAAAACACTAGAAAAACACTAAACACAACGAAGTAGGAAGCAGATACCTAGGCACATATAGTGCACTTCACTTCAACAATTTACTAGCCCTGGTTGACAATTTATGACATCAATTTAGGAACACTAAGTTGAGCAGACATTTTGGTGCCGTTGCCGAGGAAGTGTAACTAGGTAGCCTTGTTTCTTACCTCCCAAAAACAATGATATGCATAGAGAAAGAGACTCAAGGGGTAGATTCATAAAAAGCAGAAGCTTGATTCCTAGAACACCACTTGTGCCACCAAGACCAAGAGGCAGCACACCTCCAACTCAAACCCACATCCCATACTCCACTGATCATAGACTTCCAGAGGACTTAAGATCAGACATTCCATCAGAAAGACCTTCCACTTCATCCACTGAACCTATCTTAGAAGAAGATTCAAGGACCCCTGCTAGAGACCTAAACTTTTCCACTTCCACAGGAGAATCAACCATTGCAGAAGAAGGAGGAGGAGGAGTCTTTAATGGAGAACATACACTATTTGGAGGGGGTAGAGGTAGAGGTAGAGGAGAAGGAGGTAGAGGTGCAGAAGGAGAAGGAGATAGAGGTGAAGAAGGAGGCAAAGGAAGAGGTAGAAGGGAAATGGGAAGCTATTTTGGGTTTCTTATAGTAGATGAAGAAACCAATGCAACTATGAAAAACATTTCACCCTCTGTCCTTCCAAACTTTTATGGACTCAAAAGTGAAGATCCTAAAACCTTCCTATTTGAATTTGAAGTCCTATGTAGAACCTATGATTACTTACAAGATGCTCAAAAACTTAAACTATTCCCTTCAACATTGAAAGGAGCAGCAATAAAATGGTTTATGAGTTTGATCAACAGTTCTATTAGGACATGGGAAGACATGAAACATGCATTTCTAGAGAGGTATTTGGATTACTGTATGCCAGTCAACCATAAGGAGGAAGTGTTTAAAATGCTACAAAAAGAGGATGAAAACCTGGAAGATTTGTTGGAGAGGTTTAACTACAACATCAAAAGAGCAAAAATGGAAAACTTAGATCAAGATACCTTGAAAGCTCTCTTGTTGAAGAAAATTAGGGATGAATGGCTAGATATCCTTAATATGATGGGAAAAGGGGATATATCTCAGCTCACATTACCTGAAATAGTTGAATTATGTATCAACCTTTCAAGAGGGAAATCTAAAACTGTAAAAGGACCAAGAGACCCTGCTCTTGCAAGGGCAAGTAAGTCTGCTTCTGGGACAGTAAGTAGGGCAGAAATAGGACATATGCTTGATGAATTAAAATCTGATATTTTAGGGAGTCTTAGTGAACAAATAGACACCCTTAAATTACAAAACAAGCAAAAAGCTGAATTTGATGCCTTAGCAATCTTTTGTCCCAAATGTAGAAAGAAGCATGCCTTGAGAGAGTGCCCTTTGGATGCAAAATTAGTAGAGACTTGTGTAATTTGTTCAGAAAAACATGAGACCAAGAGTTGTCCTTCACTTCCTGGTCTTAAAGTTGTCTTTCAAGAAGAAACCCCTACAAATTCCACAGAATCTCTCAATTTTGTCTCTAGGAGGCCTTGGCAAGGACCTCAAACACAAGGATTCCATGATCAACTGTATAATCAACCCCCACCAAATTGGAATTCTTGGCAGCAACCTTGGCCCCAATTCCAAAATAAATCTCAAACTTGGGCACAAGGAGTACAAAATCCCTATGGAAGATACTCTCAGTACTATCAATATCCACCATCCTATCCACCATATCCACATTTCCCTCCTCAACAAAATCTTCAACAAAATCCTCAACAGAATCCTCAAAATCCACAACATCAAAATTCACCACTTCCATTACCATTTCCTCAGAAAACAAATCAGTTTCCTGCCCAACCCATACCAAACCCCAACAATAAAAATCCTCAGAACACATACATGATAGAAGGCCAATAGTTTCCAACCTATTTGATCACTCCTTTAGACCTTAATGATGTTCAACTTAGGTCTGGAAGAATACTTGAAAAGAAGAAACCTTCTGTAATCATACAAGAACAAAACAACTTTGAGGAAGATTCTCTACGGGTAAATAAAAGTCTTGAAGAGAACACATCTTTTCAAGACCTAAACATTGAAAAATTAAAACAAAAAGAGCCAATAATTTCAACTCCTATATTAGAGCAGCCATCAACATCCACCTCTACACCTCCCTTTCCAGAAAGATTACAAATTGATAGGGGTGTAGAAAAACAAATTATGGTGCCTAATTATGATTTCCTAAATGAGCTGAGAAATGTTTGTATTAAGATCCCATTATTACAAGCTATCAAGGAAATTCCAATTTTAGCAAAAACAATAAAGGAGTTGAGCATGAAAAAAACAGGAAAAAGAATCAAAGAGACAAAGAAAATTCAACTGGCAGGAAAAATAACAGATATCATGATGGGTAAGATTGCCATTCCAAAGTATCTAGACCCAGGAAATCTAGTTGTTAAAATACACATCAATGGAACTGAGATCCAAAACACACTTATTGATTTAGGAGCAGCAATCAATATCATGCGTAGACAAATCATGGATAAAATAAAGCTTCCTAATCTTCTTTTTACACCCACATTATTACAATTAGTAGACAGATCTGTGATTAAAACTGATGGGGTAATAGAAGACATTCCAGTGTCCCTAGATTCTTGGGAGTATCCTGTGGATTTTATGATCCTAACTCCTAAGAATAATCTAGGAGGACATCCTATTATATTAGGAAGACCTTGGTTAGCTACAGCTGATGCTTTCATTAGCTGTAGATCTGGTGATATGTACATCTCCGATGGTAGTTCAACCAAGAAATTTACCTTGTATCCTCCAGCAAAAACAATTACAGAATTAGATGATACTCAATGGATTGAGGATGAAGAAGACATACAACCTCTCTTCACAATTTTAGAAATTAGTGAAGATAGCCAGATTCTAAATACCTTAGAAAATTTTGAATCCTCTTCGGAATACAAACATGAACAATTTCAAGAAGAATCCAACATTGAGTTTTTATCATCAAGACAGATGTCTCTTTATTCCATGGATAAATTTGGCAGTTCTACAATTGAGATATTTCCAGGCAAAACTTTAAACATAAACAAGAACCTAGAGAAATCTCAACAAGAAGAGCTAGTCAAGATCTTACAGAGACATTCTTCTGCATATGCATGGGAGTACACTGATATGAAAGGGATAAGCTCCAAGACTTGCACTCATCACATCTACATAGAGGAAAATTGTAAACCAATCAGACAACCTCAAAGACGGATGAATCCAAATCTTAGGGAGAGTGTTAAAGAAGAATTGCAGAAATTGTTGAATGTCAACTTTATCTATCCTATTTCAGATAGTCAGTGGGTTTCTCCTTTGGTAATTGTGCCAAAGAAAAATGTTAAATGGAGGGTATGTATTGACTACCGAGAATTAAACAAAGCTACTCTTAAAGATCATTTTCCCCTACCTTTCATAGATCAAGTGTTAGATACATTAGCTGGCAAAAAGTACTTCTCATTTTTAGATGGGTTTAGTGGTTATAACCAAATTCAAGTAGCACTTGAAGATCAAGACAAAACCACATTTACCTATCCTTGGGGTACCTATGCTTACTGAGTATTGCCATTTGGACTATGCAATGCACCTGCAACATTTCAAAGGGTAGTACTAGGAATCTTTTCAGATCTAATACATGATTGTGTAGAGGTATATATGGATGATTTCATAGTCTATGGAAACACATTTGAAGAAGCCTTAGCAAACTTGGAAAAAGTTTTAAAGAGATGTAAAGAAGAAAATCTTTCACTAAGTCATGAGAAGTGTTTTATGATGTTTATTGAAGGAATTGTTTTGGGGCATCACATTTCAGGGGATGGGATTAGAGTTGATGAGTCAAAAGTTGAAGTCATCTCTAACTTATCTATTCCAAGTTGTCAAAAATATGTTAGGAGTTTTCTAGGATTTACAGGATATTATCGAAGGCTTATAGAAAACTTCACCAAGATAGCATCTCCACTTTTCAAATTACTTACCAAATACTGTGAATTCAAGTGGAATCCTGATTGCCCGTTAGCCTTTGAGACCCTGAAAACAAAAATCTCTGAAGCACCTATTTTAAGGGGACCTAACTGGAAGTTACCTTTTCATATTTCAACAGATGCCTCGGATATAGCTCTAGGAGCAGTATTGGGACAAAAAGACCTGATTCCTTATGCCATCTACTATACCAGTAAAAATTTGACTCCTTCAGAGTTAAACTATACTGTAACTGAAAAAGAGTTTTTAGCTGTTGTTCATGCCATAAACAAATTCAAACACTATATAACAAGCTATGAAACTTTTGTTCACACAGATCATTCTGCAATTAGATACTTAATGAACAAATCAATTACTAATGGCAGAGTCATAAGATGGTTATTGCTTTTACAAGAATTCAACATTACCATTCTAGATAGGCCTGGAAAAAAAAACACAGTAGCTGATTTCCTATCTAGACTCCAAAACATCAAAGACAATACTCCAGTTGAAGATCAATTCCTTGATGAATATCTTTTTGCAATTTCTACTCAAACTCCTTGGTTTGCTGACATTGCTAATTATTTAGTTTCAGGGAAATTTCCTTCAATAATGAATGCAAGAGACAAAAGAAAGATCATTTATGACAGTGCAAAATATTCATGGGTTGCTAATGAGTTATACAAAACAGGTCCAGATTTTATCATTAGGAGATGTGTTCGAGAAAATGAGATGCCTGAGATTCTCAAGGCATGTCATGATGAACCTTGTGGCAGACACTTTGTTGATAAAAGGACAACTTATAAGGTCCTTCATTTAGGATACTATTGGCCATCCCTTTTTAAAGATGCTAAAGAGTATGTCAAAAGGTGTGACAGTTGCCAAAGGGTAGGGAAACCTTCTCCTTCAGGTGAGATGCCATTGCAGCCTCAGGTACATATTGAACCTTTTGAAAAATGGGCTTTAGATTTTGTAGGACCTATTAGTTCTCCATCAAGACAAAAGAAATATATATTAGTTTGCATTGATTATGTTACCAAATGGGTAGAGGCCAAGCCATTACTTTCTGCTACTGAAGCATCTGTAGTTAATTTTCTTTTTGAGGATATTTTTACTCATTTTGGTGTCCCAAGAGAAATTGTTACAGATCAAGGAGCTCAATTCACATCAAGGCTAGTGGAACAAATGATGGAGAGGTACAAAATCAGACACATAAAATCTACTCCCTATCATCCGCAAGAAAATGGTCAAGTGGAATCTACTAATAAGGTCATTGAATGGATCCTAACAAAGACTGTTCATTTACATAGAAGAGACTGGGAAGACAGGCTTCCTGAAGCCTTGTGGGCCTATAGAACTACATAGAGAAGCACAACAGGCCATACTCCTTATGAACTTGTTTATGGAAAACAAGTTTTGTTTCCCATAGAGTTTCAGATTCAAACTTTTAAAATGGCAGTTCAGCTAGGACTTGATCTAAAAGAGGCACAAAAGCACAGATTGGAGCAGATTAATGAATTGGATGAGATTAGACAAGATTCAGTCCAGAAAACAAGTATAGTCTAGCAACAAAGGACTAGATGGCATGATAAGTACATCAAGGAAAAGAAATTCAAAGAAGGTGACTGGGCCCTCTTGTTTGATTCAAAGTTCAAATATTTTCAAGGTAAATTCCAAACACATTGGCTTGGGCCATATGAAATTATGAAATTTTTTGACAATGGAGCAATAAAAATCAGGATAATAGATGAAGAGAAGGTCACTTTTCTTGTAAATGGTCATAGATTGAAGCTGTATCATAAGCCACTTTCAAGAGAAGAATTTGTCAAGAGATTTCAGGGAAACAGTGATGTGAAGTTAATGAAGAAGAATTCTTCTTCTTCATCAACTTAATTAAATTTTCTGAATTCAAATGCATGAAAAAAAAAGTATAAACATGAAAAATAATCACTGATTAACATGTTTATACAGAAAAGATAAAGTGAAAATCAGAATCCTTCTGACACTTTAGCTTTTCAAATTTGTTCTTTTCCTGCAAGCAGCTATCACAAAATCATAAGTGCAGACCCATTTTATATATCATATTCCACTTATGATCCATTTCATTCCATCATGTCTCACTTCATTCATATTTCATTCACTCCATTCATCCATACTTCATTCACTCCATCCATGTTTCAAATCATTTCATTTCATGTTTCAAAGCTTCTACAGGTATATTCTGCAGCCAGAAATTCTGCAGCTAACCAGACATTCTGTAGCCAGATACCCTGCAGGCAACTATCTAGCAACCACTTGTTCAGCAGCAAATTGACCCTGCACACCTATGTCAACAAGAAAAATCAAAGGGATTATGAAGACTGAAGGATCAATGATTTTCAAAGGAAGACAAAGCATATTAAAACCACAAAAATCAAAGGAAAGGCTAAGGTAAAGTTGTGAAATTATTATGATAACAGATTATGAAAGTTATAGTATGGTTAAGTTATATGTATGTTTCATAAAGTTATTTTAATTATTCATATTGATCGAGCTTATCATAAAATCCTTGGACAAAATCCCTTCCATTCCGCCATACCAAATCATCATTTATTAAAAATTAACGGTTAGTACTGAAGTGACCTATTAGGTCACGTCACTAACCCGAAGTATTCAGTGATGATTTTGAAATTCACACGAGATCTTTCCGCGGTCTTTTCCTCCATGACAACTCTCAAACTCATTAATTCGTGTGAATCACCCTCACCGTATTTCACTCATCCCATAACCACTTCATGTCATCTTTTCATAGCTAATTCTTGCTGCATAAACAGAGAAGTCATCTTTGAGGTGAAAACAACTCTCTACAGCCATTTTTTCCATGAATAGAAGAGCAGTAATGGAGCAGTAAATTGAAGGTTGAGAAAAGAAGCCATGGGTCTCATTATAAGGTCCAAACCAGTCGGAACCAAATACTTAGAGGGTTACCCACAGATTAGAGAGATGCTACAGCAGGTTGGGTGGTTACATTTTTTGGAAAAGTTCAATGGTTTTCATAAGGAGGTAACCAAGACATTTGCACGATCCTTCAACGGATCAGAAGTTGAAATAGGAGATGTCAAGTTCACTATTACAGAATCCTTTATTGCAGAAGCAGCAGAATTACCAAGGCAAGGCGAACGATGGTTGAAAAACAAGCAATTTCACAATGAGGCATGGAGGCAGATGCTCAAAACACCAGGTATGGATATTTCAGTTTTCAAGAAGGGCATTCCTAGCTCAGCACTGAAGAATAAATGGTGAAATATGTTGCTCATTTTGCAAAATTTTATAACTTGTGAGGGAAGGTTTGGTACCCTATATGTTTATCACATTCGGCTTATGGTGCATTTCCTAGATGAAGAAATCAATTTACCCTTTTTCTTACTTCATAGCCTAAAGAGAATGGCTTCTAATGTCCAAAAGAGGGTTCAATTCTTGGAAACCACCTTGTATCACCATGGCCTAGTTAAAATCCTAATTGAGAATCATTCGAGAAAGGTGGGAGACAATTGGGATGAGTTCCTCTTGAGGAATCACTTTGAAGAACCCAAGGAATCTCCATCTGAAGGCAAACTTGCAAGAAGAAGCAGGAGAGGGAAAATTTCCAAATCTGTTGAACTTAAAACTGGTAAGTCCATACAAGAGGATAGTGAGGAGATTATCTCTGAGAAATTGGCTGAAATTAAGAAACAACTTAAAAAGGAAAAGATAATAAGAAAGTATGCTAAGGAGAGAGGTGAGGGACCATCTAAACTAAGACGAAGCCATAGGCTTAGAGGCATATTGAAGAAGACAACAGTTAAGCAAACAGGCATCATAGACATTGAAGATGAAGAGACACCAACTGATAAATCTCTTGAGTACCAATACGAAGAGGATCTTGATGAAGGAGCTCCGGAGATAGACCCAGCACAACAACAAATCTATAATTATGTTGAGTCATTAGAAAAGAGAACCTCGGAAAGCAGAGGAAGAACTCCTAGTCCACCAGGATCTGCAATTGAAGTACTAATAAGAGACAAATATGAATTAGAAGTACTCAATAGGCATATAAAGAATGAAAATGAAATTTTAAAGGAACAAGTCAAACTGAAGAGTAACATGAACACAACTCTCTCTCTGCAAATGGAAAAATTGTACAAGGCTAGTGAAAAGCTGAAGAAGAAAAACAAAAAGTTGAGCAGGGCACTTATAAATTTGAGATTCAAGTTGGTCATAAGGAAACCTAGGATGCCATTGAACACCAAGCAAAGCAGAAAAAGGAGGTTAGATGTCCTAGCAGAAGTTTCAGAATACATGGATTGATTTCATGAGGACATGCAAAAGTTTTGCAGTGGGGGTATGTTGAGCCCCAAAGATGTCATTTTCTTTCACCAAATTTCACTTCATTTCCTTTGTCCTTTATCAGTTATAGGCTTAAAAGATCAATAGGATTGATTAAAGTCACTTTAAGAATGCATACAATGACTGACTTACTATACTTTCATGGCTTTGTTGTTGTAGTAATCTTTTACTAGACTTAGCTACAGAATGCATCCATTCTGTATCTAGTCGCCTATTCCACAACTATATTAATGTTCACACAGGTTACAGGTGTCACTTAAAGGAAAAATGCATATGGTTGAATTCCACAACACTCCTACATCATTTCTTGCCCTCTACGAAGTCTGAGCAAAAATCTACAGGTGGTTATGCACGTGGAGGAAACCAAAACTAAGAAGTAGATTCCTACCAGGACAAGGACACTACAAATGTCTTCAGAAAAGTACGAGGCCTCTACAAGAGTTCTAATTTGATTTTAATTGGAAAAGACACTTATCCCTATATCTTCTCCAGGGCAGTTATGTATTTCTCTTATAAGAATAACTCGGGAAACCGAGAGACAGTTAGCTAGATTGATGTTTTATTGTTAAGTTGTCCAAGACTATAATACTCTGTTTTTGAAGCGTTTTCCTTTAATGAAAGAAGAACAACTTTAATACATGATTTGAAGCAATATTGAGGAGATTCGTGTGCTAATATGGTGGTAGAGGGCCCCTACTGTCCAAGAAGCTCTATGCATATTGTTTATATAAGTAACTTTAGCTCTGCTGCTTTCTAGTTCTCTTACATTAGAATTAAAGGCCTTCATTATTTAAAAACTGCTCTTGTTCTTAATCTCTGCTAATACATCATTATCATAGGAACAACAATTGGTAATTTCAGTTTGAAGTCTTGATTGTTCTGCAATTTCTCATAATTTTACAAACTTTCCTTTTTCCAAAACTATTCCAAAAGATTTCTAACCCTTGAATGAGGCTTGATAGTGACATTTTGAGTTGCAGAATGGATTAATTTTAGTGTCATAAGTTAATTTAGAGTAGATTTCCTTACTATGTTACAGATAATATTTTCCAAATGTGTTCCAACAAATTTCTAACCATGGATGAGATTTTCTCTGTGATAATTGTAAGTTGTTGTTTACTTAGAAGAACCTCATTGCATTAAAATTATCCTTTCCTCAAGTTTTTCCAACATACTTCTAGTGAAATGAACTGGACTGATTTCATGTTATGAGTTATTTTTCTTGCCAAGTTTTGCAATCTGTGAATTAGCATTTTCTGTTCTTAGGTGCCATACATAGTTTAGAATAGATTTTTCTCTGTTGTAGTGTGACCAATAACTTCTCTTTGCCAACAACTTAGTTATTTTCCTCTTAGCATAAAAACACAAAACCAAAAACACTGGAAAAACACTAAACACAACGAAGTAGGAAGTAGATACCTAGGCACATATAGTGCACTTCACTTCAACAATTTACTAGCCCTGGTTGATAATTTATGACATCAATTTAGGAACACTAAGTTGAGCAGAGAAATGTATTGTTTTGGTTTTCATGGTCTTCTTCTTGTTTGTTCATGTTCTTTCTTTTTTTGTTTTGAGAGTATTGGGAATTTGTTGGGAAAGAGGAAAGTTGATGGAGTTGGGGAAGAGTTGAATGAAACCCCATCAGGTAATGTAAGACACAGGCGAATCTTGGTGCATGAGTAAGCACATCAAAAGGTAATAATATGACAATCGATAGGATTAGTTGGGTCCATCATGGTAAATGAATGGTGGTAGTATATACATGAGAATGGAAATGTAAAAGGTAAAGTGAATTGATCTGAGGTGTTATATACCTTGGCCATGTTGGGAACTATTGCTCACAATGTTGTGCATGTTATGCACGAATAAAGGAAGTTATCTTAACCGAGGCCTTATGATATCTGGTAATTATGTTGTGATCATGATTATGATAATTTCTATATATGTATATATGCATGTCATTGTCTGACACGATCATGATTGCTTTATGTTGATGTTTATATATGCATGTATGCATGTATGTTTTGTCTGATAGGGTCATCATGGATCATGAGTGTTTAATGAAAATGTTTTTATGTATATAGATTTGTTTATTTATTTCATTTTTTGACACTATGATTTCTATTTTATGATAATGATTATACATGTATGTATGTATGTATGTATGTGTCTATGTCACTATCTGACAGGGTTGTTAGGGATGATTCTTGTGGAGGAATGATTTCTTATGAAGAAGAGGTTCCTAGCTATAAGGAATCAAGTGGTAGAATAAATCTGACAGATATATGAGTTTAGTATCATGTGGACATGAATCTATACTATATGCTTGTACTATGCCTATATTTATGTTATGGACAGGTGATGGGCCTATAAACTAGACAAAAAATAAGGCCCATATAACCTTTCTTAAGCACATAAAGGCTATATTAAATCTATCCTTCTACACCTAATAATGTTTTTTTAACTTTAATATGTTCTTAGGGAGGTTTAGAGATAATTTCATATTTATTCCTAATATTATTTATTTTTGAAGAATATTGTGACAATATTAGGCATATTATGAAGATTTGGAGGAGGAGATAATCTAGGGTCTTTCTCCCTAATATAGGAGAATCAATATTGGAGAATAAATGACCAACATATCATGAAATTATTGAGAAATTATGGAGCTCCAATTATTGATAAAATCTAGGAATGTGTTCCTTGTCATTCAATGTAGATTCCTAGTGTTAGGAACGAGATCCACTATTTGAGGAATTTTGGAGGGGAAAGATTCCTCCTTTCAAGGAGAATGATTCAACATCGATTTGTGTAAGTACAAATTCTATTTTTCCTCTAGGATATGTATTTTTTAGTCATATTGTGGAGAAAACTTGTTTTTTAGCAGATCCATTGTCATTTCTTGCCGATATGTACTTGGATTAATTCAAATAATGAATTTTGTTGCCATTATTAGTTTATAAAGCTTGATATCCTTCATATCACTCTAAGTATCCTTGGGCTTGGACATCCCAGGAGCCTTAGATCCCTTTTCTACAACTTGTTCTTCTTATTTTCACTTTGTCACTATGGAAAATTTAGGGGCGAATTTTAGACCAAGGGTGAAATTTAAGGGGTTTTAGATTTTAGAGGGGCGAATTTTTTATCTAAAACCTATTTTGTATAGTTTTGTATAATTAGCCCCAAAATTATTTTAAAAATAATTGATTATTATGCTTTAGCCTAAATAATAAGGGCGCACAAAACATGAAATGCTGGATTCGCCTCCGCATTTACTGGTATGGACAATTTTGGTTTTTATTCGCCCCGATTTACTAGGCTTGAGGGTTTTGGAACTACATTCGCCCCCAATATCCAATATGGCCGCAAGGTAAAGCTTGCCTCTGGACTGGAGTCGACAATGGAGTCTTCTTCTGGGTCTGGAAAAGAGGCGTCTGCTCATATCAATCTAGCAACCCTTCGGCCACATATGGATCCGCCATCGAAATGGGTGAATAGCGCTGCTGGGGCTGCTTTGTTTTGGAGGTGCTTGGTCATATGGGTGGAATTTTCCAAACCCAACATGGAATGACGATGTTGCTGCTCCTGCCCCTGGTTGGCTCGGTTTGTGTTGGCCCATGGTTCCTGGATCCTACTTTCCTCCTCCTCCTGCCGGATGGGGGCCTGGACCATGGGTTTCAAGACCCTGGGCCTTGCTTGATCTTTGAGGCCTAGCCAATTTTGAGCTAGTGGCTAGGAAATTATTGTTTATTGGGCATGTGTTTGAATCTATTGCTTGATCTTTGCAAAAGCTAGTCATTCAGTTTGACAATGGCTCGGAGTTATATGGTTGTGTTCTTAGCAATTATTGTTGTACTCGAATGGGCTGAATATGCCACAGCAACATCTACCGAATATGTGTGTGATCCCTTGAGATTTCAAACTTTGGGATTGAATATGAAGGATCTAGCATATTGTGACAAATCATTGCCATTTGCAGAGCATGCAAAAGACTTGGCGAGTAGGTTGACTTTGGCTGAGAAACAGGGAAAATTTTTAAGGATGGAAAATTATTTTGAAGTTTAAAAAAATTGGCGAATCTTACTAGTCCCTAATATGAAAAATATAAATTTTGTATTGATGTATTTGTAAAATTATTAAAATTTATAATGATATTACATATATTCTCTATATAATGTTGGTGATTTTTAAGGCAAAATAATTTTATATTGCAAAATTTGGGCAAATCATTTCTATAAAAAATGTAAATTGGAGAGTATTTTTTTTGTAAAAACCATGAAAATTAGCTCCACCAAGGACATTAGCCCCCAAAATTTTCCATGCCGAGAAAGCTAACTAGATGGGAAACACCGCTTACTAGAATACAAACGAGACTACTGAATACAGAGGTCTGAATCCTCAAAATATGAATGATGGTCTGAGGCATCGCATGGAGTGTCTAACGTTGGTCCCGGCTCTGTATATAATACTGCGGTGCACTTTTTGCAAAGGTGCAAAGGGTCCAAATATGAAGGATATAGTATATTGTGATCAATCATTGCCATTTGCAAAGCGGCAGACTGGACAGTAGGGTTGACTTTGGTCGAGAGAAATTGTGGGAAAATTTTAAGATGGAAAATTATTTTGAAGTTTAAAAAATTGGCGAATCTTATTGCATTCCTAATATGAAAATATAAATTTTATTGATTGCATTGTAAAATTATTTTAAATTATGAATGAGATATATATATTCTTCATATACTGTATATTTTTGAAGTAAATAATTGTATATTGTAAAATTTGGGCGAATCATTTTTACAAAAAAATGGAACTTAGCAAATCTTTTTTTTTGGAAAAATTATGGAAAATTATCCCACATGTGAATATTAGCCCCTAAAATTTTCCATGCCGAGAAAGCTAACTAGATGGGAAACATCGCTAATGTATCACGCAGGCTACTGGAATACAGAGGCTCAGAGTTCCCAAATATGAATGGTGGTCTAAGGCATTGCATGGAGTGTCTAACGTTGGTCCTGGATTTGTATATAATGCCCTGATTGGCACTTTTTGCAAAGCAGGGAAAGGGTCCAAAGCTGAAATTCTTGCTTCCTTTATGGAGAGGAATGGCTGCCTTCCAGATGTGGTTACTTACAATACTTTGATCAACTATCACTCGAAGGAAGGCCATTTGAATGAGGCTCAGATGCTGTTTCTTAAAACGAAAAATAAGGGTATTGTTCCTAACAACTATAGTTACAATGAGCTAATTGTTGGCTTCTGCAAGGCAAACAAATTGGACAAAGGCTATCAGCTAGTATCCCAAACGATGGAGGTTGCTGGCTTAAGTGATGTTGTTTCATACAACACACTTATTAATGCACTTTGCAAACTTCGTAGAACTGGTACTGCTTATAAGATGCTGAGTGAAATGTTACAAAAAGGTATTGTTCCGTGTGTTGTTGTTGGGCCGTGAATACAACCACTTTGTACACTTATTTCATCCATTCTTACCATTCTCTATTATATCATTTGTTATAATTTATCATTTAAATCCATTTTATAAATGATTTATGCTCTTATGGATGAAAATTATTTATCTTCCTTTATTTCTAATAAATTGATGATTATGAATTATTTTATCAATGATAGTTTTAATAAGCTGGTTATAACATTATTCACCATTTTTAGCCTCCAAGGTAATTTCCAGATTGAAGATTTGATCATTAAAAGTGCCAACTCAGAAATGCGCTGGAATAAGGAGTGACATTTTTGCGGTTGAGATTCTGAGCAAATGAAGACGAGTCTGGAAAATCCGGAACATGGGTTTTGTTCAGAATGGACCCAAATAACTTTAAGAAAGAACGGTTTGCCCAAGTTCGGCCTGTGTTGAGATATTCGCAGAGTTCTTTAAGCATGATTGTCTCAGTTCTGTTGTTGCGGCCGTCCTCCAAATCTCAGCTACAAAGCCAAATTCGACTTGCTGCTGTTGAAAGATGGATGTAAATCTATTTTCTTGTTGATCAATTGGTTGGAAGAAATCCAATATTGTTATGGGAGATTGTATTTACTATTCAATTTCTCCTCCTTCTGATTATAAAAGGAGAAGCATGTATTATGTATGGGGACGGAGAGATTTTCCTTATTGTAATTTGCAGAACTGTGCATCGGCTCTTGTTAAGAGAGTGAGAGCTGTTTGTAACATTATTAATGCCTGATTAATAAGAGATTACTGTTATTCCATTTCTCAAGCGCTGGAGTAAAGCACAGCAACGCTTCACCGGTGGTTGAGGGCCCGGCCCCAGGTGGAGCGATCTGTTGTTTGTATTTCTATTACTTTATTTCTATTGTTCTTTATCTGATTTCAGTTGCTGTCTCTTTCATTTATAAATTAGTTTAGTGATTGCTGTGTGACTGTCGACAGAATTAAAGCATTGCTTGGTTATGAATTGTAGTTACTGTTCATTTTACGCTGTTGTATATTATCCCCTTGGTTTGATTTCTGCGTGGTTTGTTCATTATTTTTATTTGATTATTTGATATGCTTTACAAGTTCATATTATATGCTCTGTTCGAAGTTTGAATCATTGAGGTTTCTACAGATCGAATTGTATGTTAACTCTGCATCAAGTTATTTATCCTTTCAAGAGTTAATCGCATATCCTTACTGTTATGTTACAGAGATGTTATACTAAACGTTTGTGTGGTGTGCGTTTATGATTTATCAATACTGTTCTACCATTCATTCGTTGTATTGCTGTTCCATTAACGTGATCTGTGTAAATCGCCTTTAGAGTAACAGAATGTTCTTTGATTGCAAGGAGTGTATATATTGAGTTTGATTATAGCCCGCGGGACTTAGTTATTCAATTGCTGTTCCATTCCAGATTTGCTATTCAATTCTTTATTTGTTTTTCAAGTCTTTATTTGTTGTTCTATTTACTCGCATTTGTGTGAGAGACGACCTAAGGCTGTAGTGAGCTTTGGCATTCACTGTATAGCTCCCAGACCCGTGGTCTATGCTCTAATTTCCTTTCCATCAGTTTCCAAAGGGATGGGTTATCGCTGCCGAACCCTTGACTGATAAGCTGCCTAGTTTTTAGAATGTGTGATTTATTCTTTTGAAGTAACTTAGTTATAGACAAGCATCCGTTTACTTTTGTATTTTTAAGCACTATACTGCAAAACATTACTCTTGAGTAAATAGCCGCCTCAGACTGAGTACACTCTTGAAACAAAAAGTCGTCCCTGGGTTGACAATTAATGTGAGGTAATTAGGAGTTACAAAGACACCTTTTTATCGCTCCACATTTTGGCGCTGTTGCCGGGGAGAGTGTAGCCATTTCTAAAGAGTAGTGTGAATCTGATGAGTGCCTGCTAGGGAAGAGTTGGATCTTAAAAACGGAAGGTAAGAACCTGCGTGCGGAGCATGTACAAGCCCTGCTCCACTGTCCGCTTTCCTAACAGATTTGTTGTTGCTTTGTTGGGTAGAAATAGATGTTTGAATTTTTGTGAATGATTAGGAAAAAGATAGAAATTTAAAAAAAAAAAATGGATCACATGATTTCATTCAAGTGGTGATGTAAGCACCACCCATTTCACTAACTAATTGACAGGAACATTGGAAGAAGGAGCTTTGAAGGAACACATGAAGGACATCTTCTGTTATGGTAAGAAACTGCCCAACATCTTTTTAAATTTCCTGCTCAACTAATTCCACACCCTCACCACAATAAACCAATACAACATGCTTACAATGTTGAACTGCCAAATTTACCCACCCTTCCCACCCATTCTATCTCACATGCGCCATTAGAGAAAACTTACAATGAGATTCAGAATGTTTCAAATTCAAAAATTGTAGAAGCTATGGAAGAAAATGAGGTTTCTTTTAGTATGTATCAACAAGCTATTTTAAAAGCTCAAGAACTTCATGGTATGATGGGAAATCAAGAAAGTAACGGATATATTGAAGATTGGTTTCACTCCATCGTTTGTTTGCAACATCACTCTATGCTTCAACAATTTTTGATACCATTTTTTCAAGGGAAGTTGGCTTCTCGTACCCTAATTTTCACTAATATGCATTTTTCAAATTTGGGTATGTGTATACATGAAGCCTTATTTCGAAAATGGCTCCACTGGAAGTACTCATATACGTAGTCATATTCATTTTTCAAGTCAAAATAGGTTAGTGTAGAAAATAAAATAAATAAGGGAATAAATAAATGCATTTTGTTTTTTATGTAAAACTAGTTGTTTTTTGTTGCAACATGCTATGCAAATCAACATTGGTGATAATTTTTTTAATTCATTTGTGTTTGTAGATGACTTATAATGGAAATAATAGTTCTACAAACACTCATATTCACTTTTATCACCAATTTGAAAAAATGCTTCAATATCATATTTTTTTTGGCTTGCGGGCTTGATGAATTTTCTGGAAAAACAGTCGGGACAGTCATGTTTTGAGGGACCAAAAATGAATATTTTTAAAACCTGTTTCTACCCTAGGTAGCCCATGATGTCTACTTTCTAACCCAATTTGAATCAGTCAATTTGGATTTGAAACAAAAAAGTTAGAACCAAAACATTGACCGGATGTCTAGCGGGCAGCTCATGAACAGAGTTGGGACAGTCAGTTTTTGGAGGCCTAAATGACCATATTTTTAAAACCTGTTTCTACCCTAGATAGCCCTTGATGTCTACTTTCTAACCCAATTTGAATCAGTCAATTTGGATTTGAAACGAAAAAGTTAGAACCAAAACATTGACCGGATGTCTAACGGGCAGCTCAGGAACAGAGTTGGGACAGTCAGTTTTTGGAGGCCTAAATGAATGAATTTTAAAACCTGTTTCTATGGTAGATTCCCCTATGAATCTAGTTTACAATTCAATTGGAATCACTCATTTTCGATATCGTATGGGGAAGTTATGATCAAAATACTGACTGTCTATCGTAAATCAGCACCCTTAAAACTCTGTTTTTCCGGATGTTCCTTACAGTGTTTGACTTATCAATTCTTCTTTTCTTCAAAAACTGTTTCTATTGGAGATAAATAAATGAATCTACTTTCATTTCCAATTTGAATCATTTGAATCCGACATCAAACGAAGAATCTATGCTTGAAATATCAATCGTTGGTCTAGATTGGGTAATTGAAAATGACTATGTTATGCAGGCTGTTCTAACTAAAATTGACATATCATATCATTGAATTTATAAAACCTGTTGCTACTGGAGATAAACCTTTGAATTAGCTCTCATTTGGCTTTGGAATCACTCAATTTCGACGAAAAACAAAGAAGTTGTGATTAAAACACTGCAGGTTAGTATGGTCGACCACTGCTCTCCCGCAGGTGACAAATAAATTTCACTTTGTTACTTTCTCAATGGATTTGTTATATACAGTAACTACTTGTTATTTTTTGCATAATTCTTGGATTAGGGGAGCCCGATCACCTCTCTTTCTCCATGATTTAATGTTTTATTGCAGGTAGACACTCGCTTTTTTGCAGGTCCTGGGAAAATAAAGGTGGTCAATTTATGGACGAGTGATTCTTGAAACAAATTTTAATAAAACAAAGGAATTTCATCCAACTCATTACCCAACGGATTCATAATAGAACAAATGAAGAATTGATTTCAATTTGAAGATTCATGTCTTATCACTGCTGCCAAAACATTTTTCAAAGAGATCATTTTTTTTACATAACATCATAGCTGTTGTAACTTAATTTAGTTGTTTACATATTGTTTTTAAATAAAACGTTGTTTCTTTTCTAATATTTTTTATATTTTGTGTTTCAGGTGTTGCTTCATTCAAACTGTGACCCATCCTCAACATCAATACAGTGAACATCTAATTCATTCTTTGCGTGCTTGCATTTCATGCTTGTGCATTTTCGCTGTTCTTTTTATGAAGGGACAGCGTTTGTGTGCACTTTTGTCGTTTCTGCTGTTCCTTTTTCAAAGGGACAACAATTTCATTTTACTATTCCTTTTCCAAAGGAACAACACCTTTTTGGTCAGCAATTCATTTCGTTGTTCCTTTTTCACGATTCATTTTGCCATTCCTTTTCCACGACTCTTTTTGTTGTTCCTTTTTCACTTTTTGCTGTTCCTTTCCAAATGGAACATCACTTCTGCATTTTCACTTTTTGCTGTTCCTTTTCGAATGGAACACCATTTTTGCACTTTTACATTTTGCTGTTCCTTTCCAAATGGAACAACACTTCTGCACTTTCACGATTTGTTGTTCCTTTCCGAATGGAATAGCACTTTTGCACTTTTCATTTTTGTTGTTCCTTTTTCAAAGGAATGGCACGTGTGTTTTTGCTGTTCCTTTTCCAAAGGAACAGCACTTGCGTTTTTGCTGTTCCTTTTCTAAAGGAACGGCACTTGCGTTTTTGCTGTTCCTTTTCTAAAGGAACGACACTTTTAGTTTTTGCTGTTCCTTTCTTCAAAGGAACGACATTTGCATTTTCACACTTTTTTGTGTGTATTTTTGCTTTTTGTGTGTATTTCCTTTGTTGTTCCCTACAAGGAACAACACTTTTTTTGCGTGTTTTTGATGTTCATTCAAAAAAAGCAACACTTTGGGAGTATTTTCGAGAGCAACCCTTCCTTCCTCTTGTGGAATTGTTCTTAGTTCATCTCAACCACATTTTACTGATTCCCCTTCATGGCATGAAGTACACTATTTTTATGACAAGAATTATGGATTCTATTGAAGCGAGTTAATATCATTCACGTTATGATCTTTAACAGGACAGCTCCTTGATGATAGAATATTTTCAAAAGAGACACAATTATTTATATACTACTTTACTGCATTGTTTTCTATTGAACATGATGTTGATTGATCATCTTAATACCATGCCGGTTCCACCCTTCTGGATTATAATCTTCTCTGTCTGTAATAAATGAGATTATGGGTATATTTTTCTA
Source organism: Pinus albicaulis (assembly GCA_034641835.2). Classification (NCBI taxonomy): domain Eukaryota; kingdom Viridiplantae; phylum Streptophyta; class Pinopsida; order Pinales; family Pinaceae; genus Pinus; species Pinus albicaulis. The sequence goes on from JAXQQM020089684.1 coordinate 43,860, forward strand.
TTGACATGTTCAACTTCTTCCACCATCCCTGCTCTTAAGGAGTACTGAGTCTCCCTCTTTTTATCATAAAATTGTGTAATAACAAAATTTTGTTCACAGATGGAGGATAGGGGGTCTCATTACGAGCCAGCCTACCATGTTCATAAGGTTGTAAGAAAGTGACATTCCCATTATGGCCACCACACCAGGGTTATGATCCATTGGGTAGTCAAATTATCCTTGGAACAGGAGGTCTCATCACGAGCCGGCCTGATCACTTTTGCTACATCCCAATGAATGGCAGTGTAGTTATCTGGTTACCACGCCAGCACACTGATCTCTTCTGTAGAACAGCGCTGTAACTCTCCATTTATAAATTGAGGATCCTGGCTCATATGGGTTAAACAGCAACCCTGCCGAGGCTATGGACGCCTGCTGGCAGCAGCGGCTCTGCTTATGGTATTGAAGTTATATCTTATCGTCAATTATTATCATAATACCTTTTTCTTATTTTTTCTTTTTATCAGAGAAGTTATTTCCTTACTTTTCCCTATTTTGAACCTTTATGCATGAGAAATTGTTTTATAATCAATCACATCATTTTTCAGCTAGAATACCATCAGTAAAGCATCTTTTTGGCATATTGTTGTTCTTTTTCTCTTTTTCGTAACTTATCATCAATCCAAAGCGTCCTATCTTTTAGTCATAACTATCTTTACACACTCTGCTCTCATTATAACCATAACTCTCGTCGTCCTCTCATTGATATGTGTACTTTGTTTTATTTACTGCACTATTGTTCATTCCCTTGCCTTGCTCTCAGCACAACACCTTTCATATGCTTTATGGTCATGGAATTCCTTTTCCAATTGGAGGGGGGAATGTATGTATTATGGGATTGCATGTGATATGATTACTGCACTCTGCCATAACTTGTTGATTTGATAAATTTTTCTGATTGAACTTTTTGCATGCATCTTATCTATTGCTTACACTATGGATTCCAGAACATTGTATGCCAAATAGTGTTTTGTTTGCAGGAAAACAACAAGTATGGGCAGAATTCTATTCATAGCATGACCACACTATTGCACTTAACAGAAGAGGCTCGCGCACGTGAACAATTCTTCAGACATGATGTGCTTACCTGGATTCTACCTTTTGCATCACTTTCAGCAATAACTCTGCCTACATCAGCTTCAACACCTGCCAGTCTATATATGTCATTCCACATTTTTGGAGGTAAAACTTGAGGTAAAATAGCATAATTTTCTAATTTATTACGAATTTAGGAGAATTTCATGAAAATCCATTTTGAGCATTATTTATCATCCTTCATTCCACATCTTTACCACTTTCCCTTTTTCAGCAGCATATCTTTTTCGAGTATGGGGGAGTGTTCCTTTCATTCATTTCTTTCTTATGACCATGTCATCCATATTCTTTATCATCCATTGTTATTCTTATTCATTCTCAACACCTCCATTATTCCATGTTGTTTTACACCAAGCATAGAATTCAACAGCTGGTAGCAACAACCTCAACTGTTTCTAGCGTCGCATGAGGGCATACTAATTTTTCAGAGCGGGGGAGGAATTGCTACGCATGATGGATGTTTTCAATCTTCTTTCTCATTTAAGGCATACAATTTCATTTTTACACAATGCAGAAATTGATTTCCATAATATTTTTAAAACTATGAACTCAATTCTTGTGATTTCTGGCAAACACAGACGTATCATTAATACAAACCCAGATAATTTCAAGATAAATTGGTTCATAAAATTTTGGAAATCATGCACTCTCAGCTACAGTCATTTTATTTATATCTCATGATCCATGCATCAAAGCAGTCTGATTTTTGGATCATAAAGGCATTCATATATTATAAATCTACTTGCCAAATTTCAACAAAAGCTGGTTTGTAGTTTTTGAGAAAATGGTTAATGAAGTTTGTTGTTATCTATATCATATTTTGCTGCAACTTCATACATATAGTTGAATGTCAATGTAAAAATTGTTATGCCTTCATTAAGATTGCTAAAATTGAATATTCATTAATTAAGGAAGCATTCATTTGTTCTCAAATTTTTATTGCTTGGTTAACACATGGGTTTTGTCTTGGGGTTGCATGAAGACATGCAATATATTCAGGTTTTCGTTGCACGAGGACATGCAACATATTGAGTGTGGGGGTGTGTTGGGCCGTGAATACAACCACTTTGTAACACTTATTTCATCCATTTTTACTCTTCTCTATTATATCATTTGTTATAATTTATAATTTAAATCCATTTTATAAATGATTTATGCTCTTATGGATGAAAATTATTTATCTTCCTTTATTTCTAATAAATTGATGATTATGAATTATTTTATCAATGATAGTTTTAATAAGTTGGTTATAACATTATTCACCATTTTTAGCCTCCAAGATAATTTCAGATTGAAGATTTGATCATTAAAAGTGCCAACTCAGAAATGCGCTGGAATAAGGAGTGACAGTTTTGCGGTTGAGATTCTGAGCAAATGAAGACGAATCTGGAAAATCCGGAACATGGGTTTTGTTCAGAACGGACCCAATTAACTTTACCAAAGAACGGTTTGCCCAAATTCGGCATGTGTTGAGAGATTCTCAGAGTTCTTTGAGCACGATTTTCTCAGTAACGTGGTTGCGGCCGTCCTCCAAATCTCAGCTACAAAGCCAAATTCGACTTGCTGTTGTTGAAAGATGGATATAAATATATTTTCTTGTTGATCAATTGGTTGGAAGAAATCCAATATTGTTATGGGAGATTGTATTTACTATTCAATTTCTCCTCCTTCTGATTATAAAAGGAGAAGCATGTATTGTGTATGGGAGGATGGAGAGACTTTTCTTATTGTAATTTGCAGAATTGTGCATCGGCTCTTGTTAAGAGAGGAGAGTTTCAAGCGGAAAATATCATTAATGCCTCGATTAATAAGAGATTTTTACCCGTTATTCCATTTCGGGCTGAGGGGGCACAGCAACGCTTCACCAAGTGGCTGAGGGCCCGCCCCCGTGGAGCGTATCCGCCCACAGATTTCTATTACTTTATTTCTATTGTTCTCAGACCGATTTCAGCTTGTCGCTTCTTTCATTTATAAATTAGTTTAGCATTGTCAGATCGTCATTTAATTAAAGCATTGCTTGCTATGAATTGTAGTTACCGTTCATTTTACGTCGTATATTATCCCCTTTGGTTTGACTTCTGTGTGGTTTGTTCATTATTGTTATTTGATTATTTGATATGCTTTACAAGTTCATATTATATGCTCTGTTCGAAGTTTGAATCATTGAGGTTTCTACAGATCGAATTGTATGTTAACTCGGCATCAAGTTATTTATCCTTTCAAGAGTTAATCGCATATCCTTACTGTTATGTTACAGAGCTGTTATACTAAACGTTTGTGTGGTGTGCGTTTATGATTTATCAATACTGTTCTACCATTCATTCGTTGTATTGCTGTTCCATTAACGTGATCTGTGTAAATCGCCTTTAGCGTAACAGAATGTTCTTTGATTGCAAGGAGTGTATAGATTGAGTTTGATTATAGCCCGCGGGACTTAGTTATTCAATTGTTGTTCCATTCCAGATTTGCTATTCAATTCTTTATTTGTTGTTCAATTCTTTATTTGTTGTTCTATTTACTCGCATTTGTGTGAGAGACGACCTAAGGCTGTAGTGAGCTTTGGCATTCACTGTATAGCTCCCAGACCCGTAGTCTATGCTCTAATTTCCTTTCCATCAGTTTCCAAAGGGATGGGTTATCGATGCTGAACCCTTGACTGATACATTGCTTATTTTTCCGAATGCATGATTTAAGTCATTTACTTTTGGATTTTAAGCACTATACTGCAAAACATTACTCTTGAGTAAATAGCCGCCTCAGACTGAGTACACTCTTGAGATAAAAAGTCGTCCCTGGGTTGATAATTAATGTGAAGGTAATTAGAGGTGAAAGAGACCCTTTTTATCGCACCACATTTTGGCGCCGTTGTCGGGGAAAAAGAAATCAAAAATTTATTCTGAATCAGTCAATTTGGATTTGAAACAAAAAAGTTAGAACCAAAACATTGACCGGATGTCTAGCGGGCAGCTCAGGAACAGAGTTGGGACAGTCAGTTTTTGGAGGCCTAAATGACCATATTTTTAAAACCTGTTTCTACTCTAGATAGCCCTTGATGTCTACTTTCTCACCCAATTTGAATCAGTCAATTTGGATTTGAAATGAAAAAGTTAGAACCAAAACATTGACCGGATGTCTAGCGGGCAGCTCAGGAACAGAGTTGGGACAGTCAGTTTTTGGAGGCCTAAATGAATGAATTTTTAAAACCTGTTTCTATGGTAGATTCCCCTATGAATCTAGTTTACAATGCAATTGGAATCACTCATTTTCGATATCTTATGGGGAATTTATGATCAAAATACTGAATGTCTATCGTAAATCAGCACCCTTAAAACTATGTCTTTCTGGCTGTTCCTTACAGTATTTCACCTATCAATTCTTCTTTTCTTCAAAACCTGTTTCTATTGGAAATAATTAAATGAATCTACTTTCATTTCCAATTTGAATCATTCGAATCCGACATCAAACGAAAAATTTATGCTTGAAATATCAACGGTTGGTCTAAGCTGGGTAATCGGAAATGACTCTGTTATGCAGGTTGTTTTAACTAAAAATGACATATCATATCATCGAATTTATAAAACTTGTTGCTACTGGAGATAAACCTTTGAATTAACTCTCATTTAGCTTTGGAATCACTCAATTTCGATGAAAAACAAAGAAGTTGTGATTAAAACACTGCTGGATAGTATGGTCGACCACTGCTCTCCCGCAGGTGACAAATAAATTTTACTTTGCTATTTTCTCAATGGATTTGTTATATAGAGTAACTACTTGTTGTTTTTTTGCATCATTCTTGGATTAGGGGAGCCCGATCACCTCTCTTTCTCCATGATTTAATGTTTTATTGCAGGTAGATACTCGTTTTTTGCAGGTCCTGGGAAAATAAAGGTGGTCAATTTATGGACGAGTGATTCTTGAAACAAATTTTAATAAAACAAAGGAATTTCATCCAACTCATTACCCAACGGATTCATAATAGAACAAATGAAGAATTGATTTCAATCTGAAGATTCATGTCTCATCACTGCTACCAAAACATTTTTCAAAGATCATTTTTTTTTTTTTTTTTTGACATAACATCATAGGTGTTGTAACTTAATTTAGTTATTTACATATTGTTTTTAAATAAAACGTTGTTTCTTTTCTGATATTTTTTTTTATTTTGTGTTTCAGGTGTTTCTACTGTGACCCATCTTCAGCATCAATACAGTGAACAGCTAATTCATTCTTTGCGTGCTTGCATTTCATGCTTGTGCATTTTTGCTGTTCTTTTTCTGAAAGGACAGCGTTTGTGTGCACTTTTGTCGTTTTTGCTGTTCCTTTTTCAAAAGGACATCAATTTCGTCTTATTATTCCTTTTCCAAAGGAACAACACCTTTTTGGTCAGCAATTCATTTATCACGGGTCATTTTGCCATTCCTTTTCCACGACTCTTTTTGCTGTTCCTTTTTCACGTTTTGCTGTTCCTTTTCGAAATGGAATAGCACTTCTGCACTTTCACGTTTGTTGTTCCTTTTCGAATGGAACAACACTTCTGCATTTTCCATTTTTTTTGTTCCTTTTCCAAAGGAACGACACTTGCATTTTTGCTGTTCCTTTTCGAATGGAACGACATTTGCGTTTTTGCTGTTCCTTTTCGAATGGAACGGCACTTGCGTTTTTGCTGTTCCTTTTCTAAAGGAACGGCACTTGCGTTTTTGCTGTTCCTTTTCTAAAGGAACGACACTTTTAGTTTTTGCTATTCCTTTCTTCAAAGGAACGACATTTGCATTTTCACACTTTTTTTGTGTGTATTTTTGCTTTTTGTGTGCATTTCCTTTGTTGTTCCCTACAAGGAACAACACTTTTTTTGCGTGTTTTTGCTGTTCATTCAAAAAAACAACACTTTGGGAGTATTTTCGAAAGCAACCCTTCCTTCCTCTTGTGGAATTGTTCTTAGTTCATCTCAACCACATTTTACTGATTCCCCTTCATGGCATGAAGTACACTATTTTTACGAGGACAAGAATTATGGATTCTATTGAAGCGAGTTAATATCCTTCACGTTATGATCTTTAACAGGACAGCTCCTTGATGATAGATTATTTTTTAAAAAAAGGGACACAATTATTTATATACTACTTTACTGTATTGTTTTCTGTTGAACATGATATTGATTGATCATCTTAATACCATGCTGGTTCCACCCTTCTGGATTATAATCTTCTCTGTCTGTAATAAATGAGATTATGGGTATATTTTTCTATTGACATGTTTAACTTCTTCCACCATCCCTGCTCTTAAGGAGTACTGAGCCTCCCTCTTTTTATCATAAAATTGTGTAATAACAACAATTTTGTTCACAGATGGAGGATAGGGGGTCTCATTACGAGCCAGCCTACCATGTTCATAAGGTTGTAAGAAAGTGACATTCCCATTATGGCCACCACACCAGGGTTATGATCCATTGGATAGTCAAATTATCCTTGGAACAGGAGGTCTCATCACGAGCCGGCCTGATCACTTTTGCTACATCCCAGTGAGTGGCAGTGTGGTTATCTGGTTACCACGCCAGCACACTGGTCTCTTCTGTAAGAACAGCACTGAAACTCTCCATTTATAAATTGAGGATCCTGGCTCATATGGGTTAAAAAGCAACCCTGCCGAGGCTATGGACGCCTGCTGGCAGCAGAGGCTCTGCTTATGGTATTGAAGTTATATCTTATCGTCAATTATTATTATAATACTCTTTTCTTATTTTTTCTTTTTATCAGAGAAGTTATTTCCTTAACTTTTTCCCTATTTTGAACCTTTATGCATGAGAAATTGTTTTATGATCAATCGCATCATTTTCAGCTAGCATACTATCAGTAAAGCATCTTTTTGGCATATTGTTTTTCTTTTTCTCTTTTTCATCACCTATCATCAATTCAACGCATCCTATCTCTTATTCATAACTATCTTTACACACTCTGCTCTCATTATAACCATAACTCTCGCTGTCCTATCATTGATTTGTGTACTCTACTGCTGTATTGTTCATTCCATTGCCTTGCCATCAGCACAGCACCTCTCATATGCTTTATGGTCATGGAATTCATTTTCCAATTGGAGGGAGAATGTATGCATTATGGGATTGCATGCGATACGATTCATGCACTCTGCCATCACTTGTTGATTTGCCAAAATATTAGTATTGCATGTATACATAAGTTTTTCTGATTGAAATTTTTGCATGCACCTTATCTATTGCTTACACTATGGATTCAAGAACATTGTATGCCAAATAGTGCTTTGTTTGCAGGAAAACAACAAGTATGGGCAGAATTCTATTCATAGCATGACCACACTATTGCACTTAACAGAAGAGGCTCGCGCACGTGAATAATTCTTCAGACATGATGTGCTTACCTGGATTCCACCTTTTGTATCACTTTCAGCACCAACTCTGCCTACATCAGCTTCAACAAATGCCAGTCCATATATGTCATTCCACATTTTTCTTTTTGGAGGTAAAACTTGAGGTAAAATAGCATAATTTTCTGATTTATTACGAATTTAGGAGAATTTACTGAAATCCATTTTGAGTATTATTTATCATCCTTCATTCCACATCTTTACCACTTCCCCTTTTTCAGCGGCATATCATCTTTCAGTTTGGGGGAGTGTTGCTTTCATTCATTTCTTTCTTATGACTATGCCATTCATATTCTTTATCATCCATTGCTATTCTTATTCATTCTCAACACCTCCATTATTCCATGTTGTTTTACACCAAGCATAGAATTCAACAGCTGGTAGCAACCACCTCTATTTGTTTTCTAGCATCGCATGAGGGCATGCTAATTTTTCAGAGAGGGGGAGGAATTGCTACGCATGATGGATGTTTTCAATTTTCTTTCTCATTTAAGGCATACAATTTCATTTTTACACAATGCAGAAATTGATTTCCATAATATTTTTAAAACTATGAACTCACCTATGTGATTTTCGCAAACACATTTAGCATTAATACAAAACCCGTGATAAATTTTAGATAAATGTCTACAAATTTGGAAATCCACCCTTGCACTCTCACTATTACCATTTTGTTTATATCTCATGATCCGTGCATCAAAACGATCTGATTCTTGGATCATAAAGGCATTCATATATTACAAATTTACTTGCAATGTTTCAGCAAAAGCTGGTTTGTAATTTTTGGGAAAATGGTTAATGAAGGTTGCTGTCACTTATATCATATTTTACTGCAACTTCATATGCACATAACTTGAACGTCAATGTAAAAATTGTTATGCCTTCATCAAGAGTATTCATCAATTAAGGAAGCATTCATTTGTTCTATCCATTTCATGAGCTGGGATGAACAAATTTTTTTATTGCTTGGTTAACACATGGGTTTTTTCTTGGGAAGACATGCAATATATTCAGGTTTTCGTTGCATGAGGACATGAAACATATTGAGTGTGGGTGTGTTAAGCCGTGAATACAACCACTTTGTAACACTTATTTCATCCATTCTTACCATTCTCTATTATATCATTTGTTATAATTTATCATTTAAATCCATTTTATAAATGATTTGTGCTCTTAAGTATGAAAATTATTTATCTTCCTTTATTTCTAATAAATTGATGATTATGAATTATTTTATCAATGATAGTTTTAATAAGTTGGTTATAACATTATTCACCATTTTTAGCCTCCAAGATAATTTCCAGATTGAAGATTCGATCATTAAAAGTGCCAACTCAGAAATGCGCTGGAATAAGGAGTGACAGTTTTGCGGTTGAGATTCTGAGCAAATGAAGACGAATCTGGAAAATCCGGAACATGTGTTTTGTCCAGAACGGACCCAATTAACTTTAACAAAGAACGGTTTGCCTAAATTCGGCCTGTGTTGAGAGATTCGCAGAGTTCTTTGAGCACGATTTTCTCAGATCTGTGGTTGCGGCCGTCCTCCAAATCTCAGCTAAAAAGCCAAATTCGACTTGCTGTTGTGGAAAGATGGATGTAAATTTATTTTCTTGTTGATCAATTGCTTGGAAGAAATCCAATATTGTTATGGGAGATTGTATTTACTATTCAATTTCTCCTCCTTCTGATTATAAAAGGAGAAGCATGTATTATGTATGGGGGGATGAGAGACTTTCCTTATTGTAATTTGCAGAACTGTACATCGGCTCTTGTTAAGAGAGTGAGAGCTGTTTGTAACATTGTTAATGCCTGATTCATAAAAGAGTTCACTGTTGTTCTATTTCTCAAGCACTGGAGTAAAGCACAGCAACGCTTCACCGGTGGTTGAGGGCCCGGCCCCGGGTGGAGCGATCTGCTGTTTGTATTTCTATTACTTTATTTCCTTCTATTGTTCAGACCGATTTCGCTGTCGTCTCTTCTATTTATAAATTAGTTTAGTGATCGGGCTGTGGTGACCGGGCTTTACGTAATTAAAGCATTGCTTGCTATGAATTGTAGGGTAGTTACCGTTCATTTTACGCTGCGTATATTATCCCCTGGTTTGATTTCTTCTCGCGTGGTTTGTTCATTATTGTTACTTACTATTCGATATGCTTTACAAGTTCATATTATATGCCTGCTCAAGTTTGAATCATTGAGGTTTCTACAGATCGAATTGTATGTTAACTCTGCATCAAGTTATTTATCCTTTCAAGAGTTAATCGCATATCCTTACTGTTATGTTACAGAGCTGTTATACTAAACGTTTGTGTGGTGTGCGTTTATGATTTATCAATATTGTTCTACCATTCATTCGTTGTATTGTTGTTCCATTAACGTGATCTGTGTAAATCGCCTTTAGAGTAACAGAATGTTCTTTGATTGCAAGGAGTGTATAGATTGAGTTTGATTATAGTCCGCGGGACTTAGTTATTCAATTGCTGTTCCATTCCGTATCGGTTATTCACCTCCTTATTTGTTGTTCAATTCTTTATTTTTTGTTCTATTTACTCGCATTTGTTGTTTTGGTGTGAGAGACGATCTAAGGCTGTAGTGAGCCTCGACATTCACTGTCTAGCTCCCAGACCCGTGGTCTATGCTCTAATTTCCTTTCCATCATTTTCCAAAGGGATGGGCTATTGTTGTCAAACCCTTGACTGATACATTGCTTATTTTTCCGAATGCATGATTTAAGTCTTAAAGTGCTTTGCTGTAAGTAGATTTTATTTCCAGCTTTCATTTACTTTTGGATTTTAAGCACTATACTGCAAAACATTACTCTTGAGTAAATAGCCGCCTCAGACTGAGTACACTCTTGAGATAAAAAGTCGTCCCCGGTTGATAATTAATGTGAAGGTAATTAGGAGGTGAAAGAGGACCTTTTATCGCCTCCACATTTTGGCGCTCGCTGTTTAGAAAAGTTAGAACCAAAAGTTAATTTGAATCAACAATTTGGATTCAAACAAAAAAGTTAACCAAAACATCGACTCTGATGTTCAATGTGGGCGCCTATGAACAAGAGTTGGGACAGTCAGTTTTTGGAGGCCTAAATGACCATATTTTTAAAACCTGTTTCTATCCTAAGTAGCCCTTGATGTCTAATTTCCAACCCAATTTGAATCACTCAATTTGGATTTGAAACGAGAAAGTTAGAACCAAAACATTGTCCGGATGTCGTACGTGGCAAATCACTGCACTGCAGTTGCCACAAATAGCTTTTGGAGGCATAAATGTTTGAATTTTTAAAACCTGTTACTATGGTAGATTCCCCTATGAATCTAGTTTACAATGCAATTGGAATCACTCATTTTTGATATCGTATGGGGAATTTATGATCAAAATACTGACTGTCTATCGTAAATCAGCACCCTTAAAACTATGTCTTTCCGGCTGTTCCTTACAGTGTTTGACCTATCAATTTTTCTTTTCTTCAAAACCTGTTTCTATTGGAGATAAATAAATGAATCTAATTTCATTTCCAATTTGAATCATTTGAATCCGACATCAAACGAAGAATCTATGCTTGAAATATCAATCGTTGGTCTAGATTGGGTAATTGAAAATGACTATGTTATGCAGGCTGTTCTAACTCAAATTGACATATCATATCATTGAATTTCTAAAACCTGTTGCTACTGGAGATAAACCTTTGAATTAGCTCTCATTTGGCTTTGGAATCACTCAATTTCGACGAAAAACAAAGAAGTTGTGATTAAAACACTGCTGGATAGTATGGTCGACCACTGCTCTCCCGCAGGTGACAAATAAATTTTACTTTGTTATTCTCTCAATGGATTTGTTATATAGAGTAACTACTTGTTGTTTTTTGCATAATTCTTGGATTAGGGGAGCCCGCGCACCTCTCTTTCTCCATGGTTTAATGTTTTATTGCAGGTAGATACTCGGTTTTTGCAGGTCCTAGGAGAAAAAGAAGGTCAATTTATGGACGAGTGATTCTTGAAACAAACTTTAATAAAACAAAGGAATTTCATCCAACTCATTACCCAACGGATTTATAATAGAACAAATGAAGAATTGATTTCAATTTGAAGATTCATGTCTTATCATTGCTGCCAAAACATTTTTCAAAGAGATCATTTTTTTTTGACATAACATCACCGCTGTTGTAACTTAATTTAGTTATTTACATATTGTTTTTAAATAAAACGTTGTTTCTTTTCTGATATTTTTTATATTTTGTGTTTCAGGTGTTGCTTCATTCAAACTGTGACCGATCCTCAGCATCAATACAGTGAACAGCTAATTCATTCTTTGCGTGCTTGCATTTCATGCTTGTGCATTTTTGCTGTTCTTTTTCTGAAAGGACAGCGTTTGTGTGCACTTTTGTCGTTTTTGCTGTTCCTTTTTCAAAGGGACAACAATTTCGTTTTATTTCTTTTCCAAAGGAACAACACCTTTTTGGTCAGCAATTCATTTTGTTGTTCCTTTGTCACGGGTCATTTTCCCATTCCTTTTCCACGACTCTAATTTTTGCTGTTCCTTTTTCACGTTTTGCTGTTCCTTTCCGAATGGAACAGCACTTCTGCACTTCCACTTTTTGTTGTTCCTTTCCGAATGGAACACCACTTCTACATTTTCACGTTTTGCTATTCCTTTCCAAATGGCATAACACTTCTGTATTTTCACTTTTTGTTGTTCCTTTTCGAATGAAACATCATTTTTGCATTTTTACGTTTTGTTGTTCCTTTCCAAATGGAACAACACTTCTGTACTTTCACGATTTGTTGTTCCTTTCCGAATGGAATAGCACTTTTGCACTTTTCATTTTTGTTGTTCCTTTTTCAAAGGAACGGCACGTGTGTTTTTGCTGTTCCTTTTCCAAAGGAACAGCACTTGCGTTTTTGCTGTTCCTTTTCTAAAGGAACGGCACTTGCGTTTTTGCTGTTCCTTTTCTAAAGGAACGGCACTTTTAGTTTTTGCTGTTCCTTTCTTCAAAGGAACGACATTTGCATTTTCACACTTTTTTTGTGTATTTTTGCTTTTTGTGTGCATTTCCTTTGTTGTTCCCTACAAGGAACAACACTTTTTTGCGTGTTTTTGCTGTTCATTCAAAAAAGCAACACTTTGGGAGTATTTTCGAGAGCAACCCTTCCTTCCTCTTGTGGAATTGTTCTTAGTTCATCTCAACCACATTTTACTGATTCCCCTTCATGGCATGAAGTACACTATTTTTATGAGGACAAGAATTATGGATTCTATTGAAGCGAGTTAATATCCTTCACGTTATGATCTTTAACAGGACAGCTCCTTGATGATAGATTATTTTTAAAAAAAGGGACACAATTATTTATATACTACTTTACTGCATTGTTTTCTGTTGAACATGATATTGATTGATCATCTTAATACCATGCTGGTTCCACCCTTCTGGATTATAATCTTCTCCGTCTGTAATAAATGAGATTATGGGTATATTTTTCTATTGACATGTTCAACTTCTTCCACCATCCCTGCTCTTAAGGAGTACTGAGCCTCCCTCTTTTTTATCATAAAATTGTGTAATAACAACAAAATTTTGTTCGCAGATGGAGGATAGGGGGTCTCATTACGAGCCAGCCTACCATGTTCATAAGGTTGTAAGAAAGTGACATTCCCATTATGGCCACCACACCAGGGTTATGATCCATTGGATAGTCAAATTATCCTTGGAACAGGAGGTCTCATCACGAGTCGGCCTGATCACTTTTGCTACATCCCAGTGAATGGCAGTGTGGTTATCTGGTTACCACGCCAGCACACTGATCTCTTCTGTAGAACAGCACTGTAAATCTCCATTTATAAATTGAGGATCCTGGCTCATATGGGTTAAAAAGCAACCCTACCGAGGCTATGGACGCCTGCTGGCAGCAGCGGCTCTGCTTATGGTATTGAAGTTATATCTTATCGTCAATTATTATTATAATACCCTTTTCTTATTTTTTTCTTTTTATCAGAGAAGTTATTTCCTTACTTTTTTCCCTATTTTGAACCTTTATGCATGAGAAATTGTTTTATAATCAATCACATCATTTTTCAGCTAGAATACCATCAGCAAAGCATCTTTTTGGCATATTGTTGTTCTTTTTCTCTTTTTCGTAACTTATCATCAATCCAAAGCGTCCTATCTCTTATTCATAACTATCTTTACACACTCTGCTCTCATTATAACCATAACTCTCGCTGTCCTATCCTTGACATGTGTACTCTGCTTCATTCACTGCTATATTGTTCATTCCCTTGCCTTGCCATCAGCACAACACCTCTCATATGCTTTATGGTCATGGAATTCCTTTTCCAATTGGAGGGGAGAATGTATGCATTATGGGATTGCATGCGATATGATTACTGCACTCTGCCATCACTTGTTGATTTGCCAAAATATTAGTATTGCATGTATACATAAGTTTTTCTGATTGAAATTTTTGCATGCACCTTATCTATTGCTTACACTATGGATTCAAGAACATTGTATGCCAAATAGTGTTTTGTTTGCAGGAAAACAACAAGTATGGGCAGAATTATATTCATAGCATGACCACATTATTGCAACTTACAGAAGAGGCTCGAGCAACTCTCGAACGTGAACAATTCCAGCTTCAACAACTGCCAGTGCATATATGTCATTCCACATTTTTTGAGGTAAAACTTGAGGTAAAATCGCATAATTTTCTGATTTATTACGAATTTAGGAGAATTTCATAAAAATCCATTTTGAGCATTATTTATCATCCTTCATTCCACATCTTTACCACTTTCCCTTTTTCAGCAGCATATCATTTTCGAGTATGGGGGAGTGTTCCTTTCATTCATTTATTTCTTATGACTATGCCATTCATATTCTTTATTATCCATTGTTATTCTTATTCATTCTCAACACCTCCCTTATTCCATGTTGTTTTACACCAAGCATAGAATTCAACAGCTGGTAGCAACCACCTCTATTTGTTTTCTAGCATCGCATGAGGGCATGCTAATTTTTCAGAGAGGGGAGGAATTGCTACGCATGATGGATGTTTTCTATTTTCTTTCTCATTTAAGGCATACAATTTCAGTGCAGAAATTGATTTCCATAATATTTTTAAAACTATGAACTCAATTCTTGTGATTTTTGGAAAACACAGACGTATCATTAATACAAACCCAGACAATTTCAAGATAAATTGGTTCATAAAATTTTGGAAATCATGCACTCTCAGCTACAGTCATTTTGTTTATATCTCATGATCCATGCATCAAAGCAGTCTGATTTTTGGATCATAAAGGCATTCATATATTATAAATCTACTTGCCAAATTTCAACAAAAGCTGGTTTGTAGTTTTTGAGAAAATGGTTAATGAAGTTTGCTGTTATCTATATCATATTTTGCTGCAACTTCACACATATAGTTGAATGTCAATGTAAAAATTGTTATGCCTTCATTAAGATTGCTAAAATTGAATATTCATTAATTAAAGAAGCATTCATTTGTTCTCAAATTTTTATTGCTTGGTTAACACATGGGTTTTGTCTTGGGGTTGCATGAAGACATGCAATATATTCAGGTTTTCGTTGCATGAGGACATGCAACATATTGAGTGTGGGGGTGTGTTGGGCCGTGAATACAACCACTTTGTAACACTTATTTCATCCATTCTTACCATTCTCTATTATATCATTTGTTATAATTTATCATTTAAATCCATTTTATAAATTATTTATGCTCTTATGGATGAAAATTATTTATCTTCCTTTATTTCTAATAAATTGATTATTATGAATTATTTTATCAATGATAGTTTTAATAAGTTGGTTATAACATTATTCACCATTTTTAGCCTCCAAGATAATTTCAGATTGAAGATTTGATCATTAAAAGTGCCAACTCAGAAACGCGCTGGAATAAGGAGTGACATTTTTGCGGTTGAGATTCTGAGCAAATGAAGACGAATCTGGAAAATCCGGAACATGGGTTTTGTCCAGAACGGACCCAATTAACTTTAACAAAGAACGGTTTGCCTAAATTCGGCCTGTGTTGAGAGATTCGCAGAGTTCTTTGAGCACGATTTTCTCAGATCTGTGGTTGCGGCCGTCCTCCAAATCTCAGCTAAAAAGCCAAATTCGACTTGCTGTTGTGGAAAGATGGATGTAAATCTATTTTCTTGTTGATCAATTGGTTGGGAAACAATCTAATTTTGTAATAGAATCATGTTGTACTATCTCCATTAAATCCACTCTCGCTCTCTTTGTATTTAAACGTAACGAGATCGAGAGAGAGGGAGGACTTCGTGGATGGATTCGAATGATGGAATTGAGGATGAATTAGAGATTCGACCGAGGGATGGAAGAGAGAATGGATAATGGCCGAGCGATTCAGAGATTTCGTTGTAATCCATTGTAACTCTGCTGATATTTTAATATAAATCTGGTTGCCATTCATTCTTTTCATTCCGAAGTAGCTCAATGACCGCCGGCGGCTAAGGGCCCAAATTTCCGTGGATTGTGTCGTATATTATTTCTTCGGGTTTATGCGTGGTTTTTATTATTAGCATTATTTGGTAATTCGGTGTTTCGTTATCTTATATTACAAATTTCCGTTATATTTCATATTTCGTTCTCTCGCAACAAGAAAGTCGTAATGTGCATTCTAACGTATCATATTCCTTTAAAATGCACGTGTTATCATTGCTTCTACATAACGCTATTGTCGTTAATTGCAGAGTAATCAAGCCGTAACCTTCTTAAGTCGGGTATTACCGTATTTTCTATGGTTTTGTACTTCATACGATTGCTATTCAATGACATTGTGGTTCCATTATGAATTGTAATCGTTACCCTTTCTAACCAGATTAATACTTGCGTACGTACTTCAGATTAAGTTATTGAGGTGTGCCGTGTGTTAAGTCATCGTGTATTTATATTTGATTTCCAAAGGCGTTGTTTCATATCCTCTTCCTCATTAATCAATGTCGTTCTATTTCTTGCGCTGCTGATGATTTGTGGAGTAAAGATTGCTATTAATTTGGCTTTGCTATTGTCATTTCATTAATTAGAGTTTGTCATTTTAGATTTCTTTTAATGCGCTTTACTCGCCCATTTACTTTGTCGTTTATTTTGCTATCTCTCGTCGTTCCATTTACTCGCATTTTTTGTTTTGGTGTGAGAGACGATCTAAGGCCGTAGTGAGCTTCGGCATTCACTGCTTCAGCTCCCACCCGTGGTCTATGCTCTAATTTTCTCCACGCTCTCAAAGGATGGGCTATTGTTGTCAAACCTTGATCGATACATTGCTTATTTTTCTCCGAATGAATGATTTAGTTTAGAACATTTCAGCTTTGCCGTTCCAATTAGATTTTGTTTCTAGCTTTCATTTACTTTTGGATTTCAGTTGACTATACCGCAAAACATTACTCTTGAGTAAATAGCCGCCTGCATCGAGTACACTCTTGGAATAAAAAAGTCGTCCCGGTTGATAATTAATGTGAAGATAATTAGGAGTTAAAAAGACTTTTATCGCTCCACATTTCAAGCGTCACGTGGAGAGGAATATTTCTAAAGAGTAATGTGAATCCGATGAGTGCCTCGCTTAGGAAGAGTTGGATCTTAAAACGGAAGGTAAGAACTGCGTATGAGTGATGTAAAGCCCCGCTCCATCGTCCGCTTTCCTAACAGATTTACTGTTGCTTTTTGTAGTAGAAATAGATGTTTGAATTTTTGTGTGAATGACTAGGAAAAAAATAGAAATTTTGGAAAAATGAATCACAGTTAAGTTTCACTCAAGTGGTGATGTAAGCACCACCCATTTCACTAACTAATTGACAAGAACATCGGAAGAAGGAGCTTTGAAGTTGAACACATGAAGGACATCTTCTGCTATGGTAAGAAACTCATTCAACATTTTTACTTTGAATTTCCTCGCTTCAACTAATTCACACCTTCACCACAATAAACTAGCATAACATACTTACACATTAACCGCTTAAATTTATCTAATTCTTCCACTCCATTTTGTTTTTCCATGTAAACTAGTGTGTTTTTTACAGAAGATGTGCTATGCAAACTTCAACATTGGTGATAATTTTTTTTAATTTATTTTGTGTATGTAGATGAATTATATTTGCAGTTAACAATTTTCTATAAGCCCAGTCCATTTTTGTCACTTGAAAAAAATGTTTCGAATATCATTTTTTTTTGGTCACAAGGGTTTCATGAACTTTCTGGAAAAAACAGTCGGGACAGTCATGTTTTGAGAGAGACCAAAAAGGGAAATATTTTTTAAAACCTACTTTACCTCAGGTAGCTCTTGATATCTACTTTCTAACCCAATTTGAATCACTCAATTTGGATTTGAAACGAAAAGTTGTAACCAAAACATCGAATTTGACAAATTAAGTAATACTGTAGAATGGCAGTTGGGACAAATAGTTTTTGGAGGCCTAACTGAATGAATTTTTAAAACCTGTTTCTATGGTAGATTCCCCTATGAATATAGTTTAGCTGCACGAATCACTCATTTTCGATATCGTATGGGGAATTTATGATCAAAATACCGACTATCTATCAGAATCAAAGACCCTTAAAACTATGTCCTTCCGGCTGTTCCTTGCGTATTTGACCTATCAATTCTTCTTTTCTTTCAAAATATATTTCTATTGGAAATAAAAAAATGAATCTACTTTCATTTCCAATTTGAATCATTCGAATCCACAACAAACGAAAATTTATGCTTGAAATATCAACGGCTATTCAAGCCGGGTAATCGGAAATGACTCGTTATGCAGGTTGTTTTAACTAAAATTGACATATCATATCATCGAATTTCTAAAACCTGTTGCTACTGGAGATAAACCTTGAATTAACTCTCATTTAGCTTTGGAATCACTCAATTGGCTGAAAAACGAAAGAAGTTGTGATTAAAACACCGCCGGATAGTATGGTCGACCACCGCTCTCCCGCAGTGACAAATAAATTTTACTTTGTTATTCTCAATGGATTTGTTATATAGAGTAACTTACTGTTGTTTAGACAATTCTTGGATTAGGGGAGCCCGCGCACCTCTCTTTCTCCATGGTTTAGTATGTTTTACTAGTAGGTAGATAACGGTTATAGTGTCCTGGGAGAAAAAGAAGGTCAATTTATGGACGAGTGATTCTTGAAACAAACTTTAATAAAACAAAGGAATTTCATCCAACTCATTACCCAACGGATTTATAATAGAACAAATGAAGAATTGATTTCAATTTGAAGATTCATGTCTTATCATTGCCAAGTAAAACATTTTTTTCAAAGAGATCATTTTTTTTTGACATAACATCACCGTCATATAACTTAATTTAGTTATTTACATATTGTTTTTAAATAAAACGTTGTTTCTTTCCATATTTTTTATATTTTGTGTTTGTAGGTTAAGCTCATTCAAACCGGACTCATCCTCAACATCAATACAAAGGAACAGCGCCTAATTTATTCTTTCGGTAGATGTGCTTCGTAAGATTTCTAAGCCAGGCATTTACGTTCTTTTCCGAAGGGACAACGTTTGTGTGCACTTTTGTCGCTTGGCCGTCTTTTCTCAAAAGGACATCAATTTCGCTTTATTATTCCTTTTCCAAAGGAACAAAACCTTTTGGTCGCTAATTCATTTGTCACGGGTCATTTTTCCATTCTTTTTCCACGACTCTTTTTACGGTGGCCTTTTTCATGTTTTGTCGTTCCTTTTCGAAATGGAACAAGACTTCGCACTTTCACGTTTATCAGCTCCTTTCGAATGGAACAACACTTCCGCATTTTTCATTTTGTTGTTCCTTCTCCAAAGTGACCGACACTTGCATTTTTGCCGTTCCTTTTCGAATGGAACGACATTTGCGTTTTTACTGCCTTTCGAATGGAACGGCACTTCGTGCTGGCTGCCTTTTCTAAAGGAACTAAGACTTGCGTTTTTGCCGGTTCCTTTTCTAAAGGAACGGCACTTTTAGTTATTGCTGTTCCTTTCTTCAAAGGAACGACATTCGCATTTTCACACTTTTTTTTGTGTGTATTTTTGCTTTTTTGTGTGCATTTCCTTTGTTGTTCTCACAAGGAACAACACTTTTTTGCGTGTTTTTGCCGTTCATTCAAAAAAGCAACACTTTGAGAGTATTTTCGAGAGCAACTCTTCCTTCCTCAGGAATTGTTCTAGTTCATCTCAACTACATTTTATCGATTCCTTCATGGCATGAAGTACACTATTTTTATGAGGACAAGAATTATGGATTCTATTGAAGCGAGTTAATATCATTGACGTTATGATCTTTGCCAAGAGTCAGCCTCGATGATAGAATATTTTCTAAAAAGAGACACAATTATTTATATACTACTTTATCAAAGATTGTTTTCTATTGAACATGATGTTGATTGATCATTCTAATACCATGTCAGTTCCACCCTTCGGATTATAATCTTCTCTCGTTTGTAATAAATGACATGGGTATATTTTTCTATTGACATGTTCAACTTCTTCCACCATCCCCGCTTTTAAGGAGTATTGAGTCTCCCTTTTTATCATAAAAATGTGTAATAATAACAAAATTTTGTTCGCATGGAGGATAGGGGGCTCAAGATTAGCCAACCTACCATGTTCATAAGGTCAGAATAAAGTGACATTCCCATTATGGCCACCACACTGTGGTTATGATCCATTGGATAGTCAAATTATCCTTGGAACAAAGAGGTCTCATCACGAGCCGGCTCGATCACTTTGCTACATCCTGAATGTAGAATGGCGTGTGGTTATCTCGGTTACCACGCTGACACCGATCTCTTCGTAGAACAGCACCGTAACTCTCTAGTTATAAAATTGGAGGATCCCGGGCTCATGGGTTAAAAAGCAACTCCCCGCCGAGGCTATGGACGCCCTCGCTAGCAAAATAGCCGCTTCCGCTTGCTGTATTGAAGTTATATCTTATCGTCAATTATTATTATAATACCCTTTTCTTATTTTTTTTTCTTTTTTATCGTAGTAGTTATTTCCCTTAGCTTTTTCCCCGTTTTGAACCTTATGCATGAGAAATTATTTTATGATCAATCACATCATTTTCAAATAGCATACTATCAAGAAAGCATCTTTGGTATATTGTTGTTCTTTTTCTCTTTTTCGTAACTTATCATCAATCCAAAGCGTCCTATCTCTTATTCATAACTATCTTTACACACTCGCTCTCATTATAACCATAACTCCGCTATCCTATCATTGATATGTACTCGCTTATTCACTCGCTATATTGTTCATTCCTTGCCTTGCCATCAAGACAACACC
Organism: Pinus albicaulis; assembly: GCA_034641835.2. Taxonomy (NCBI): domain Eukaryota; kingdom Viridiplantae; phylum Streptophyta; class Pinopsida; order Pinales; family Pinaceae; genus Pinus; species Pinus albicaulis. The sequence continues at coordinate 64,697 of JAXQQM020089684.1, forward strand.
TCTCATATGCTTTATGGTCATGGAATTCCTTTTCCACCGGGGAGGGGGAATGTATGCATTATGGGATTGCATGCGATATGATTTCACACGTACTCGCCATAACCAGATGATTGACAAAGTTTTTCTCAATGGAAAGTTTTGCATGCATCTTATCTCATATTCAAACCTAACACTATGGATTCAAGAACATTGTATGCCAAATAGTGCTTTGTTTGCGTGAAAACAACAAGTATGGGCAGAATTCTATTCACATCATGACTACAAACATTGCACCACGTAAGAGGTCGAGCAACTCGCATACGTGAACAATTCTTCGATACGACAGTTTAATCGATTCCACCTTTTGCATCACTTAAAGATCATTCCGTTTTCATCAATAACAACCGCGTGCATATATGTCATTCCACATTTTGAGGTAAACTTGAGGTAAAATAAGATAATTTTCTGATTTATTACGAATTTAGGAGAATTTCATGAAAATCCATTTTGAGCATTATTTATCATCCTTCATTCCACATCTTTACCACTTTCCCTTTTTCAAGAAGATATCATTTTCTGAGTATGGGGGAGTTCCTTTCATTCATTTCTTTTCTTATGACCATGTTATTCATCTTCTTTATCATCCATTGTTATTCTTATTCTACTCTCACCACCTCCCTTATTCCATGTTGTTTTACACGAAGTATAGAATTCAATGTTCGGTAGCAACCACCTCAATTTTTACGAACATCGCATGAGGGCATGCTAATTTTTCAGAGGGGGAGGAATTGCTACGCATGATGGATGTTTTCAATTTTCTTTCTCATTTAAGGTATACAATTTCATTTTTACACAATGCGAAATTGATTTCCATAATATTTAAAAAAAAAAAAAACCATGAACTCAATTCTTGTGATTGAAAACACGCACGTATCATTAAACCCGCATACTTTCAAGATAAATTGGAAATCATGCACTCACCTACAGCCATTTTGTTTAGTATCTCATGATCCACGCATCAAAACGTATCCGATTTGGATCATAAAGGCATTCATATATTATAATGTTTGCCAAATTTCAACAAAAGTCAGGTTTGTAGTTTTTGAGAAAATGGGTTAATGATATTACTTATAATATCATATTTTGCCGCAACTTCATACATATAGTCGAATGTCAATGTAAAAATTGTTATGCCTTCATCAATATTGCTAAAATTGAATATTCATTAATTAAGGAAGCATTCATTTGTTCTCAATTTTTATTGTTTGGTTAACATTATTGGTTTTGTCTTGGGGTTGCATGAAGACATGCAATATATTCACAAAGTTTTAGTCGTATTATATTAATATGCAACATATTGAGTGTGGGGGTATGTTGGGTCAGCATTGCGTCATTATTATTATCACTTTTGAACACTTATTCCACCCATTTCTACTCATTCTTCATCACGTCATTTATTATAATTTATTATTTAAATCCATTTTATGATGATTTATGCTTCTATGAATGATGTTATTTATTCTCCTTTATTTTCTAATAAATTGATGATTATGAATTATTTTATCAATGATAGTTTTTAATAAATTGGTTATACATTATTCACCATTTTTAGCCTCCAAGGTAATTTCCAGGATGAAGATTTGATCATTAAAAGTGCCAACTCAGAAATGCGTCGGAATAAGGAGTGACAAGCTTTTGCGTTGAGACTCAGCAAATGAAGACGAATCCGGAAAATCCGAATGTGGGTTTTGTCCGGTAACGGACCCAATTAACTTTAGTAAAGAACGGTTGGCCCAAATTCGGCTCCTCGGTGTTGAGAGATTCGCAGTAGTTCTTAAGACGATTTTCTCGCTCTGTTGTTACATCGGCCCTCCAAATCTCTACCGCAAACCCAAATTCGCCTTTCGTTGATCAATCGGGTTGGAAACAATCTAATTTTGTAATAGAATATGTTGTAATTATCTCCATTGTAACCACTCGCTTCTCTTGTATTTAAATCGAACAGATCAGAGAGAGGAGGACTTCGTGGATGGATTCGAATGATGGAATTGAGGATGAATTAGAGATTCGTAATTGAGGATGGAAGAGAGAATTGATACTTATTGAAAGTGTATCTCGCAGATTTCTGTTGTAATCCATCAGGAACTCGCTTTGATATTTTCTTCTAATATAAATCTGGTTGCCATTCATTCTTCTTTCATTTCGATAGGCCCAAGAAATATCCATCAAGGCTAAGGGCCCACTCGGTGGATTGTGGGCCATTTTCGTATATTATTTCTTTGGTTTATGCGTGGTTTTCGATAGCATTATTTGGTAACTGCAGTGTTTCGTTATCTTATATTGCCAGCCTCTCCGTTATATTTCATATTTCGTTCTCTCGCAACAAGAAAGTCGTAATGCATTCTAAATATTGCTATTCCTTTAAAATCGTTAATGTAACATTGCTGTTCTCAAGATAACGCTATTAATGTTTAATCGTTATAATCAAGCGTAACCTTCTTAAGCCGGTATTACCGTATTTCTCTATGGTTATACTTCATACGATTGCTATTCAATTGACATTGTAGTTCCATTATGAATTGTAATCGTTACCCTTTCTAACCAGGATTACTACTACAGACGTACCGATTGCTACTGAGGTGTGCCGTGTGTTAAGTCATCGTGTATTCGTATTTGGATTTCCGCCGTTGTTTCATATCCTCTCATTAATCAATGCCGTTCTCTATTTCCTCGTGTCGTTCGATTTATTTCTTAGAGTAAAGATTGCCATTAATTTGGCTTCGTTTAATTGCTCATTTCCATTAATTAGAGTTTGTCGTCTGGGGATTCTTTTTAATTACGCTTGCCGCCCATTTACTTTGTTGTTCTATTTTGCTATCCGCCGTTCCATTTACTCGCATTTGTTGTTTTGGTGTGAGAGACGATCTAAGGTCGTAGTGAGCTTCGCATTCAATCGTCTAGCCCTGCGTACCCGTGGTCTATGCTCTAATTTCCTTTCCATCGCTTCAAAGGGATGGGCTATTTGTCATTAAACCCTCGATCGATACATTGCTTATTTTTCCGAATGAATGATTTAGTTTTTAATACTTCAGCTTTCTTTGCTGTTCCAATTAGATTTTACTTAGCTTTCATTTACTTTTGGATTTTAAGTACTATACCGCAAAACATTACTTCGAGTAAACAGCCCACCGAGTACACTCTTGAATAAAAAGTCGTCCCCGGGTTGATAATTAATGTGAAGGTAATTAGAGCAAAAAGATTCTTTTTATCGCTCCACATTTGGAGGCCGTTGCTCTGGGAGAGTGTAGCCATTTCTAAAGAGTAATGTGAATATGATGAGTGCCCGTTAGGAAGAGTTGGATCTTAAAAATCCAAGGTAAGAACCCGCGTGCGGAGCATGTAAAAGCCCCGTCTAATCGTCCGCTTTCCTAACGTATTTGTTGCTGTTTTTTAGGTAGAAACAGATGTTTGAATTTTTGTGTGAATGACTAGGAAAAAAATAGAAATTTTGGAAAATGAATCACAAGGTTTCACTCAAGTGTGATGTAAGCACCACCCATTTCACCAACTAATCGATGTGAATACTGAAGAAGGAGCTTTGCTGAACACATGAAGGACATCTTCCGTTATGGTAAGAAACTCGTCCAACATTTTTACTTTTGAATTTCCTCGCTCAACTAATTCCACACCTTCACCACAATAAACCAAGCATACTTACAAATAAGTTGAATCGCCATTTACCAACCCCTTCACCCATTTTGTTTTTCCATGTAAAACTAGTGTTTATTGCAACATGCTATGCAAATCAACATTGGTGATAATTTTTTTTTAATTTATTTGTGTATAGATGAATTATATTGCAAATAACAATTCTATAAACACTTATATTCATTTTTTATCACCAATTTGAAAAAAAAATGCTTGAATATCATTTTTTTGGTCATGCTTCGATGAACTTTCTCGGGAAAACAAATGGGACAGTCATGTTTTGAGAGACCAAAAGGGAATATTTTTAAAACCTGTTTCTACCCTAGGTAGCCCTTGATATCTACTTCTAACCCAATTTGAATCACTCAATTTGGATTTGAAACGAAAAGTTGTAAATCCAAACATCGACCGATGTCTAGTGGGCAAATTAAACGTAGTTGGGACAGTCAGTTTCTGAGGCCTAAATGAATGAATTTTTAAACCTGTTTCTATGGTAGATTCCCCTATGAATCTAGTTTACAATGCAATTGGAATCACTCATTTTCGATATCGTATGTGGGAATTTATGATCAAATATCGACTATCTATCAAATCAGCACCCTTAAAACTATGTCCTTCCGGCTGTTCCTTACAGTATTTGACCTATCAATTCTTCTTTCTTCAAAACATATTTCTATTAAAATAAAAATGAATCTACTTTCATTTCCAATTTGAATCATTCGAATCCGACAAACGAAAAATTTATGCTTGAAATATCAACGAAGGTCTAAGTCGGGTAATCGAAATACTCGTTATGCAAGTTGTTTTAACTAAAATTGACATATCATATCATCTAGAATTTCTAAAACCTGTTGCTACTGGAGATAAACCTTTGAATTAACTCTCATTTAGCTTTGAATCACCCAATTTCGATGAAAAACAAAGAAGTTGTGATTAAAACACCGCCGGATAGTATATTTTACCACCGCTCCCAAGCAGTGACAAATAAATTTTACTTTGTTATTCTCTCAATGGATTTGTTTATATAGAGTAACTACTTGTTGTTTTTTGCATACCTTGGATTAGGAGCCCGCGCACCTCTCTTTCTCCATGGTTTAATGTTTTATCGCAGGTAGATACTCGGTTTTTGCGTGTGTCCTAGGAGAAAAAGAAGGTCAATTTATGCACGAGTGATTCTTGAAACAAACTTTAATAAAACAAAGGAATTTCATCCAACTCATTCCAACGGATTTATAATAGAACAAATGAAGAATTGATTTCAATTTGAAGATTCATGTCTTATCATTGCTGCCAAAACATTTTTCAAAGAGATCATTTTTTTGACATAACATCACCGTCGTTGTAACTTAATTTAGTTATTTACATATTGTTTAAATAAAACGTTGTTTCTTTTCTGATATTTTTTATATTTTGTGTTTCGTGTGTTGCTTCATTCAAATCCGTGACCTATCCTCTCGCATCAATACAAAGGAATGTACTAATTTATTCTTTGCATGCTTGCATTTCATGCTTGTGCATTTGTCGTTCTTTTTCTCAAGGGACAACGTTTGTGTGCACTTTGGCTGCTTTTGCTATTCCTTTTCAAAAGGACATCAATTTTCGTTTTATTCCTTCTTAAAGGAACAACACATTTACCAGCAATTCATTTGTCACGGTCATTTTGCCATTCCTTTCCACGACTCTTGTCGTTCCTTTTTCACGTTTTGTTGTTCCTTTTCGAAATGGAACAAAGACTTCGCACTTTCACGTTTATTGTCTCTTTTCGAATGGAACAACACTTCGCATTTTTTCATTTTTGTTGTTCCTTTTCCAAAGGAACGACATCGATTTTTGTCAGCTCCTTTTCGAATGGAACGTGCATTTGCGTTTATTGCTCCTTTTCGAATGGAACGGCATCTTCATGCTGGCCGTTCTCTTTCTAAAGGAAATCCAGACTGTTTTTGCCGTTCCTTTTCTAAAGGAACGACACTTTTGTTTTTGCCGTTCCTTTTCAAAGGAACGACATTTGCATTTTCACACTTTTTGTGTGTATTTTTGCTTTTTGTGTGTATTTTGTTGTTCCCTACAAGGAACAACATTTTTTTGCGTGTTTTTGCCGTTCATTCAAAAGCAACACTTTGAGAGTATTTTCGAGAGCAACCCCTTTCCTTCCTCTGTGGAATTGTTCTTAGTTCATCTCAACCACATTTTACTCGATTCCTTCATGGCATGAAGTACACTATTTTATGAGGACAAGAATTATGGATTCTATTGAAGCGAGTTAATATCATTCACGTTATGATATTTAACAGACGCCTCCGATGATAGAATATTTCTCAAAAGAGACACAATTATTTATATACTACTTTACCGCATTGTTTTCTATTGAATAACATGATGTTGATTGATCATCTTAATACCATGCCGGTTCCACCTTTTCCGGATTATAATCTTCTCTGCTTGTAATAAATGAGATTATGGGTATATTTTTCTATTAATAGCGTTCAACTTCTTCCACCATCCCTCGCTTTTAAGGAGTATTGAGTCTCCCTCTTTGTTTCCAAAATGTGTAATAATAACAAAATTTTGTTCGCATGGAGGATAGGGGTCTCGCATGAGCTACCTACCATGTTCATAAGGTCGTAACAAAGTTTAGTATTCCCATTATGGCCACCACACCAGGGTTATGACTTACTGAGGTCAAATTATCCTTGGAACATGAGGTCTCACCACGAGCCGGCCGATCACTTTTGCTACATCCCAATGAATGGCAAGGTGGTTACACCGTTACCACGCAAGACACTGATCTCTTTCGTAGAACAAGACCGTAACTCTCTGTTATAAATTGAGGATCCCGGTCGAGGCGGGTTAAAAAGCAACTCGGGGCCGAGGCTATGGACGCCTGGCCGCGCTAGCACAATTCTCGCTTATGGTATTGAAGTTATATCTTATCGTCAATTATTATTATATTATCTCTTTTCTTATTTTTTTTTCTTTTTTATCGTAGTAGTTATTTCCTTTAGCTTTTTCCTCGTTTTGAACCTTTATGCATGAGAAATTGTTTTATGATCAATCACATCATTTTCGCCTAGCATACTTATCCTGTACATCTTTTTGGCATATTGTTGTTCTTTTTCTCTTTCGTAACTTTATCATCAATCCAAAGCGTCCTATCTCTTATTCATAACTATCTTTACACACTCTGCTCTCATTATAACCATAACTCCCGCTATCCTATCATCGATATGTGTACTCTGCTTTATTCACTGCTATATTGTTCATTCCCTTGCCTTGCCATCAGCACAACACCTCTCATATTCTTTATGGTCATGGAATTCCTTTTCCAATTGGAGGGGGGAATGTATGCATTATGGGATTGCATGCGATATGATTACTGCACTCTGCCATAACTTGTTGATTTGACAAAAGTTTTTCTGATTGAAAGTTTTGCATGCATCTTATCTGTTGCTATTCAAACCTAACACTATGGATTCAAGAACATTGTATGCCAAATAGTGCTTCGTTTGCAGGAAAACAACAAGTATGGGCAGAATTCTATTCACAGCATGACTACAGTATTGCAACTAACAGAAGAGGCTCGAGCAACTCGCATACGTGAACAATTCTTCAGACATGATGTGCTTACCTGGATTCCACCTTTTGCATCACTTTCAGCACCAACTCTGCCTACATCAGCTTCAACAACTGCCAGTCCATATATGTCATTCCACATTTTTGGAGGTAAAACTTGAGGGAAAATAGCATAATTTTCTGATTTATTACGAATTTAGGAGAATTTCATGAAAATCCATTTTGAGCATTATTTATCATCCTTCATTCCACATCTTTACCACTTTCCCTTTTTCAGCAGCATATCATTTTCGAGTATGGGGGAGTGTTCCTTTCATTCATTTATTTCTTATGACCATGTTATTCATCTTCTTTATCATCCATTGCTATTCTTATTCACTCTCACCACCTCCCTTATTCCATGTTGTTTTACACCAAGCATATAATTCAACAGCTGGTAGCAACCACCTCAATTTTTTTCTAGCATCGCATGAGGGCATGCTAATTTTTCAGAGAGGGGGAGGAATTGCTACGCATGATGGATGTTTTCAATTTTCTTTCTCATTTAAGGCATATAATTTCATTTTTACACAATGCAGAAATTGATTTCCATAATATGAACTCAATTCTTGTGATTTCTGGAAAACACAGACGTATCATTAATACAAACCCAGATAATTTCAAGATAAATTGGTTCATAAAATTTCGGAAATCATGCACTCTCACCTACAGCCATTTTGTTTATATCTCATGATCCGTGTATCAAAACGATCTGATTTTTGGATCATAAAGGCATTCATATATTATAAATTTACTTGCCAAATTTCAACAAAAGCTGGTTTGTAGTTTTTGAGAAAATGGTTAATGAAGTTTGCTGTTATCTATATCATATTTTGCTGCAACTTCATACATATAGTTGAATGTCAATGTAAAAATTGTTATGCCTTCATTAAGATTTCTAAAATTGAATATTCATTAATTAAGGAAGCATTCATTTGTTCTCAAATTTTTATTGCTTGGTTAACACATGGGTTTTGTCTTGGGGTTGCATGAAGACATGCAATATATTCAGGTTTTCGTTGCATGATGACATACAACATATTGAGTGTGGGGGTATGTTGGGTCGTTAATATGCCATTATTATTATCACTTTTGAACACTTATTCCACCCATTTCTACCATTCTTCATCACGTCATTTATTATAATTTATTATTTAAATCCATTTTATGATGATTTATGCTTCTATGAATGAATGTTATTTATTCTCCTTTATTTCTAATAAATTGATGATTATGAATTATTTTATCAATGATAGTTTTAATAAATTGGTTATAACATTATTCATCATTTTTAGCCTCCAAGGTAATTTCCAGATTGAAGATTTGATCATTAAAAGTGCCAACTCAGAAATGCGCTGGAATAAGGAGTGACAGTTTTGCGGTTGAGATTCTGAGCAAATGAAGACGAATCTGGAAAATCTGGAACATGGGTTTTGTCCAGAACGGACCCAATTAACTTTTTTAGAGAACGGTTTGCCCAAATTCAGCCTGTGTTGAGAGATTCACAGAGTTCTTTAAGCACGATTTTCTCAGTTCTGTTGTTGCGGCCGTCCTCCAAATCTCAGCTGCAAAGCCAAATTCGCCTTCTTCTTGTTGATCAATTGGTTGGAAACAATCTAATTTTGTAATAGAATCATGTTGTAATTATCTCCATTGTAACCACTCTCTGCTCTCTTTGTATTTAGATCAGAACAGAGATCAGAGAGAGGGAGGACTTCAGGGATGGATTCGAATGATGGAATTGAGGATGAATTAGAGATTCAGAATTGAGGATGGAAGAGAGAATGGATAATGGCTGAGCGATTCAGAGATTTCTTGTTGTAATCCATTGTAACTCTGCTTTGATATTTTAATATAAATCTGGTTGCCATTCATTCTTTTCATTCTGAAGTAGCCCAGCAGCATCCGCTGGCGGCTAAGGGCCCAGCCTCTGGTGGATTGTGCTGCTGCTGTATATTATTTCTTTGGTTTATGCGTGGTTTTTCTTATTAGCATTATTTGGTAATCTGGTGTGTTTCGTTATCTTATATTACAGCTCTGTTATATTTCATATTTCGTTCTCTGCAACAAGAAAGTCGTAATCTGCATTCTAACGTATTGTTATTCCTTTAAAATCGTTAATGTAACATTGCTGTTCTCTACATAACGCTATTGCTGTTTAATTGCAGAGTAATCAAGCTGTAACTTTCTTAAGCTGGTATTACTGTATTTCTCTATGGTTTATACCTCATACGATTGCTATTCAATTGACATTGTGGTTCCATTATGAATTGTAATCGTTACCCTTTCTAACCAGGATTAATACTTGCGGTATCAGACTCAGATTGCTATTAATGTGTGCCGTGTGTTAAGTCATTGTGTATTTGTATTTGGATTTCCAGCGTTGTTTCATATCCTATCATTAATCAATGCTGTTCTATTTCCTTGTGCTGTTCGATTTATTCTTAGAGTAAAGATTGCTATTAATTTAGCTTTGCTATTGTTCATTTCCATTAATTAGAGTTTGCTGTCCAGATTCTTTTAATTACAGTTTGCTGCCCATTTACTTTGTTGTTCTATTTTGCTATCTGCCGTTCCATTTACTCGCATTTGTTGTTTTGGTGTGAGAGACGATCTAAGGCTGTAGTGAGCTTCGGCATTTACTGTCTAGCTCCCAGACCCGTGGTCTATGCTCTAATTTCATTTCCATCAGTTTCCAAAGGGATGGGCTATTTTTGTCAAACCCTTGACTGATACATTGCTTATTTTTCCGAATGAATGATTTAGTTTAGAACATTTCAGTTTATTGCTGTTCCAATTAGATTTTATTTCTAGATTTCATTTACTTTTGCATTTTAAGCACTATACTGCAAAACATTACTCTTGAGTAAATAGCCGCCTCAGACTGAGTACACTCTTGGAATAAAAAGTCGTCCCTGGGTTGATAATTAATGTGAAGGTAATTAGGAGTTAAAAAGACCCTTTTTATCGCTCCACAACCGTGTTTCAGTCTTTTTAGCAGGTTTTGGAGCAAGTTTTGGATAGCTGGAGGCTATGAAAGAGTTAAATGCCATGTCAAGAAATTATTAAACACTTAATTACCATGAATTCAAGACCATATGACAACCAAAATATTCAAAGAAGAAGAAGACCATTTAACTAAAAAATAGGGTTTTGTTTCCTAGTTTTGAGGAGGTCAGTTAAGTGGTCACAAAGTGGTGAATCTCATCATCTAAATTCGACCATGTGATAGCATACTAGTCAAAGATGTAATTTCTTTAGTAGATAAGGTTGTTAAAGATAATAATGAAGAGCTTGAGTCCTAGTTGAAATAGGATTGTCAAGTAGGATAGGTGTTTGTTTGTCATAAATTTGATGTTTTATGGTTATGCAAGGTATCAGTAGGAAAAAATTTGATGTATCTAGCCTAGAGGCAGATCATATGGTTATGTAACATGTCTATTAAAGGCCATTGGGTCGAATTAGCAAAGGGTTGGAGATTTTTGGCAAAATTATAGCTTATTGTAAATTGACTATTTCAGCAATACATAGATTTGTTACCTGACCAACTTGAGATTCTGAAGGAGTTTTTTGTGCTTAATTATTCTATCTGTACCTTTTATGCATCTCTCTTCCAGTTTTTTTCATTTATATTACTTTCAATTCATCCATGAGATGCTCTGACTTCCTTTATGAGTGAACTGACTGTATATTTTCAGGTTTCATGTGTGTATTTCCTACTACTAAAAACTCTGACCTGCCTCAACTTCCATGTCAAGTGAACTCACTGAATCACTGAAAGTGTTGATTCCATAAGCCCAATGTCTACATGCTGATAATATTTTCAATCTACAGGTTGGAAAATGTTATCTCAGTAGACTATTTTATTGCAAATTTTTTTGGAGTTTCTGATATATACAGTAAGAATACCACTTTCCTTCACCTGAGATTCTTATGATATTTCAATGAGTTTATGTCCTATATTTTGAAATGTTTTTCTTCCAAAGTCTTAATGCTTATTACTCAGAATCCATGACTGTTCATTCTCTGACTTCCTTTAAGTATTGAGCTATGGTGAATCTCTTTTAATATTTTCCTTTCAATACCTTGATGTCTCATTACTCAGAATTCATGTATCACATGCTCTGACTTCTTTTGAACCTCAAGTTATTAGGATTTTCCTGAATGTGTTACTCTTTTATTGAAGTATATACAAGCCTCAGCTTCCACAAGGAAATTATTTGTTATTGAGAGCCCTATCACTGACTCCATAGCCCAATGGTAGTATTAGCCTTCATCTTTTCAACCTGCAAACATTCAAAACCAATACATAAATCATAGAGTTAGCCATCTATCTTTATCATTATCTAAATCAGAAAACCCCCTTGAGAGAGCCCTCTCAGACTGAAGAGGCTAAGCTTCAGTCAAAAGCTGGTTTGAAACAGTTACACTGAAGTTGTCTAATCAGCAGCCAATCATGTACGATTTTGGTGATAACAAATACTGCAGAAAATGATTTCCTATTGTTAGTGGAACAGATTCGACACAATGTAAACTAAGCTTGAGGGAAAACGAAGCATACAACACTAAGAAAAAATCAAAAGACAAGATACAAAATACAAAAGCTCGACAGAGCAAACAACGTAATAATTCAAGTGAAGAGTTCTCCCTTTATTAGGTGTTGGTGGTTAAAAAGATACAGTGTTAAAAACTTGAAGATGGTCCTTTGAGCTATGGAGCTCAAATACCCAAAACAAGGATGTATCCTTCCCTCGAGTTCCTACAAGCATCTCTTCCCTCTCTCAAAGGATGGTAGATCAAGATCAAGTGGTGAATCTCTCTCTCTTGGACTGGGATGTTGGTTGGCCAACATATGAGTCCTTCCAATCCCTCTATTGTTGGACTATGAATTTGGTTTGCTATGAATAAATTTGGCTAGCATAACAATGTGTCTCCAATTCTTCTTCCAAAGGTTGGCTTATATAGACATTTTTTGAATCCCTTCCTCTTCTCTTGGCCTGAGATGGATAGTGACACAAGAGTGGAGGAGGGATTCCTTTGTGGGTTGCATTTACTCCTCAAGGTGGCTCAAATCTAGTTTTCCTTGACAGTACTGAGCAGAGAATCATCTTAACCAAGTGTGCCAAGTGGTCCCAGATGGTGACATTTCTTCAGGACTACGCAGCTATCGAAGGAATAGGCGCGGTGTGTGAAAAATTCCTTTGATGCGAGTGCGTTTTCATTTAATTTCCTTTTGAACCTTATGAAAAAAATAAATTTTAGTCTGCTCTAATATATTTCTTCTCTGAAAATATTCATATGTACCCTTTCTTGTCATTTTTAATGTCTTTTGCTTGTACGATTTTCTGGTGTTAACAGTTTTCACCTAATGTATGAGGTCTAGGAAGAACTGTATTGCCGAAATAAATTATGCTTTATTTTTGTGTGATCCTTTTGAGAGAGAGAGAGAGAGAGAGGGTAAATTTCTTTGGAGCTGAGTTGGGATACCCCTTGTCTTAAGTAAAAAAGACACCATGCTCTGTAGGAAACCCGCAAGATATAGAAAAAATAAAATATATTTCTACGAGGCGGGAATGTCCCATGCTTGTGATGTTTGACTAGTTAAGCTAATATGTCAGATAGTGGTTCTGCTCATGTCACATTGTTATAGTTCAATTTGGGCACCATTCCCAGTGACCTGGTTAACTGGGCATCATCTCCAGGATCAATGATCAAGGGTCTATCATTCCCTATCATTTCAGTTGCTACATGCCCTAAGACAATAAACAAGACAAATCAAGCAAGAATTTCATCAAGCAAAGGTTTCCATGGTTTGAAGCTTATTATATAGCATATGAGAGCTCAAAAACGCAGGCTCTAAGGGGCCTAAGTGTGTTGCATATGCACGTATCCCCATGCAAGGCTACTCTGAAAAGCACTTCCTGACATTCACAGGTGCATTGGTCACATTGGGAGTGAAAGTTTCACTGTTCCGAAATCTCCACTTGGCCAGTGCCTTCCATAAGAGTTCACTTGTGTCAAGCTTCAGATCCAAGTGTCCATTTGACATATACATGACTAGAAACATGTCTTGCATATTTTTGGAAAGTTATTGATTGCAAAACAACCTACAGTTCATCTATAAATTGAGCACAGATCTGAGTGCTTGAAAATGAATAATTTGAGTAGAGAAATGCTGGAGAATTTTCAATTGAGAGCTAGATTTGTGAAGCTACTACTGGAGAGATTTATACTATGATGAGGCTTGGGAATGTTGCTAGAAGGTCACTTCAAATCAATCACTAGGTTGTAACCTCTCCTTCTATCATCAATAAAGTGTACTTCTTATTTTTCCCTATATGCATCTGTATTGGCTTTGATTTTCCATATTGCAAGATCTTGGTTGATGTATATGGTTTATGCTTTACTGATTTAGCTAACTAGCTTGAAGAGATATCTATATTATTGCATATTCTATTTTTTCAGTGTTCTTTCTTGCAGGAAGCATTCAGCTCACAAACCGCTTGAATTTGAAGTTGCAACGGAAGCGACAGAAGGAGCCATTTGGAAGCGACTGAACAAGTAAGCCTCCAATCCTCTCTGTGTATATATTTTGAGTTAGGAGAAATAGTTGTATAGTCTTTCACCTATTTTTCTAGACTAGGACCTATCTAGGGAAGCGTGATTTATCCGTAATTCACAATTCTGGCCCAACAAATTGGCGACTCTGCTAGGGAAAAATTCTCTTATTTCTAGGTGTTTTAGCCTCTTATTTGCTTTGTTTATCCACCCAGTAGTTGTTACACACAAAAATTAAAATTTTTCTTTTGCAAATATAGTGAGTTAGACAATAGTATTTTTCTTTGTATACTGCGTCCAACGCACTCTTATACTGGACACAATGCTTTGCAGAGCACTGTCTCCCCTTGGAGACTATGTTGACTACTGAAAGTACCTAAATTCCCTTGAATTTGACTTTGCAACTTGCTTTAGTTTTGTTTGCTGCTGTGTTCTGAAAAGTTTGATGCTCAATTGACTAGTGAATCTATATACTTCTTCCTCCTTTGACTGAAAATTTGTTCAATGTTGTTTTAAAAAAGTTTTTCTTTATCATTGACAAGTTGATTTCAAAGTATTTTTTATGGTTTCATTAAGAATCATTTGCTTTCGAAATAGGAAATTGTCATAAAATATTCATTTCCTTGATAGGAGAAATTGTTGTTGAAATCCTCGTTTTTCCTTCAAAAGAGAAATTATTGTTTGTATTATTCGTTTCTCGAAAGTAAAAGGCATTTTAATTATTGATCTAGTGCACCTAGTTTCTTTTCTGCATTCATAACATTAAGGAAACTGAAAAAGAAAAACTTACATTTGCATGTAGGATTGTGTGTGTTTTGCAAAAGGAACATTAGGAAATCTGCATTTAGTTTGTGATTCATTGATTTGTTTGCTCACAAATTATTTGCTCTCTTCCCTTAGTAGCTAGGTTCTTCATTGAAAAAGCTGAAAGTGAAAGTTTGTTTATCATTCTTAGCTTGCATTTTAGGAATTTCATACACATCATCAAAGTGAAACTTTGAAAGGAAAATTTTTATGCAAGATCAACATAAAATTAATCTCAATTTACTTAACAATGCATTGGAACCATAACGATAACATTTAAAAGGTCTAGGCTAGAGACGTGTTCTGGCATCGTAAAAGATAGCAGCTGTCGTTAACTTGTCTGTGATACATTCCGAGTGTGATACCTCACTCCATGTACGTAAGTATATCGTAACTCGTCCACATACTTTTGGGTATATCAGGCGGTGTTACAGTATGATAAGTATAAAGGGGTGCTTTCACTGTGCATTTTTGCATCAGACAACGCTAATATGGACTTGGGCCTCCACGTACCTTCAAGTATATTTGGGAGGACAAATTTTAGGTGCTATCCATCCATATTGAACCGAGTCGGCCACCTTGAAATTGTGATACACTGACCACATCATTTGGGGAGATCACCTGCCCGTAATTCTTGGTTCGCTGGGAGGTATTATGCAGTTCATAGTTTCCTGGTAAACCCTTTTGCCTAGCATTACCCTCTTTTTGTTTATTTGTTTTTTGGTTAAAATAAATTAGTAATCGTTGAAGAAAAAAATCCTATCCCCTGTTGTTCGTGTAGATTAGCTTTAAAACCACCTTTACCACCAGAAGTTACTTCTGGTAGGCGAAGGCGATCACAATCTACCGAATCAAGTACAATTCGTACCTCTGGTGAAACATCATATTTTAAACCAGAGTTAGCTCAAATTGTTTCCACACATCTCGGTTCGTCTACCGTTGTCGAAACGGAGTCTTCACAGCTACCCGTGGTCACGATCCATTCAATTGTTGAGACCATACCTCTTGGACTCGATGTTGTTCAATCAAAAATTGATCCAGATCCTGTCTTTTCTTTGCCAGAAATTCTGAATCCTGAAGCTGAGCAATTGGAAGTTGTTCCTACCTTGGTCACTCCACAAATTTCTGTAGCCACTGAAACTCCTATGTCACACAGTCAACTGTCTGAAATATATTTTGGGCCTAAGGTGAAATTATTCCTCCTGTTTTAATTGCGATTGAAGAAATCCCACAAGACGATACACCTTTAACTCCAACCCATTTTGGGGGGGACCTTTACCTGTACGAGTCTTTTCCTCAATCGTTTCCATCTACTTTTGTTGATCCTGTTGCCATTCAATCTCCCATCTATTTTCTAGGGTATACATTTGGTCACAAAACCATGTCTGAACCAACATCTTCAGTTGGGTCTGCTGTTCCAATTACATCATCTCCTACCCTCGCTACTCTGTCTATGTTCACTACCTCACCAGAGTCATATTTGCATGGTGGCCCTTCTGTCCCAACAGGCTACAAATCATTTTCTGGCACTTTCTCTGGTGCATCTTCATGTTCATGGTCTTTTCCAATGTCATCATCTAGTGTTTTAACTGGTAGTCCTATCATTAGTACTGAACGACTTGATTCATTACATACATCATCAGGGCAATATCAAGTCAGCCCTTTTGGGTCAATTCCTTTAAGTACCATATCAACTGGACTCCCAACATTTGGAGAAAATTATTTTCCATCTTATTATCCTCCCTATGTTGGGGGGAAACATTTGGTCATCAAATATGACAGTACTCAGTCACTTTTTGGTCAAACTAATGTTGAAATGAATGTTTTTCAATGGAAGCCTACTCTTCCTATCCAACTACAAACGGTTGTATACTCGTATCAACCGGTTCAATCTGTTACACCTGATTCATTACCACTTGCTAATACATCTATACCCCTGTTATAGAATCAAAATATTTTACATCAACCTTATCAGGTGGGTTCTTTGACTCAATATCATCAAATGTTGGGTCCATAGACTCAAAATACTTTGGTTAATTTAGAACAACCTGTATCAGGAATCATTTATTCACAAGCTGGTGTACCATTTTATGGGATGTCACAAATGCAACTTGGTTATACATATCAACCGAATCCAACTTATACTAATTTGGGTTATAAAATTGGTGGAAAAACCCCTTGGAAGCCACACGCCCAAATGCCTCAAACTTCATTTCAACAAGTATCATATCTAGGTTTTGGTCAACATAATTCTCAAGCATTTGCTATGCAAAATAACCCCTATCTTGGTTACCAGTAACAAATTCCATATGCTGGTGCTCAAAGGCCTGTTTCCCAAGCAATTCCATATTACTCTGGCTATGCTCAACTTGACCTTAATCGATAGTTGCCTTTTGTTTCAACCTTGGAATTACCAGATTTAAACCAGTTAACCAATGATCCTATAAATTATGCTCCTTGGTGGCCGGTGATACCTCATAAATTACCCTTTGACTTTCCTAAATTCAATGGAAACCCTGGAGAATATCCATCGACTCATGTCATCACTTATCATTTATGGTGTTCATCAAATTCCATGAATGATGATTCTGTTCGACTACGTCTTTTCCAGCGTATGCTCACAGGTCTGGCTGCTAAATGGTACATTGAGTTACCTAGAGCTTCTTTTGACAATTTCACTGCTTTAGCTACTATCTTTTTGACCCATTTCCAGCTACCGATCAGATAAAAAACTGGAACGGAACTCTTGAACAACTTTAGACAGACTAATGCTACTCACATTTCTGATCATATTCATGAGTGGCATCGCCGTCGACAAATGGTTAAGACATTTGTTCCTGATAAGCTCCTTGATGAATGGTTCATTAAGTCCCTATTACCATCTATAACTAAGGATGTGGCTAAAGGTGGCGTCGTCATAGAAGAGCAAGTTATTGCTCGTGCCCAATATTTAGACTTGATTTATACTCAGTCTGACACGCTCTATGAAAAAAATCCTAATGCACCGCGATCTAATTTCAATGTTCCTCCTCAAATAAAGGACTCTCATGCTGAAGACGGCTTGATAGGCACTGCAAACACGCACCACGCTATTGCATCTGATCCTTATCCTACTTCTGAAATTAATACCGTATCATTTGACAAAGGAAAAATTGACAAGCAACCAGGAAGTAAGAAAAAGGGGAAATCAAAGAAAAAACAAATTTCTAACCCGCAGGAAAGATCATCTAATCAACCGTCTGGACCACAGAAACCTCGTTATCCATGCATAATCTGTAACGAGGAACAATTTGTTAGGGATTTTCCTCACTGTGTTTAAGTCTCAAAAATCATCAAGACTTCTCATGCATTAGCAGTGTTGACAGACCCATTTCCAAGTCTGGTCACTAATTTGGTTGCTACGGATCCAACTCCTAGTTCCCAAGTGTTAATGCTATCCACCACAAAACCTTCACAGGATATTTTGGTGTCAATGCAAAATAAATACTATGGTAGTCCGGCCACTAATCAACCTAGTACCTTGACAACGAATCCATCTAATGAATCAGTACTATCTACTGTTATTCCTGAATTGAAAATTAAGCCACCGAAGGGAGTAATTCATAAATCGACATATAATTCTCGAGCAAGAGCTGCACAAAATTATAATATAGTTGAAGATTTGGCTCAATCCCCTTTAGCTATGTCTTCTCTTTAGGTATTACAAGATTTTCCCTCCCAGAAACAGGCTTTATTGTTGGCCATTGGTGGAATTGATCCAATTGATTCTAATCTTGTCGTCTTTAATCATATGGGCTATGTGCCGCAATTACTAGCAGAATTGGCATTCTCCATACAAGTAAATGTTTTCAATCACCTTGTTCATCGAAATATTATTGATGAGGGAGCATCTACGTGCATTATGTCTCTAAACTGTTGGAAGTCACTTGGCTCACCGCGATTATTGCAATCATCAACGACGTTGAAGGCTTTTGATGGAAGAACATATAAACCTTGTGGTATTATCAATAACATGCATTTTGAATTAGGGGGAAAAATAGTAAGTATTGATGTTGAGGTTGTTGATGGAACCCTTGAATATAATATTTTACTCGGAAGACCATGAGAATATGCAATGACTACCATTGTTTCTACATACTTTAGAATGATTGCCTTTCCACATAAAGGTACAATCACAATCATTAATCAATTATCCTTTTTTGCCTCCACTTCGTAAGTAACTGGAAGTGTTCCATTTTTTCACTTACCCAAATAGAAATCTAGAACATTGGTGTAGGACTCTTAAAGGATTCCACTCTTATGGGAACCTTTGCATCACTGCCGCCCGCGACGTCGGCAGAAATTGCAAGCATAGAGACCTACTACATGATCTCTTCCACTCTATCTGGCTTAAGGGAGAGTATGAGTTATTCTGATATTTCTATGTTGGATGATGTTTTACCACCCAACCCTATTGAGCTAGCATAGCAATCAATCTATTTGGCTTAGGCAGCAAATCCAAAATCAGTGTCACCGAGTGTTTGGGTTGATCATTCATTAGATTTTGGTACTCCATCTGATCCGTTTTCATTAAAATTTTTGACAGATGAAAATATTTTGGAAGCTATGATGTCAGAAGGAGAACCATGGGAATATTATCACCATCATTCCCATCTTCCTGATTATGAAGAAAACAATCTCATTGAACTATATCACCCATCCATCAAAACTTTATTTTCGAATTATTTACCGATTAATGCAATTGACTTTGAGTGAAATTTATCAAATATCGAAGAAATGATTTCTATCGATATTTCGACCAAACCTAGAGTTGTAGAAAATATCCATGTTGGTGTATCTTGTTCTGCATCAGAACTTGATTCACATCGCTCTCTTTTTCGTTAATTTCATGACGTATTCGCTTGGTCTTACGAGGAAATGCCAACATAGATACTAGTATAGTTGAACACACTATTAATATGTATCCTAATGTCAAACCGGTGCACCAATGGCTTCGTCCTGTTCATCCAAATAAATTGGTTTCCATCAAAGAAGAAGTTGAAAAAAATTTGCATGCTAGTTTAATTTACTCTGTTCCGCTAACTGAGTGGGTTTCCAATATTGTTCCTATTATGAAAAAACAAGGAACCATTAGAGTGTGCGTCGATTATCGAGATGTTAATCAGGCTTGTCCAAAAGACAACTATCCTACTCCCTTTATCGACCAGATTATTGACGATTGTGCTGGATGCGAAATATTTTCGTTCATGGATGGATTTTTCGGCTATAGTCAAATCAATATCCACCCAGATGACCAACATAAGAAAGCATTCATCTGTCCCTTGTTGAACCCTTGGTTAAACTTAGCGGGGGGGGTAAATCAGTTTAATGCAGTCATGGTCTTGTAAAAATTTCTTTTATACTTATTTACATCTTCATTTCGTGATCAGCTTAATATACAATGGAACACCAATCTTAATAAGTGAGCAGTAGGTATTAAGTAGATTAAATACAAAATTTCAACACATAATCATCATGCACATAGACAACAGATATAAGAGGAAACCCATAAGGGAGAAAACCACATCTTATTATTGTTGTGATGCAAAGGAAAACTCCAACTCCCTCTCACCACTGATTTTCTGTAGGCTCCAACCTACAGGAGGCTACTACCTCAATTTTGCAAGCTAAAACTTGCAAGGAAGCTCCAACTCCCATATATTTTCTGCAGGCTACAATCTATAGGAGGCTCCTAGCTCAGCCAGCTACAAATTGACATGGAAGCACCAACTCCCTCACTGTAAAACAAAATCATATGCTGATTTACCTAGATATTAGCTCTGTTTTTATCCTTCTTTACTGCTGTTCTTCCAACCTTCAAATTTTATTTATATCATCTATGGATCTTCACAACTCCTCTTTCTGCTCCTTCTTCTTGCACTATCTCATTCATTTCTTCATTTTCTCAACATATTTATGCATATGCTGGTAACATTATTTATAGGGATCACCTCATAACTGTTTGCATTCCACAGGGAATTCGAAATGAATAGGTATGAATCTTTGCCTTCCCCCTTCTCATTTTCCTGACCAACAAATTTAGAATGTATGTATATTTGTGTATTACAGTGGATTTTTTCTTTGCCTATGGAGACTTTCCATTGCATCACATACAATGAAAATAATTAACACATTTAAATTTACAGTTACATCAAAAATATTTCACTCAGTCTTTTCATCTCTTTGCTCGTTGTGCATTTGTCTTTTTTGCTGCTGTCAGAGTTGTTTCGGTTCTTGCTATTATATTCAACACAGTTCTGCATAACTATCATTTTGGCCTAACTTGACCCAGTTGTTTGTTTTCAACAGTGCCACTATATTATTCTTTTCCCGACTCTACCTCTTTTTCTTGTGCCCACAATGTTTAGCCTTCACTGCTCTTCTAAACACTTGGTTCTTCCTTTCTCTCTGTTACGGGTCCTTACCCGAGCCTTTCTACCCGCGTTCATAATTTTCCTTTTTGTTTTACGTTATAGTCCTCCTTTTGCTCTCCGAAACGATTTACAAAATAAAATCCACATAATTCCGGATTGAAATGCTTTAGGCTTCAACTTTGTTCTTTATTGCGTCCACTCTCTTTATCACACTTTGGCGATTCAAATATTCTTTGCTATATGGTTCCTTTTCTTTCCGATGCAATTTACAACTTACACCTGGACTTGAAATCTCTTTAAATAATGGTTCTGCGCTGCATCACATCTGGCTCCTTTATCGCTCTTTGTCCTGAGCTTGCGATGAGCGATATGCGATTGGGTCCCACTTGACTTTATCGCTACTTTGCATCGGATCGCAATATCAGCTATCGCAATATCATTTTTCATACCGTGCGAACCCATATCATGTATGATATGCGATATGCGGTTGCATCACATTACATATTTGTATTGCATCGCATCGTCGTTTTCCATCGCATCGCATCCATCGCTCGCATCGCATCACCTTGCCTTATCGCATCACAACTTTTCTCTTACGATCTTCACCCCTCCGATCTTGCGATTTGCAATATGCGAGCCAGGTCCACATCATCTCTATGTTATCATGCCACGTCACCTTGCCATGTCATCGCCACATCATTTCCACGTCATCCCCATGTCATTACATCACACTTCGCATTTTCTGTGACCACTATGTTTGTGCGATTTTTCTCCTGCCCTGATTGCGATATGCGATCACATCATATCACCTCCATCACATCACATATCCTTTAATATCATCCGTTTGTTTACACTGGTCCCACACCTTTGATCATTCCGCCCTTTTCCCTTTCAAAACATTATAATCCACTTTTATAATATTCGGAAGAAAAATCCCCTTTTTAACCTTTGGATTAATGTAACTCATTTTAACCCAATGTTTTAAACTCTTTCGGAATGAATATCAGAACCTTCGAAAATTTTTAATTTCCTTTTAAACAAAGGTTAAAATCCCCTCAGCAGTGTATTTCCAAACTTCAACCACTTTAACAAAACTCCATTGAAATATCATTAAACCTTCAGAAATATTAAAAAGCCTTTGGAATCTTTAGACCTTCGGAAATAATATAATGCACATTATAATATGTAATGACCTTTTGAATTAACGTTAAAACCTTCGGAAATGAATATTTAAAACCCTCAGTAATGTAATATTATATTGTGATTTAAACAATGTTTAAAGCCTTTCGGCCTCATATAACTGGATTCCAAACCTTAATAAAGCTCTCCTGCATAGAATGTCGAGTCCATACCTTGTTTTAAGCCCCGTGCAATTACCGACACGAACACTGTCGAATCTCCCATAGATCTAATCGGACGGTAATCGTATTTAATCGATCTCCGTAGTTTATCAACCAAAAGCGATGTGAAATGGGTGGTTTTTCACTCATGATGTGTCGCAATATCATTCGATCGCGTTCGAAGTGGGAAAAACCGCCCACAACTCAAAGGCCGTGCGACAACAGTGTCCGGTTTTCTTGAAAATCGCTTAACTTGCAAACTTTGTTTTAAATCGCATTCAAACACGAATTTTCACAATTTATTCGTTTAACTTCAATTTCTCATGAAAACCTCCTTTTAATTGCATAACTCAATAAACAGATACTGATTATCGTTGTGCTCTCAACCAAAGAACCATAGTTCTAATTTTCTTCCGAACCCTTATTACAGAAGTTAATAACTCTCGATGCTACACAGAAAACCAAAAATCAAGGAATTTTCAAAGGGATAAAACCCTCCTTTCTGTTGTGTAACTCAATAACCATAAATAAATGAACACTGCCCGATCTCAAGCAAACGAACCAGAATTCTCTAAATTCCTCCGAATCTTTACATAGAAGTAAATATACTCAAAATTCTACACAGAATGTATAAACAAAATGGATTTTGGAGAGGTGAAACAATTTCACTTTCTTTGCAACAATTTCATTTGAATCTGATCTACTCCCTTGTCATGGTGCTGCTCCTTTGTGCTCCTTTTCCATTAATGAAAATATTTCCAACAGTCTCCCCCTTTGGCATTGATGGCAATACTCCAATGCCTCCTCTAGGACTTCCTCTACTTGCTTTTCAGAAGACCCTTTCATCTTTTGATTGCTTTTCCTCCCCCTTTGACATCAATGACAAAGGGTTGCACATTTCCCAATGTAGTTTCCTCTGATCTTGAGGACCTATTCCATGCAATGCTTCATTGTTCTAGCTCTTTTATTACAACTTATTGACTACTCTTCCCCTGGAGTGATGCTTTCTTGTCTGATATTGACTATCACTTGTCTTCTGCACTGATCCTGTTTCTTGTATGCATCCCTTGTTATATATATATATATATATATTTTTTCCATCATATCAGATAGTAACATCTGCAGACACTACCCCTATTTTTTCTCTTAGATATTCGAATGGTTCTTTAGCAAGAGGTTTTGTGAATATGTCTGCTATTTGTTCCTTTTTTGGTACATATTCCAACTTCACCAATTTTTGTGCTACCTGTTCTTTGAGGAAGTGGTACTTTATTGGGATGTGCTTTGTTTTTGAATGAAGTAAAAGATTTTTTGATATACTTATTGCACTTGTTTTGTCACATTTGATAGAAATGGGTTCATCAATGCTTTCCTTCATGTCTTGGAGAGTTTGTTTCATCAACATTACTTGTGTGAAAAAATGTAGCTGCTGCTATGTATTCTCCTTCTACTATAGATAGAGAGATAGAAGTTTTCTTCTTGCTTAGCCATGCCACCAAAAATTTTCCCAAATAAAATGCACCTCCACTTGTGCTTTTCCTATCATCCACACAACTGGCCCAATCTGCATCTATGTATGCTATCAATGTGAAGCTTTTTCCTTTTGGATACCATAGGCCATAATGTGAAGTTCCTTGAATATATCTAAATATTATCTTGATTGCAAGTAAATGATTTTGTTTTGGTGCTGCTTGATATCTTGCCACAAGTCCTACTGCCAGCATAATGTCTGGTCTAGAAGCTCTTAGGTATAGCAGACTTCCTATCATGGATCAGTAAAGTTTTTGATCTACATCTATTGATCCATCATTAGCACATAGTTTGCATCCAGTGATCATGGGAGTTGACACATGTTTGCAGTCTTCCATTTGAAACCTTTTCAACATTTCTCTTAAGTATTTTTCTTGCGAAATGAATATTCCTGTGTTCTTTTGTTGAATTTGAAGTCCTAAATAGAAGGTAAGCTCTCCAATCATTGACATCTCAAACTATGATTTCATTTCTTCAGCAAATCCTTTAGCTAACTCATCTTTGTTGCTTCCAAACATGATGTCATCTACATACACTACTACAATTAAGAGTTCATTTCCATTAGCCTTTATGTACAAATTGTTGTCTACTCCTCCTTTCTTGAACCCTTGTTTTTGAAAATATTTTTCCAGCGTTGAATACCATGCACGAGGAGCTTGTTTCAGACCACATAAGGCTTTCTTTAATCTGCACACATAGTCATGTTTATATGTTAATGAGAATTCTTCAGGTTGTTCCATGTAGACTTCTTCCTCTAGATCTCCATTTAGGAAGGTAGATTTCACATCCATTTGATATACCTTGAAATCATGATAGGATGTAAAGGCCAAAAACATTCTGATTGCTTCCATTCTGGCTACAGGGGAAAAGGTTTCATCATAATCAAGACCTTCAATTTGTGAATATCCCTTGCATACAAGTCTGGATTTATTTCTAATTACCTGCCCTTGTTCATTCATCTTATTCTTGAATATCCATTTTGTGCCAATGACATTTTTCCCAGTGGGTCTTGGAATTAATTCCCAGGTATTATTCTTCTCAATTTGGTCCAGTTCTTCATTCATAGCATTTACCCAGTTTTTGTTTTTGCTGGCTTCTTAGAACTTCTTTGGCTCTATTTGAGATAGCATGGCTAGGTATACTTCTTCTATCTGTTCAGCAAGTTTTCTTCTTGTCTGTATTCTCACACTCTTGTCTGCAATGATTTGATATTCTAGATGGTTATTTTTAGTGTGTCTTGAGGGACCTTTTGAGTTTAATTCAATATCTTCTGTTGTTTTTCTCAGTTCATCATTATCTTGGTTCTCATCTTCATGATCATCTGGAGGATTGCTGCATCTTCATGAAATCTACCTTCCTAAATGGAGATCTAGAGGAAGAAGTCTACATGGAACAACCTGAAGGATTCTCATTTACAGATAAACATGACTATGTGTGCAGATTAAAGAAAGTCTTATGTGGTCTGAAACAAGCTCCTCGTACATGGTATTCAAGGCTGGACAAATATTTTCAAAAACAAGGGTTCAAGAAAGGAGGAGTAGACAACAATTTGTACATAAAGGCTAATGGAAATGAACTCTTAATTGTAGTAGTGTATGTAGATGACATCATGTTTGGAAGCAACAAAGATGAGTTGGCTAAAGGATTCGCTGAAGAAATGAAATCATAGTTTGAGATGTCAATGATTGGAGAGCTTACCTTCTATTTAGGACTTCAAATTCAACAAAAGAACACATGAATATTCATTTCGCAAGAAAAATACTTAAGAGAAATGTTGAAAAGGTTTCAAATGGAAGACTGCAAACATGTGTCAAATCCCATGATCACTGGATGAAAACTATGTGCTAATGATGGATCAACAGATGTAGATCAAAAACTTTACTGATCCATGATAGGAAGTCTGCTATACCTAACAGCTTCTAGACCAGACATTATGCTGGTAGTAGGACTTGTGGCAAGATATCAAGCAACACCAAAACAAAATCATTTACTTGCAATCAAGAGAATATTTAGATATATTCAAGGAACTTCACATTATGGCCTATGGTATCCAAAAGGAAAAAGCTTCACATTGACAACATACATAGATGTAGATTGGGCCAGTTGTGTGGATGACAGGAAAAGCACAAGTGGAGGTGCATTTTATTTGGGAAAATTTTTGGTGGCATGGCTAAGCAAGAAGAAAACTTCTATCTCTCTATCTACAGCAGAAGTAGAATACATAGCAGCAACTACATTTTTCACACAAGTAATGTGGATGAAACAAACTCTCCAAGACATGAAGGAAAGCATTGATGAACCCATTTCTATCAAATGTGAAAAAAAAAGTGCAATAAGTATATCAAAAAATCTTGTACTTCATTAAAAAACAAAGCACATCCCAATAAAGTACCACTTCCTCAGAGAACAGGTAGCACAGAAATTGGTGAAGTTGGAATATGTACCAACGAAGGAACAAATAGCAGACATATTCACAAAACCTCTTGCTAAAGAACCATTCGAATATCTAAGAGAAAAACTAGGGGTAGTGTCTGTAGATGCAATAAGATTCTGCAATCATCAACTTACTCTTGGATGCATATCCTAAAAATATTCCTTCATCAGCTTTTGCATCAAACTTCCCTAGTTTTTCATCATTATTTTTTATGAAACACTTGCTTCCAAAGACTCTAAAGTGCTCGATTGATGCTGGTTTACCATGCCATAATTTGTAAGGAGTCTTGTCACAATTTTTTCTTAGATGAGCTTTGTTAAGAATGTGAACAACGGTGTGTACTGCTTCTGCCCAGTAGGTTTGGGGAATGTTCCTTTCTTGCATCATAGCTCTAGAAATCTGTTGTACTGACCTGCTTTTCCTCTCTGCCACTCCATTCTTTTGAAGTGTAACTGCAATAGTAAACTGTTGTTTTATCCCATGCTCATTGCATAGGTCTGCAAAATCATAGTCTGTGAATTCCCCTCCTCTATCTGATTTGATGCACTTTAGTTTACATCCTGTTTGATTTTCTGCCAATGCCTTGAATATCTTGAATTTCTCAAGTGCTTCAGATTTATATTTGAGAAATGCTACCCACGTCATTTTGGAAAAATCATCTATTATCAACATGAAATAAGATTCTCCGTTTGGTGCTTTAGTTCTTGAAGGTCCACATAGGTCCACGTGTACAAGCTCAAGTGGCCTACTTGTTGATAGTTAATCTTTGGTCTTGAAAGATGTGCGGGTCTGTTTTCCCAATTGGCAAGATTTACATAGGGTATTTGAAGGCTTCTTTATTTCTGGCATATCTCTAACTGCATTCTTCTTGCTCATACTGATGATATGGTCAAAGTTTAGGTGTCCCAGTCTTCTATGCCATAACCATGATTCATCTAGTTTTCTTATGAAGCATGCTTCATTCTCTTCTTCCACTATATAGACATTAATTTCTATTCTAATAGCTTTGATCAAGGTCTTTCCTGTGGTGCTTGATCTTACCTCACAATATTGGGCTCTGAAAAGGACCTCACATCCTTTATCACACATTTGAATGACACTTAGAAGATTTGCTTTCAGCCCATCCACAAATAGTACATCTTGAGCCTTTCCTCTTCCATTATTCAGACTAACTGAGCCTTTTCCTTTGATTTTACCTACTTTATCATTGTCAAATGTTACGTTTCCAAATTTCTTTTCATCAAAGGTTACAAA
This sequence comes from Pinus albicaulis, assembly GCA_034641835.2. Classification (NCBI taxonomy): domain Eukaryota; kingdom Viridiplantae; phylum Streptophyta; class Pinopsida; order Pinales; family Pinaceae; genus Pinus; species Pinus albicaulis. The sequence goes on from JAXQQM020089684.1 coordinate 92,326, forward strand.
CTTGCTTCGATCTCCAGTCATATGCTTTGAGCATCCACTGTCCATTTACCATTGGCTTTTCTAATCTTGAGCTATTAGAGCCAGGTCACTCTTATTCAATTTTTTTTCCACTACAGGCAGCTATTTTTTGGGCACCTTTTCTGAGAAGATGGACCACATTCTTTGAGAGGACATTTGGAAGACATGTGTCCGATTTTATGGCATACAAAGCATTTGATTATATTTTTAAATGGATTATGTGTACGAGTGAACTCTCCATTGTTCATAAATCTCCTTGGGGTTTTGAACCTCAGTCTTTGTCCATACGTTCTGCACTCCATGGCTTTATGGATGAACCCCTTACAATAAAATAATATCCATGGAAACGATTAGTGTACCTGGTGAAGGGTTGTCCTCTCCATTTGTTTGCTTGAGGTAGTCTTTTCAATTTCTGCATTTTTTTCTGGTTGAAATTGATTATATTTGTCTGACAGTATGTAGCAATATGTCCTTGCTTGTGGCAGACAAAACAAGAGATATTTATCATAGGAGTAAATAATATCTTTTGACAGCTTCCGAATTTATTCAATTCATATTCAGGATTGTAAGAGCCTTTTTCAGCTGTCTGTTTCTTTATTTCGTTCTTTGTCTCTTTATGTTGTTGCTTGTTTATGTTTGTTTCATCACACATCAAGTTCTTGGTGGATTTTTCTTCTGTGGTTCCTTTTTGAGCTGTTTCATTATCCTTTACAATTTTTACAAAAATGATATTCTTGTTATCTTATATCTTGGACTTACTGGTTTCTCCTTCATATCCTATCCCGACCCTTATGAGAGGAGACCTTTGAGTGTTTAGAATCATTTCCAATTGTTCAGTGCTTGCCATTTGAGGAGTGTTCATTGAAAATTCCCTTTGGGTGTTTTCTAGTTTCTTTCTCAGCCATACCACTTCTTCTTCCAATTTCTCTTGCTCATGATATTTATATTTAATTTGCTTTAGCAGAATGTCTTCCGCCTTCTTAGCTTCTTCAAGTTCTACTTTCAATTGAATGAGGTATTATGAATTTGGTACTTATTTTACATATTTGAGGAGAATGTATTTCTATTTTCTGCACTTGAGTTTAAGTTTGTCTATTTCCTCCAGGGCACTTCTTAACTCCCCCTCAAGATCTACCTCACCCTCTTCCTCATCTTCTAGAAGGAATCCTTCAGACTCTTCCTTGGCCATCAACACAAATTCAGAGGTTCCTTCTTCATTTGAGGATTCATATGAGTTTTCAGATGCACTGCTATCTTGCTGAGCATAAAATGATCTTCTATTGAATCTCTTCCCTTTCTGCCAGTTATTTGTTTTGGTTTTCTCTATCTCTTGAGACTGATTCTTTGTTTTCTTAGGAGGACACTTAGATGCATAGTGCCCAACTCTTCCATAGTTAAAGCATTTAAATGGAAGTTTACCTTTATACTTGCCTGAGCCTCTATCCAATATTCTGACAAATTTGGCCTCTTCTTCATCAAAGCAGGAGCATGTATCTTCTTTTTCTTCTTTGCTCTTCTATGTCTTAAAGGCTGCCTCCCTCACATTTGACTTCCTCTGTGGAAGTCTCATCTCATAGGCTGTTAATTTTCCAAGTAATTGGTTCATGGTCAAATTTTCCCAATAAACTATTTCTTCTATGGCAGAAACCTTGGGGTTAAACCTGGATGGTAAAGATCTCAATATATTTTGTACAATTACACATTCTCTAATGGTTTCTCCTAGATATTTCATGTTATTTACAATTTCTGCAACCCTTAAGAATAAGTTGGCAACATCTTCTTCTTCACTCATTTTTATATTTTCAAATTGAGCTCTATAGACTTGCAACTTGGCAGCCTTCACCTTTTTATCACCCTCATGGATACTTTCTAATGTATCCCATATTTCTTTGGCATTATTGTTGTGCATTCATTTGATAAATTATACCTCACACTAACCACTTAAGAGAGCATTCATGGCTTTTACATTAGCTAAAAAATCTAGTTTGGCATCTTTCTCTGAGTCAGAATCCTTTGGGGCATATCCCAATTCCATAGCAGCCCAAAATTCTATTCCTAGAGACATTATGTACGTCCTCATTCTTATTTTCCAGAAGGCATAATTTGTACTAGTAAACAGAGGGGCTTTATTTGTTGAGCATCCTTCTAGACTAGTCATCTTGGAGACCACAGATCTCCTTCCAGTTGTTAAACTGATACAGAAGGAATTTGGCTTTGATACTAATTTTTGAACCCTTGGTTAAACTGAGGCGGGGGGGGGTGAATCAATTTAATGCAGTCATGGTCTTTTAAAAATTTCTTTTATACTTATTTACATCTTCATTTCGTGATCAACTTAATATACAATGGAACACCAATCTTAATAAGTGAGCAGCAGGTATTAAGCAGATTAAATACAAAATTTCAACACATAATCATCATGCACATAGACAACAGATATAAGTGGAAACCCATAAGGGAGAAAACCACATCTTATTATTGTTGTGATGAAAAGGCAAGCTCCAACTCCCTCTCACCACTGATTTTCTTTAGGCTCCAACCTACAGGAGGCTTCTACCTCAATTCTACAAGCTATAACTTGCAAGGAAGCTCCAATTCCCATCTATTTTCTATAGTCTACGACCTATAGGAGGCTCCTACCTCAGCCAGCTACAACTGGACATCTATCAAGCTACAACTTGACATGGAAGCACCAACTCCCTCACTGTACAACAAAATCATATGTTGATTTACCTGGATATTAGCTCTGTTTTTCTCCTTCTTTACTGTTGTCCTTCCAGCCTTCAAATTTTCTTTATATCATCTCTGGATCTTCACAACTCCTCTCTCTGATCCTTCTTCTTCTTACATTGTCTCACTCATTTCTTCATTTTCTAAACATCTTTATGCATATGCTAGTAACATTATTTATAGGGATCACCTCATAACTGTTTGCATTCCATAGGGAATTCAAAATGAACAAGTATGACTCTTTGCCTTCCCCCTTCTCATTTTCTTGACCATCACATTCAGAATGTATATATATTTGTGTATTACAGTGGATTTTTTCTTTGCCTATGGAGACTTGCCTTTGCATCACATACAATAAAAATAATTAATACATTTACATTTACAGTTACATCAAAAATATTTCACTCAGTATTTTCATCTCTTTGTTCGTTGTGCATTTGTCTTTTCTACTGTTGTCAGAGTTGTTTCGATTCCTGCTATTATATTCAACACAGTTCTGCATAACTGTCATTTTGGCCTAACTTGACCTAGCTGTTTGTTTTCAACAGTGCCAATATATTATTCTTTTCCTAACTCTGCCTCTTTTTCTCGTGCCCACAACGTTCAGCCTTCACTGTTCTTCTAAACACTTGGTTCTACCTTTTTCTCTGTGTCGGGTCCTTACCCGAGCCTTTCTACCCACATTCATACTTTTCCTTTTTGTTTTACGTTATAGTCCTCCTTTTGCTCTCCGAAACGATTTACAAAAGAAAATCCACATAGTGCCGGACTTGAAATGCATTAGGCTTCGGCTTTGTTCTTTATCGCGTCCGATCACTTTATCGCACTTCGGCAATTCAAATATTCTTTGCTATATGGTTCCTTTTATTTCTAATGTGATTTACAACTTACACCTGGACTTGAAATCTCTTTAAATAATGGTTTTGAGCTACATCACGTCCAGCTCCTTTATCGCGCTTTGTCCCAAGCTTGTGATGAGCGATATGCGATTGGGTCCCACTTGAATTTATCGCTACTTCGCATCGCATCTATCCATCGCATCGCAATATCGGCTATCGTAATATCATTTTTCATACCGTGCGAACACATATCATGTGCGATATGAGATATGCGATTGCATGGAATTGCATCTTCGTATTGCATCGCATCTCCGCTGTCCATCGCATCGCATCCATCGCTCGCATCGTGTCACCTTGCCTTATCGCATCGCAACTTTGCTCTTACGATCTTCACCCCTCCGATCTTGTGATTTGCGATATGCGGGCAGGTCCATGTCATATCCATGTCATCGTACCACGTCACCTTGCCATGTCGTCGCCACATCAATGCCACATCATATTTCCACATCATATTAATTAATTTTCTATTTTTGGGGTCAGGTATACATCAACTACTGCGTCATTTTCCACTTCATCTCCACGTTATTACATCGCACTTCACATTTTTTGTGACCACTGTGTTTGTGCGATTTTTCTCCTGCCCTGATTGCGATATGCAATCACATTGCATTGCATCTCCTTTAATCTCATATGTTTGTTTATGTCGATCCCACACCTTTGATCATTCCTCCCTTTTCCCTTTCAAAACATTATAATCCACTTTTATAATATTCAGAAGAAAAATCCCCTTTTTAACCTTTGGAACAATGTAACTCATTTTAACCCAATGTTTTAAACTCTTTCGGAATGAATATCAGATAATTCGGAAATTTTTAATTTCATTTTAAACAAAGGTTAAAATCCCCTCGGCAGTGTATTTCCAAACTTCAACCACTTTAATGAAATTCCATTGAAATATCATTAAACCTTCGGAAATATTAAAAATCCTTCAGAATCTTTAGACCTTCGGAAAAAATATAATGCACATTATAATATGTAATGACCTTCGGAAATAAAATTAAAACCTTCAGAAATGAATATTTAAAACCCTCGGAAATGTAATATTTGTAGGATTTACGCAGCGGAAAGCTAAATAAAATCATACACACAACAATCAAACACGAAGACAACGATTAACGTGGTTCACCCAACCAATCTGGGCTACATCCACCAAACAAAGGTATCAACAATATTATTCATCAACAGGGGATTACAATAGTAGAATTACTCATTTGCACTTCCTCTTCACACACCTCACATCTCATATGTTTTTCCTCTATAGGCTTACAATTTATAAAAGAGAGAAGAAACTGAATAATTAATTCTATCACACCAAAATAGGATAGAATATCTCCTCTTGCTAATTTGATTCCATTAGTTTTGCAACAAAAAATATTGTTGGCATATCCAAGAGATTTTCTCCTAATTAATATACAAAAAATCTCAACAATCTCCACCTTGACAACAATTAGCATGATACCTTGTTCCTTTATTATTTTTATTTTCTTTGTAAGCCAAGAGAAGCCAAACACCATCGTAGCTTCTCTAATAAAACTGGTTTTTTGAACATGTCTGCACACTTTTCCTTTGTATGCACTTTTTCAAGAGAGACACCCTATTTAGTTATAACCTGTCTTACAAAATGGTACTTAATAGGTATATTCTTTGATTTACTATGATAGGCTAGATTTTTAGCCAAGTGGATCACACTTTGACTATCAAAAAACAACTTAATTTTGTTTTGCAACCTACCAAACTCACCAAACAAACCTTTCAACCAAACCGCTTCTTTACAAGCATGTGAAGTAGCTATGTATTCTGCTTCTGTAGTGGATAAAGCAACAATGTTTTGTAGCTTTGACATCCAACTAATAGCTCCACCTGCAAGAGTAAAGACATATCCTGAAGTTGACCTTCTCTTATCCAAATCACCTTAAAAATTGGAATCAACATATCCGTAAAAAAATTCACTACTTCTGTCATAAATGATACAATAATCACTTGTGCCTCTCAGATACCAAAGCACCCATTTCACTGCTACCCAGTGTTCTTTTCCTGTATTTTCCATATACCTACTAACAACTCCAACTGCATGTGAAATATCTGGTCGTGTATAGACCATCACATACATAAAAGTTCCTATTGCATTAGCATAAGGTATTCGAGACATATATTCCTTTTCTTCATTTGTATTAGGACATAAACTTGAAGAAAGCTTAAAATGGGAAGCTAAAGGGATTGAAACTGGTTTCACATTGTTCATACCAAAAATTAAGAGTATTTTCTCAATATACTTCTCTTGTGATAACCACAGCTTACCATTTCTCCTGTCTCTGAAAATCTCCATGCCCAAAATCTGTCTTGCTGCTCCTAGATCTTTCATATCAAACATCCTAGCCATTTGAGCCTTTAACCTGTTGATCTCAGTTATGCTTTTTCTTGCTAAAATCATATCGTCAACATACAACACTAAGATAATGAATATGTCATTACTTAATTTACTAAAGTAAACACAATGATCATATTCACTCCTTATATAATTTTGGCTCATCATGAAAGAATCAAATTTCTTGTACCATTGTCAAGGTGACTGCTTTAGAACATACAATGATTTCTCAAGCCTGCATACAAATTTGTTATTGTGATTTTGAACAAACCCTTTAGGTTGTTCCATATAAATCTCTTCATCTAGATCTCCATGTAAAAATGTAGTCTTAACATCTAGTTTTTGTAATTCTAAATCAATTAAAGAAACTAATGCTAAGACAATCTGAATTGAAACAATTTTAACAACTGGTGAAAATAATTCATGAAAGTCAAATTATTCCTGCTTTCCGAGAAAAACCTTTTGCGACCAGCCTTGCTTTGTACTTGTCTTCTTTATCATCAACACCCCTTTTCAATTTGTAAACCCATTTACTTCCTACAGTTTTTCTGTCATTAGGAAGTTCCACCAGATCCCATGTGGCATTCTTGTCTAATGCATTCATCTCATCCTTCATAGCTTCTTTCCACTTATCACTATTAGAACCTTCTACAACTTCCTGATAGCATAAAGGTTCATCATCATTAGCGGTTAAAGCAACTAAAGTAACATAATCATCATACATTTTAGGAAGATGTTTGGTTCTTGTGGACCTCCTTAAAGATGTTTTTGGTTCTTCCACGATTTGTTGAATATTATTTGTAGGAATTTCTTCATGATCTGCATCTGAAACTTGTTCATCTTGACTATCATCAGTATTTGAACTGGTTTCAAACTGAATATGTTAAAACTTAGGTACATTTTCCTATTTCAATTTATTATCTACATCTAGATTATCAAGTGAAGATTCATTGAATTTAACATCTCTGTTAACGATGATCTTGTGAGTAGAAGGATCCCACAACCTATATCCCTTAATCCCATCACCATATCCATCAAATATATATTATTCTGATTTAGGATCTAATTTATAATGCTGATGTTTCGAAATTAGAGCATATGCATCACAACCAAAAAATTTCAGTTTAGAATAATCACAAGGATGACCTTTCCATACCTCTTGAGGAATTTTGCATCCTATTGCAGTTGATGGTGATCAATTTATCAAATAGCAAGCCGTAGATACTACTTCTATCCATAATTCATTCTGCAAATTGGTGTTACTAAGCATACTTGTTGCTCTTTCTAAGAGAGTCCTGTTCATGCTTTCAGCAACTCCATTTTGTTGAGGGGTATAATCAGTAGTTCTATGTCTTTCGATCCCAAATTCCTTGCAATATATATCAAATTACTTTGAAGTAAACTCACCACCATTTTCAGTTCTTAAACATTTAATGGTTCTTCCAGTGATGTTTTCTACTAATGCTTTAAACTGCTTGAAAACTGTGAATACATCAAACTTTATTTTTAACATGTAGACCCATACTTTTCTAGAGAAATCATCTATAAAAGATACAAAATATGATGATCCTCCATATGAGGTTGTAGGAGATGGACCCCAAACATCATAATGGATATAATCAAGGATTCCTTTACTAGTATGTTTTCTAGTTTTAAATTTCTGCTTACTTTGTTTCCGATATATACAATGTTTGCTGAAATCTAACTTAAAAGACTTTAAACTAGGAAGTAACATACGATCAGATAAAATTTTTAATCCTCTTTTTCTCATGTGGCCCAACCGTTGATGCCATAGTAGAATATAATCACTATCGTTTTCAGATATAGTAGAAGCATGATTTGACTGTGTTCTTCCTTCTAACTGAAAAAGATTTCCAACCTTCTTTGCTTTCATTACTAATAGGATTCCTTTATAAATTTTCATTACTCCACCTTGAATAAAAGTTTTATATCCATTTGTGTCTAACACTCCTAGAGAAATAAGATTTTTTCTGAGTTCAGGCACATGTCTTACATCAGTTAATATTTTATTTGTTCCATCAAAAATTTTAATCTGGATGCTTCCAATTCCCACAACATTACATGAGAAATAATTACCCATGTAAACAACTCCATAATTGATTGAATTATAAGATTTAAACCACTCTTTATGAATGCACATGTGATTGGATGCACTGAAATCTAATAGCCAATGTTGATCATGATTTAACAAATTAACTGATAGAACTTCATCACTTATACCTGAACTGGATGCCGAACCTGAACTTGCATCTGTCGTGTTTTCCTCTTTATTTTATGTTGAAGAGTCTCCTTTGGATGTTTTCTATCTCTTCCAACAGTCCTTCTTCAAATGTCTAGATTTTCCGCAAAACCAACATTTTAGCTTACTCTTCTTCCCTTTCGATTTTGACTGAGAGTTGTTCTTCTGACTGAAGCGTTTTTCTTTAGATCGACCTCTAACCATCATTGCTTCTGATGTAGAGGTTTCTAGATTTGACCTTTTCCTGGTTTCTTCAGACAGCATAGCTCCAAAAACATCATCAAACTCAAGGGTTTCTGATGTACTAAGACTTATAGAAGTAACAAAATGATCCCATGACTCAGGCAACGAGCATAATAAAGTTACAACTTTATCTTCTGAATCAAATTTTACTTCTATGCTATCTAACTGCACTAAGAGAGTATTAAAGGTATTCAAATGATCAGTTATTGATGTACCTTCCTTCATGCGCAAGCTGTACAACTGTCTTTTCAGAAGAATCCTGTTGGTTAAGGATTTCGTCATGTACAGTTTCTCTAACTTTGTCCATAAACCAGTAGTTGTTTTCTTTGACACGATGTTAAATAACACATCATCTTCCAAACACAACCGTATGCCGCTCAGTGCTCTGTTATCGATGTCACTCCATTCGTCATCTGTCATGGTGTAAGGTTGTTTGGATTTTCCCAAAAGTGCTTTCACCACGCCTTGTTGTATGAGTAGATCGTGCATCTTTACTTTCCAGATATCGAAGTTATTTCTCCCATTAAACTTCTCGATCTCAAACCGAGCACTTTGAGTTTTTGCCATGTTTAACTCAACCTCTTCTCTATGGATCTTTAATTTCCTTTTTTAATCAAATTATCAATTTGATAAAAACTTCTCTTTTTCAAACTTGCAATTAATTTCGCCTACAAACCGAAAATTTTTCGGCAAATTGACAGCTATTTTAAACAAACATGCCACCATTTCACCATTGAAAAAACTTAGTCGTAGGCCCTAGGCCCTACCCAATATAATGGCATATTACAATAAATCGATATACAATAAATACAATAAATCGATATACAATAGGAATTTCAATGTAAACCGATTTAAATGAATACAATAAATTGATATACAATAGGCATTTCAATGTAAATCTATTTAAATGACATATCAAAAACAAATCGATTTAAATGGGATATCAATACAAGCTTTCACCGTTCACAAGCCACCGTTCAATAGCACACGCTGCCCAATCTATTAGAGTTAGCACAACAAATTTTTTTAACCTCCAGCTCTCAGACGACAGTTATTCTCTGCACTCACATGGCCATGACCACAAAAAATGATGGCATTCTCCACAACGAACCTGGCCTCAGGGTCTACGGTGCTTTTCACGGTTTACTCAACAGAATCGGACCTCACAGCACTATTCAACTGCAAACGCAATCGAACTCAGCTTACTGCACTATTAAACTGCATTCTCATCTCCTATGATACCACTCCAAATCTCTTGGAACCAATTTTTAGAGTTAATGCAGTGGTCATTCAACCCGCAGAGTCTCCAAATGAGTCTCTTCCAACAGCTCATGGTGCTCTTCCTTCAAGCGTTGTTCATCCACGAGCACAATGTCCTTCCGCCTTGAAACTCACGCGCTCTGATACCAATTATAGGAGTTACGCAACAGAAAGCTAAATAAAATCATACACACAACAATAAAACATGAAGACAATGATTAATGTGGTTCACCTAGCCAATCTGGGCTACATCCACCAAACAGAGGTATTGTCAATCTTATTCATCAACAGGAGATTACAACAGCAGAATTACTCATCTGCACTTCCTCTTCACACACCTCACATCTCATATGTTTTGCCTCTACAGGCTGACAATTTATAGAAGAGAGAAGAAAATGAATAATTAATTATATCACACCAAAATAGGATAGGATATCTCCTCTTGCTGATTTGATGCCATTAGTTTTGCAACAAAAACTATTGTTGGAATATCCAAGAGATTTTCTCCAAACTAATATACAAAAAATCTCAACAATATGATACTATGCTTTAAACAATGTTTAAAGCCTTTCGGCCTCATATAATTGGATTCCAAACCTTAATAAAACTCTGCTACATAGAATGTCGGGTCCATACCTTGTTTTAAACCCCGTGCAATTACCGACATGAACACCATCCGATCTCCCACAGATCTAATCGGATTAAAATCACGTTCAATCGACCTCCATAGTTTATCAACCAAAATCAACTCGAAATGGGTGGTATTACGCTCGTGACATGTTGCAATATCATTCGATCACATTCGAAATGGGAAAAACCACCCATAACTCAAAGGCTGTGCGACAATAGTGTTCGGTTTTCTTGAAAACAGCTTAACTTGCAAACTTTGTTTTAAATCGCGTTCAAACATGGATTTTCACCATTTCTTCATTTAACTTCAATTTCTCATGAAAACCTCCTTCTCAATGCATAACTCAATAAACAGAGACTAATTATCAATGCGCTCTCAACCAAAGAACCAGAGTTCTAATTTTCTTTCGAACCCTTATTACAGAGGTTAATAACTCTCGATGCTACACAGAAAACCATAAATCAATGAATTTTCAAAGGGATAAAACCCTCCTTTATAGTGCATAACTCAATAACCATAAATAAATGAACACTGCCCAATCTCAAGAAAATGAACCAGAATTCTCTAAATTCCTCCAAATCTTTACACAGAAGTAAATATACTCAAAATTATGCATAGAATCTATAAACAAAATGGATTTCGGAGAGGTGAAACAATTTCACTTTCTCTGCAACAATTTCATTTGAATCTAATCTGCTCCCTTGTCATGGTGCTACTCCTTTGTGCTCCTTTGCCATCAATGACAATATTTCCAACATCCCTGGGGCACGTTCGCATATAGGAAACTTCCATTTAGTTTAAAGAACGTTGGGGAAAATTTTCAGAGAGCAATGGATTATGCTTTCAACGACATCAAGCACATTGTTCAACCATATCTAAATGATTTACCAGTGCATTCATGAAATCAGAATGATCACCCGATGCATTTGAGAGCCATTTTCTTAGGTTACCGACACTACAAAATACGCCTCAATCCACATAAATGTGTGTTTTGTGTTGGTTTTCGTCAATTGCTTGGATTCGTAGTCTCAAAAGAAGGAATTCGAATAGACCCACTGAAGGTACATGCCATTCTTGATTTGCATGCACCATCAAAGTTAATTCAGATACAGAAACTTCAAGGAAAGGCTAACTTCCTGAGAAGGTTCATTCCAAACTACGCCGAAATGGCTAAAGGATTTACTCGGAAAAAGGGGGTTCCCTTCCATTGGGACCAAGTTGCGCAAGATCCTTTTGATGCTATCAAGGACCATAATATCCGAGCGTCATTAATGTATCCTCCTAATTATCAAAATGATTATTTCCTATATATCGTCGCGGCTGAAATGACCATCGTTATGGTTTTGGTCCAAGTAGAAGATGGAATTGAACATCCGATCTATTATTTGAGTCATAATCTCAATGATATGGAATTTAAGTACTCGTACATGGAAAATCTTGCCTTGGAAGTTTTTCAAGCTATCCAAATATTTCGCCATTATATCCTGCTCCGAAAAACAACAATAGTTTCGGATTGCAAGCCCATGAATTACATATTATCACGTAAATTTCTGCGAGGAAAATATTCAAAATGGATTGTAATTTTTCAGGAATTTGATTTGGAATTCATCAAATCTAAGTCAAAGAAGTCTTTAGTTTTGACTGAGTTTCTCTGTGACCTTCCCTCTGATAGTACTTCTACTACGTCGGAACCATCTATTCCAGACGAGTCTCTATTTCTAATTGAATCATCTGATCCTTGGTATGGGGATTTCATCATTTATCTCCAAACCCAAATTTTTTTACCTAATACCTCTCGCTCTGATCAGCGATGTATTCAATACCAAGCCTAAGATTATCTGATCGTCAGTGATACACTTTATTGTCGTGGTGTCGATACCATTTTAAGGAGGTGCCTCACCCATGAGGAGGCCAAAAAAGTGTTAAATGATTGTCATGCTGGGGCTTGTGGTGGAAATTTATCTGGATATGCTACTGTGCAGAAGATACTCCACGCTGGTTACTTTTGGCCTACTATTTTTCGAGATTGCATCCTTAGAGTCAGAAGTTGTCATGCATGCCAGATTTTTTATCGTAAAATTTGCAAACCACCAACACCAATGCATCCCGTTGTCTCTGCTAGACCATTTACGAAATGGGGTATTGAATTCATGACCTGTAACCCTCCTGCATCCAGGGGACATGGTTATATTATTGTCACAGTAGAATATTTTACCAAATGGGCCACAACAATGCCTACATTCAACAACACAGGACAAACAACTGCATTGTTTTTCTTCAACCACATTATTGCATGGTTTGGGATCCCACAGGCTATAGTTATGGATCATGGGAAGCATTTTTGCAACCATATGATGTCTGAATTGACTACCAAGTTAGGATTGTCACATGATAATTCTACTCCTTACTATCCACAATCAAATGGACAAGTTGAGGCTATTAACAAAATTATTAAACAAATGCTTCAATGAATGATAGGAGTCCGTAAAAGGAACTGGCACTTGATCTTATACTCCCTTTTGTGGGCATATCAAACCTCAGTGAGAAATGTAACTGGATTTACTCCTTTTCAATTGGTGTATGGTTTGGAAGCTATCTTACAAATCCAATGTGAAATATCATCATTAAAACTCATGACAGACTTGTTACTCGACATCTTAGAAGAAGAAGCGCGTCTCCTTAACCTCATCCATCTAGATGAAATGCGTCGTGAAGCCTAGTTGGCCAACGAAGCACATAAGAGACATATAAAGGCACAATACGACAAAAATTTCTAGCCTCGCATCTACTCAGAGGGTGACTTGGTCCTTCTTTACAATCAAGAAGTTGATGTAATACGTACATGGAAATTCAAACCATTATGGCATGGCCCCTATATTGTCAAAAGAGTTCTTCCTAAGGGTGCCTACGAGTTAGTTGATTACGATGGAATTCCATTGGCACAACCTAGAAATGGGTTTTATTTGAAACGTTACTATGCTTAATCTTGAGCGTAGTATTTTTTTTGTATTATATTGTATATATGCTGTTGATTTTCATTCACTATCTTAATTTGTTTTTATATTTTTCTTGACGTTAGTAATCTGCTTTACATTTTATGGTAGATGTATGAATCTTCGGAACCATTTTTTGGATATGCTGATGGTGCTAGTCATAGTATACAGAATCTATCCTCTGCAGCGTGGGCCATTTTTGCTCTGAACAGCGAGTTAGTGAGTTTTCAAGGGATTTTAATTAGTAGATCGACAAACATTATTGCTGAGTATAACGCGTTGATCGAACTTCTCTCTGATGCCATTTCATTTGGTATTAACTGCATAATCATAAGGTTAGACTCACAAATTGTGGTATTACAACTTACTAGTGTCTATACTGTTAGAAATCCAACACTTCTTAGATTGTTCCTAAGAGTTAGACTTTTGGAAAGACATTTTGACTTCATTCAATATCAACACATTTCAAGAAATTTGAACACTTTAACTAATTCATTAGCTAATCAAGTTTTAGACAGACATTTGCAACATAGGTAAAGAAAACATTCACATCATTGAATAGGATTGTACATTAAACATAGGAAAAACTCTAAAATCATATAGATAGATAGTTATAGGTTTTTACAAAATTTGTGCCCAAGACACATTGTTCATCTAACCTCAAAATGTATGCAAAATGTCACAAGTAAACTAGTGATGCTCATGGTAACATGCAATAGATTTAGAAATCCTACAGAGCAATCACATCCAATGGTTAGGAACCCCAATAGTGTGTCGCCGCAGTTGCATAGGAAGCTCTTTGATCGGAAAATCTGGAATCCCAAAGGTCAATCCCTCTATGTGTTGTTGAAGCTCAGCCAGAGTCTCAGCCATATCAAGGTCCTGAAGGACTGCTATCTTGACATCCTTCTCTACTGGCGTATCTGCTTCGCGCTCTGGTTCCTCTACTGGTTGAACACGACCAATATCTGCATTACATTACATCAAACATTTAGTTTAGTCTTGGAAAGAAATCAAAATAAAAAAAACAATGTATAAACCTTAGAAAAATCAAAAAACATGGTCGAATAATTCTTACCTATTGCACCCCACTGAGCACCTTATGGTAATACTAGATCTGGATCTCCTCGGAAGTTGACGCCTACATATGCATAATCATCGATGGAGATGATCTATCACTAGAACCAGGCGAAGAATGCAGTAGAGAACACAACGGTCGATTGGCATGAATTCCAACCCATGAGTTCTACCCATATCTGTATTCGAGGATCTCTAGGACTAGATATATCCAATGTTACATGATGTGGCTACATCAGTGGAATCTGTTCCAAAGTGAAGGAGATAAGGATTGAGACATAAATAAAATTTTTCTTCCTTCCTCCCTTTGCTTTATTCAGTTGTTCCTTTATCTGAGATAGAACAACTTTAGACCAGTTACAAACTGTTGGCTCTAAGCACTCTAGTGCATATTGCATATACGATATATTCGTTACATGTAATGTAACAGTGCTAGCAAGTTTAGCGATCATGAAAAGGATGGTTCTCAAGGGAAAATCCCTGACATCCTGGATGTTTATTTTTCCATATTTTCTAGGTTCTGCCCCTGGATAGCAATACTGCATAAAATAATCCCTCACTGTCTCTCCTCCAACGGTAGACCCTGTGAGAGAAATGGGCAAACCTCTCCTCGAAAAACTTGTGAGAAAATACATGTCCTCGACTGTTATGGGAACCACTTTGTTCTTAATGTGAAATGCCTCTATCGTTGGATCCCATGCTCAAACTAAGAACTCCAAGAGTTCTATTTGTTGCCTCATTCCCAACAATTTGAAGTACTTAAGTAGTCCATAATCTCTTAGGGCTCTTACAGTACTCGGATCATTCAAGGAAATCATATCTTGTTCTTCAAGTTCTCTTTCCCTCCATGTAATCGTCATTATAATCTGATGGAAACTTGAAATAGAACCATAAGATCCATTAGATTCCAATCATTGCAAAAAACTAGGCAAATTTTGGGCACAACATGAAAATCAAAAACTTGAATTGCACCCAACGCACTCCCTAGGCTAAGACAATGCATTGCACATGTAGGTACCCTTCACTGTACCTTCTATTTAATGCAATTTTTGACATTCAGGGGTACGTTGCCCTCATTTTGGACAGAATTTACCCTAGGGGCCTCAAAACCCTAAAAATTTGCAAAGAATGGAAATGAAATGAGTACTAAAGGGAAGAGGAGGTTCATAGCACTAACCTGGATAAAATGGCGATGAAATCCGTCCACAGAAACGACCGCAATCAATGACTGAAGTTCGTGGGAAAAATCAGGTTTAGAGCTCCAAAATGAAAATGGTAACTATGGAATGGTAAAAATGAATAGTGAAACTACTTTTTATAGTCATTTAATTGTTTGCAAGTTAAATTTATTTCTATGAATATATTTTTATTATATTTTTATCATGAAAGAGGTATTTTTAATCCATTTGATGTTTTTCTTAACAGGATATACAACTGATGAACAGATTAGTCGTGCAGATTTATTCAAAGAATGACTTGACCACAAAGCATACTTTTTCTCCTTATTTTTCGAGCTTTGTTAAAAATGAAAAAGGATTTGAAGTGCACTTTTATCTCTTTTTCGAGCTTCGATAACAGTGAAAAAGGAACCCCTAGAGTCTTCTTTCAGCTCTTTCCAAACTCTGATAATGTGAAAATATTGCTGATCACTTTGTCTTTTAGAGCTTGTTAAAGTAAATGAATTGATATCTACTCAGTATAAGTTTAACCCTTTTCCAGACTGAGATATATTATTTACGAAAAAGGAATACCTTGGTTAAACATGACCAAAGAGGTTCTCTCAGATATTATTTTACACTTTTTTGGATTTGAGTGACAAATTTACGAAAAAGTACTTATGGAGTTCTCTTTCGTCCTTTTTTTCAGACTCTCTAAATATGAAAAAGGATCGGGATATCACTGTTGTTAAGCTCGTTAAAACATAAAATAGTGATGGGCTTGTCAATCATGGAAAGAATTGAGTTTCATTCATCATTAGACTCGTTAAATTATTAAATAGTGATACTTTATTCTCCCGAAGGGTTGAATTATAGATCAAGAAAATGTTATCCTCCTCAAGCTTGTTAAAAAATATAGAGGTACTGGTCAACAAATGACCGGGGAAAATTTGGGAAAAGTGAGAAAAGATTCTTTTTGGTAGCAAGTCGCTCTTGAACATGACACTTATTTCACTCCATGTTCATGACTATTTGGGTTGGGTAATCATCTGGACGGTTCATTCACACCTATGGTTCATCATACCTTCACTTCGGTTTTGGGTCAATGCTGCCAACTCATCACAGTGTCGCCGATATGTTCAAGAGAAGTCATCTAGTGATTAAAAAGCTCATCCATCTGCAATACTCTTAAACCTTTATTTTCATGACTATCATCCCTAAAAATTGCTATATCAAGTCATACCCTTGTCTTCGAAATCAGTAACTCCTGTTTTGCAATAAGGTGACTTGCTATTGACGAAAAATCAATATCCAGGAAGTTCACTTAGAAACATTAGATTCCAGTACCATGAGGCTTGTTACAGCATTGACAAGATCCTCACTTCCAGACCTTTGACCGAAAGATTTTGTTTGGCGTTCGACATCAAACCATCTATTCACGCCTTACGAAATGTATTGTAGTACCTTCAGAGCCATTTACATTAATGGTGGTTCTCTCGTGTTTGTTAACAACTCACATCATTGGCTAGTAATCCAATGATGTCTTTCCATGTTCGACTACAAATCATATATTCACATGGCTAGACTTGTACCTGAATGATCGAGTGAACGAGATAAGAAGACCTCATATCTAGTTTCATCCATCTGGGTTGCGATTTCAGGATTTTTGTACACATCATCTGTATGGTGACCTTACATACAAATTGTCATCCAAACGTGGGCCTATATCTTTAGGCATGTCTACATTTTGGAAACATTCCAATGAAGACGACTTTCTGAATTTTGTACATGTTATTAGATTGTTTTATGTGCAGAATATGGCAACGCCTACCCTCAACAATTATGATCAAAAGAGGATGTATCATGATGTAATGTATTGTAAGATTGATGCAGGTGACCACTCTGCTTTGTTTCCAAACTCATCATAGTGTAAAGCATCTCAATCAAATGTTCTTATTACTTGGATCTCATGCTTTAGGGGGGAATTTTTATAGGTCAATTTGGGCACCATTCCCAATGACCTAGTTAACTGGGCATCATATCTAGGACCAATGATCAAGGGTCTATACTTTCCCTATCATTTCAGTTGCTACATGCCCTAAGACAAGAAACAAGACAAATCAAGCAAGACTTTCATCAAGCAAAGGTTTCCATGGTTTCAAGCTTATTATATAGCATATGAGAGCTCACCAACGTAGGCTCTAAGGGGCCTAAGTGCATTGCATATGCAGGTAGCCCCATGCAAGGCTAATCTAAAAATCACTTCCTGACATTCACAGGTGCGTTGGTCACATTGGGAGCGAAATTATCATTGTTCTAGAATCTCCACTTGGCTAGTGCCTTCTAGAAGAGTTCACATGTGTCAAGCTTCAGATCCAAGTGTCCATTTGACATCGACATGACCGGAAACATGTCTTGCCTATTTTTGGAAATTTATTGATTGAAAAACAACCTGCAGTTCATCTATAAATTGAGCACAGATCTGAGTGCTTGGAAAGGAATAATTTGAGTAGAGAAATGCTGCAGAATTTTCAATTGAGAGCTAGATTTGTGAAGGTGATGCTGGAGAGATTTATATTGTGATGAGGCTTGGGAACGTTGCTAGAAGGTCACTTAAAATCAGTCACTAGGTTGTAACCTCTCCTTCTATCATCAATAAAGAGTACTGCTTATTTTTCCCTATATGAATTTGTATTGGCTTTGATTTTCCATATTACAAGATCTTGGTTGATGTATATGGTTTATGCTTTACTAATTTAGTTAAATAGCTTGAATATATATCTATATTATTTCATCTTCTGCTGTTTTAGTTTTCTTTCTTGCAGGAAGAATTCATCTCACAAAACTCTTGAATTTGAAGCTGCAATGGAAGCGATAGAAGGAGCCATTTGGAACCAACTGAACAAGTAAGCCTCCAATCCTCTCGGTGTATATATTCTGAGTTAGGATAAATATTCATATAGTATTTCCCCTATTGTTCTAGACTAGCACCTGTCTAGGGAAGCATGATTTATCCGTAATTCAAAATTCTAGCCTAACACACACTTTTGGTAGTGACCTACTATTGGTTGATGATGACGGTTTCTCACACCCTCGGGGGTGTTTTTTCTTTGAAAAAAGGCTGAATGTGGCACCCATATGCATAATCTTGGTATGCTACGTTTAGAGAAGGTGCTTATTGTATGCATGGGTTTTTGACCATTATGGACATTCCTGTGTAAGAATTTATGAAAGAGATGCCTACTGATTCATGGGTCTTCGATGCATTCTGACAGAGTGCAAAGATTATGAAGTATGATACAATCTTGGACATGAAAACTTATGTTGATGTCAAATTTCAAGAGGATCGATGTCATCAATGAGCAATGATGATTCCCATCATGCCATCCAATGATGCCCCTTTAAGGTGAGTAGTCATCCAAGGTACTTTCTCCTTCTTGGAAATTCATTATTAAAGTCGACAAGAAGGAAGCATCAACTGATCAGAATGAGTACTGATGCAAGGGACCAGGATTTCTGATGTAGCATGGCATATTTTGATGGGTTAACTAGGTATGCCGACAAGAAATGGTTATAATAGTTGATGATAGTTAAATGGCTCGGGTTCGGAGCTGTAAATGCGAGTGGTGGAAGTCATAACAATTTCTGATGAGGCAATCCTTGGGGTTGTTAGGACATCCAGGGAGGTGTCTATTTTGCTATGATTGACATGGTTCAGTGTGGTAAAGAATGCGCAACTCCAAAAAAGGGTGATTAGGGACTACTTCCAAGTAATAAATGTAGATGGATGGGTGGGTGTCCTCTCCTAAAAAATAATATTTGTACACTTTCCAAAATAATATGAAAGTAGTTTGGATGCACAAGCATGAAGACGGGTGACCCATAAACATGGATGATCCTGCACAATGAAGTCAGGGGTGTTTTTGGCGAAGGGTGGGGGGCCCATTGGTTGGTCTCAGTGTGAGGGTGATGAGGTGGATGAAATGTCACAGATGGCCTATGCTTATGGGGGTGTGATAGGAAAAATGTAAAACAAGGTGGTGCATTTTTGTTGATCCACTTGTAGAGAATGGTGGCCCTGGAATAGGGCTTTGACATGCAATGAGTAAAACTTGACTTGATGTTTGATGATGGATGTATGAACATGAAGTGGTTCCTGGGCTGGAGTTTATGGCCATGGCTCCAGATATTGACGTATGGTCTACATAAGTGGTGGATGCCATGGAAGGTGAGGATCTACTGACCTACAAGGGTGCTTATCATGTGCAAAGTGGGGTGATGATAAACATGGTCAAATGAATGAAACCTATATTTTATTCCCTTGAACAAACGATGTAAGGATATTCAAATATTTTTAGGGAATCCTATCATGCTGAGGGTAGAATTATACCTGCTCTTGTGTGTTTGTTGTATGGGTTATATGGTGACTTTGCGTGCCTAAAATATCTACAACCAATACTCCTAAGTAAAAGCATATTTTTATACACATAAATTTGAAATAACTTGAATTTCTATGTTACAATAGGGGGTGTACCTGAACTAAGGTATGGTTGGAGTTGCGGTTGAAAAATTGATTTTTCTTTCCTCTTCTTTTATTGATATGATCTCATCCAATATGCAGCATTTTAGTAAAACAATGCCATGAAATAAAATCTAGTTGAGATCACTCCCTTGTGAAATATGACTTCCAATGAGCATACACCCAAATTCCTAAATTCCAACAAGGTTGACCATTTTGATTTTATATTTCATCCGCCCTGGATTATGGCGATGGGGCCTATCTAGAATCTTATTGTGATTCATCTCCTTTCATCACAGAGCACTAGCAATCAAAATATCAATTTTTTTAAAGAGTTTCTTATTTGTAATCAATTACAATAATTACAAATTGTACACTGAAAGTAAGAAAAACAAATTCAAAATCCATGCCAACAATGAGAGATCTGTGTTAAGATATGGAGATTTTAGTTTTTTAAAATCTGGCATGGCTTGAAATTCAGTGATTCGTAGATTTCCATAACTTTTAATCCTTGCACCTCCTCTCATTTCCTCTTCCACGAAAATAGTCAGCATATTTGTGGGAAACATTGCCATATTCCACGTGTGTCGGGCCTATGGTGGATAGTTGTTATTCCATATCAAAATTGTTCCCTCTGAATTTTTCTTGTTTGGTTCAATGGCTAGCTTATCAAATTTTAATATCCTTTCGCACCAGTAATCGAAAGACATTCACCTATAAATAATGCAGTGGATTAATTTTTAATTTCCAGATGTGAGCTATTTAGAACCCTATTAATAAAAAGGCACCATCCAGACTCTATTATGGATCCACGTTACAACGAAAATTTTCAAATTCTACATGCACCACGAAAACACAACGTGATATCTTGCAACCAGCCAAGTTACAATAAAAAAAAAATATTGATCGTTGCATATGATTGATACATGATGAAATATTCCTGTGAATTTGTATCAAAGGATAGCTAATATCATCTATCCATCTTCCAAATTAACCGATAAATTTCTTTTCGATATTGATGCGACATGTACCATTAGGGGAGTTTTGAGGTCTAAAATGGGTCTGCTAAGGAAATTATAAAATAATAGTGGAAATAATAAAAATAATATTACATTACATCATCAAATTTTAGAGGGAAAAAAGAAAAAACTATTTTTTCAACTCGTATTTTCAACTTATCTCCCTACGGGTTTACTAAAATTTCAAGCCGAAACACTCGTTAGATGAAAAGTTTGATTCCTCATTCAAGGAGTACCCATGTTTCATACTTTTGATAGACCCACTACACAAAAACTGAGAAATACATGATAAACGTGATTGCAATCACGTTTTTTCATGTATTTCTCATTTTTCGTGTAGCAAGGTCCCTTGAAAGTATGCAACATGGGTACTCCTTGGATGAAGAATTATTTTTTGCATCCAATGAGTACTCTCGCTTGAGATTTGAGTAAAAACTTGAGATAAGTTGAAAATAAGAGTTGAAAAAGTAGTTTTATTATTTTATTATTTTTTAATATTTTTACTTTTTTACTTCAAAAATGGTGAATCATATTGAATCCTATTGGTCCTTATAAAGTTTATTTTGGTTGTAAATTTTTCTTAGGATGCCCATTTTAGACCTCAAAATTCCCCTAATGAGTGATCCTGAATTTCCAACAATGTGCATCGAGAAACGAAATCCTTTTCTCTAGCTCGTAGTCACTGCAATCCAATATGGACTTGCGTTATATGTAATCATTAATAAGTTCAATAAACCAAAAAAATCAATGTTCAGATTTAATCGAGCATTATTTCGATGAAATAAACTCTCTGGGTCACAATTTTAAAAGCAATTACACAACTATTGCAAGACTTTGCGGAGATTGAATGACGATATGTAGGTAATCTAGTTTTTTAAGGTCCTAAATCTATCGGTACACTGTTGAATTTTTTATAGCAAAAGGGTTTATGTGCATGGAATTTGTTTATCATGGCATGTCCTTTTGAAAATCAAAGATATATTTCACATAAATAAATTTTTTTATCATGATTTATGTCTACGATTCGATTAAATATTCAGAAAGGAATGCAGTGGGTGAAAGGGGTAAATGTTGATGGTTAAGTGGCATTGTTGATGCTTGAATGGTGGGTAAAAATCTCAATGTGACACAACATAAAATTTTAATTACTATCCCACATGGAATACATCCTGCAAAATAACACCAAGACCTATATTGGCTCTGATGCAATTTGAATTATGTGTTGGCTTGGATGCGATGATGTTCATGTGCACATGGGGCCATATTTTGTGTTGGGATTTTCATTGTGTATGATTGAATTAGCTTCATGGGATTTTATTCACTTTGTGTTTATAAATCAATTAAAAACTTAAGCCATTTTCCCAATGAATACAAACCCAATCATGATAAAAATGGCAGGATTAAATTAATGAAAGAAATACTAGTTAGCTCTACTCAGAGGGACTACGTTCACAAGTTGTTCTCCATTATCCTTAAAATACAAACAATATATAGCTTACATGAAAATATGGAAGTTAGAACCAATACCTAAGAAATAGGAAAGAACTCCTATTTTAAGTTTCAGGTGAACCGACTCTCTCTAATTAAGTTTCTCCATTATCTGCAACAACCCCCCTTAATGGAGAAAGGGTTCACAAATATTCCCAACATTTCCCTAAACATTTCAATTTTGATTCTACTAAGGGGCTTAGTAAAAATATCGGTAGCATTATCACATTTATTACAATATTCGACATGAATTTCATTTGACTGAAATTTCTCTCTGACGAAGTGGAACTGTGTATCAATGTGCTTAGTGTTTTTATGAAACATTGGATTGTTTGCAAGTTTTATGGAGCTCTAGTAATCACATTTGATAACCGTTGCATTTTTATGTTCTTCTCCTGCATCCTGGAGAAGTCTCCTCAACCAAACTGTCTCACAAGTCGCTTCACACATCGCTTGGTGCTCAGTTTTTTCCGAATACAAGGAATTGTATTATGTTTTTTACTGCTCTAATGTTAAATGCATAGTTTGTTATGGATCTCCTGTCATTTACATTTCTAGCCCAGTCGGAGTCAAAAATCTTGTCAATTTAACATCACAAGAATCAGTATATATAATTCCATAGTCTAATGTTCCTTGTAGATACCTTAAGACACCTTTAGCTGCAATCCAATGAATCTCAAGTGGCTTGGAAATAATTTGGCTCAATGCACTAACTGCAAAAGCCATATTTGGTCTAGTAGTGGTCAAGTAGATTAAACACCCAATCAACCATATGTGTAATGTTGCATCTGCCTCCTTACAACCGTCATCACTCTAAAGTTTGGTATTCTGCTGTAATGGCACTGCTGCAGCCTTACACTGATCCATCTTCAACTTTTTCAGTAGAATATTGACATACTTACTCTGTGATAGAAATTTTTTTCTTGAATCTATCCAGATCTCAAGACCCAAACAATAGCGAAGCTCACAAAGGTATTTCATCTCAAACATTTATGGCATCTTATTTTTGATTTCTTCAATGAGTTTATCTACATTTCTTGTAATGATGAGATCATATACATATGAATAAATCAAAACCATTCACCCCTTTTCATCAAACATAGTATAGAGATTGGAGTCTTTTTTTCTTCTATTATAACTGTGTTGCAAGAAAAATGAATCAATTTTATCATACCATGATCTAGGAGCCTATTCTAGTCCATATACATGTTTCTTTAAACTATAGACTAAATGTTCTTTTCCTTGTTTAACAAATCCCTCAGGTTTCTCTAAATAAACTTCCATTTTCAACTCCCCATTTAAGAAAGCATATTTAACATATAGCTGGTGCATAATCCCATGATGTTTAATAGCTAAGGCAATTAACATATCGATTGTATTAATTTAGCTACGGGGGTGAAGTTTTCCTCATAATATATAACTTCTTTATGTGAATACCACTTTTCAACCAACCTAGCTCTATATTTATCTATGCTCCCACCTGCTTTAAATTTGGGCTTGTATAGCCATTTTAAACCTATGGTTTGTTTTACCTCAAGTAATTCAAATAAATCCCAAGTTTTGTTTTTAATAATTGATTCATGCTCCTCTTCCATGGTTTCCCTACATTCATTATATTGATTGGCTTCTCTATAAATAGAGGGTTCAGCAATATTTAACATGCTAGTTATAAAGGCATTCTCCCTATATCTTGCTGGCAGTTGTGTTTGCCTACCTGATCTCCTGAGTGTTGGAGTGGCATCCAACCTATTCTGGTTATCCCTTGATGGACTTGGTTTGAAAATTTCATTTGTAACATCTTCTTCTTCCTTTTTCTGATGCTGCTGCTCATGGCTTTCTCATGTTTCACCATTCCCTTCTTCCACCAACAATGGAATTTCCCATTCATCATTATTGTTTACATTGTTTAAATCATGAACCTGTTCATGAAAAAATACATCTCTACTTGCAAAAACTTTTTGAGTAGAAGGATCAAATAATTTGTAAGCTTCAAATTCGGTACAATACCCAACAAAGGTACATTTGATGGCCTTTGCATCAATTTTCTTCCTGTATTCCTTTGGTACATGGGAAAATGGTTTGGAACCAAAAACTCTCAAATATTTAATTGAAGGATTTGAATTCTAAATTTTTTGTTGGACTTTCATTTTTCAAATATAAAACCGTATTTATAGCTTCAGCCCAAACTCCATTAGAGAGATTATTACCTTTCAACATGCTGCGAGCACACTCAAAGGTTTTGTTTTTCCTTTTTGCAACCTCGTTCTGCTAAGGAGTGTCAGGTACTATAAATTTCTAACTCTAGTATATGTCTCTATTTTCTATATACTTTAATGAGAAAATATTCTCTATGCATCTTCCCAAGAGCACATTCTTCACAATCAAAATTAGTATGCTTTAAATCAGGAAGACCATTGACCATACCTCTCTTCTGAAGTAGCAACAAATCATTGAAATTAATATGGCCAAATATTTGATGCCATAAATCTTCTGCAGACATACCTAATGATGTCAAAGCTTGATGTGGCACACTTCTCACATTCATCTTGTAAAGACCACCCACACGAATCCCTGTTGCAATTATCTTCATAGAATCCAAAAATACTTAAAAACACAATATGGCTTAAGTAATTCTACCTTAAGGTTATGATATGTTATCATTGAAACATAAATCATATTCTTATTAATTCTGGGTACATACATCATGTTTTGAATGTGCCTAATATTTCCATTAGGCATAATTACAGGAACATTACCATGTCCTTTGATTGGGTGCCATCTGTCATCGGCAAGGTAGATTTTTGCTCCACTACTGGTACCTTTGAAGTCTTCAATCCATTTATGTTACCTTTCATGTGGGTGGATGCTCTTGAATCCACATACCACATATCCGCTTCATCCTTCTCATCAGAATCAACCATAAACAGTCTAAGGTCCTAGTTATGGTCATCATTAGCAAAGTTTCCTGTATGTCTCTTGTATCTATGCTGACCTTCATCAAACTTCTTTTTTCAACGGTGTTTATCCATATGGCCAATTTTACCACAATAGAAACATTTTAATGAGTCATTCCTATTTGATGGCATACCTAGAGATGGATTCAACCTCTTTTGTGTCATACCTTCACCTCTCTTTCCTCCATTTTCCTTCCCTTTGAAGGGATTATTCTTTGCCATTAAAGCAAGATTTGAATTCTTGGTTTTCAAAGTCATCCACCTTTCGTCCTCTTGCATTATAATCCCTGTCAATTCTTTAAATTTGGGGGCTTTCTGTCTCGCATCCAAGCCTGTGATAAACATCCGATAGTCATCAATCATACCATTCATAGTAATTTTTACTAGATCAGTATTATTTACCATCTATCCTATGTCACCAATCTTGTCTTTGAGGTCCTTGATGCCTTAGATGAATGCAACTACTATTTCATTCTCCTCCATCTTGATGGAGAGAATATTGCTTTTAAGGAACAATAGGCGATTTTTATTTCTGATTTCGTACAGATCTTTGAGAGTTGTCCAAATCTTGTTTTTTGATTTGCAATCTTTGATGTGAGGGATAATGTCGTCTTTCAACATCGTTTTCACCTTGTTCTCCCTGTTCTACCAATCCTATATTGTTGGAGATGTTTCGCCTCTTACAACTGTAGGTTTCAATTCATCGCCAATCACGATCCCCCATTCACTATGCCCTTCCAACATAGTCTGCAACCTAAATTTGCAATTAGAATAATTGGAACCATAAAGCTTGTTGCTCTCATTCAATTATACTTCCATTAGATTATTCATCTTGACACTAAAAAATTGTCTTCCAGCAATTGAAAAAAAACCAGATCTACAAACAGATCTACCCCAGATCCACTAAAAAACAATGTTAAGAAATAGATCTACCTAGTCTTTGACCACTTTGGAAGGCTGCTCTGCGCATTGCACCACGGGCTCACGATATTCGCTCCCATGACCTCTTCAACTGCGAGCTCACGGGCTCCTCGATCACGGATCATGCTTGAAGTGATCCTCACACTTTACCACTGATATGTTGTTGCCTCTATTTTCACAGCTCACTGGCTCCTCTAGCACGATCTCACTGGAT
Organism: Pinus albicaulis; assembly: GCA_034641835.2. Taxonomy (NCBI): domain Eukaryota; kingdom Viridiplantae; phylum Streptophyta; class Pinopsida; order Pinales; family Pinaceae; genus Pinus; species Pinus albicaulis. The sequence goes on from JAXQQM020089684.1 coordinate 119,074, forward strand.
CTACAAGCATGAGATCTTTGGCTCAACAGGAATAAGCTCTCTCACTTCAATTAGAAATCCACATCATGAGCACTCTAGCTCCACGACGTTCCACAACAGGAGCTCTCTGGCTCCTCCAGAAGGAGCTCTTTGGCTCCCTTAACATGAGCTCTTTAGCTTCTTCAACACGAGCACATTGGATCCTTCAACACAAGCACACTTGGATCTTATTTCACAAGCTCAATGGCTTAATCGACACTCCTCAATAATCTAGATGTTGCGCCGGTCATGCTAGGAAGAAACCACGTAAGGAAAAGATTGATCAATGTGGTTTCTCCAAGATAGTTTATTCTGATTTCATAGATCAATGCTCTTCTAGGGCATGGATCTATGCTGATCAACATTTATGTTTCGTAAACGAATGTGCTGATCATCGTTTCCCCCAAAAAATAAAAAAACAACCTTTCTCAGCCTCACTCAGGCCACCCTCAGGTCTTCAAGGGATTCTCTTCTGCTGCCTCAATACTCACAGGGATCAAATAAATCTGGCTTTGATTCGACCCTAAATCTCCGATACCATAATTAAAATGGCAGGATTAAATTAATGAAAGAAATAATGGTTAGCTCTACTCTGAGACACTACACGAGGAGGGACTGTGTCTGCAGGCCGCTCTCCATTCTCATTACAATACAAACAATATATATCTTACATGCAAATAGGGAAGTTAGAACTAATTCCTAAGAAATAGGAACAAACTCCTAATCTAAGGTTTAGGTGAACCGACTCTCTCTAATTAAGTTTCTCCATTATATTCAACAAATCACTTAATAAAGTTCACGCTTCATTCACATGTAATTCTTTTATCATCCTTACCATACATTCTTAAGGTGGAATTATATATGAGGTGAATTAGTATAGTTTTATGAAAATAAAGTGTGTTTATTTAAATAATACCATACATTTATAATGTACTATAAACATTCATAATAATAATATAAATGTACAAACTTTCCACTCTATATTTATATTAGTTTTTTTTTTTATAATATATTTTTTATGAATTAATATATTGTGTAGTTCATTATTATAATATAACTCATAATAATATACATGATATAATGCAAATGAATTTACAATATAGTGTTTGTAAGGTTTTATTTTATTATATAAAATGTAATAATTTATATATATTATTATTCTAATTTATATATTTACACTATAGGTTGAATTTAGTAGATATTTACAATGTCAATTATTTACAAATAGTATGGAAATGACAATTTTCATTGATGTAGATAGGCACCAACTGAAGTGGAGAAGATATACAACCAATGTAACAACATGCGAGACGATGTGATAACCAAAAGCGCCACATCACCCCTTTTGTAATCATTAAGAGGGTCAAAAAATCAAAGAAATGATCGACCCATTGAAAATATCTCAAAGTCAAGAAATCAAACCATAATAAACTTAAGTCACCCAAATTCGAATAAATAATGAAGCTTTCCAAAATGCAAAGTGAAGGGTCCCCATGATTTTGTCAAAAAATAAAATTGGGGGGTGTGGGGGGGGGGGGGGGTGGTGTGTGTTGTGGCCAACAACAGGATTGTAAGGAAAAATTGTTTGATGTTTGATCCCATGTTGGTGAAGATAGTTTTCAAATTCATTTGAAGTGTATTTCTTTCCATTACCAGTGCGAATAGAGCCAATGTTAGTTTTTGCATCATTTTCAATCCATGCATGAAATTTCTTGAATGTTTGAAAAGCATTGAATATTTGTTCTTCTATAAGTAAACCTAGCACATTTTGGTGTAGTCATCAATAAATGTCATCATATATTTATTGCCATTTTCAGAAGGACATAGAATGGGGAATTATGAATAAATAATTTCAAGTTTTTTATGTGCTCTAGAATGTGAATCATGAAAATATTGTTTTCTATGCTTTCTTAGAATACAAGCATCACATTGCTTAAGTTTCCTAGGAATTGTAAGCAAACCAGTAACACCATTTTTCTTCAACAATCGAAGGTTTTCATAGTTCAAGTCTAAAAATATAGCATGCCATCAAAGAATGGATGGAAATGTACCTTCATCATAGTGAGAACTGAATGAAAATTTGTGTGCCCAAGTGTTAAATAATTATATATTACAGAGCAATGCAACATTTAAAATATGTGGAAACACAAACAAAGAAAAAAAATATAAAACTAGAGAGACACAAATATACGTGGCTCACCCAGTTTGGGCTATGTCCACCCCAAACAACCAGTACTTCCTTTCTATTATCCATTAAAATGAAGAGAAACAACCTACATCACATCCGTTGTAATATCCTTTGTTCTCTCTCACAGTCTCCCTATCTGTTTCTCGCTCTGAGAATACACATACCATACACAGCTGCAATACAATACCTTCATACAAAGCGAGGGGTTTCCTTCTAGGGAAAAAAACCCTAAATTATACATAAATTTTACCGTCAGATCATCTGCCTAATGAACGGCCCAAATTGAATAGTAATTACAATAATTTTACAAGGGAAATTTACATCTATTTTTAGCTTCGGGGGCGCTTCCCCTGACACAGATATACGTGGTTCACCCAGTTTGGGCTATGTCCACCCCGAACAGCTAGTACTTCCTTTCTATTATCCATTAAAATGAAGAGAAACAACCTACATCATATCCGTTGTAATATCCTTTGTTCTCTCTCACAGTCTCCCTATCTGTTTCTCGCTCTGAGAATACACATACCATACACAACCACAATACAATACCCTCATAAAAAGCGAGGGGTTGTCTTCTAGGGAAAAAACCCTAAATTAAACATAACTTCTACCGTCAGATCATCTGCCTATTGAATGGCCCAAATTTAATAGTAATTACAATACTTTTACAAGGAAAATTTACATCTGTTTTTAGCTTCGATGGCGCTGCCCCTGAAACCCCCCCATCAGGAGGGGGCTCTATAAAGTCACAGCCGCCCGCCTGGACCCCTCAGGCAGCGTTTAAAAATGGGAGGCGTTGCTGCCCTGTTAAGAATATGGGTCCAACATTATGATACAAAATAAAGAAGATAATCAGGCTCCACACCCAACACCAAGCAGAATTACCTTGCAGCTTTCGAAGTCTTTCTTCTTTTGTCCCCGTCATGAAAAGTGAACGATCTGATGCTTTCTGACCTCAACCTTTCCATAAAAAATATGAATGGAGTGTCCTTGCTAGAAGATGTGGACAAAAGACAATAAGTTTCTCCTCAAATATGAGAGGTATAGAACCTCTTGTAGAAGAAATTCTAGAAGACCAGTCAGTTTAAGCTTGATTGTGCCAAGCCCTGATGGCTTGAGTTTTGATTTTTCTACAAAGTATACTACTCCATCAATCTTGTGAGTAAATTTTTCAAAAAAATATTTTCTAAAAGTCATGTGGGATGTTGCTTCTTAATCAAGCAACCAATGATTTTCCCAAAAATAAAGTGAAACATTAAACAAGTCTTTAGTTACTCCAATATTACAATGTGCCACAAAATTATGAGCAGATTCAGGTGCTTTACCTTTCTCTTTGTCATGAGCTTTACCTTTGGTTTCATTTCTTTCCCACTCAATTCTCTCCGAAGGCAACTTACATGTAGATGCATCATTTCCACCTCTATTGCACCGTGTGTAATGAATATTAGGATTTTCTCCTTGAAATTGTTTTCACCCACCTCTGAAATTTATTCTTCCTCTTCCTCTTCGACCACCTATTCTTCTAGAATAATCTTGAGCATTATTATTATGTCTATGTGAAATACACACAACTTCTTTAGAAGACTAATGAGTTTTCTTCTTCCAAAAGCCTTTTATTTATCTGCAAACTTATTCTCAAGGGAGTCAAATGTAATCTCCTTGAGGTTTCCACTTGCTTGCAATGACTCAAGATAATGTAAGTGGGATATAATGCCTTGACATAAGCTATGAGAGGTATGTATACTTCAACACCAGTGTTTTTAATGTCATGCATAATAGATATTACCTCTGATGATAAATCAAGAGGGTCATCATTTTTCAATTTAAGACTGAATAGTTTAATCATCAATTGAATAACTTCAAGTTCTAAGTGTGGGTCATACAATTCTCTAAAATTCTTCAAAGCTTCATAATAATTTGAGAATTTTGTAATATGGTGACTCGCCTCTTCATTTACAGATGCTACAATCAAGGCATAGGCCTTGTTGTTCTTGTTGTCCCATATGACGATGTCCTTGTCTGATGTAGGCTTTTCAAGTACATATTCTCTGTCTCCTACACAAACTCCTTTCCACAACTTATTGAAAATGAGAGTGTGTTTTATTTTATGGGACCACTCAGGTTAGTTCTCTTTACCAGTGAGAACCACTCCCAGAATAGAAATTAATTAATGCATTCTAAATATGTATTGTAAAAAAAATACATCCTGCTACGAATATTGTAAAAAAATGTAATTAAGGTGCTAATTTAAAAATAAAAAAAAATTGTGCCAATTTTTTTTTTTTTTTTTTTTATTTTTTTTATTTTTATTTATTTTTTTTTTTTTTTATGCAGAAGTATATATGGGGAAAGGGTTATGAGGGGGAAGGGTTATATGGGGAAGGGATGTATGGGAGATGGTTTATTTGGGGGAGGTAGGGCATGAGGGAGGGCATAACTATGTATGGAGTGGTGTATGCTCCACGTATTACAATGGGAAACAATGTGTATTACATTGGGAAACAATGCTCGATATGGTGGAGTGGGAAGAAATGTGTATTATAGTGGGAAGAACTTCTGATATTATCTAGGAAGTGAGTATGGAGTAGATTCGGTAGGTATTGGGTGTCGAGACTGCGGTGTGAGAGGAGCCAAATGAGAGTAAGGTGTTGGAGGAGTCAATATGATTGAGGGAGTGTTGTATGGAGCCGAGACTGTGCACAGACTACGTGAAGAGGGAGTATACCAATTCGATGCCGAATAATCGGTGCTTTAAGATGGGAGGAGGGCCAACTGCGAAGACCACGGTGGAGGCAAAGGTATGTATGACTTTGGGGAGCCATCCATAATTCTTGGAGAAGTGGAGTGTCGTCATAGTATACAACACCAGATGTGGAAACAAAACGGAAAGCTGACTATATAGAGCATGGTGCCGACTGTATAGAGAGTTTGAGTATGTGGAGACAGTGAGGAGTGGGAGGGGTTTGATGAAAAATGAGAGGAGGTCGGTGCCAAGGAAAACTCAGGTTGGTGAACAGTTTAGTCACAGTGTGTCACCAAGGTAGAGGACAAAAAACAATCATCAACGCAGAGAAAAATGAAGAGCAAGCACTCAGGAGGTAGAGAGAAAATAAAAAGAATGTATAGACAGAGGACATAGGTGACAGTTCTGAAATATGAAGGACATGGGTAGCTTTTCAGAATGGATACAATTATGAAAAATATGCAAGAGGGAGTTACAAGGGTATGGAAGCCAAAAATGGAGCTAGCTCTGATACCATATTAGGCCAGGAGGTAACTCCAAAAAACTAAATTGAATTTTCATTAAGGGTGTAGAAAAACATATACATGGAGGGATAGACTCTTGGGATTCATCTCCCAGTGTCTCTTCATCTTCCGCCTCTCTTTATTTAATATTTACACTATTTTACAAATTCACCCAATCCCTAGGATTAGGCGTCAAAACTTGGAACATAAAAAAATTTGAAGTGTGAAAAATATTCCTTAGAAAATATAAATGTTGATGTTTTTAAAAATCTGCATGAAAATCACCAACATTTCAAAAACGTATCCACACTTAATACATTAAAAAAATTAAAGCATAAAAAATAAGCCCTCTAAGAAAAAGTGTTGATGTCGCATCAACACTTTTCAAAACTAGCATAAAAATCACTAACATTTAAAAAAAAAATCATACTTGATACATAAGAAAATTTAAAATGTCAAAAATATGCCTTAAAAAAAAGTTGATGCATTTCAATATTAGCATGAAAATCATTAACGTTTAAAAAAGAATGTGCATACTTGATACATAAGAAAATTTAAAGTTTAAAAAATAACCCCTCTTAAAAAAAAGGGTTGAGGTTGCATTAACATTTTTCAAAATCAACATGAAAATCACTCAATTTAAAAATTAAAGTTCATACTTGATACATAAGAAAATTAAAGTGTCAAAATATGCCCCAAAAATAAAGGGTGTATTCCAAATCAACACTTTTCAAAATCAGAGGGTTTCTTGCTACCTCAAAAAGTGGGTACTCAGTACAGTTCCCGTTTGATAGTTTAAATTCTTTTGATTTTGATATTATTGAATTGGATGACCTTAAAACTATTTTATGTTTGTGATTTTTGCCTCCCAAGGTATAAAATTGCGTGTTGAGGTAGCTCTCTATTTCTTCTTTCCAACCCCACTAGCAATCGAGCAATCAAGATTGATTCTTCTACAAATATTTGCGGAATTGAAAACACAATCGCCAATTACATGAACATGAAGAAAGATCAATCACACACAACACAGATAATTTCCCGAGGAAAGCTTATAGCTAAAAACTCCACTATCTTCTATTGTATATTATGTCATGGATCATGAAACAATTACATACAAAACTCTTCTCACAAGAGCCCTCAGTACATAAGCTAATTGTCTTACACTATCATACAAAAATTGGCAAATCCCTTAGTCAATTTACTGCCTCTAGAAAACCTGCCTTCATTGCGAAATCCCTGCTGAATGAAATCCCTGAATTGATGCAATCCTGCCTATCTTGATGGCGCAAGTATCATGGGCACATCAAATGTGTGTTTACTTGCATGTGTGCAAGTGGATAATGTCACAACTGATAGTCAACTTCCCTTTCACCTAGAACTCAACTGGGTCTCCACTGGATCTGACATGCATGAAACTACTAATAGTAAATCTTCAGTTGCATGTGAGATCACTGATTGTGAATGAATTAATATTTAATTCACTAGATATTTCACTAGTGTATCTTCAGTTACTACTCAAACAAATGAGTTTAACTCACTTAACTAAGTTAAACTTTTTACAACCTGCAAAAACTCATGCACTACTGTACTTCAAACTCTGTTACAACTAAAATCACTCTGTTACAATTAGAATTACTTTTAATGTCCCACCAACCAACCTCTAACTCAGAATTCACTTAGGTAACTAATTTTTCCACTTCATTTAACTATTTCATGTCCATATTGAGAATAGATTACAGTTTAATGTCCATCTAAATTAAGGGATATAAAAATAGACATGCACCTAAAAATAGCCTGTGGGCCCCACCCTAGTGTAGGTGCTTAATTTTCACTAGGATCATGGGTGCAAAAAATTTATTGTTGAATATAAAAACTCCCTTTGAACAAGAAAGGGATTATCCTTCACCCCGATCCTGTCTCTATGGTATTCAAATTTTCTCCTAGTGAGCGCCTTCGTCAGATTATCTACATCCTGATCTTCCGTGGGAATGTACTGAAACAACATGATTCTCATCTACACACAATCTCTGAGATGATGGTACCTGATATCTATATTATTGGACCTATCATGAAACACAGGATCAATCAAGAGTTTAATGCAACTCTGATTATCTATAATATTCCTTTTCAAGAATTACTACACTCTAGACAATGAAAACGATGTATTCAGAAAATTATGCTATAAAAAATTGAAACAGGACTTGGATCCCCTTATATATGTTTTATATGCCTTACATACCAAATTGAATAAGAAACAAATCATCCTAGCTACATTAAACAGATCTCCCCGACTCAATATAGCTTAAAAACACCCTAATCCCATGACTTTCAATTACAGAATTTCTGAAGATTGCTACAGCGTAATTCACATAAGGGTTTCTATAGAAAATGATGAATAACTACTGATATGGAGTTTATATTAAGAATATATCCAAGAAATGGAGGTTTAACCTCTTTCATACAAGAAATAAGACAACCTGGCAAGTGTTTCCGGCATTATACAAGTATAAAAAGGGCAGTACTTCAGAAAATAATGCAGTCTACTGCAACTATGTATTGTATATGACTGAATACAACATCAAATATCTGATAAATACATAAAATGGCTAAAGGCCCTCCTTATTAGACTTTCAGGAGAGAAATAGACACCTTCTCCTCAAACACTAGCAAAAAATCAAGGGATTTCACCCTGCAAGTGATGCACCTACAAAAAAGACGTAGTTTTTGGAAGTGACTATGCTATAGATGTTGATGGATGATTGAAATTAAGTTAGATGATAAAAAATTAGCTCAAAACCTTCCCTTTAGATCCCTTAAACAAGTTGATCCAAAGAAGAGGATGGGATTCTCGCATGAAAATACCTTGCACTAAACAGTGTTGCAACTACAGCTAAATAACTGAAGCATGCAAGTAGTCAAAAGACCAAGCATAGATGAATACTCAATTCCTTCCTTGCTGCTATCCCTTCATTCTTATCCTTGGTGAGCCTCCTCACCTCGGACCCCACTCATTAATGGGGAGACTTCCTTCAAAAGATTCCCCCTTCAAAACTACGTTGTCCTTGCTGGTTTCCCTCCTCATGTAGCAGCGTTGTTGACCTATTCAATTGGATCTATTCCTCCTATATTGCCTCCATTTCACACCAAGGTGGCTTTATTTGCCTTCTTATGTTGATCCCCTTTCACATTGGGATTTTTTTATAGCCATTTCAGAGATTTAAGGGTCTCTCTATCCCATTTACTCTTCTAGATGAAAAAATAGAGTAACTATAATATTCCAACTAGCAATGGCTAATTGGGAATATTACATTATCAAAATGAATCACTGTCGGATCCATTTGAGAACCAAACAAACCAACCAAGATCTTTCTCATCTAGATAGCCTCACATGCAGCTTGGCTTTCTACCATGTATTAAGCTTCCACTGAACTGAGTGCCACAGATCACTGCTTCCTGTTGTACCAAGAAAAAACTGTAGATCCAATGCTAAAGATCCCCCCTAATGTGATCTTTCTATCCGATGGACTTCCATCCCAATCCGCATCTGTGAAGCCATGAAAATTCACTCCATCTGTTCTTCTATACCATAAAACATTACTCTGATATGCCCCTCAAGTTTCTCAGGACATGGTTCCCTGCCTTCCAAAATAGCTTGGTAGGCTTAACCATAGCTTGACTCAGTTGGTTAACCACATAGAAAATTTCTAGTCTCATGTTCACTAGATACATTAGCGAACCCACTAACTGTCAATAGATAGTAGCATCCACTACCTCTCCAGAAGTAGCATCCTCTTTCCTCCCATTTCCTGGAAGAGGCGTATCCATGGGTTTGTAGCTCTCCATGTTAAACTTACCCAGTATCTCCTTTAAATACTTGTCTTGAGACACGTTCACCATCCTACTGCCATATTTCCAGTCCAAGGAAATAATGAAGGAGGCCCATATCCTTCATTTCAAAATCCCTTGCAAGATCCTCCTTGCATGAGTGTAACAGATGCTCATCACCAGTAAAAATTAGATAGTCAACATAAAGGAAAATGATCAATAGCTTACCCTCAACCATGATCTGGTACAGGTTTGCATCTACTTCACTTTTGGTGAATCCCAGTCTAGTGAAATAATTGTCTATCCGAGCGTACAAAGCACGGGGTGCTTGCTTCAGACCATACAACGCTCTTTTGAGCCTGCACACATGAAACTCGCTATTGAATATCTCAAAACCTTCAGGCTACTCTATGTACACATCTTCCTCAATGATCCCATTGAGGAATGAAATTTTGACATCCATCTGATGAATGTGCCAACCCATCTACGTTGGGAGTGAAAGGATGGTCCTTATGGAAGAGTACCTTGCGACAGGTGCAAAAGTCTCATCATAATATTTCCCCTCGATCTGTGAGAATCCCCAAGCCACAAATATGGACTTGTATTTCTTCACACTCCCATCAGCATCTTGCTTTACCTTGTAGATCCATCTCGAACCTACCACTGATTTGTCAACCGGTCTTGGGACAATTTCCCATGCACTATTTTTGACAATGGAGTCATGCTCCTCCACCATTGCATCAACCCAAGTAGGAGACTACATTGATTCATGAAAGGAATATGGTTCAGTCACAATACATTTTATCATAAGAGCCATGTCTCCAATAAATCGGTCAAGAGACTATCTCTGTCTGCGCTGTGAAGTAGGGGCTCCTACATTCTCTGCAACATCTAGTATCAGCCTATCAACTTCCATGGTTCACTTTCTGCCATTTCTGATGGATGGCTCTGCATGAGTGATTTTCTCCACCCCATGAAGCTCCTCATGTGGCTGATCCACATCTTGAGACTCATCTTTTGGAATCAACAGTTCCTCATCCGCATGCAATTCCATCTCCCTCGCAAGGGATAACCGCATGGCTTTCCCCTCATCAAATTTTATATCCTGCCATACAACATTCATTCTACTATTTGGAAAATACACGATAATTATGGGGTGTTTCTGTGTACCCCACAAAAATCCCAACTTCAGCAGTCGGTTCCATCTTCTTCCTGGCATCCTTGGTCACATGCACATAAATAGATGAGCCAAAAATCTTAAAGTGTTAAACATCAGGTTTCTTACCAGTGAAAGCTTCTTCAGGTGTACTCATGCCAAGTACTCAATGAGGACAACGATTTTGCAAATAAAACGCAGTGTTGCATGCTTCCACCCACAAATGCATTGATAGGCCCTAATCATGCAACATCGCTCGTGTTGCACCCACGATTGTTTTGTTCTTCCTCTCTTCGACCCCATTCTGTTGTGGGTTATGAAGCGCTATGAGTTCTCTTTGAATTCCTTATTTGTTGTAGAATTTCTTGAATTCGTTATATATTTATTCTCCACCATTATCACTCCTAAGAGCCTTCACTTGCTTCTCCGACTCTTTCTCCACCAATGCCTTAAACTCATAGAAATTAGAGAATGTTTGATCTTTCTTCTAAATCAAGAATATCTAGCATTTATGAGAAAATTCATCAACAAATATTACATACTACTTATGTTTTTTTATTGAAGCAACCCCGAATGGTCCACAGACATCTGTGTGAACTCTCTCAAGGATCCTTGAAGCACGATTCTCCTTCTCGTGAAAGGTGGAATTTACATACTTCCCCATGGTGCAACCCTTGCACTGATCTAACTGAGCAAGTGTTCCCAGTGGAAGTTCAGTAGATATTTGTTTCATGATTTTCAAGGCTCCATGATGAAGATGGCCCAATTGTCTGTGCCATAATTCGCCCTCATCCTAGATCACCACTTTCTCCACCTTGCCAACCATGGAATCACAACCATCTACCTCCATCTTTTAGATATTCTTAAATTGAATCCCTATCCTCTTGGCTTGACCCATTGTTTTATGTCACAGGAAGGCTTTTCCATCACCAAAAACAATGTCATAGCCTCTGTTGTCCAACATTGCGACTGAGACCAAATTTTTCTTCAGACCTAGTACATGCATCACATATTTTAATTGAAATGGTTTACCTGACTCCCTTTGAAAGGTAATGGTACGAATATCGATAGCATTGTATCGTCCATCATCTCTCATCTCAATATGCATCTGGATATCTTTCTCCTCCAAGTCACTGAAAAGTTCCTTGTATCCCGTCATGTGAAAGGAAGGCCACTATCGAAATAACATACCGATCCCATTGCACTTGACACCATGCATGAAATCAAGGAGAATTCAAGTTGAAATTGTAAGGCAAGGGCCTCACCAGATGCAGGTCTAGCAACCTTCTTGTTCTTCTTCTTTTTTGGACAGTTAGTAGCAAAATTCCCATGTCATGACAATGAAAACACTTCACCTTGGACATGTCCTGCTTCTTGCCTTTAGACACAGATTTAGAATGGAATTTATTCCCCTTCCCATTCTTCGCCTTGGTAGCCAAACCAAAATCCTCTTCATCATCATGCTTTGATGAAGAGCCATTTCTGGTGTTCCACCTGAACTCCTGCACTAGATCCAACCATAGTCGTTCCCAATCCGAAATTTTTTCCCATTCGTTGACACAGTATTCATAATTGTGCCAAATCTTAGGAAGTCCTAGGAGAGCCAAACTCACCAAATCAACATCAATGACTATTATTCCCACACTCCCCAGTTCATCTCGACATTGGAAAAACTTTGTGAGATACTTTGGAATGGTGTCGCCCTTTTGCATATTGATTTTTCTGAGTTTATCTTTGAGTGCCAATTTCCTATGGTCATTGATGCTTTGGAATAGATCTGTCAAAGCTTTCCACATAGCATATGGTGTGTATTTACCATGGATGCTTGAGACAATGTGGTCTCGTACTCCCTCCAACATGATCCTCCTCTCCTTTGCCACTTTATTTTTCCATGCATCAAGATTGGCAACATCTGCAACATCTGGCTTAGGAACATCTTTTTCAATGAATTCCTTCAAGCCATTGTCTTCGAGTACGTCCTCAATCCTATCCTTCCAAGAAATGTATTTCAAGCTACCCTTGAGTGCATACTCTAACCTTACGCCACTGAAAGCCATTTTGATCTTGAATCAGTTGTAGCACCAAGAAAGTCTTTCTACAAATTCAAATTCTATCCAGTCACAAACTCAGCTGCTGCTTCATTTCTGTAATTTCCTGTGCTCTAATACCATGTAAAAATTATGCAATATGCATGTATATCTTGGATTAACTCGATCTAAAAATATGCTAAAGTTAAATACTGAATCGATTCTACAAATATTTGTGGAATTAAAAACACAATCACCAATTACATGAACATGAATAAAGATCAATCACACACAACACAGATAATTTCCCTGGGAAATATTATAGATAAAAACCCCATTATCTTCTATTGTATATTATATCATGTATCATGAAAAAATTACATACAAAACTCTTCTCACAAGAGCCCTCAGTACATAAGCTAATTGTCTCACATTGCCATACAAAAATTGGCAAATCCCTTATCCAATTTACTGCATCCAGACAACCTGCCTTCATTGCACAATCCCTATTGAATGCAATACCTAAATTGATGCAATCCTGCCTACCTTGACTGCACAGGTATCATGAGAACATCCAATGTGTGTTTACTTGCATGTGTGCAAGCGAATAATGTCATAACTGATAGTCAACTTCCCTTTCACCTAGAACTCAACTAGGTCGCCACTGGATCTGACATGCATGCAACTAATAATAGTAAATCTTTAGTTCCATATGATATCACTGATTGTGAATTAATTAATATTTAATTCACTAGATCTCTCACTAGTGTATCTTCAGTTACAACTGGCACAACTAAGTTTAACTCACTTAACTAAGTTAAACTATTTACAACTTGCACAAACTCATGCACCACTGCACTTCGAATTTTTTCAGAACTAGAATCACTCTGTTACAACTAGAATTACTCTGCATGTCCCACCAACCAACTTCTAACTCTAAATTCACTTAGCTAACTGATTTTTCCACTTCAATTGACTATTTCAAGTCCACATTGAGAATAGATTATAGTTTAATGTCCATCTAAATTAATGGATAATAAAAATAGACATGCACCTAAAAATAGCCTATGGGCCCCACCCGAGTGTAGGTGCTTAATTTTCACTAGGATCATGTGTGCCAAAAATTTCTTGTTGAATCTCAAAAATTAGTTCAATAGAGAAAATTTGTATGGGATTCCATGTGCCACTATTTCAACATTCATCCTAAAACTCGTACCTGAAAAATTTATATTCCATGCAATTTCCAGCACTTTTTATAAAGTTCAATCGATGCTCAAATAGAATGTTATGACAATCTTCCTTGAGACACATGTGTGTGACTGAATTTTGCAGCAGACAAAATCCCTAACTTATTTGGAACATATCTCTAAAAATACAGTGAACCAAGGTATACAATTGTATCCACATGTTCATCAATATTTTTCCTCCATGTGATTACAATTTCACAATCTGAAGCTTCAAAGGAAAAAAAAAAATTTATAGAAAAAATTCCACAATGAACCTTTTGAAGCAACAAAATTCCAGGAGTAAGATCTATGATTCAAAATGTTACGTAATAATATCAAAGTAACATAGAAACATAAGAAAATATAGATCAACAAGTAGATAATAATCCACTTTGAGGAGGAAACCTCCCTTTACATCACATATATGAACAATTCTTGGATGATTCAAATAAAAATACCTCCTTGGTATTTATAAGAGTCTAAAGGGTCAAAATATAATGAGGCCCTACATAACAATAATAATGTAAGAGTAGAAGAATAGCAATAATGGGATTCTATGGAGCACATCGATAACAATATAGAGGCTACACTAGTATTATAGGGATCTAACAACTATATTAACTTTGACATGAAATAAAAGAAAACAATGTCCATTCCTTATACAATGACATAATTATTCAAATAGATATAGTAATTACAAAAAAAGAAACCATAAAATTCATGTAGAATTAGAGTTCATTCATAACATTACCGTTAACGTAAAATAATTAGCCACCAAAAGAATAGGTTTGAGACAAAACTCATTGAAAGCTCATAATTATATTAACCAACAATAGAGAAATATATGTCAATTTCATGTGTCCAACAAAAAAAAAATCAAGAACCAATAATTCATATTATGCTACTCGCCCATACAATATAAATTAATACAATATCTACAAAAAGGCATAATGTCGGAGCTCCGTAATACTCAACCCCATAGAATTTCTCATTAGAAAATGGATAGTATCAAACAATACAAAAGTAGAAATAAGTACTTGACTATCAAACAACCAATTGAACAATAACTAACCAATCGAATCGCGTAAAAATAGAAAAATCCAACCAACCAACATTGAAATAATCAAACCCTTGATTATCAACATCCACCCTTTTTATAGGTGTGGTCTTCCACATTCATCTTGAGGAATCTTAAACCAACTCACCAAGATGAGTTGTGCCTGTACGTGCTAACTTCAAATATCCCCCACACCATACCTTATTAGATCACCACCTTAGTCCATATCCAACTAACTTGCATAGTTGACAAATACCCTATCAAATGAATAATAAATCAATTATCACCTAGTAATCTTCAGTATCTATCACACATCTATGTGGTATATCAAGCACCATATTGTTGAGTATCTATGTGTTATTTTGTTTTCTATATTCATTGCCTCCTGCACAATACTCCCATACTTAGGAAAAATTTCAATTTTTTTCCATCACCCCTTCTTTACCCCAATAATTAGCTACATATGGTTCAACTCTTACTTATTAATTCAAATGAGGTGATTTAAAATCCATGTTTTAATGTACATGCATGGTTGTATTAATGCTTAATTATTGTGGAAATTTTTGTCATAGATACAAGACTAATGGATGAAACCTCGTAGTCTCACAATGGTTATGCCTATGACAAGGGCCAAGGTGTTTTAACTAACAAATGAAAATCAAGCACCAAACATGATAAGTATCAAACCGAATAAATCGATATTCAAAAAATATAAATCACTCACATCACACATGAAAGGTATAATACATGCGTACAAAGTGAAATTTAATCTAACAATGCAACATAATCTAGTAGGTTAGGTAATGTAGTTCCCACTGCTAGGTGTATATCACATATTTTAATTTACATTGATGAACTCATGGGTTGTTTTCTACAAGATATGACACACCATACTAGGGCCACATCACATAGATTCAAATTTCCATGTTCCTAAAATGTTATGATTCCATAGAGAAACCAAAACCAAATAATTGTAAAAAACTACTTGAGAACATAAAGGGTGAATGATCTTATTAGCTAGTACAATGTCTTAATGATGGGTATCTAATCAGGAGTTCATAAATTTTTCTCAAAATTTGAAGCTACAGGATTGGGTTGAAAGCAATATGGTTGTGTAGATCTCGTCTTCCTGATTCCAATTCTGCAAATTTTTCGAAAAATCGATATCGTATGAGGGAGATATCACGTTCTGATCAAAATGCAAAACGGGTAAATTTTGCGACAGTTTGACTAGGGTTGACTGGGATGCATATTCAGCAGGGTGGAGGTA
The DNA here is from genome assembly GCA_034641835.2 of Pinus albicaulis. Classification (NCBI taxonomy): domain Eukaryota; kingdom Viridiplantae; phylum Streptophyta; class Pinopsida; order Pinales; family Pinaceae; genus Pinus; species Pinus albicaulis. Next base: position 135,087 of record JAXQQM020089684.1, read on the forward strand.
CTATTATAGCATCATTTTTCACACTCATGTGATTCATGATTGTCTCTTTGGCCTTGGGCACCCATTCCCACAGACTTGAGTAAAAGTTCATTAAAAACAGTGTTGAAGAGATAGTTTATGATGAATCCTTCCCAGATGAACATTTGTTTCTCATCTCTCCACAGGATCCTTGGTATGGAGATATCATTGTGTATCTTCAGACTACGAAGTTTCCCTCTACTTTTTTGAAAGATGAGCACCATAAGTTGCGTCACTTGGCTAAAAATTACTTGATTATTGGTGATGCTTTATACCGTTGATGAGTTGATTCAATCCTGAGACGTTGCTTAACTCTCGAAGAAGTTGAGGCTGTACTGAATGATTGCCACAATGGAGCTTGTGGTGGTCATTTATCTGGGCTTGCTACAGCCCAAAAATTTTTGTGTGTTGGATACTTTTGGCCTTCAATTTTCAAAGATTGTATGGAGTTGGTCAAAAAGTGTCATCCGTGTCAAGTCTATACTCGAAAAATGCACGCTCATCCAGCTCCACTTTTTCCAGTCATTATTGTCAGTACCTTTACAAAGTGGGGTATTGATTATACTACTTGTAACCTGCCCTTGGCTAAAGGTCACAAGTACATTATTGTAGCAGTAGACTACTTTACAAAGTGGGTCGAGGCTATGCCTAATTTTGGGAATGATGGTGAGATAGCAGCTCTTTTTCTTTTCAACTAGGTTATTGCTCGTTTTGGTATTCCTAGAGAGATTGTCACTGATCATGGCAGTAATTTTCAGAATAGCATGATGACTGAGTTGGCTCTAAAATTAGGTTTCCGGTAGGAGCATTCATCTCCGTATTATCCTCAGGCCAATGGGAAAGTGGAAGCTGTGAACAAATCCTTGAAGACCATTATTCAAAGGAAAATTAATAAAGCTTGATCCAACTGGCATATCATGTTGTATCCTGCACTTTGGGCATACATGACGTCTGTAAAAACTGCAACTGGCTTTACTCCGTTTCAACTAGTTTATGGGTTGGAATCCATATTTCCCATAGAATGTGAGATTCCTTCTCTTAAGTTAGCTGTTGAGTTTCTTCCTGACACTTCTAGTCTTGAAGAACGTCTCCTTCATCTAGAACATCTCGATGAGCAGCATCGCAATGCCGCCACGATGAATGAGGCGCATAAGAAACGAGTCAAAGTTCAGTACGATAAGGTGGTCAAACCTAGGTTTTTCTCGGAAGGCGACCTTGTTTTGGTCTATGCCCAAGAGAAGGATGCCCTAGGCGTAGGAAAGTTTAAGTCTATCTGGTATGGCCCCTTTATCTTTAAAAAAGTCCTTAAAAAAGGAGCATATGCCGTGGTTGATTTTGAAGGAAATGAGTTGCTGGAGCCTAGAAATGAGCTCTATTTGAAAAGGTATTATGCCTAGGCTTCGGCCTGGCATTTTGATTTTGTATATAGTAGTTTTTATTTTTGTCTGGTTTTTAGGTCTTTGATATGATGGTGATGTTTTTGATCTTCTTTGGAAGGTTGTGTCGAATGTCATGAGTCATTATGGTTTCGTCGATGGTGCTAGTAGACACACCCAGAACTTGGCTTCCACAACTTGGGTGCTTCATCATCCATCAGGTCAGTTTTTAGTATCAAGAGGAGTCTGCATTGGTCCTTCTTCCAATAATATAGCAGAGTACACTGCAGTTATTTATCTACTCTTGGAGGTAATATCTTTAGGTGTTGATTCGTTGGTGGTTTTCTTGGACTCCCAGCTGGTGGTGTCGCAGTTGAACAATACTTATCAGGTTCGAGATCCATTTTTACTCCGGTTATTTTTGAGGGTATGTTTGTTACAAAGATAATTTCAATTTTTAACATTCACTCATATTCCTCAAGTAGAAAATTGGATGGCAGACTCATTAGCTAATCAAGCAATTGATTGGCATATTAATCATTCCATACATTAAAATTTAATCATCAAAAACATCATGCATTTTTATACATTTGTCACATCACATCATAAATCGCTGTATATATATATCTCATCAGACTGTTCAAAAAAATATACAAAATTTGGATCCATAAGTCATACAAAATTAGGGCTTATGCCCGATCATGTTCAGTATCAAAAAATATACAGTCATCTGGTAATCATATCTATCTACTCCTATGGTCCCTGCCCAAAATTCGTGTTCCTATAGAACACGATCGCAGTAGCGACACGGCGGAATAACCGCACCCAGTCATGTGGTACTCCCACTACTCGTCTCTGGATGGCCTCAGGTAGATCTTCCACTGAAGCCATAGGCACTTGGCAAGTTAAACCCTCCAAGTTCCTCTGTACAGCATGGAGGGCCCTGTTTGGGTCTACAGTATCCACCTCGCCTCTGCGGCGCTTATGCCGTGGGTAGCCCTCAGGACGGACTGGTCCAATATATGTATCATGATCATCATAATATTGTAAGCCATTTTGAATCCAATTAAAAACATGTTTTGTTTTCAATTTTTTTTTCACATATATTAAAATCCAAAAGAAAATCATATAATTCAAAAATTGCAATCTTACCGATTGTGCCCCATGCCGCGCCAGGTGGAAGGACGAGGTCTGGATCACCGCAGAAATCCATCCCAGCATAGGGGTAGTCCTCCACGGTGATGATTTGTTCTCCCCACCATTGGAAGAACTCGTCATCCGAGGTGGTTCGGGGAACTTCACCTCCCCCCAGTCTCTTCATCAGATCTGCCCATCGGGCAATTCTTGGGTCTCTTGGGCTGTTGATTGAAGAGATGACTTTGGGTCGAAGCCTAGGAATCTTCTCAAAGAAGAATGTCATCAAGATGGTTCCATATCCGAAATGTTTTTTTTTTCTTTCCGGATGGAAGTCAGTTGTTGCTTCATGTTCATTAGTAGAGCTGTACATCAATCATATAGGTGAGCTAGGCATTCCACAGCTATGCTCATCTGAGTCCTGGATGCCTGATGCAAGGAAGTAGATCTTGCTACCCTGCCAATGGTGAATAGGAGAATCTTCATGTGTAGATTTTTCAAATCTTTTATAGCAATCTGAGTCCCTACTTTCTTGGACCCCTCTACACAATAGACGTGGACATAGTCATCCACGGTAAGCCCTCCCAAAGGCTTGCTGTGAAAATATACTAGGTCTCCCCTCCGTGAGAGTCTAGTAATGAAGTATATGTCTTCTACCTCTATGTGTATGGGCATTTGATCTATCACAAAGCAATCTTCCTTTGGTTCCCAATAATTTACTAGAATTTCAAGTAACCGGACATTACTCTTCATATTTGGCATTTTGAAAAATTTGAACAATCCACAATTTCTGAGGATATTGAGCAATAATTGATCTTGCATTACTTCATTATCGATTGCACTATGCTCACGTTCCCTCCAGGTGATAGTCATCCTGAAAAAATTCATTCATTTGTCCATTAGAAACGCTTTTTTACATTTCGGGTTGCGCATACGCGACTTACCCTATACACAGTCGCATATATACGCGGCTTGGTCCATATGAACCCACGTATGCGCAGTGCCCTAAATTAAAACAAATATTTCTACGGTGAAATTTCCGAATTTTAACTCTATTAATCGACAAAATTGATAATAATGATGGATTAAGAGCTTAACTAATTGATTCGGCGAAGTTTGATCACTGATTGCTCCTATTTTGACGAAAGAGGGTTTTTCTCCAAAGCTCTTTTTCCCAAATCATCAAGTAACAATGAACCAAATGTGAGGTAACATGTGTATTTATGCAAAGAAATTGAAATTTTTTGCAAAAATATGTTATGCCTATTTTTTCAATCTATCTTAAGTTTCATAACCCGGATGCTTGTAAGTGCCCAGATTGGTATATTTTTAGGTACATTTTGATGAAGTTGAGATTTTTCCGGTTTTTGATCCATGACTGCTAACTTGTCATGGAAGGTATATGATCTTCACTGGCACATAGGTTAGGAAATCCACTTTCCGTTGCATTTTTCATACTAGCCTCCATTCTGATCACTTGCCATAGGGTCGATCCCATAAGGTCATGAGTATTTTACCCATTTCACTCGCCGATTATTTAATCATGACTTGGTGGTAGAGCCTTCCTTTACATGGGCTTCCTACTTAGTTCCTCGCTAGCACTTGTTTCCCATGCTCCATTTTATGTAGGCTCGGGAGTCCTCTTAAGTCTCGCCATGACTTATGTGTTGAAGCTTCATTCTTCTTCTTCTTCACTATCATTTTTTCTGGCTATTACCCTAGAGGCTCCCTGGTGTTGTTGAGTTGTATTACTGCATTGCATATTGGCTACTTGTTTATCCTGGCCTTTAGCTGGCTTCATTTGGACTCGATGTTTAAGCCATCTTTTGACCTTGACTATCTGTACAAGTTAACCATTGCATGCACTTAGCTATCACGACTTGACACCCTTTTTACCCATGGATGGAACATTCCTTTGAGTATCGCTTACCAGTTTCCGCCACCTTGCATTGAGCATAGGATCGTTCCTATCCCAGGAACTAGTGCATCTATTTCTTGATACTCGTTCTATCCATTGTACCATAGCATTCTTTTATTCCTTTTCAGGCTTATTATATGAAAAAGACAAAAAAATAAAATATAACAAAAAGAGCGGGAACGGGATGTATCTTCGTTATTTTGATGGCAGTACAGAGTCAGTTTGTCGCCCTTGAACAAAGCACATATACTTATATATATTTCCTTCATTTGGGATGGTTCTAGTTTTGACCTAGGTTCAACCTTTACCATGTTTCACTTGTCAGTTCTCCCCCGGTTGGTTATCTCTTCCAATCATATGGAGAGTTTGTTTTGCCTCCTGCAAGACAGACTTATACAGTGTCACCTTTTACTGCCATGGTCATCACAGAGTCGTGCTTTTGTTCAAGGAAAGTCTAGCCTGAGTCGGCCATTCTGCGGTGTCTCTTGACTCATTATTCAGTCGGCCTTCCCGGTCTTGTCAGTATCATGTTCTATCACATCAGATGTTTTGATCTTCTGCTCGTGCTGGTTTGAGAAGGTCTCCATTGACTTCTTTCCGGCGGGTTTGTCTCTTATCGACTACGACACATTGCTCTGAGAGCAAGCCTAGAGCCGCACCTTGGGCCTATTTCCATCATTGATAGGTGACCTCGTGCTCAGCATTTGATCATCATCATGGGTCTTTGACTGAGTGGTTTCCCCTGTGTTCGACGTCAGCACACATTATCACACTTGGGATTCGTGCAGTATCTGGATTTCCATTTGACCCTATCGGTGGATTTCTCGCCTCTGTGACAGCTTTCATTATTGGTTGGTTCAGAGGGTTTCTTCCGTGCGCTAGCTTCATCTTGTGCACGTCGGAAACGTACTTCGGTTTTGGTTCCATCACTCTCCTTCGTCCGATTCCTTCCAAATCTTGGCCTGCGGGTTACACTCGCGCTGGACTGATGTGGGTTGCCTTAATGCCTTCCTTCCAGCAGATCTTTTCCCATCGACTCCGACTCATTGCTCTGGGAACAAGATCTAGAGTCTTTTGTCAGTACCTTAGGGTTTGCAGTCATCAGTGGCAGACTCTTCGCTATCGACAGTGGGGATTCATCATTGCCTTCTGATTGGTAGATTCTTTCAAGTGTTCGACTTCAACTCATTCATTCGCACTTGTTAGATTGTACTGGGGCACCTTGACACTCATTTTCATTATCGGTGGGTTGTCTCGCGTTTGTTAACGGTATACATTATTGACTGGTAATCAAACGATTTCTCACATGGTCGACTTCAGCTCATTTATTCCCATTGTGTAGAATTGTGCCATCGAGATCGGTGAAGACCTCGGGTTGCATCAACATCTTTCGGTTCACTTTTGACAGTCCATTCAGTTTCTGCCAGTGATGATGTCCACCCTTATATGTTGCAGTGTCAGTACAGCAGCATCCTATATGTTAGCTCCCAAGTTGCATGATTGTACCATGTGTTCCACCCCTTATGATTTGGTACCTGGAGATTCAGTTACTTTTGTGATCAGACATCCATTTTCAGCACTATTGATCAGTTTGATATATGTGATACTTGGACATTGATTCCGACTTGTACTTCCGGGCCGTGCTCAGATGATTCATTGTGTACTTTCAGTTCAGCTATACTTGTATACATTCTGGATCTATTCTGTACTTTCTATATGGATATATTTTTGACTGAGCATGGGTATGCCCGCCTCAGACATGAGCTGACTCTCTGTTTTCTTTCATTGGTTTTTGGCAGGCTGAAATATGGTGAAGTCCTCTCTTGTCCTTGCGAAGTTCTTTCTATGCACATAATACATTTCAGCCATCATGTACCCCTTCTAACCTCATATATTAGGGGGCATCTGTTATAGCATCATTTTTCACCCTCATGTGATTCATGATTGTCTCTTTGGCCTTGGGCACCCATTCCCACAGACTTGAATAAAGTTCATAAAAAATAGTGTTTAAAATCCCATACGTGGGTATGCCCAGACTTTTCCACGTGTATACGCGAGTCCAGAGATACTTTTCCGCGTATGCCATTAAAATCATTAAAAAATATATAAAAATCCCTATTTTCGAGGTTGGGTTGATGGTTATTCCCGTAATTCAACCACCCCAGCCCGTGGCCAACTATTTCCAACAGATTGAAACTACTTTGAGGGAGTATAAAAGCCCCTCATATGCATGGCCTAAGGGAGAGAGAAAATTATAGACATTATACTCTGTTGGAGCCCAATTCAAGTCTGATTTCCCATGCCTCCTGCACTTCCCAGATTTTTACAGGAAACCCTTGTTTCCTAGAGATGTTCATCAGCTTATATGTCATCTCGTGTGCACAAGTCTTGAAAGAGTCCTAGTGAGGCAAGGGTGGGATGGATCCAGACGACGGTCTGTTCGAAGATCGTGGAAGGATTCAGGTGATCTCTCCACCTTTCTATTATTGTACATGTTGTTCGTAATGAAGAAGAACCATCTTGTTCCCGAATTCACGTGTTAATATCTACTTGCATATGTGAAAAGATTGTTAAATAAGCATTTATTATTGTTTATATGATGTTTCACATGGATTACACTGACATTTAGGAAAGATATATGATGTACAACTAGATTTCCATGTATGTCTCTTCTTGAATTCCAGGTTGAAGAGGAAGAAGGGTTGCTGGGGGTTTGGACCCCGCTGGATCTACATCAAACATAGGATCTACGGGTGAGTTCTACAATCGATGTTATCTAGTTTTTAGTATACAAGTGTGGTTGTGTGAGTCCTTCTTGAATATCATGCCCTGATCTGTGGAGGTTTTGACCCAACGACCTCTAGGGAGTTATTTCCTGAAACAATAATGCCACTATATTTCGCAAAGAAAATCAACGCAAAATGGGATAAAATAGGTGCATAGATCATTCAGATCGAAAATACTCTTGTCCATGTGATTGGTGAACTCAGGAAGGTGCTTATTCGCTCATCATTTGATGACCGAGTTCACCAATGTATAAAGATAGTGATTGTGGATATTCCAGAAGAATATGGTGGATTGTTGGGTAGAGATTGGTCCAACAAGCTACAGGGGTATTTTGCTATGGAGTGATCACATTTATGGCTTTCGTACAAGGGAAGAAACAATCATATCCGAGTGAACTCAGAATGATACATGAAACACAATGTTTACTCCCTTCGATGGTAAGAACAAACCAATCGATTTCACAAATCTCATCTTTGGAAATTGATTTTTGGAAACTGATATGGGGTGTTATCTTGCTCAACCATCCCCAGTTCCACCAAACACACAGTTGGAGCTCCTTCCTATTCCAACTGGTGAAAATAACATTTGTATACTCAATAGTAGAAGTAATAATAGTGCTAGTGTAGCACATAGTCCTTGTACATTTTATATTTTGACATTGTATTTTGATGGTTCCAAAACATAGGAGGCATCTGGAGCTGGTTGTGTTTTATTAGATCCATGATAGAGGAAACATTTGATCTCCATCCACTTGAAATTTGAGTGCACGAAAAACACCGTAGAATATGAAGCACTCATCTTGGGTTTTCAAAGAGCCATCGACCTCAACGTTGTGGTTCTGAAAGCAATAGGTGACCCAAAAAATTTTGTACAACAAGTACGTGATATTATACATTGTGTGTCACCTCGTATAAAAATTTACTAGCAAGAGGTATGGCATTTAATTTCGCATTTCCAAGAATTTAACATTATTTTTGTTCCTAGAATATGCAATGCACTTGTGGATGCATTAGAAAATGTTGTTGCTAGGTTATCGCTGCTTAGGGTTTATTTTTTGGTAGAAATTATTTATAAGCCATCCATCCCTAAAAATGTTACTAATTTTTTCATTTTCAAAGATGACTAGAAAATAATGCACTTTATGGTGAATGTTGTTGTGTTCAATGATGCAGCTATTGACAAAGACGAGCACGAGAAATCATTGCAAGATGTAGCTTGCACAAGTAAAGAGAACCCCATGTCGTAAGGCATGGTATCATTGGAAAATTTGTATGACTTGCAGAATCGATTCCAAGGGCCAATCAATGCGAAAATACATAGCTCAACGTCTTCGCATGAAAAAATAAATCTGGGAATGGAAAGCGATCTAAAGTTTGTCAATCTTGGTACTTGTTGCACACCACAAGAGTGGCAAGATTTTACCCACTTATTCAAGCAGTACCAATATGTATTCACGTGGACATATGATGAGGTCAAAACTTATGACATGCAAATAATCCAGCATGTGATTCGAATCAAATAATGGGCCAAGCCTTTTCAACAAAAGATGTGGAGGTACATTCGATGCTTGAGCCTCTGATTATAAAAGAGTTGAGGAAATTGGTGGATGCTCTGATCATATATAAAGTGTGTCATTCTACCTTGGAATAGAATTTGGTCCGAGTAGGAAAGAATTTTGGGGAAATATGCTTGTGTGTTGATTTCCGCAACTTGAACCGCTCCTCGAACATAGAAAATTACCTCATGTCATCTATGGAACAAATACTGCAAACAATAGCGGGGTAGAGATGTTTTCTTTGTTGGATGGGTATTCTGGTTATAACCAAGTTCTTGTAGGTTTTAACCCTATAAATAAATTACGTGCAAACAAATTCTTAAAATAGAAAATAAACAATGGCGAGAGCATAAAACATAAAACAAATATACATAGATATTTTCCCCTGTATCCCAAAACCGGGACTACTAGATTGATTTTTCATTATGTTCATTTCAATGTTACAATAATAAAAATGTCAAAGAATTCATAAACCCCAATCCTTTGACCCTATATTATAACATAACATTAGTTCCCTTGATCAGATCTACAAAATACCATGGAAAAAAAAACCATCATGCCCAAAACCATGTGCAAAACCTGTGCACAAAACCATAGGTAGATCTGCCCACCTATTATAGGGTCCAAAAAAAACATTTGGGGCGTTGCCCCAGACCTTTTGTAGGGGGGATACCACCCCACTGTTGTGCCCAATGCAATGAGCAGGGTGCACTAACGCCCCCCTGTGATCCCCCTACACGTGCGACTAGTCATGGAAAGAATATAACACCCAAAAATTCTAGTCCTAGAACCTGACATACTAAAGATGACTTTTTGCACTAAGTGGGGTATGTTCAAATTTAAGAGAATTCCATTTGGGTTGATCGATGTCGGTACAACATTTAAACGCGCCATGGACACTGCATTCCACGAACTTATTGGATAGAGCATGGTGGTCTATCTCGATGATGTCACGATTTTTTCCAAGAAGAGATCTGACCAAAAAAAGCACTTGAACAAAATTTTCGTGTGATGTCGAAACTACAAGATATCCCTTAATCCAAAAAATATTATTTTCGTAGTATCTGAGGGTAACCTCTTGGGCCATATCATTTCCAAAAGTGGGATTAAAGTAGACCCAGAGAGGGTCAAAGAAATTACGCAAATTCATGTCCTTGTGAACAAGAAACTTATGCAGTCCTTCTTGGGAAAAATCAACTTCCTCCACAAGTTCATCTTCGATTACGCTCAGGTCGTGAAGCCAATATAGGAGATGGTAAAGAAGGATGTGATCTACATATGAGAAAAGAGGGAAAATGATGTGTTTTCTTGTATTAAGAAAGCTATTGCAGAAGCACCCGCTTTATACAACCCAGATTTCAGCAAATATTTTCCGGTTTACACTTTTTCTTCTGACACTTCTCTCGTCATTGTGCTTATGCAAAAGGATGATAAAAAAAATAAGAGACCAATATATTTTATGAGTTCTAGTATTCAAGGACCTGAACTCAATTACCCCACCTTTGATAAACAATATTAGGAATTATGTAAGGCAGTGAAGCACTTCTGGCTCTATCTCTTGAAAAATCACTGCATCATCTTTGTTTCACACCCATTAGTTAGATCATTGTTCGTTCAAAAAGATTTGGGTGAGAGAAAAGTGAACTGGATGACTAGTTTATAGGAGTACGAATTAGAGTTCAAGCTAGTTTAAACAATCAAGGGCCATGGTCTATGTCAACTAGCAGCAGAAGCAGTGGATGCAAAAGAAGAATATCCTTTCGGATGAGAGTTGGAGATCGAAATGTACAATGTTGAGTGAAATCCTCGCACTATTATCGCAGACTCTTGGTACGTAGATGTGTGTTAATACCTTGAGCACGAAATTGTTCCCTCCCATTTATCTGCATGGTAGAAGATGCACTTAGACTTAAAGCATTATCTTGTCAGTTGGTGCATGGGGTGCTTTTCAAAATTCACCATAATGGAGTATTGCTCTCAAGTGCTTAGAAGCGCACGATTCGGAGAAAGTATTGTGTCATCTCCATGACGGACCAGTTGGGGGAAATTTCACGAGTAATACAACTACACATAAAGTTATGATAGTTGGTTTCTATTAGCATACATTATTCAAATATGCTCACGCTTATGCCCGCAAGTGTCTGATCTGTCAAAGGTGTGCCAGCCGAAACAAGAAGTCAGTTGCCCCATTGAAGCCTATTGTAGTGGAAAAACCATTTCAACAGTGGGGCTTGGATTTCATTGGATAAATCTTTCTACATTCGTCAAAGAACACCACTACATTCTCACTACTATAGACTAATTCACATGGTCGATAGAAGAAGTTCCACTTAAACAGGTGAATGAACACAAAGTCATCAATTTCCTTAAGCAGAATATCATTTCCACGTCTGGCATTCCAACTTCACTTGTTTTCGATAATTCAATGTATTTTTCATCGCTAAAATTATATGATTTTGCATTAGAAAATGGAATTTTATTGAAATATCCATCTTACTACTATCTGTGGGGAAATGGTCTTGCTAAGTCTACAAATAAGAACCTCATCTATATTATTAAAAATACCATATTCTCTAAATATAGGAACAAGCACTCCGCTTTGGTAAATCCTTTATGGGTTGATCGAGTCACGCCAAAGACCTCTCTAAACACCTCCCCTTACTTCCTAGTGTATGGAAAAGAATTCATTCTCCCTCATAACATATACTTGCCTACTCTTCAATTTTTTCAAGAATCCCAGGGCAAGCCATGCTTATGATTTTAGCATAGGATGGACACTATTCACAAGTTACAGGAAGAAAGGTTGAAAGCAAAAGAAATTTTTTCTTTTCATCAGAGTCATATCAAGAGGTGGTTTGACAAGAAATTTTTAGGGAATAGTAACTTCAGTGTGGGTGACTTAGTCTTGAAGTGGAACAAATCCCATGAGGAAAAAGGAAAACACACTAAGTTTCAATCCCTTTGGATTGGACTTTTAACTATTCATGAAAATCTTGGCCAAAACGCATATCGTCTGCAATCACTAGATAGGAAGATTGAATCTCTCTCTGTCAATGGCCAAGACTTAAAACATTATTTTCAATGATGATATAGGGTTTTTACCTACGCTATGTACATATTCTTTCTTGTTTGTTTGATTTTGGTTTTTTTTTTCGTCATGTAAATAAGTGTTGTGTGTGAACATGTTTTCCAGCTTCTTAGTGTATATATCACTGAATTAAAAAGAGTCATGTGGCACTTAAAAATTTGGCTAACATTTGGTCCATATTCCTTGTGATTGGCTATATATTTTGGTTGATGAAGTTCTGATGAAAAATACAATCCATCCATTAGGGGAATTTTGGTTAAACCATGAACTTGTGTCTATTCGGGAAACCTTCTGCCCAAATTATTTTTGCTATGTTTTGGTATTTTCATGCTTATCCAATTAGTAAAAGAGGATAAGGGGAAAAATATAAGCAAGAAAACCTAAATCAAAGGTCTCTATATGCTTCTTTGAAGGAACAATATCTCCTTCTCTCAATAAGTCAGGATCCATCTTCCACCCATAAATTGAATAAGTGACAATGCATATTCCTATATAAATAAAAAAGGGAGAAAGAAGAGAAAGGCTTCTTGTGCAGAGAGGTGAAGCAACTCCTTCGGGGTACTGACCAGGCCCACTGGAAGCAGAGTAATGTTTGTGTTCCTGTAATGACTCCATTGGGGTATTGTCTAGGCCTAATGTCAGCGAAACAACACCAGAGATGAAAAATTATACTCTGAAAATCTAAAGCTCGCGATCTTCACTACCCTTCCCAACTAGAAACATTGTGATATTTTTGGATATTACATTGTTATCAACTGATAAGGTATAATGGGGACCATGTCTATTATATGGAATTCTAATCTACGGATAAACTAGAGCTCCCTCAGTGTGGTGTTCCTTCTCAGAACAACAGAAGAAAGACAAATATTATTTTCTCTAAGACAAAGAGATAAATAGAAAGGAAAGGGACCTACTTGTGATCCTTCGCTGTCATTCCTCTTCTTTTCGTCATTGTCGTCGCTCTCAATCCAACTACATTGGCTAGATCGATATCTGCAATCAAAGATAGAAGACAAAAAACATAATACAAATATACAATATCTATCTATCTTAACCAAATCGAACCGATTATATTTGAGAATACATACACATGAGGATGCATTCACAAGATAAAAACGTATATATGAGAGAAATAACATATATCTTTATTAAGAAAGTAAAAGGATAATGTTACAACCAATAGATCGATTCATCGTCAACATACTCCAACTTCATTTTGTCCTCATCACACCAAGCATCATCTCAGCAACATAATAGTACTCCAAGTCTCATCAATTGAGAATCCAACAACATAACACTACACAAATTTCTTCCTCCCTAGCACTTAGATGAGTGCTCAATTTATAAGTAAATTTTAAGTAGTTTCTCAATAAATGGAATTGAATGGATTTATATTAATAGACGAGACATATTTCCAGGTTCAATGGTGATGGATGAACACATATATTCGAAATATGACACCTATGAGCTCTTCTAGAAGGCACTAGACATGTGGATATTCTCGGAACAATGATGATTTCGCTCTCAGGAGACCAACGCACCCTTAAGTGTCGGGAAGTGATTTTCAAAGCACCCTTGCATGGAGATAAGTTCTTTTTAATGCACTTAGGCCCATTCATAGGAGAGTTGATGAGTCAATGGTCCATTTCAACTATACTCCAAACATTGGAAATCTCATGAATTAAAGCCATCAATGAAATGACTTCTCTTAGGGCATATAGAAACTTAATTATGGGATGATAGACCCTGTTAGTATTGAATTAGGGGATGATAAACCCTATTTATACTGGTCTTGGCGGATGGTGCCAAAATTGACCTGTAACAATGTCTATTGACAGGGTAAGTTGGGATACGAAAATAATCTACATGATGAATCAATACTCCATAAAGAAATAAGATCCTGCATAAAAGAGTTAACCAAGGCAAAGAAGTTAGAATTCTACTAGTGTGTCGCCAAGGATTTTCATTGCTACAACACCCTCCAAAATTTTGGCCTACGCTCAATTTTTGAGCCTTCCTTGGTCTTGAAAATTGTAGTCGCAAACATTGAAACTCATTCCATGTGTTTTCTTGAAGTGTTATGGTCCCTTTTGCAAGATAGGAAAAATGTCGTCTTTCGCATGTTAGTTGTTGCACAATGTACACAAGCTTGTTCTATTGGTTTCAAGAGGTCATATTTGTATAAATGAGTTAAACTAACCATGTGAACATTTGTCGCGTTCATTTCCAAAGTTTTAAGTATTGTCGCACAAGTGTCGTCACGGTCGTCACAAAGTGTATCATTAGTGTCACACTTGTCTTAAAGATGTCACACTGAAGAAAATGAATTGTTCATGTGTCATGAATGGTATATGTTGTTGTGTTGTCAAGTATTCTAAGTGTGTGATTACAATCAAAGTAATATCATTGTTCACATCAGCCTCACTGATTTCGCACTTAGTCATTTCCGAAAAATCTTCCTGACCAAGCAACCTGGATTCACCCAGCCTCCCTGAAATGCACACTGCACAGTCTCAATCCTCTAGTTGTCACCTTGCCTCTTGGCACTACGCAATTCATATTTCCTACCTCCTAGGACTGTTGCACTGCACAGTTCTAGTGCTGAATTCGTGACCTTAGCTTCCATAATTGTGCAATCCCTCTTCCCAACCTGGCCTCAACTGCACATTGCGTAGTCACTAGCCTTAAGCTCGCCCCTTGATCCCCTGAGCTACGCAACTGTGGCAGGGACCAACCTCCCCTCTTTCTCGTAACTGCGCAATTTTCTCATCCTCTCAGCCTCTCACACTGACTTCCAGAATTGTGCAGTTTTCTCTGTCAATCTTACCTGGACTATGCATTGTGTAGTCTCAAGTCCCCTGACTACTTGGAATATGCAATTGTGCAGTCATTGTGTCCCTCTCCAAAAATTTCATCCGATTTCGGCTCAATTTGTGGATTAATATGCACTATCTTACACTAGGGGTTTCTCAGACTTATATTGTCTCGTCATGAGTGAATTTCATATGTAGGTACCTTATTATGCCATGGAAATATGAAGAAGAAGGAGATGAAGAAGGGAAACATGTTGAAAGACATTTTTGTACTTGAGTATGCAAGTTGGTCAATTAAGAGAAGGAAAAGGGAAACCATTTTGCGATCACAACACAAGACTTGATATCATTGAAGATTCCTTACCACCAAGCCATTCAGAGATGGAAAGAAAAGCATTCTCAAGCACACACTCAACACACAACAACAAAAATGGCTTGACATTGCCACATCATCAAGTAGTCCATGTTAGTAGTGTCATGTCATGTCATGTCATAAGTTGTAACATTGCACAGTATATTGTGGATGACATAAATATGTTTCTAAATTTTTTTGTAAAGTGGAAGTCCAAAGGACATTTGTGGAATATGAAGAGTCATGTAAAGTTTAAAATTCATAGGAAGTCAAAAAATCATGAGGGTAGATGAAGAGTCACGAGGAAGGTGAAGCATCAAATCCTCATTGTTATATATACACTCACATTATAAGAGAAAGGGACTTTTCACCTTGGCTTGTCCCACAAGGCATTAGAGAGATAATCTAGTTCTTTTGGGGAGTAAGGAGTGGCTCCAATGCTCCACTATTGGAGCTAGTGGTTTTCATTGTATACATTTGTCTCGAAACTTTTACTTAATAATAGAAGCCTTAATCGCCAACACGTTCTTTATACATGGATTATGAATGTTTGTAAGAATATTCTGCGGATGTTTATATTTTATGTTTTCTTTCATCTATGCTAAATGTTGAAGAATGTAACTAGGTCTAGTCTTCATAAATTATACTTGAGTCAATACTTTTGGTACTTGTCAAAAGAATAAAGAAAATTGTTTTATATTATTATTTAATGAATTATTAAAGCATGGGTTTCATGCTTGGGTCATAGTTATTTTAGGTCAAAGTCCCTATTGTGGAATTCTATGTTTCATTCTGAGTCTATAGGATTATTTCATATTTAAATTGATCCATATTGGGCTTTTGAATCATGCAAATAGGTCAAGTATTGACTAAAATATGATTTATGAAGCCTCCACACCAAGTTGGCCTTAAGGTGATCAAGGTATCCTCAAGCCCAGGAATTATAACTCATCTCAAGCCTATATATTTAGTGGAACCGAACTCATTTGGAACCATCTCATTACAACACAAAAATTTGATCTGGAAGCTGTAAGAAGAGAAATTTTAGGTCCCTATATTACTAGTATAGTCCCTTATTTTTGTTACTGTAACCCCCTTATTGTTATTGTTGTACCAGGGAAAATTTTAAGAACCCCCCTAAATTTATATATATAATAAATAGGCGAATCCCCATGATACATAGGAAGAATGGAAGGCGATTTTATTAATAATATAATATGTATATATAATTTTTTGGCGAATCTCTCACGAGATTATATTATCTTGTAAAATCATGGCGAATCACCAGTACAAATGGCGAATCACTACTACAAAATGGGGAATCGTTGTCTAGTGGAGTTCGGGGTGTTGGTTCCAATGAAGATATGGTAATTGAACTAGGAGTAGAAGGAAGAGAACCACCGAGACCAAGCATGGCACATGGTGACTCGTGAGGGAAGTAGTTTTCGTGTAGTTTGGAAAGCGCGTTCTTCTAGTTCTGCTAAGCATAGTGCTGTTTCTCATGCTACTACTAGAACTGATATTGAGGTTGGAGAGGAGTTTGAGGAAGAATGGAAGGTAGAAGTGGTGGAGAATTACAAAGAGTACCCCATGATGGGCTCCATCTTTCCCTTTGGTATTTGTGCCTGCAAGACCTTCTGTCCATTGAACCAACAATTAGTCGTTCAACCAACAATCAACTTGAGGTACGAGTCAACTTAGACTAATCTTCAAAACTATGCTTTGCACTATGCTTTGCACTATCCCATATTTATCCCAACGGAAATTTGTAACCTACTATCGGATTCAGGGCTTCAGCCCTGGAGGATGCACGCAAGTTGTTTAAACCCTTTATTAGCCCTGCCCAAACTGTTCGTCCTTTCGGCTTATTTAGGGAAGCCATCTGTTAGCTTTCAACACTAAGACTTCCATTCCACTCCACAAGTGCAGAAAAACTATAGTCAGACATCAACAATGGTACAAACAAACAAATTCTAAAATGACAAAACCCATGAGTGTAGATCCATTGCTTTTTGTGGGGTTTAGTCTTCATCGGGTCATTTTTTCAAACCTCATAGAGAGGGATTGAGGATGGGAAGCCCTTCTAAGGAATAAAAACTTTCCATGGGCATCTAGGCTTGACTAAAACTCGTACAATCCTATGACAACATCTCATAGGTGAGCAGATCATTCTTCCATTCAGTATTGATGCTAACCCAGCCTAGGATCCATCTAGTCGTTAAAAATAAAATTGTAAAGTGCTAAAATTATAACTGAGCTCTAATGTGACCTGATCACCATACAGGAAAGAAAATAATAATATACTGCAATCAATTTGGATGTCAATGTAAGATCTCTCTGCTGACTTTGCTAATCACTATTTAAATAGTGATGATTGATATGTTCCCATAGGAGATTATCTTCTGGAAATCATCTTGATTTATTTAGGAAAACATTTTTTTATAATAGACCTCCCAAACCATGGTCCGAAGGGGCCAGAACAGACCATCCAAGCCACAGTGAGAATGTAGAAACTGAATAAGCATGGAGTTATGTTTTAACACTGATTTTCGCTTGCTCAAAATTACAAATCATGTATATTTGTGTTTAGCTTCGACATGAAATCTATGAAATTTCAATGAAATAAAGAGGGTACAAGAAAAACCAGCTTAGTCCATAAATTGAAGACAATTTTTTTTTCCCATCATTTATTTTTCTTCCACCTGATTTCTGTACATTTAAGGAGGCAAGTTTGCTTTGCCCTGTGAACAATATGCAACCTCGTTACATAGAACTCTCTCATTTCATCTATGTTTAAACTAAAAGGAAACTGATCAAGGCAGTGAGGCACCTACATATGATGCTATTTTATCTTTCCCATTTACTGATAGGAGAATAACTTTGTAAGGTTTGGTTAAAACTATCAATTGCTTGACTGGACATAAATGCTTAGTGCTCCAAATTTCCCTCATCGGGTTCCTTGCACATTCTTTCATATTCCTTTTGTCAGAGGGAAATAATGAAAAGTTTCATGAAGCCCTTCATATCCACAAATACTTCTGATGTACTAGCCGAATACCATTCTCACATTCACTGCCTCAGGGAAAAAAACTACCTTCTTCATTCTTGTAGTATCTAATTCCTCTTGCAGCTTCTTGGAACATGATCAAGAACTTACTTTCAAGGGATCTGTGAGTTTTCACATAAACCAGAATCAGGCACCAAAGACAATGAACGACTTCTGGGTAATGTAGAGCTTTTGCCACTTGACATGTTGAAACTGGACAGGGAGGACTTTAAGGCATATTCAGATCCTGTTTTAGAACAATTTGAACCTTTAGTAAATTCCTCCCTTGATGCGCCAGGATGCTGAACTACCACCACCATTGGCCTGTTAACATCCTCACATCCAGACTGTGAGGTACGCTGCAAAAAGCACTTTATCTGTATTAGCCAAGCAATAAAATAGAACCCAAATTTCAATGTGCATGAAATTGACACTAGGCAACTTGAGAATGCAAGTTTGGTTGGCAGCATGGAAGATGGGAAAGTATCATTCTTAGAAAAATCAAGAAAAACATTTCGTTAGGTAATTCAATAAACAAAAAATAGACCAGTTGGTACACAAAACCCTTCAAAGTCTAAAAGCAAACATGGGAAACCATGTGCAGGACTGGGTGTTTACTCAGGCCCAAGAGATGCCAAATATAGTTCATCATTCTATACAAGAATGGAAATTTTTAGACTGTGTTTATCCTCAAGAGGGGGCACTTGCTACACCATTGCAGAAAAAAACTGAATGAGAACAGCAAATCATGCGAAGCAATCCACAGCAGACTAAAAGCAATACTTCATGGTACTATACTAGTTCAACCGATCTAAGAAGTAAAAGATTTGATAAAACAAAATTTGTTAGCAATAAGATATTAATGCAGGTAGCTTTATCTTAGCCATTTCAATTGAAAAAGTGAACAAACAACACGATTGAAACAGTTAACCAACAACAATATTGATGAAAAGACAAAACTAATCCTAAAAAGGTAAACCACTGTTTTCATAAGGACATGATTAAAACACAAATAAATTGAGATTGGGCATTCCTTAGTCGATAAGAAATTGTAATCTGGTGTTTACCAAATGTAGCAAGTTGACTCAAAGACGAGGATTAGATATAAGATAGAGGAATAAAGATAACAACCTACACATATAATAAATGCCAAGGGAAGGTTTTGCTTTAGAGAATTCCACTTGCTATGAATGCTACCAAACAAGTTATATAAATTTGAGGCCTTGGCCATAAAAATCACAGCACATGCACACACACAACCATGTGAGACAGAAGGCAGGAACAATCACAGAAAATACTAATCACCAAATGTTTATAATGGCTATATAGATCCATCATTAACATTAACAATAGAAAAGATATATTGGAGAAAGGAAGAAAACCTAAAGATACAAGGACAAGATGTATTAAGAATTTAAAAGGCATTTAGACTTTTTACAGAAATTATATGCATGCTCATGCCATATTTTGCACATCCAATGTTTTTCTTTTCCATTTCTCGACTTTCTTGTGCATTTCTCATAACTAGTGAAATAGACTTGCAGAGAAAATCAAGCTGAGTGGAAAACAGACTAAAACAGGTCAAGGATAGATTCTAGATGTACTTGATAATGGAATCTCCCTTTCTATTCGAGAGTACTATAGGAAATTTTTGAATTCAAGTAAACACCATGAAAAAACACCACAGATTTATTCATCTGAGTTGAAAAAAAATATGGGAGAAAAAATAAAAATAAAAAACATTTTAGCTTTTTATTTTCCTTATGTTTTTTCATTTCCTTGTTCTCTAATGTGGAAAAAATGGCAAACCTTCAAAGGTTTTTGCATTTCAGCTGTGTATGGGGAAAAGTGAAAATTACAGGTACCATAAATTGAATGAGCTATCAAAAAGAAATATTGATCATAGGACAACCAAACAAAATATTGACAGAATATAAGAACTTTTCATGATATTCATAGATTCATCAAGACTGAATAAGCAAAATCCTAGATTAGTATAACTTGGTCAATAGAAAAACTCAAATCATTCCACTTACCACTCCAATATGTCATTCTCTGAAATTCAAGTTATTGAAATCACTCTCATTCATTTCCTGCATGAAAACCCAAAGTGCATTTGAACGATCAGTTTTGAAAAAGACTATTCATTTAGTTCAATATATGCTCTCCTTGTACACATGTGACAACATTCTATGCTCGTGTAGCCCAAAATTCATTTGCTACTTCCCATCACAAATAATATGCTATACCAGATCTCACAACAATTATGATAAAAAGATAAAGGCAATTCTGAAGGAACAAAGGCTAGTGACATACAACAGATTTTCAAAATGGCATATGAAGATCAAATGTTCCAAGAATAAGTAGCTAGTGGCAACAAGACAACCACGGTAGGAAGTTAGCAATCAACAAGAGGAAGAAGAATGAATAGCCAACACGGAGTTTAAATTGTCAAATTTAAACGAGTCACTTCCCATTCACAAGAGAGCCTATGAAGCTCAAAAGAAGGATATGGTCAAACAAAATGCATACTTAGCTATGGTTTTTTGTAAAAACAAAAGATTAACTATGGTTATTTTGTAGAAGTAATAAAATAGAATAATAATTGATTGAAACAAATGGACTGTATGAAATATATCCCTCCTCATTGTTCGCAGGCCTCAAACAAGGCCCTGTAAATGAAGGAACACTAAACAAAGTCATAAAAACTTAATGCATTCAGAGTTGTCAAGCATCACAAAAGAGAAATATCCTCCATAGAAGAGAATTTATAATTTCTATATTAGGAATCTCAAATAACACACCAAGATAAGAACTATGTAAATGAAATTAGGTGTTAAAGAGCATTAACAGTAAAAAAAAAATAGAAGAGACTAAAGACTCAGGTCTCTGATGTATGTAACATTTATGAATTATGAAAGTGATAAAAGACAGGGGATGCAAGGAGGCATAGGGTAAATTATCATAATGCAATGCACACAAGAAGGACGTGCAAGTTAAGCCTTATATTTCTACTCCCCGAAAATAAAGGAATTTGACAACTACATAATTGCAAGATCTAACCTCTGAATAAGATTTCATATCAATCTGACTATCAATTTTGTACTCGCTGACAAGTTTCTATATAACTAGGATTGTAAAGAAAGCACCCAAAAATTTTAATGCCAGATGTTCCCATGGAAATACAATATGAGGTTCTACAGAAACATTTATTTTTTCTTATCTTTGTCGGATTAAAACTTTCACGTGTTTTAATATCACGAAAAGAGTTAACTTCCAAATATGAATACAAAGAAAAGATGTAAATAATAACACTTAGAAGTAAGCAATTTCAAAGTAACAGGAAGAAACAGTCGAGAGTTAACATACAATGCTGAAAATAGGTGGCAATGTTCTTTGTCTTGTAGAATTATGAGTTGGGATAACTGTGAAAAATGGGGACAACTCTCGAGATCTGAAAGTCCATCTGATTTAAACAGAAAAGAGACAGTATTAGTAATTATCATCACCGCCACTGGATTGCTTCTTCTAACTAAAAAAGGATGCCTAAAGAACAAGTGTTTGTAAGTGCATTTCAAAAAGAAAAAAAAAATTGTTTTTATATGTGTAGTGGAAGGATAGCACAGAAGCAGCCACTGAAATAAGCAAATATTCCACAAATAAACAAGTTTTCCATCCAAGTGAAATGTCTATCACCCAAGCAATCCTTTAGCCTTGAAAGAAATCTCATTGCTAACAGTAACTACTAATGCATGGATGTAATTATGAATGTCGTATACTGGGGATAGGCAGGCCACAGGACAGGTCAGAGGACTACATCTCAAACCTAGAAATGGGTCCCTAGTATTAGATAATGAAATATCTGTGGGGCACAAAAGAAGATCAACTCGACTATTTATCATTTTAGATTTTTATTGCGTTGGACTGAAATTATAATCCCACAAAAAGCAAAGCACCTAGTACTCTTCCTTTGATGGAAAATGCAATTTTAGGGAAATGTTGAATATTCATGGAACTCCAGAAGTACGAAATAAAAAATAGAGGGATGAGTTATCCAAATTATTTAATAATATAACTTGAGATTCCATACAATACTTGAACATATTTCTCCATTTTTGTACTGATTCCAACAATCATTATATCTTAAAAGTTAAAGTTCTAGACATTGGAACTCAATAAAATTAACGTGCTCCATCCACAGATGACAGAATCTAGAACCAAAGTCAGTGAGAATAGCTGAAGAAAGAAAAAGAATATGATCTCTTTAGCCAGTCTACTTTAGCAGGCATGCATCAGGTGATATCATTGTAAAGATGTCATATATGATGCTACTACAAATCAGAAAATGATAAGAGCAACATATCAAATACCAAATGTGGTAAAATTGCTGCTACATTTGTATTCAAGAGCAAGTGAAGGGCCACTTCAAGTAGAATCTTGGAATTCAAATACTCTTGGGTTTGGTAAGAGAATTCACTAAGAGATATAGTATAACAGAATCATTTGAGTTCATACAGATAGTGTAACAGAATCATTTGACTTCATAGAATACATGTGCTGTAGGTCCTTCTTTATTTTGTGTAGCTTGGAAAATTTCTTTTGGTGAAAAAAAAGATGCAGGTAGTCTGGGCATTTAATTTAGCATTCAATAAATTCAATAGCAGAATCTATCGATACATGGTTTAAGCTTCTGGCATCGTAAGCTTGAACATCACTATATACAGAATTAAAGGCTAGTAGCCTAGTACTAAGATTTGGCATTGCCCGTGTACAAGGAGCAGAAGGATAGCACAATCCTGTCTCTTTGTTCATAAGATTGCCTATTATAATCTACACATAAGAATGCAACACAAATAAAATGATCCTCCCTTTGGAGTCTGGACAGGAAACTAACCACAATTTAGGCCAGCCCCCGTACTACAAAGGAACAAAACATTAATATGCACCAAAACATCCTAAACAGTGCAGATAATAGATAGGCTCTATGTTAGGTCACACATATTAAATAGGAAACTAACTTAAGGTTATTGTAATTTTTAAGAAATATTCAGGCAAACCTTCTGTTTTCAGCAATTGATCTATTGATCTAGTTGAGCACATTTCCAAGAGACGATTCGTAATGTCTCTGCAAACCATTAACTAAACAATAGATGTGATAGATATCTAACCCACAATTTAATATGCAGGAAGTCTGACTAAAAACAACTTCAAACCCAAAGAAGTCACAGGAAACGAAATTAAGAAAGATCAGGGACCAATTTCTTCTCACATTATATATCCCTCTGGGCAGAATGGTGATTATACAATAATGAAAAACTGAAAACCTCTACAGATAAGCTTGGAAACAACACTTCCAACTGGATAATTGAATTAGACTTTGATACATTCTAGAAATGTAAAATAAAATTGACTAAGGGAATAGACATAAAAAATTGCCAGTTGTACAATTTAACCTTGTTAAAAGAAAGTAACCAAGACTGACCAACCAGACTTTAGAAATTAATCACATTTATCTGCTGTGTCTGTTCCTCCTCGATCACTCTTTATCTCTGTTGGTGTCAAGGTTAACATGTATTGATTCCATCCTTGCAATATTTGGTCAAGTTATTAAAGGTCTCCACACGAGTCTTTGCCCTGAAGAAAACTTCTGTGTCTACTTCCACTCTCATGTAACCATCAAAATCAACAGGTTGGCCTTTGTTGAGAAGAGTAGTCTCATTGTACCACTCACTATTCTTCGCCCATAAATCTTTATAATCATCCAAGAGAGAGACCTTGAACTGGGATCTCAACTTGTCAAAATAGTGGTAATCTGGCTCGTTGGTAGCAATATACAATTTCCTCTGATATTGAATTAAATTGGTGAGCTTGCTCAAAATTGCATCATGTGAGGTATCTCTGTGTAGATTGGGCCAGAGTTCCTTGTCCTCGACTTTTTCACCTCTAACAACGTGGACTGCATCATAATCCCAGTCAAGGCTTCCACTGATTGTTGAGACAATGTTCATCAGCCGTTTAGACTTCCACAGCAGATGCCAGGGCTTCTCAATATACTTCTCCGCCGACCCTTCACAGACACGATACCAATAATTGTCAGGCTCTGGTTGATCAAAATCCCTCCAAATGATTGTACTTTTGTCTCTTTTCAATCACATGGGACTGAATTTGTAGTCAGTTACTTTCCTGACAGGGATTTGATCCTTTTTATGATCCCTATTCCATTTCTTCCATTCTTGTAGAAATTGCCCCTCCTCAACGACAGAGGTGCTCTCTTTCAAATGCTCGAAGTCATAGTAGTACCGAAAGTCCTTCCCCTCCTCATCCTTGTTGCTTGGAGTGTACTTAGAAGAAAGGCAAGGTTGTACAATTGAATTCAGTGAATGACTCTACAGATTTGTAGAGGTTGAACAAAGGTGGAAAGCTCAGACACTTTGTGGTGCATATGACACTAAAAATGAATCTGAATGGTGCAATAAATTTATTAATCGGTTTGAGAAATTGTGATTTTGCCAAAACAACAAACAACACTGGTAGAATAGTAGGAGCTCAACTCCATCTGATTACCGAGTATAAAATAATTAACTGCAACCTTGGACCCTCAGGTAAGGAATTTTTGTAAGCTAAATGCAGTTGGAACACCAGATTTGAAGTTTTTTATCTAATAAATTTCGTCTTTTTTTTAGCAAAAAGAGTGACAATCTTATTAAATCCACGTAAAAACTGAAATGGACATTGCTTCATACAAACTTATAGAGAAGGTGCTAACAAACAGATTAAACAAGATTCCAAACAATTTTATCACAGGGGAAAATCTTGGATGGTAATAACACTGCCCAAGAAACCATCCCCTCCCTTTAAATAGACAAAAAGAGAGGCATGCTAATTAAATACATGTCCAGAGCTTATGATAGGTTGAACAAGACCTTCCGGCAAAAAATGCTAAAACAAGTTGGGTTCATTTAAGATTGGAGAGAATGGGTTCTAGGCTGTGTTACTCGAGCATCTTATTTTTTCCTGGTAAATGGAGCACCAACAATGGTTCCTCTCCTTCAAGAGGTCTTTGCCAAGGGGATCCCATTCCCCTTTATCTATTTTTCATTGTAGCTGGGTATCAAATTTCAATAGATTGATAAACAAGTTGAAAAAATTCAGGGATGAAAGGAGCTAAAATCTCAGGGACCGGAGATAGAGCATCCGAATTACAATTTGTTCATGGTACTCTTAGCAGGTTAAAATCATTAAAGCTGGAAAAACTGCTAGGAATACACTTAAAGAACTCAACAGGGGAGATTGATGACGAAAAATCCAGGATATGCAAGCAAATTTATGTAGAATATTAAATTGCAAAAGAGCCTTTCCCTGCAAAACATTTGGGAGTGTCCTCGATTCATAGTTCAGCAAAACTTTTCAAATAGGAGGATATCGCTTCAAATATAGGAGTTAGACTAGACAATACAACATTCAAAAACTTCCCCTATACAACTTATCAAGATCATCCAGCAAGCTATTCCAGCCTACATCTTTTCAGCCTTGGTAACCCCAGAAATTGTGTTTGAAGAAACTACCGCAGATCCAAAGACAAAATTACCAAATGCTACAAACCGAGAAAGAAGATGATCTCTTGTGGTGTGTAAAAAAATCTGCAAACCAAAATCTTCAGAAGGTCTAAGTCAAAAAAGGAAATATTTCAATATAGCTATGGACAAAATTATTTGGAGATATTACAATAGGAAAGAGGGATAATGGGCAAGAATTTGAAAGAATAATATGTCAACGCCCTTCAAATTGAAGAAAATATCAGTAGAATCCCAAACTGTAAAAGAGCCTCTCTCCCTGTAGAACAATTGGGATATTGCTTCAAAAATCAGATTTACACTGGACAATTCCACATTCAAAAGGTAGGATCACTCTTATCAAGATGATCTAGCAAGCTATTCCAACCTCACTGGACAATTCCACATTCAAAAGGGTAGGATCACTCTTATCAAGATGGTCCAGCAAGCTATTCCAACATCCATGTTTTCAGTCTTTGGAACCCCAGAAATTGTTTTTGAAGGAACTAGACAAAATCCAAAGACACAATTGGCGAATGCTACAAACAAGACAGAAAGTGAATTCCTGTGGTGTGCAAAACAATCTGCAAATCAAAATCTTCAGAGGGTCTGACTAAGAAGTGGAAATATTTCAATATAGCTCTCAGAGGACAAGATTATGTGGAGATGTTACAATAAGAAAGGGGCATAATGGGCTAGAATTTTAAAGAATAAATATGCAATCGACTTTAGTGAGAATTTATTACTTCTCTGAAAGGATCTTCAATTTGCAATGGGTATCCAAAAAGGTAGGAACCTAGGCTCTAGCTCAAACATACAGCACTGGAGAAGTGAACAATTGGAAAAATGGTCTTGTTTTGTGAGTCTTCAAGTGCACCAACTGAGCTTTTGGTCAAACGGGAAAACCTGGCAGAAACCAAATAGGCATTTGAAATAAGCAATTGGATAGGAATAGCAGATTATATGGAAACATCAGAAGTTTATTTAGCCAATCTACCCTCACAGAAAGGAAATGGAAGCCACTCTCATGGCTGGACAATCTAAACTATGAATTAAAAGAGGCCTTGGAAACTTATCCAAAATATAAGATTCCCCTTCTTGGAGGAAGAATATATAGTGAGTTTTCAGTTCAACAAGCTTATAAGTTATTTTCTGTAAATCCAAGAAGATGAGGATATTAAGGTGCCTATCCACTGGATCGACGAAGCAGCAGAGAATTCTACCATTCATCAGGATTGGAGGAGCTAAAATTTCAGTGCCAAGAGAGTTCCCCCACAGCTTGAATGAAGGTAGACAACATGTATAATCGTAGCTCAAAGGCCGAAACAAGAGGCATTGACGAGGACAGAGATGGGGAAACAAGGACGGGAGTGGAAAAAGACATTTACCAGATAAAAGTTGGACAAAAAATGTGGAAACAAGGTTCTTGCACTATAAAATTGCAGATCTTATCCAAAACAAAACCGAATACTAATCGATGAAAATATGAAAGAATGATGTTTCCTTGGCCAATCACTGTACTACAAATTGCAGCACGGAAAGGGGAAAAAGCCATGTATTTTCTAGCCAACTGCATAAACGACATTGGCATGATGGGGCAACCTGAAGGTAACAACAAGAAAGTAGAGAAGGAAATGCAAAACATAATTCATTCCGCTTTTAGAAGGTGGGCCGAGTAAATACAAATCCAAAATCCTAAACATGTTACGGGATATCTTATATTTAATAATTTGGAACATATGAAATAAACGAAATCATGGGATCTTCAGGGAAAGGGAAACTTCAGGACTCTTATGTGGTAAAGAACATTACAACGAACTTGCTCGAAACAATCAAAGCTCTGCAAACACTAGCAACAAGATCCAAGAAATCCAAAAACTAATACTCGTTTATCAATACACAGACACAAACATCAAGATTCAAGAAAATCCAAAAGAATTAATATATCCACTTACGGGAGAAGATTGAGGCCAGCGGGCATATCCACCAACGCCTCGAGCTATAGGGACCTCACTGGGTGTCTTGAAAGAAGAAAATGCTGCCAAGACAAAAAAGAAAAGGGTCAATAACATAATTCCAATCAACGGCCAACAAGCTAAAGAATGAGACTTCTTCCTGTACCTAAAATCTAACAAATCCAACACTATAAGATAATATATTCTGATCAGAATGCAGTTGAAAGTAAAAAAAAATTCAAAAGAAACGAAACCGAAATTATAAAAATAAATAAATAAATAAATAAAAAATTAAAAAAAAATCAAAATCTAAAAGTAATGGATATGTGTTCGAGTTTACCGTCCGTTATTATTATGTTTATCCGTTTCATAGAAAACCAACAAACTTAAGTATTAAAGAAAAAAATGAAGAAATGTAGCAGGGGAAACAGCTCAGCTTGGGCTACAAGGAGACTTAAAGAGCAGATCAGCTCATCCAAGCTTATCTTGAGCCCAAAATAATACAATACACTTGAAAATTAAATCAGTGTATATACACCACAAACATGAATATACCCATAACAGAAATCCCAAACCCCAGAAAAAAGCCCCTGGCACAACCCCAATATTCCCCCTCACCTTTAGTATTATTGTTAGCGATAAATTTCGAAGAGGGACTATGCGTACATTTTTGCTATGAGCCAGAATGTGTCAAAGTAAAGAAGCTTAATAAACGAACTGTGAAAATTTGAATAGCGGTATGTTATCACCTGAGATTCTCCCAAGTCACACACTATTTTATCTTCATGCACAATACATAATCTCTTCTACCATTGATCATCACATGCGGAAATAAAATCAATTACATGCACACATTAAAGCCATAAAAATTCACACATATGAACACAGTATTTCATGGGAAAGCTTAAAGCTGAAAACCCCCAACTATCTGTATATTATACATGTCATGGAGATCATGTAACAATCATGGTACAAAGCTCTTTGCAAGCTCTCATGCACTACCTCCCATGCTACACACTATCAAGCTAGATCTAGCAAAACTCATGCTCCAACCTTTAGCCACTTGATAGCCAACCTCAATTGTGTGTTTCAATGCTATGGGATGGTCTCTTTATATAGATAAACCACTTGGATTGAACTGCGCAATCCTCATTGATTACTCCACCTATCTGTGTGTTGCAAATAGCAACAGTATAGTCACAACTGATAGTTAACCTGCTCTTTCACCTATTTCTGCACTGGTCTCCACTAAAACTGTCCATGCACTGAAGTTAACTGATGTATTCTTTAGTTGATTTATGAGTTTATAATTAGTGAATTAATTAATAATTAATTCACACCACTCTCACTAATTGTATCTATTAATTAACTTGGATACAAAAAGCTCAACTATGTTTAGATTAGTTAAACTGAATACAACTCCACTAACTTCCTCAATCAACTCCACCAAACTCTGTCACATGAGTTCTAACTGAAGTCATCATGCAATAGCTTCACTTAAACCTTAGGAAAAGCGTATTTCCTTCTGTCAGCTGCATGTGCCACATCCAGGCATCAAACTGAAGTGCTCCAAGAGAATAAGATAATGTTTAGAGTCCAAATATTATTAAGAGCTAATAATATTCGACATATCTATTTTTAGCCTGGCAGTCTAAAAATAGATTCCGCCCCAATATGTCTAAAAATAGAAATCCATCTATTTTTCCAACTTGACCAACCATCCATAAATAACATCCCGCAACTTATAGAACATGCTCCATATGTCTAAAAATAGACATAGTCTAAAAATAGACTTTCGACAAAAATCACATGTGTGGTCCCCACCTAGTTTAGGTGATCACTTTCCAACTAGGATCAGGAAAGATGTTTCAGGAGGCCTCCTTCACTGTTTCTTGTTGCCATTTTCAACACTCCCTCTCAACAAGAAAGGACTGTCATTGCATGCAACATGCAACTCCATGCAACTCCATGCATGCGACATGCAACTCCATGCATGCGACATGCAACTCCATGCATTCGCCATGCACCCTTTGCATGCACCATGCAAACTCATGCATGCACCATGCAACTCCATGCATGCACCATGCACCCTTTGCATGCAACATCTCTGAAACTAAATAGGCTCCAAACAACTCAATCAGTCTTGATGCATCTAGCATCTATCATCAAAGTCTTCGACTTCTTCTTGGCCAACTGCACATGTCATCAGGAACCACTGCGATGTTGAACTCTTGCACCCATGCACTCTTGCACTTGCTGTCAACTCTGATCCGCGCTCCAGTATCCGACACTGTCACTTTGATCTGCCTGCATCACTCCAATTGATCTTGCTACTGCCATGCTGTGGGCACCTCGTAGCCAGGTCCAATCCATGAGATCCACACCATCTCATGAATCTGCCCAGAAATCTCCTCTTGGGATCAATCATGCATGTCGCCCCACCTCATACCTGGTGGTATAGCTGCATGCACTCCCTCTGCCCGTCTGGCACGAAATTTCTCTGCATGAGTGGTCTCTACCACTCCATGATCCTCTTGTGGCTGCTCCACATCCCGAGATTCACTATCACCTGCATGCAAAACTTGCTCCCTCTCAAGCATCAGTTGCATGTCTTTCTCGCCTGCATGCAACACTTGCTCCCTCTCAAGCTTCAGTTGCATGTCTTCCTTGCACTTCCCATCAGCAGGAAGCTCTGTAGACATCCCATCTACTTCAATACCTGCATGCAAAACTTGCTCCCTCTCAAGCATCAGTTGCATGCCTTTCATGCACTTCCCATCAGCAGGAAGCTCCGTAGACATCCCATCTACATCAAATCTATAAAGATTCTTCTGCATCTCCAGTTGTGGCTGCTCCACAACCTTCCGAGACTGCTTCTCACGCTGCATGTTGAGAGGATCCCTCTCAACCACCAAGTCACTAACCTCTACTTTGCACCTCAAAGCTTTGCATGCATCTTGTACCTTAGTGCATGTAGATTCTTGGCTCGCGCACATTGCAATTGTCCCGCCGTCGCAAAATTTTCTAACAAAAGAGCTGATTTTAAATCGATGATATCTCCCTCATCCGAGCTCCGATTCGACCGATTTTGTTTTTCAATTTGGGTATTTTTTCGCAAGGAATCCAAATATTCTATTTGTTTCTGAAAATATTTCACCAAAAATTTTCAGATATTCCCTACAAACTCGCGCACCCAAAAATTTTCGCTCTCATTCCATGTAGAAAATTATATACAATATGCATGTATATTTCCGGCTTTCTCCATCTTTATGTTTCGTGAGTTTATCCTCAAACTCAACCGCTTCAATGCTTTGCAATTTCTCCAATGATCAATATCGCTTTGATACCATGTAGAAATTTGCTGAATGGATGAGTTATTCACCGAGATTCTCCTGATCACACACTATTTTAGCTTCATGCATAATACAGAATCTCTTCTACCATTGATCATCACATGCGGAAATAAAATCAATTGCATACACACATTAAAGCCATAAAAATTCACACATATGAACACAGTATTTCATGGGAAAGCTTAAAGCTGAAAACCCCCAACTATCTGTATATTATACATGTCATGGAGATCATGTAACAATCATAGTACAAAGCTCTTTTCAAGCTCTCATGCACTACCTCCCTTGCTACACACTATCAAGCTAGATCTAGCAAAACTCATGCTCCAACCTTTAGCCACTTGATAGCCAACCTGAATTGCATGTTTCAATGCTATGGGATGGTCTCTTTATATAGATAAACCGCCTAGATTGAACTGCACAATCCTCATTGATTACTCCACCTATCTGTGTGTTGCAAATAGCAACAATATAGTCACAACTGATAGTTAACCTGCTCTTTCACCTATTTCTGCACTGGTCTCCACTGAAACTGTCCATGCACTGAAGCCAACTGATGTATTCTTTAGTTGATTTATGAGTATTTAATTAGTGAATTAATTAATAATTAATTCACACCACTCTCACTAATTGTATCTATTAGTTAACTTGGATACAAAAAGCTCAACTATGTTTAGATTAGTTAAACTGAATTCAACTCCACTAACTTCCTCAATCAACTCCACCAAACTCTGTCACATGAGTTCTAACTGAAGTATCCATGCAATAGCTCCACATAACCCTCAGGAATAGCGTAATTCCTTCTGTCAGCTCCTGTGCCACATCTGTGCACTTAACTGAAGTGCTCCAAGAGAATAAGATAATGTTTAGAGTCGAAATATTATTAAGAGCTAATAATATTCGACATATCTATTTTTAGACTGGCAATCTAAAAATAGATTCCGCCCAATATGTCTAAAAATAGAAGTCCATCTATTTTTCCAACTTGACCAACCATCCATAAATAGCATCCCACAACTTATAGAATATGCTCCATATGTCTAAAAATAGACATAGTCTAAAAATAGACTTTGCGACAAAAATCACATGTGTGGTCCCCACCTAGTTTAGGTGATCACTTTCCAACTAGGATCAGGAAAGATGTTTCAGGAGGCCTCCTTCACTGTTTCTTGTTGCCATTTTCAACAGAACCTTTGCAAAGCAACTCCCTGTGGCATTTTTAGCCACCGGTTCCACTTCAGAAACCATGTCCTGCTACACAATTTCCACCTGCAAAAACTGTAATAACCAAAAGCTCTCCTTACGAGGCCTTGGCCTCTCCTGCCTTTAAGCGCGGGATACCTTAAGCTCGCACGTCCTTAAACTCATGGATTCCTTATTGAAACAAACAACTATTAATAGCAAAATCGTATTCCAGCCAAAATACCCCTTGTGTGACCGAATCCATTTAGGTGAACAATTGGGCAATCACTAAACTCGCAAACCCCTGCCATCAACACTCGGCCAGGCCCTAACGGACCATGATGGGATTCCTATGACTGTTTTTTTCCGACTCGGCCTCACTCAGCCAGCAAGAACCTCTCCGAACCACTGAAAAAATGGGGCGAATGCCATGGAAATCTGGAAAATTGGTTGAAAAAATGGGGCGAATGCCATGGAAATCTGGAAAATCGGGGGCGAATTTCATGTTTCCAGTTTTGTGCACCCTTTTTTTGGTGGGCTAATATTAAATAATTAATTATTTTTAAAATATTTTTTGGGCTAACTTTATTAAACTATAAAAAATTGGTTTTATATAAAAAATTCGCCCTAATAAAATTTAAAATCCCTTAAAATTCACCTTTGGGCTAAAATTCGCCCCTAAAATTTTCCCTGTGTTGTACCCCTGTAACCCCCATATTTTGATTATTGTGCCCTTAAATTATTATTCTTAGGTCGGATAGGATTACATTGTGGCCCCACTAGGATTACATTGTGGCCCCATGAACTCCTATATATAGAAAGGAGGTTTTGTCATTTGTATCATCCAAGAATTGTTCATTTATGTAATGTATTGGAGGTTTCCCCCTCAAAGTGGCTGATTTCTAAGGCGTTGATCTCTATTTTCTTCTATTTTGGGAGCTGGTTTCACAACATTTGGTATCAGAGGTTTGGATTCTAGGGTTTTGCTACTCCAAACAGTTCATCGTGGAATTCTCTCTATAACTTTTTTTTTCTACGAAGGTTCAGAAGCTAAAATTGTTAGAGCACAAAGCCGAAATCCTAAGGAACATCGTCACAAAATTTCAGAGCTTGGTTCACAATATTTTCGGAGATATGATATGTGGAAGTTAGGGATTTCTCAGGCTCCCGAATTTCATCTCAAAGAGGTGATCATGGAAAAATATTCACAACTCTCTCTCTGAGCATCGGATTGGAATTCTGTAAAAAGTGGCCAAAAGTACATGGACTGTAGTTTCCTGTCTATTAATTTCATAGCCGAAGGAGGAAACAGTGACACGTGGCAAGTCGTACGAGTTTGCTCTACTGAACCAGTCCATAATTAGGTTATTGTGGGAGATTGGACATAACTTTGTCTTGAAGAATCCAAATCAGGTCAGACCTATGGCATTCGAAAGAAGATTCAGGGGGCTACCTCGGGGATAAATTTCAAATATTGAAGATCTTAAATCACAAAGATAATTCAGTTTCAATATCAAGCTCCTCAAAAGCAAGAAAAAGGTGTGTATTTGTTTCCGAATTGCATAAGTCTTGTGTAAAAAATCAGTTTGAAGTGATTCCAAGGGCCTATTGAGCATATATTTCAATATTGGGTTCTAAAATGCCTCCTAAAAATAATTCAACACCCATTAAGCCCTTAGAATACTCTACTATGACTCATGAAGATGAATAATTGCAACATTATCTATCAAAATTACAAGAGAAAGTGCACCAAATTTTTCTCTCGCAAAGAGCATCAAAAAATGAAATGGAAGTTTTGAAGAAATGTGTGGAAGCGAAGATGGATGGTTTGAATAATAATATGGCTGGTTTGAAGAAAGGCGTGGAAGCTAAGATGGATGGCGTAGAAACTAAGATGGATGGCGTGGAAGCTAAGATGGAGGACATGGAAGAAAAAATGAAAGATAACATGAAAAACATGAAGAATGATCTAAAAGCAGACATCGAAGGTTTGAAAAAGTTGATACAGGAAATGATTCCTAATGGTGAAAAGATAGTAGAGGAAACTCATGACGAGAACAAAATAAATGTTAATCTTGATTTCATAAACTCTAATGTTGGATTGAAGAACCACCATATTCCAAATATGGATATGAGAAAGTTTTATGGCAAGGATCCCGTAACATGGATACTACAGATGGAGAAATATTTTGATCTCAATAATGTGCAAAACACACAAAAGGTACGCATTGCAACTTTACATTTAGAACAAAATACATTTGTATGGTATCGATGGCTTTGCTCCCATAAAAAAAATTTCACTTGGTCAATTTTTACGGAGGAAATGATAGCACATTATGAGGATACAAAGAGCAACACCTTCTTTAGCCAATTGATAAATTTCAAACAAAAGGGTTTAGTGGGGCAGCACATTGAGGACTTCCAAAAATTGAATATAAGGGTAACTAATATTCCAGAGGAACATAGGATTGATCTCTTCTTAGGTACTCTAAAGGATAACATCCAACATGAAGTTCGTGTTTTGGAACCTGATTCATTGGAGAAGGCATTCGGGTTGGCAAGAAAAGTTGAATGTAAAATTATGGCGACAAGGAAGCCTACCACTCAATTCTATAAAGAAGGAAGTGTTTCTACGCCTAGATTTCCACAACCTACAAGGTTGACACCACAGCAATTGGAAGAAAAAAGAGCAAAAGGGCTTTGTTACAGTTGTGATAGCAAATACACTAAAGGTCATAAGTGTGCTGAGAAGAAATTATTTTACATAGATTGTGAAGAGGAAGAAGAAAATGAACAAGAAGAGGATATACACCAGGAACCAACCCTAGAAGAAGAAAAAATGAGTCTGACCATATCATGTAATGCATTGGCAGGAATTACCACTCCTCAAACTCTCAAGATAGAAGGACATATCAAGAAGAAAAAGGTAATAGTGTTGATTGATTCAGGTAGTACCCATAATTTTATTCATCGTAAGGTAGCCAAGGAATTGAATTGTTTCCTATACCCAGCACCAGAATGTCAAGTGATAGTTGCAAATGGAGGAACTATAAATTGCTCTGGAAAATGCCATAATATCAAGCTAACCATGGGGGAATATGTATTGAATAGTCCAATGCTTTCCATTCCTATGGGAGGTGCTGATGTTGTACTAGGAGTACAATAGTTACAATCTTTGGGGATGGTAGCTTTTAATTTTCAAGAACTTTTCTTGAGATTTTTTCAGAAGGAAAGGAATTCGAATTACGGGGTATTGAAGGGAAGCCAGGAAGGATAATAAGCTCTAATGTCATGACAAAGATTCTAAAGAAAGAACAACGAGGAGTAATTGCACAATTATGCTCTCTAGAAGTTCCGACATCAAAATCATCTATTTCTGCAGATCTCCAACAAGTCTTGGACAATCATTCCAAGGTGTTTGAAACTCCCAAAGGACTCCCACCTATTCGTGATCATGATCATGCTATTCATTTGATTCCAAGAAGTGTTCCTCCAAATATCAGGCCTTACAGATATCCTTATGTCCAAAAGAGCGAAATTGAACGTATGATTGCAGAAATGTTAGAGGCTGGTATAATTCAACCTAGTCAAATTTCTTTCTCTGCTCCAGTAGTATTGGTGCACAAGAAATATGGATCATGGCGCATGTGTCTAGATTATAGGGAGCTCAATAAGCTCACTATTAAAGATAAATTTCCCATTCCTGTGATTGATGAATTATTGGATGAATTACATGGAGCAATTTATTTTACCAAGTTGGATCTTCGTTCAGGATATTGTTTGGTCAATTTAGTGTGTCCTAAATTGCTACATTAATTTTTCAATCTAGGATTCGTAAGCTGACGAAGTGTGGCGCACTATATGTGCAAGATAACCTATCTCTTGCTTTTTGTCATTTTTTGGTTGGTTTCCTAATGTGAGATGGAAAATAAAAAGACAAGTATGGTTATGATTGTTCAAGGCAATGATGTCCTTTATAATGATTTACCAAACTTTAAACTTCAAAAAGGATTTTGAAACATACAATGACAAAATTAGTTCCTAAAAGGAAATGAAAATGTGCCACTATTCTAATTAAACAAACAGTGAACTATTGATCATGAAAACCATTACCCTTGCTGCTATCTAAACAAAAAAGAAACTGTACTAAAAGAAAATATTGCAAGTAAAGTAAAACTAAAATCAAATTACATCAACTCATATTCTGACCCCTCACCATTAGTCTCGCTATGGCTTTCGGAGGTAATCATAAACAACTTGAGCAATCTGATATCTAATTTGCAGAAAAACAAACTAATATCAAATTACACACTCATGCTTCAATCCCTCACCATCAGGCCAGCTGTGGCTTTCGGAGGTAACTGAAAATGACATGAGCAATTTAATATATCTAACTTGCAGAAAGTAAACTAATATCAAACTACACACTCATACTTCAATCCCTCACCATCAGTCCAGCTGTGGCTTTCGGAGGTAACTGAAAATAACATGAGCAATTTAATATATCTAACTACTAAAGCAAATGTACGGTAGAAATAAACAAAACGATCTTGAGATGTAAACAAAAACTAAGAAAAGTAAATTAGCGAAGGACAATATTGATTCCATGTCATTAGTCATTATAAAAAGATATTGCAAATTCTAAGAAATTTACTTTATTATAATGCGGAAAAAACAGTACGATTAACAACAAGATAAAACATAAAAGATTATGGATAGAAGTAAAATGTAAAGCATGAAAGATTATGAACAAAGATGAAATGACTTTGGAAGGGGACGGAGTTTAGGTGGAAGATGGAGCGCTAGGGTTTTCTGCAATGGTGGACCAGTAACATCTGCAGGCCAGGCCTGCCTCAGGCCACGCGGGAGGCGAGATGGGACAGGGGTCCTTACCTGTCAGGGTCTCGCCTAACCTCCTGCATTTTTCCGTGCTAAGTCTTTATGAGTGCTTACCGAGATTGGAAAACGTGCGGTTTCATCCATAACCTGTAAGCTGATTACTTTTTCCAGTTGTTTTTCATCGGATCGACGAAGTTTTACCTCCTCACGGGTTTCTAGCACCTACGGTGTCGGGTTAGGGTTTGCTTTTATTTTGCAGGGATGGGGCTCGACCGTGAACTGGTTGATTTGGAACCGGCGCCGGAGGATCTTCTCACTGTTTTGGGTCACGATGTTTCTGTTCAAAACCTGGAGCGATTTTTTCCTAAGGCGCCTGTGAAGCAAGGGGTTTTCTCCAAAGAGTCTGGGGTGGTTTGCTCCCCTCACAGATCTGCATTCTTTGAATTGGCAAAGAACGAAAAGGCCGACTGTGTCGTTTTACCCTCTAAGGGTGCTTTCTCTGAGGGTGAAAGTTTCGATAGGAACTGTCTTGCTGCTTCCGCGACTCTTCCCCTTTCATCGGGGCTCGATTTTTCTGATTTCACAGGGTTTCCTCCCCTTTCTGGAGGGCTAGAGGATGTGGTGGCTAGCTGCAGCCTTCATGTCTTGAAAGGGCCCATAGATGTGAAGGAAAAGACCGGGAAAAGGCTTGATACAGGAGAAGGCTTTCCATGGGCTTTTGGAAGTGAAAATCGGGCCCCTGCTCAAAGGAAAATTTTGGAATCAAGCACCAAAAGTGTCAATGTGCTCTCGGTGGAGGTGATCCAGGATCTACCTCTGACTGACACCACGGCCGGAGCTTTGGGCGATGTAGATTGGCATGCAAACGATCTGGGTTTGTTGGGAGTGGGATTGAAGGGGTGCCCACAGGGGGAGATTGCATCTAGGGGCGCCAGGGATGTAGAGAAGTCCCAACCCGAAAAGCAATCTTCGGTTGAGAGACAGAAGATCGGTGACCCCTGTGTGAACAGGGTTTTGGAGGAGAGGGGCCAAGGCCTGTCAGGGGTAGAGGCCTCTGATGACCGGCAACATATCGAACCAGGGGAGGCCGAGATGCAGGTTTTCAAGGTGGGTGGGAAGCGAAAAAAGCAGGGTCCTATTAGAAAGAAGGAGCCCCAGCCTTGTTGCACATTAGGAGTGGATATTCGAGTAGAAGAGGCTATGGCAGCCACTGAGACAAGGCTCGTTGGCAGAGTGCAAGGGCGGAAATACACGGCCGATTATATTCGGGAATGGGTTCAATCGGAGTGGGAAAATGCACCAGGAAAGCCTGTGGAGATTAAAGCTTTGGAGAGAGGTTGGTTTACCTTGCGCTTTGCCCACAAAGATCATGTTAATTGGGTTCTTGACAGGAATTGGTGCTTTGGTAAACGACCAGTCCTTCTTCAAAGATGGACACCTATGTTCGATGCCCAGACCGAGAAGCTGAACGAATCTCCAGTTTGGGTAAAATTGCCAGGGTTACCCCTTCAGTTCTGGTTTGATTCGGTTTTCATGTCCATTGGAAATACCTTGGGGAAGTTCTTGGATTTTGAAAAATCTTTCGAGCAAATAGATGATCTTAGCGTGGAGCGGATCTTAGTAAGTCTTAACCCTCGAGAAGGGCTTGCAGAAGCCATGACTTTAAAGTATAGAGAGATGGAGTTCGTGCAAAAGCTAGATTATGAAAACTTGCCATTCCGGTGCCATCGTTGCCATAAATACGGGCACTTGGCCAAAGAATGCCCGTTGGGCCATCGCCGTCGAAGGAACCCTCTCAAGGTGCCCCAAAAGTTGGTAGTTTTTCCTGTTTCAAACACTGGCATGGATCCCCCACAGGAACCAATGGAGGAGGATTTAAAGGATGGGTTGGAGGATGTGACCTCCGGTGCCCCTTTGCAGCAGTTTAATTCCTCCCGGTCTCAAGAGCAAGCTCTTGTGCTGACTGCCTCTCAGGTCATTCCGACAGATGGGAAAGTGATGGATCCTCAGGCGGGTATGCCTTTTTCTTTCCCCTATTCCTCATGTTTTTCTAATTTATATTCTGCCTCTGCTATTTCGATGCCTAGCACCTCCGAGCAGCTTCAGATGGAATTTTCTTGTTTAAATCTGAATTCACCACTGGTCGATAGTCTAGTTGTCTCGGTACCTTCGTCCTCTGGAGATCCTCCGTCCTCTAAGATTGAATCCCTTCTCCCTTGCCACTCCTTGGACTCTGCTCCTTCCTCGACCGCTCCCCCCTATAACCTGAGATCATTGGCTTTTCGTCCTGGGAAAGAGATCATTCCTGGTGGTCTTGAGCAGGATTTAGTGCCCATCAGGCCCAGGAAAACCAGAGGTAGGAAATCCAATATGTCCAAGGCCAAGCAGAAGGCAATTATTGATATCGTCGATGGGAAACAAAAATCCTTGACTGGGGTGCTTAGAGTAGCAAAGCCACCCTCTGACTCTTTGAAATGATTTTGCTTTCCTTCAACTGTAGGGGGTTAGCTAGTCAGCCCAAAAAACTAGCTTTCAGGAACATAATCAGACAGTATAATCCGAACATTCTTATGCTTCAAGAAACCCTCGGTAAAGGGGAGGAAATTATAGCTTTCCTTTCAAAATCGATGTCAGGTTGGCTCTTTCGGGCCATTGATGCAAATGGCCGCTCTGGTGGATTGGTTACAGGCTATAGAGCTGGAAATCTTAAAGAAATTTATTCCTGGGGGTTTGAACACACTCTGGCGGTGGAGCTCTACTCTAAGGAGCTCTGCTTTCCCTTACTTATTCTAAATGTATATGGGCCCTGTCAAGAAAGGGAGACGTTCTGGTCCTCCTTTTTCCAAAAGTATTTTCTTAACCATCAAAATTTGATCATTGGAGGAGATCTAAACTTCTCACTGGGGGTCTCTGAATCGTGGGGAGAAAATGCCAGAGCGGACCCTCTAACAGACTTTTTCCTTTCAAAGATCGCCTCTTCCCATTTGATCGACCTCTCGCTTCTTAAAGCCAGGCCTACTTGGCGAAATAAAAGAGTTGGTGATGACTGGGTTGGGAAGAAACTGGATCTCTTTCTCTTGGGTGAAGCTCTATCTGAGAAATTGGCTATTTTCCGTCACTGGGTGGGTGAAGGGGGCCTGTCCGATCATTTCCCGATACTGATGGAGGCAAAGGGAACTCTTAAAAAATCGGGGTCCCCGTTCAAATTCAATGCCTCTTGGCTGTCTGATGATTCCTTTGTATCTCTGGTACATACCACTTTGAGGAGGGATGGGCTATGTGATGAGGGGAATTTAAGTCGAAGCAAGGCGTTCATGAATAACCTAAAGCTTTTGAAAGCCGCAACCAAAACTTGGGCTACTCATAAGGCACTGCTCGAAGAGGAGGAACTAAGGGTCATAAACATTGAACTTGAGCTCTTGGAAGCCCCGGATGGGAGGGGATATGCCACAGTGGAATCTCGTGACAGAATCCGGGAGTTGGAGGCAGCCAGAAAGAAAATTCTTCAAGTAAAGGAGGAAAGCTGGCGTTTAAAGAGCAGGGCTATCTGGCTTCAAGCGGGGGATGAAAACACAAAATTTTTTCAGCATTATGCTAAAGGAAGGAAAAATTTAAATACCATTTGGGAAATGCCAAAAGCAAATGGGGAAAAGGCTCAGTCCTTTGAAGAGCTTGCCTCCCTTGGGGTAGCTTTCTTCAAAGACCTCTTTAAGGCTCCTGCAGAAGCTTCAATTGCTGAAGTTATAAGAGTAGCCCAATTTTTCCCTAGTTTCATTGAAGATGAAGGAAATGATCTTCTGATGGCACCGGTCTCCAAGGATGAAGTGGAATCTACCCTAAAATCGATGCAAAAAGAGAAAAGCCCAGGACCGGATGGCTGGACTGTGGAATTTTTTCTCCACTTGTTTGATTTTCTGGGTGATGACCTGACAACGGTGGTGGAAGAATCTAGAGTCTCAGGCTTGGTATACCAGCCTCTTAATGCTACTTTTCTGACCCTCATCCCTAAGTCGGACCACCCTATCTCGTTTAATGACTTTCGCCCCATCTCACTCTGCACATGCTTATACAAGATTATTGCAAAGATTGTTTCCTCTAGGCTGAAACCTTTCCTCTCCAAAAGCATCTCTGTGGAACAGTTTGGTTTTTTGGATGGGAGAAAAATCCATGAGGCTGTTGGTGTTGCCTAGGAAACCCTTCACAGTCTAAAAAGAAGCCGGAAAAAAGGGGCCATCATTAAAATTGATCTCTCTAAGGCCTACGATAGAATCAGTTGGATGTATCTAAGGCTTCTCCTAACTCATCTGGGGTTCAGGCACGACTTTGTAAGGTGGATCATGGCGTATGTTACCTCGAATTCGATTGCAGTTCTGATAAATGGTGCTGCTTCGGACTTCATCAACCCGCAAAGGGGACTACGCCAGGGATGCCCTCTCTCTCCCCTACTGTTCCTACTAGCAGCTGAAGGTTTAAGTTTATTTATCAAAGCGGCGAAGAGACAGGGTGATATGAAAGGGATTGAAGTTGGGCTGAACCTATGGGTGACCCATCTCCTTTTTGTTGACGACATTCTCATTTTTAGTGATGGGAGCTGGGAGGATTGCTGCTGTCTTAAAAGGCTCTTAGACCTTTTTTTAAAAGCCACGGGTCTGGTCATAAATGATCAGAAATCTTCGGTCACGACAGCAGGGCTCTCCCCTCTCGAAGTAAACAGAGTAAAGGAGATTCTCACGTTTGAATTAAAGACTCTTCAGGATCTGTTCAAATACCTTGGCTTTAAGCTGAAA
The DNA here is from genome assembly GCA_034641835.2 of Pinus albicaulis. NCBI lineage: Eukaryota > Viridiplantae > Streptophyta > Pinopsida > Pinales > Pinaceae > Pinus > Pinus albicaulis. The sequence goes on from JAXQQM020089684.1 coordinate 176,843, forward strand.
CCTGACTCATACAGGGCTCAAGACTGGAATTGGCTCCTGGCGAAAATTGAGGACAGAATGAAACATTGGAGTTTTAAATGGCTGTCAAGGGCAGGCAGGCTTGTGTTGATTAAATCTGTGGTTTTTGCAATTCCAGTTTACTGGGCTAGCCTTATTTGGGTGCCTAAATGCATTTTGCTGAAAATAAACAAAATCTGCAGCAGATTCTTATGGGCTGGCCAGAAGAAGAATTATGTCTCTCCTTGGGTTGCCTGGGATAAAATTGTCTGACCCAAAAAATGGGGGGGGGTGGGGGATAAAGGATTTGTTCCCTTTCTCTCAGTCTTTAGCTGCTAAACTAGAGTGGAGACTGGTTGTTTCAGATAATCTTTGGACTGCTGTGACTAGGAGGAAGTATATTGACCCAGCCTCGCCTCTAGAATGGATAAGACAGCCTTTCAAATCAACAAGGCATTCCTCTGTGGTATGGAAAGCCTTGGTGGCAGCTATACAGATTATTGAAAAAGGCTTGGCATGGAAAGTGGGTGACGGTAGCTCCATAAGGTTAGGCAGGGACCCGTGGGTGGGCTGCTCGGACTCCTTTGCACTTTCAAGAGACCTGCTCGAGCATTTAAATAACAGAGGCTTTTTCTCTCTCAGTCAAATTGCTGATAATGCAAACTCATCAATCTGGAGGCAGGAGTGGCTTTCAGTGGATGCTCTTGCTCTAGAAGAAAGGTGGCATGATGAATGGGGGGCTTTTCGCGTAGGTCTGTTGAACTCACATATTCGTATTTCAAATGAGCCGGATGAGTTGAGATGGTTGCACTCTCAATCAGGCTTCTACTCTCCAAAGATGGGATATGATTGGCTCATGTCACAAAAGGGGTGGGAGGAGCCAAACTGGTGGGCCAAGCCTTTGTGGAAACTGAAAGGGCCAGCAAAGACTCGGTTGTTTTTCTGGTGTGTTCTTCAAAAGAAAGTACCTACTTGGGATCTTCTCCAAAAAAGGGGGAAGATAGGTCCTGGGTGGTGTTCCTTGTGTAAGGAGAGTGAGGAAAATCTCCAGCATATCTTCCTTGCCTGTCCCTTCTCAAAAAGCCTCTGGAACGAAATGTTAAGACAATCAAAGGTCCCCCTTCGTTGGGAGGGGGAGAAAATATCAGAGGCCTGGAATAATTGGTGGCAGCAGGCTCCCAATGACAAAGTCAAAACGATGCCCCTGCTGGTTGTTTGGGGAGTATGGCTAGCCAGGAATCACCGAATTTTCAAAGACTCTTTCTTTCCCATTACCAGATTAGCAGCCGAAGGAGTGGCCATATTTGAAAGCATACCACTTCCAACTATTTCTCTGAGCTGTAGACCTGTTCAGGCAGAAGAAATAAAGGGCTCCATCCCGTGGGATTATTTCGATGGAGCCTCAGATATAAACAAAAATTGTGGAGCTGGTCTGGTCATTCACTATCCCACTGGAATTTCTCTCAAAGCCTCCATTGGACTTGGTACCGGAACAAATAATTTTGCTGAGCTCAAAGCCTTACATTTGCTTCTTTGCTGGCTCTCTTTGTGTAATGAGCGGGAGGTTCAGATCTTTGGGGATTCTCTGAACACAATCAAGTGGGCTAATGGCTCACATCATTGCAGGAATTTTCTCTTAACTCCTTTACTAGCTGAAATTATTCGTCTTAAAAGTTGTTTTGCTGAGCTGAAAATTTGTCACATTTACAGGGAAAGAAACACAGAAGCAGACATCCTTTCTAAAAAAGGCATTGAGCAGGTTTTGGACTCATGGTCAGTTGAAGAAGTAGTTGATGGAATGGCAAGGAGACTTGCCCCTCCCGTTTTTGTTTAATTCGGGAGCTGCCAACAGATCTATTACCTTCATTGTCTTTTTTTATTTTCTGTATATAGAACTCTGTTGTATAAACTTATTGTATATTTAAAAAACTGTTTACAAATCAGCGTTGTTTTCCGTTAATCAGAGGCCTGAGCACTTTCTTTAATTTTTCCATAACAGCACATTCATCCAGCATAGTGTTTACTAGCTGGTCTTTGGACAGTTGTGGTTCTAAGCATACCCTGTTTCGGTGTTTTATCCTTTATGGAAGCCGGGGGTAGCTTACACCACAGTTTTGACTTTTTTTCATTAGTTTTTGTTGACAGGGCTGTAGGGTGGATTATCCAAAAAACAGCTGCTTATGGTTTTCTCTGGAAAAGGGAAAGGAATGCAATGCATATGCTATGTAACCCTCTTATATAATAGAAGGTTCGATTTTTTCTGTGGAAAAAAAATGAACAAAGATGAAACATAAATACCATGAAAGATGTAATGTATATATACATGTGAGTGACTATGGAACAATGAGCATAAGGAAAAAATGAAGCATGAAACTATACAGTAATACACAAAACCTCAGCGTGTGCAGGGGCCCTCTGCACAAACCTCGGGAAGAAGCTTTCAAATACGAATTACTCTTATGAATAGAGTCTTCTCATATATTAAAATGCGGTCATAACAGAGAAATAATGTCACAGCACAATGGAAACGCAATTACATTATAGAGCTAACTATTATGCGTATGAGAACGCATTATTTATAACAGAGTGTGACATAACTAATTCCCTAAAGTCTGCGCTGATAGAAGACACGTGAACCACCACGTCCAGAGATCTAGCATTATGGCCGCCGTGAGGATTAAATATATGGAGAGTGGCTATTGGATTCAGCTTATGGAGCCGTTTATAGGTGTTTATGTGTTTCCCGTGATTTAGAAACGGCCATGCAAATCTTCATGTGATGAGAAACAAAGTTCTGTCACCGTGGGACTCTACGGTTGACCACCACTTGGACACCTTTGACCACAGCCTTCTTAGGTGAATTTGACTGAGCCAATAGGACACGATCCATGTCCATGTCATTTCTAACTTGCCCATGTGGCTCGATTTGCCTGAAGACACCTGCAATATAGACTTTAACAAAATGGCTGCGGAAAGTTGCAGCAGCTGCGGAAAGTGACAAGATTTCGCAGCTTAATGAGCAAAAATCTAATTCAAACAGCAGACACAAAACATAGTTAAAAACCATTTTAAATGCTCTTTTACAATTAATATGCAATGATATTGATGACTTAGAAGGTCTAGGTGAATGAAAAAGGTTTAGAAAGGTGTATAGGAAAGATGCGGATTTGAGACTCAACATATCCCCACTGTGAAGGTGTTGCATGTCCTCATGCAACCAAAATTTGATAATCCTTCTTCAATTCATATGCCTTGACACTTCAGCCAGTACATCCAGTCCTCTCCTCCTCTTCCTTGGTGCTGCTAACATCCTGGGCTTCTTCATCAAGCATCTGAATTTGATATTAACCAGTGCTCTACTTAACTTCTGGCATTTCTTCTTTAATTTCATGTTCTTTTTCTGCCATAGTCCCAGATGTAGCATGGTATTGTCATGAATGATCTTTTCCAATTTTCTTTGTTCCTTTGATGCCTCATTTTCATTTTTAATGTGTCTATTTAAAACCTCCAACTCAAAGACTTCTTGTTTCAATGATTGGACGAGATCTTCTTGTGCTGTGTGAGGCTGAGTGGATGAAGTGATGGGACCCGTGGCTGCTCTTTCTAAAGATTATATATAATCATAAACTTCTTGCTGCTTTGGGTCTATCTCAGGTGTCGTTTTCATTGGGTTGTCCCCAAAATTCCGTGGAGGAAAATTGTCTTCAAAATTTGGCTGAAAAGGGCTCATGTCAACGTCTGGTTGAGAATGAGATGGACTATGTTCAATGTCTGACTGAGAATGAGATGGAATATGTTCAATTTCTGACTAAGAATGAGATGAACTATGGCCAGCTGGAGTTTGTTCAGATGTTTCTTCTCCCAAATCAATAAAATGAGGTCCTTTCGTTTGTGTTTTCCTCAACTTCCCTTTAAGCCTGGAACTTCTTCTTACACGCTATGGACTACTGTCTTTTTGCTTTTGTTTTCCTTTCCCTCTCTTTTTGGCCATAGATGACTGTTCCTGAAGATGAACTAGTCTCTCAGATAACACTTGATGATCTTCTTCTGAAGAAGGAGTTTGATGCATAGCCTCAATGCTTTTTCTCTCTTTTGATTTTATTGGATTTTTACCCTTGGTTTCTTCCTTCTTCCTTTTTGACAATCTCTCTTCTCTACTAGTTATTTCAACTGTAGTAGTAGGAGTGCTTTGAGTTTCATCATTTGTTCTCTTTCTCCTACTCTTTCTTGATGTACTACCTTCAGGAATTTCTTGGGGTTCTTCAAAGAAATTTCTAATCAAAAATTGTTCCCATGTGTCCTTTTTCTCTTTTAACTGTTTTTCAATCAAAATTTTCACAAGACCATGGTGATACAAATGTGGTTCTACGTCCCCTAGATGCTTCTGGACGGTCACAAACATCTTCTTCAAACTATTTAATAAAAATTATGGCAGATTGAGGGTCTGGTTATCTAGAAAATTCATCAGCAATCAGGTATGATACATATACATTGACCCAAAACGGCCCTCACAGGTGATAAATTTTTGACTAACTAGCAGTAAACTGGCCCACTCTTCTTTCAAAGCATGAACATGAATTCCCATTTTAAAAATAGTTACATCCATACCTGGGTTATGTAGGATCACTCTCCAGGCTTCATCACTAATACTCTTGTTCTTGAACCAGCGTTCTCCTTCTTGAGGAAGTTCTGTTGCAGCTGCTATGGATGCCTCATTCACCGTAAATTTGAGGTACCAAATTTCTACTTCCATACCATTGAAAGACCTTGCAAAAGCTTTTGTCACCTCTTTATGGTAGCCTCTAAACTTTTGGACAAACCGAAGCCACTTTTCCTTTTTCAATAAATCTATGACTTGTGGGCATCTTTCCATGAATTTAGGTCCTTCTGGTTATGTTCTCAACAACTGACCCATCCTTCTTTCTGCTCTTTAAAACTTGTCTGCGTGAGGAGGGTTCAACGGAGGTAAGATGGTTGAATGAGCGGAAATGAGCACGATTTATGGAGGAGACCAGTGACTGTAGGTGGATATCAGAGAATGGGTATACAGAATGTAGCGTAACAGAGAAAAAAATGGGGTGAAGCGGAACAGAGAAGGGTTACGTGAGCACGGTGAAAATGCAGCTGTGAGATCAATAGAACAGTAGGAGGAGTATAACGCATCCGGCAGTATTTAAAATTGGGTGGCTGCAGAGTAAATGTAAGCATGTTTATGAAACGGCTACAAATTTTATGCGGCTGAAGAAGCCGTAGTCAAATCAACCACGTTTCATCATCACAGGTGGAGTATCGGAGTATGAGTGAAGATCGGAGGCTTGATTATGGGACCGTTTGAAAATGAATGCAAGGATTGTGGGAGGATCATATAGAGATCGTGGAATGGTTACGGAGTTTGTCAACACAATCATTGCATATAATGTAGCTATGGTTAATAACTATGTAAAAATGTGCTTGAATGCCATTTGAAATAAATTTTTACTCATACCTTGGAATTCTCGCCATTTTTCATTGGTCTTCGATTAGTTGCTCCTCATTGATATCTTGAATGCCCCATGTCTTCATAATATGTCTTCATACCTGCATTTGATTTCATGATTGTGGAAATAACATCTGACTGTACATTTTTTTGAAAAACAGAGTGGTAGCTGCAGAATCTGCTTCCGGCTGCTGAAACTGGTGTCAGCTGCAGAAACAGGTGTCAGCTGCGAAAACTGACACAACTATTATTTGGGTGAATGGAAATAGATGGATGATAACTGACTGAATTAAAATGTTCATGAAAGAAAATTTATTGGTGAAATGAAATGAAATAGATGAAATGAAGTGAAATGGAATGAAGTGGAGTGAAATGAAGTGGAATGGAATGGAGTGGGTGGTCACAAAACTTATGAAATGAAAGAGAGATTTTTTTTTTTTGGAAAATATAGGGTGTCAGGTGTTCCTGATTTTCACCCTACATTTTCTGTATAAGACTGCCAATCAATGATTGGTTTTCAGGCTTATACAATTTTTTTATTTTTTTATAAATTGAAAAGAACAAAGGCTAGGCTAGTGGAGAAGAAGAATTCTTCTATACCAACCTGATTGCAGAATTTTCTTGAAATATTTTGACAAATTCCTCTTTTGAGAGTGGCTTATGATAGACTTTTAATCTGTGGCCATTCACAATAAGAGGAGTTTGAAATTCATCAATGGTCTTGATTCTTACCACTCCATTGCTAAAGATCTTGTCAATCTCATATGGCCCAAGCCAATGAGTCTGAAATTTTCCTTTAAAATCTTTAAACTTTGAGTCAAATAGCAATGCCCAATCTCCTTCTTGAAACCTCTTCTCTTTGATGTATTTGTCATGCCATTTAGCTCTTTGATATTGAACTAGATCAGTTCTTAGAATTTCCTTTTGTCTGATCTCATCTAGCTCATTCAACTTCTCCATTCTATGCTTTTGGGCTTCTGATAAATCCATCCCCAACTGAACTGCTATCTTGAAGGTTTTGACTTGGAACTCAATGGGGACCAGGACTTCTTTCCCATAAAAAAGTTCATAGGGAGAATGTCCTGTTGTATTTCTCCATGTAGTTCTATAGGCCCACAAGGCTTCAGAAAGCCTTTCTGCCCAATCTCTTCTATGTAGATGAACAGTTTTGGTGATGATATTCTCAAGAACTTTGTTTGTAGACTCCACTTGACCATTTTCTTGCAGATGGTAAGGAGTAGATTTTCTGTGCTTGATTTTGTATTCTTCCATCAGCTTCTCCACCAAGTTGGATGTGAATTGGCTTCCCTGATCTGTCACAATTTCTCTTGGAACACCAAAGCGAGTAAAAATATCCTCATAAAGAAAATGAACAACTGAATTTTCAGTAGCAGATACTAATGCTTTGGCTTCTACCCATTTAGTAACATAATCAGTACAAACCAATATATACTTCTTTTGCTTAGATGGTGGATTAATAAGTCCAATGAAATCTAAAGCCCATTTTTCAAAGGGTTCAATGAGTACCTGTGTTTGCAATGGCATTTCATTTGAAAGGGTAGGTTTCCCTACTCTTTGGCAGCTGTCACACCTTTTGACATGTTGTTTTGCATCTTTGAAGAGGGAAGGCCAATAATATCCTAAAGAGAGGATTTTATAGGCCGTCCTTTTGTCTGCAAAGTGTCCGCCGCATGGTTCATCATGACATGCCTTAAGGATATCAGGCATCTCATCTTCCTTGACACATCTTCTGATCACAAGATCTGGCCCTGTTTTAAACAATTCGTTAGAAATCCATGAATATTTTGAACTCTCCTGAATAATTTTTCGTTTTTCACTTGGAAAAAAATGTGAAGGCAGTTTCCCTGTAACCAAATAGTTAGCAATATCTGCATACCAAGGAGTCTTAATAGTTACTGCAAACAAGTATTCATCAAGAAAATTATCCTCTACAGGAGAATCTTCTTTAGTATTCTGAATCCTAGACAAGAAATCAGCTACTGTATTTTGTTTTCCTAGTCTATCCAACACAGTAATATTGAATTCCTGCAAAAGTAAGAGCCATCTTGTCACTCTGCCATTAGTAACAGGTTTGTTCATTAGATATCTAATTGCAGAATGATCAGTATGAATAAAATTTTCATAGCCTGTTATATAATGTCTGAACTTATTGATTGCATGAACAACAGCTAAAAACTCTTTTTCAGTCACAATATAGTTCAACTCTGTGGGAGTCAAATTTTTACTGGTATAATAAATGGCATAAGGGACTAAATCCTTTTGACCCAACACAGCTCCTAGAGCTGTATCTGAAGCATATGTAGAAATATGGAAAGGGAGTTTCCAATTAGGTCCTCTCAAGATAGGTGCTTCAGATATTCTTGTTTTCAAAGTTTCAAAGGCTGATTGACAATCAGGATCCCATTTAAATTCACAGTCTTTTGTAAGCAATTTGAAGAGTGGATAATAAATGGCATAAGGAACTAAATCTTTTTGACCCAACACAGCTCCTAGAGCTGTATCTGAAGCATCCGTAGAAATATGGAAAGGGAGTTTCCAATTTGGTCCTCTCAAGATAGGTGCTTCAGATATTCTTGTTTTCAAAGTTTCAAAAGCTGATTGACAATCAGCATCCCATTTAAATTCACAGTCTTTTGTAAGCAATTTGAAGAGTGGAGATGCTATTTTAGTGAAGTTTTCTATAAATCTTCTATAGTAACCAGTAAATCCTAGAAAACTTCTAACATCTCTTTGACAATTTGGAATAGGTAACTTGGAGATGACTTCAACTTTGATCTATCAACCTTAATCCCATCTCTTGAAATATGATGTCCTAAAACAATCCCTTCAGTAAACATCATAAAGCATTTTTCATGGCTTAATGAAAGGTTTGTTTCTTTACATCTTATGAGAACTTTTTCCAAATTTTCTAATGCCTCTTCAAATGAATTACCATAAACTGTGAAATCATCCATATAAACCTCTACACAATCATGGATTAGATCAGAAAAAATTCCTAGTACTGCTCTTTGGAATGTTGCGGGTGCATTACATAACCCAAAAGGAAGCACTCGGTAGGAAAAAGTTCCCCATGGACAAGTAAATGTGGTCTTATCTTGATCTTCAGGTGCTACCCGAATTTGATTATAGCCACTAAAACCATCCAAAAATGAAAAGTACTTTTTACCTGCTAATGTATCTAATACTTTATCGATAAAAGGCAAAGGAAAGTGATCCTTCAAAGTTGATTTGTTCAATTCCCTGTAATCAATGCATACCCTCCATTTACCATTCTTTTTAGGTACTATAACCAAAGGAGAAACCCATCGGCTATCTGAAATTGGATAAATGAAGTTTACATTGAGTAATTTTTGGAGCTCTTCTTTCACTATCTCCCTAAGATTTGGATTCATCCTTCTTTGAGGTTGTCTTATTGGTCTACTATTTTCCTCAATATAGATATGATGGATGCAAGTCTTAGGATCAATACCTTTCATGTCAGTATACTCCCATGCAAATGCAGTGGAATGTTTTTGCAAGATTTTGGTTAGTTCTTCCTGTTGTGACTTTTCCAAATGTTTGTTGATATTCAATGTTTTTCCTGTAAAAATATCAATGGTAGAACTACCAAACTCTTCCATAGAGTAAAGAGACATTTGTCTTGATGATAAATATTCTATGTCAGATTCCAACTGAAATTGTGTGGGGTCATATTCTGAAGATGTCTCAAAATTTTCTAATGTGTTCAGAATTTGACTATCCTCACTGATTTCAGAAATGGTAAAGACAGGTTGTATAGTGTCCTCATCATCAACACATTCATTGTCTCCTACTTCTGTGATTGCTTTTGCTGGAGGATACAAATTGAATTTCTTTGTCGAATTACCATTAGAAATGTACATATCCCCAGATCTACAACTAATGAAAGCATTAGCTGTGGCTAGCCAAGGTCTTCCTAAGATAAGTGGGTGCCCTCCTAGATTACTCTTGGGAGTCAAAATCATAAAATATATTGGATATTCCCAAGAATCTAAGGAGACTGAAATATCTTCTAATACACCATCTGGTTTAATAATTGATCGATCTGCAAGTTGCAGTAAATTAGGTGTAAAAACAAGGTTAGGAAGTTTTAGCTGGTCCATAGTCTGTCTACTCATAATGTTGATAGCAGCCCCTAAGTCAATCAATGTGTTTGGAATTTCTATCCCATTTATATGTGTCTTGACAATTGGACTTCCTGGATCTACATACTTCTGCATGGTAATTTTTCCCATCATGATATCTGCAATTTTTCCTACCAAGTGGATTCTTCTTGTATCTTTTAGTTTCCTTCCTGGTCTTTTGAAACTCAACTCCTTTATTGTTTTTGCTAGAATAGGAATCTCTCGAATGGCTTGTAGCAAGGGAATCTTGATACAAACATTCTTTAATTCATCTATAAAATCATAGTTAGGCAACAAGATTTGTTTTTCCACCCCTTTATCAATTTGTAATCTTTCAGGGAAAGGAGGTGTGGATGAAGATGCAGGTTGCTCAACTATAGGAGTTGTGGGGGTTAACTTTTCTTTCTCTTTTTGAATGTTTGAGTTTTGAAGAGATTCTTCCTCAGAATCCTTATTGATTTTAAGAGAGTCCTCCTTAGAGGTATCTTGCTCTTGGACATCTATAGAAGGTTTTTCTAAAACTCTACTAGACCTGAGTTGTACATCATTGAGAGGAACAATCATATAGGTAGGAAATTTTTGTCCTTCTATCATGTAAGTATTCTGAGGATTTTTATTGTTAGGATTTGGCAATGGCTGAGCTGGAAGTTGATTTGTCTTTTGTTGGAATGGAAGCATGAGTTGAGGATTTGGATTTTGTTGAGAAGGTTGTTGTTGTGGAAATGGCAATGAAAGTTTTAGATTTGGGTTTGGAAGTTGTGGAGCTTGTTGATTTTGAAAAGATGGAGGATATTGATAAAATTGAGCAAATCTCCCATAAGGATTTTGCATCCCTTGTACCCATGGTTGATATGGATTCTGATGTTGGGGCCAAGGTTGTTTCCAAGGATTCCAATTTGGTGGGGTTTGAAAATTCATAGGGTTGTTAAACCCTTGAGTTTGTTGTCCCTGCCAAGGTCTTCTTGCAACAAAACAGAGAGATTCTACTGAATTTTGGTCTTCTTGAAAGACAGCTTTGAGTCCAGGAATTGAAGGACAATCCTTGATCTCATGATTCTCTGAGCAAATCATACATGTTTCTACAACTTTTGCATCCAAGGGACATTCCCTTAAAGCATTTTTCTTCCTACATTTCGGACAAAAGATGGCTAGAGCATCTGTTTCTGCTTTCTGCTTGTTTTGGATCTTAAGGGTGTCTAGTTGTTCACTAAGGCTCCCTAAGATATCAGTTTTGAATTCATCAAGCATATTGCCAATCTCTGCCCTACTTTCTTCATCTAAGTTGCTCATCTTTTCTCTTTTTAAGTTGTATTGAAATCTTTCAAGTAAATCTTCCAAATTTTCATCTTCTTTTTGCACCATTTTGAATACCTCATCCTTGTGATTGGTGGGCATACAATAGTCCAAGTATCTATCCAAAAATTTTTGTTTCATATCATTCCAAGTCCTAATAGATTGAGTAGCTAATCCCATGAACCATTTCAAAGCAGCTCCCTGCAAAGTTGAAGGAAACAGTTTGAGTTTTTGAGAGTCTTCCATATAGTCATAGGTTCGGCACACGACTTCAAACTCAAACAGAAATGTTTCAGGATCCTCACTTCGCAATCCATAAAAGTTGGGGAGGACAGATGGTGAGATGTTTTTCATTGTTGTGTGAGTTTCCTCATCAACTATAGGGAATCCAAACAAGTTGTCTCCTTCCTTATTTCTTCCATTATTACCTTCACCATTGTTGTCTCCATTGTTTCCTCCTCCTCTACCTCTACCTCTACCTCCAAATCCATCTATTATTTCCTCTGCCATGATAGTTTCTTTAGATTCCTCAAAGTCCTCTGGTTCTTCTATCAAGGGAGGATGAGAGGGAGTCTCTTCCTTTTCTTCTTCAGGTGATTCTACTTCTTTGATTACAATATACTCTCCTGTAGAAGTAAAGAAAGGATCCCTTTCTAAATGAGATTTAGTAGGTGGTATAGGAGAATCCTCTAATTCAGCTACTCCTTGAATTCCAAGAATCTTAAGGCTAGGGGTAGATGGTGGTGAATCTTGTCTATGCCTTGAAGAATATGGAGTTGTGAAAATCGAAATCTTAGCTCTAGCTATAAACCTTCCCCTAGAATCTCTTGCTCTATGCATGTCATTTTTTTATTATTTTTTTTTTTTTAAGTTGGGCTAATAATTCTCTTTCTGATCTTCCAGGTCACACTAGGTGCAAGAAGAGAGCATACTTAAGAAATTACTGAACCAATAACTCTCTTTTCTGATCCTCCAGATCACACTAGGTGCAAGAGGAGAGCATACTTCAAGAAGTTATCAAGTTTTCCCTTCTTTTTATTGTTTTTTTTTTTTTAAGAAATTGGCTACCTAGTTACACTTCCCTGGCAACGACGCCAAAATGTTTGGTCAATTTAGTGTGTCCTAAATTGCTACATTAATTTGTCAATCCGGGATTCGTAAGCTGACGAAGTGTGGCGTACTATATGTGCAAGATAACCTATCTCTTGCTTTTTGTCGTTTTTTTGGTTGGTTTCCTAATGTGAGATGGAAAATAAAAAGACAAGTATGGTTATGATTGTTCAAGGCAATGATGTCCTTTATAATGATTTACCAAACTTTAAAATTCAAAAAGGATTTTGAAACATACAATGACAAAATTAGTTCCTAAAAGGAAATGAAAATGTGCCACTATTCTAATCAAACAAACAGTGAACTATTGATCATGAAAACCATTACCCTTGCTACTGTCTAAACACAAAAGAAACTGTACTCAAAGAAAAGATTGCAAGTAAAGTAAAACTAAAATCAAATTACATCAACTCATATTTTGACCCCTCACCATTAGTCTCGCTATGGCTTTCGGAGGTAATCATAAACAACTTCAGCAATCTGATATCTAATTTGCAGAAAATAAACTAATATCAAATTACACACTCATACTTCAATCCCTCACCATTAGTCTCGCTATGGCTTTCGGAGGTAACTGATAATGATATGAGAAATTTAATATCTATCTTGCAGAAAAGTAAAATAATATCAAACTATACACTCATACTTCAATCCCTCACCATTAGTCTCGCTATGGCTTTTGGAGGTAACTGAAAATGACATGAGCAATTTAATATCTAATCTAACTACTAAAGCAAATGTGCAAGACTGAAATAAACAAAACAGTGCTGGAATTAAACAAAAACTAAGAAAAAGAAATCAGCAGAAGGACAATATTGATTCCATGTCATTAGTCATTATAAAAAGATGTGCAAATGCCCGGGCTGCCTATTGTAATCTGGAACAAAAACACTGATCAGTTAACAACAAGATAAAACATAAAAGATTATGGACAGAAGTAAAATGTAAAGCATGAAAGATTATGAACAAAGATGAAACATAAATACCATGAAAGATGTAATTTATATATACATGTGAGTGACTATGGAACAATGAACATAAGGAAAAAATGAAGCATGAAACTATACAGTAATACACAAAACCTCAGCGTGTGCAGGGGCCCTCTGCACAAACCTTGGGAAGTAGCTTTCAAATACGAATTACGTTTATGAACAGAGTCTTCTCATATATTAAAATGCGGTAATAACAAAGAAATAATGTCACAGCACAATGGCAACGCAATTACATTACAGAGCTAACTATTATGCGTATGAGAACGCATTATTTATAACAGAGTGCGACATAACTAATTCCCTCAAGTTTGCGCTGATAGAAGACACGTGAACCACCACGTCCAGAGATCTAGCATTATGGCTGCCGTGAGGATTAAATCTATGGAGAGTGGCTGTTGGATTCGGCTTATGGAGCTGTTTACAGGTGTTGATGTGTCTCCCGTGATTTAGAAACGGCCACACAAATCTTCACGTGATGAGAAACAGAGTTCTGTCACCGTGGGACTCTACGGTTGACCACCACTTGGCCACCTTTGACCACAACCTTCTTAGGTGAATTTGACTGAGCCAATAGGACACGATCCATGTCCATGTCATTTCTAACTTGCCCATGTGGCTCGATTTTCCTGAAGACACCTGCAATATAGAATTTAACAAAATGGCTGCAGAAAGTTGCAGCAGCTGTGGAAAGTGACAAGATTCCGCAGCTTAATGAGCAAAAATCTAAATAAAAAAACAGACACAAAACATAGTTAAAAACCATTTTAAATGCTCTTTTACAATTAATATGCAATGATATTGATGACTTAGAAGGTCCAGGTGAATGAAAAAGGTCTAGAAAGGTGTATAAGAAAGATGCAGATTTGAGACTCAACAGATATCATCAAATTAGAATGAGGACTAAAGATATTTCAAAAACAACATTTCGAACTCATGAGGGTCATTATGAATTTTTGGTCTTGCCTTTTGGCCTTACTAATGCACCTTCTACATTTCAAGGTTTGATGAATTCCATTTTCAAACCCTTCCTTAGAAAATTGTGCTAGTATTTTTTGATGATATACTAATCTACATCATGTCTTGGAAGGATCATGTTCAACATGTTGACAGGGTGCTCAAACTATTGGAGGAGAAACGATTATATGCAAAAACATCCAAATGTTTCTTTGGAGTACAAGAGGTGGAATATATTGGTCATATTGTATCTGACGAGGGTGTTAAGGTAGACCCTGACAAAATTAAACCCATTAAGGAATGGAAAGTTCCCAAAACTATAAAGTAGTTACGTTGATTTCTCGGGTTAATAGGGTATTATCGCACGCAGGTTTGTTAATAATTATGGGAGAATAGCAGCACCTCTAACAACATTATTGAAGAAAGATGCATTTTCATGGACTCCTGAAGCAACTAAGGCCTTTGAACATCTTAAAGAGGAAATGTGCCTAGCACCAGTCTTAGCTATGCCAGCCTTCACAAAAACCTTTATTGTGGAATGTGATGCCTCAGGAAATGGAATTGGTGTTGTTTTAATGAAAGAAGGAAGACCCATTTCTTTTGAAAGCCATTCAATCAAAGGAAAGTATTTACAAAAGGCTATTTATGAGAAGGAAATGTTGGCAATACTACATGCACTAAAGAAATGGAGACCTTACCTAATGCGAAGACACTTCAAAGTAAAAACTGATCATGATAGTCTTAAACACTTTTTGGAACAAAGACTATCTTCAGAAGAGCAGCAAAAATGGGTCACAAAGATGTTGGGTTATGACTTTGAAATCATCTACAAAAAAGGGAAGCTAAATGTTGTTGCAGATGCATTCTCAAGAAAGGATGAAGAAGTGGAAGCATTGCTTTGTGCCATTTCAATTATCCAACCAGATTGGATAACCGAAGCAAGGGATGAACGGAAGAAGGATGAAGAAGTGTGGACTCTCATTCAAAATTTTCAGCAAGATCCTAGTACATATGATACATTTAGTTGGAAAAATGATTCCTTATGGTACAAATATCGCTTATATATTTGCAAGAATTCCCAACTAAAACAAAAGATTCTTTTGGAATTGCACACTTCTCCTTTAGGAGGACACTCGGGATTTTTAAAAACTTACCACAGGGTGAAGAAAGAATTTTTTTGGGATGGCCTTAAATCTTATTTTCAAAAGTTTGTGGCGGAATGTTTGGTTTTCCAACAAAATAAATTTGAGACAATTAAGACCCCGGGTCTTCTACAACCTTTATCCATTCCAAGTCAACGTTGGGAGGATATTTCAATGGATTTTATCACATGTTTACCTAATTCCGAAGGAAGGAGTGTCATCATGGTGGTAGTTGATAGACTTACCAATTATGCACACTTTTGTGCATTATCTCATCCATTTAAAGCGAGTATAGTTGCTACTGCATTTATGGAAACAATTCAAAAGCTACATGGAAACCCGAAGATTATTGTAAGTGACAGAGATCCCATTTTTACGGGAAATTTTTGGACAGAATTATTTTCTTGTTTGGGTACTCAACTAGCTCATAGCTCATCTTATCATCCTTAATCCGATGGTCAAACATAGATAGTGAATAAATTTTTGGAAGGATATCTTCATTGTTTTGTATCTGATAAGCAAGCACAATGGGTCAAATGGTTACCTCTCGCTTAATGGTGGTATAACACTTCCTTCCATATTGTAGCAAAAATGACCCCATTTATGGAACTTTATGGATATCATCCACCATCCATCACATCTTCTTTAAGGGAAAATTCTAGGGTTCAAGCAATGGAGGATCACATCGAGCATCAACATGAAGTTCTCCAACTCTTAGAGGATAACCTAAATTTGGCACAAAATCGAATGAAACAACAGAAAGATCAACATCGCAGTGAGAGAATTTTTTATGTGGGAGACTGGGTATTTTTACGGCTACAACCATACAAACAAATTTCCCTTAAGAAAACTAAGAAGGATAATAAATTATCGCCAAAGTACTATGGTCCTTACAAGGTTTTGCAAAACATTGGTACTATGGCATACAAATTGGAGCTTCCTGCTTCTTCGTGAGTGCATCCATTTTTCCATGTTTCATGCTTTAAAAAGGTTATAGGTGACAAACTTCCAGTTCAAACTATATTTCCAGAACTTTATGAGGAAGGAAAAATCATATTGGAACCTGAAGCAGTCATGGAAACAAGAACTCGACAACTACGAAATCTATCAATTTTAGATTATCTCATCAAATGGAAGAACTTACCGACTGAAGATTCTACATGGGAGGATGAGAATTTTATACAAAAGCAGCTGCAGCTACTCAAGCGTTGAGGACAACACTTTTTTGAATGAGAGGAGCATGTTAGGTCCCTATATTACTAGTATAGTCCCTTATTGTTGTTAGTGTAACCCCATTATTGTTATTGTTATACCCATGTAACCCCCATATTGTTCTTATTGTGCCCTTAAATTATTATTGTTAGGTCGGCTAGGATTACATTGTGGCCCCATGGACTCCTATATATAGAAAGAAGGTTTTGTCATTTGTATCAGCCAAGAATTTTTCGTTTATGTAATGTATTGGAGGTTTCCCCCTCGAAGTAGTTTATTTATAAGGCATTGATCTCTCTTTTCTTCTATTTTTGGAGTTGTATTCACAATAAGAAATTTGTGAAGTGAAGGAATTTATGGATTTGGTTTTGGGTACACTTATAGAGTTGAATAAAATAGAAATTTTGGCACCACTCTCTTTGCATTTCGATTTATAGTTTGGGAGATAAAATTTCTCTAAGTTTTATCGCAACAATTGTTGCATTAGGTGTTGTTGCCAAGAGAAGACGAAGCTGAAGTTTTTTTTGTTGAATTTTATTTCTTGGAGAATTTTAATTAGGCCTAAATCGAATTCCATGAAGCTTTATAAAAGTCTCTACCTTAAGATCGAAGTCTCGAGAAGCAAGGTCGAAGTTCTAGGTCGAAGACACTACATCATAGTGCTGGTACGGTTGCTCCTGCTGCTAGATTCAGGAAGGATCACAAGGAAGTTTGACTTGGTGTGGAGGGAGGCCGGGTCAAGGCCTATAGTCTTAAGAATCACTATAGAAGGAAGAATTACGAACTATATTTTCCCCTAGATTGGGTTTTTCCCCTGGCTTTTGGCCTACATATGGTGTTCTTGATCTATGTGTATTTGCTTTGATATTTTTCATGATGAACTAATAAGAATAAAGATAAGAAGAACATAATGATAACTAAATAATATCACAATTAAATAATGACGAACAAGAGGATCTTTCTTCCTTTTTGATTCTCTAACATGGTTTCATATCTTTGGTGAAAGAAGAAGGAAAAGGGAAGTCTCAAGGACTTGATCAAGGAAGTTATAAGAATTTCACTAGAAGAAAGATGTATAGCAATATCAAGGTAGAGAACAAGCTTGAAGGAGATGAAAATTATAGGTCTTGGAAGAAAAGGATTGACGTCATCCTTGAAAAGAACAAGGTCTTAGATTTAGTCAAAGGAAATATGAAAAGGTCTACAGAAGAATCAAGTGATGTTGATAGGGTGAAGTACATAGAACTGGAATTAGTAACTATGGATTTGATGGTTGAAGGCATAAAGGAAAAATTTTCCCCTTCATAGCAAATATTGATCATGCTCAGGAAATGTATGAGGCTTTGTCAAAACTATTCACCATCAAGAACATTGGAAAAGTGGCACTCCTAAAGAATGAACTAAGAACTACTAAGATGACAAAGGAGGATATTGTTTCCTCTTTCTTTGTGAGGATAGCAAGGATAAGGGATGAGATTCTTGCCATTGATTAAATAGTACCATATAAAGAATTAGTTATTACAACCATTCTGGGACTACCACCTTCTTGGGGTTCTTTTACTTTAGCTCTCAATAGCTAGAAAGAAGCACCCACATTTGAGGAGATACAGACAACATAAAATCAAGAATAATTAAGAGTCTCCATGGTAACTAACAATGAAGAAGTTTCAAATGCTTATGTTTCTCATCATAAAGGAAGATTCAAGAAGAATGCACCAAAGAAGAAGGCTGATTTGTCCAAAATTGAGTGTTATCATTGTCACAAGACGGGACATTATAGGATCGATTGCGTGGACAACCCTAGGAGCAAGAAAAGAGACAAATATCATGCTAACATGGTTGAAGAAGCATCATCCCCCAAGAAATAAAAGCCTAAAGAAGATATGAGGGACTTGCACTACTAATCCCCTTCTCTCTTATATTTCATTTGTATATTTTATGTAGGTTTAACATATCATTGGAAATATATTTCTTTATTTTATAAGTTTTAGGTTTTCCCTCAAGCTTGGTAGGTGTTGGGGTTCCTATGTTTTGGCCAGATCGGAAAAACTAAAAGATAAGACAACATCAAACCATTTTGGGATTCAAGGATCTAGCCCTCTTGAATCCAGAGAGGGATCTCTCTATGAATGAGTTTAAAGATGTGATCTTTAAAACCTGAAATGTTATATTAGGCTAGTTATGAAGAGCATGGGTTTTTTTTGTTTGTTTTTTGGTTGGGAAAAGACATGATGAAGGTGAAGGCAGTTCAAAATAAAGGGTGAAAATGTCTGCAAGTGAAGGAATGATTCGGCTAACAGAAAAGGCAAAAATAGTTTAACCCATTGGGCTATGGGGTCATAGGAGGATTTTAATTGGACAGCAAGGTTCAAGGAGGATCCATGGGGCAAGTCACTTATGTCAAAATAACCTCTTAAGTTGATTTTATGGAATGAAACAGATAGGAAATGGAGAATAAAACAAATGAAGAACATTGAATAGCCTAAGATCAAGTAGGTGCTTTCAAACTATCTTGCTTCGGCATGCAATAAAGGGAAAACATAAAAGTATTCTGAGATCAGGTAAGTGGTTTTAAACTAGCCTGCAATGAAGTACTTTTAGTTGGAAAACATTTTAAAAATAGTTGAAATGGCTTAAGATTAGGTGAGTGCTTTCAAACTACCTTTATTTCAGCATATTCTATAAGAAAAACACAGATAACAATCACAAAGAGCAATCTAGATCAGGCAAGTGCTTTGAAACCAACCTGCTTCAATATACTCTTTGAAGAGAACTTTCCAATGAAGAAAACATAGAAATAAAGCTTTCAGTAAGAGTAGGGTACTATTGAGAGTAAATCCTAGCTCTACATTTGTTGTTATTTATCAGAGAAAGTGGACAGAGTGAAAACATTAAAAAGAATAACAATTTACAGTGAGGAACACATCACCATTGACATAAATCAGGATCCCATAAATCAGCATCTTGTATTTGATGTTCAAACCAGTTACAATCAGCAAGCCCGGTGGGTCTCTACAACTTCGAACTTCTCATATCAGCGTATGTATCTTCAATTTGCAAACAGGGCATCAGTAGCTTTAGAAAAATATTACATGCAATCATATGTCCAGAGACCAACAATTGCTCATCTTCTACAGAAGTATTTATAGAAGAATGAGGAGGTGGGATCTAATAATAGATCTCGTGAGTCAATTAATACAAATTGATGACTTCTCGGCCTTTGAGGGGCTCGATGAAGAAATTTACAGATGTTTATCCGCATTAATTGATTTACACTTAGGATTAAGCTCGGTGGGAGCTTTTGTTGACTTTTGAGGCTCTGTGTCATGTTGAAGTAACTCTGTTTCTGCTCCCCAAGGCCTAATGATCGAAAATATTTGTTTCTGGGCTGTTATTAATCTTTAAAAATAGTTTTGCCGACAATTAGAGATAAGATCTTTGATTTGTATTAATTGTTCAGTTGTCTTTAGGAAAACACCTCTTATTCAGGTAATGACTAAGCCTTCTTTGATTTCTGTGAGGCTGCAGGTTCCTTTAGGAGCTAGAGAGGGTTCGATTGGCCTCTGCTTGTGGCGGTGGAGGCTTTCTTGGATCGACAGATGTCTTCATCTCTTCCTAAAACACCTTTAAGTTACTTGAGATCTATGTTTTAGGTCTGATCAGGCTTATCTTGTGTCTTCCGGTCTTCATGATGTCTTTATCCATGGATTTAGGCTTTTGATTTGCTAAATGTGTGCCTTAATCCTTCAAACTGTGCTAGGAAATCTTCAAACATGAGTTTCTGCTTTGGCTTAGATCTTTTAACACTGATACTCTCTGCTTTTTTTATGTATTGTTGTGTCTTTTTGATGTGCAGGTCGCACAGGGCTCATATGGCATCAATGCCTCATGAAAATTTGACGAGACGTGGAGTTTGAGCCTAGCGAATGGTTCCCTTTGATGAATCAAAGGTGTGGGAATCATCATTCCCAGCCTTCAGCTTTTCTTTTAATATAATGGAAAACCATTAATCACCTGCAAAACACGAAACCAATTAAGAAATCCTGCGTTTTAGGTTAAACTGCTTTAGAGGGCGTGGGAAGAGAGCAGGGCCATTGGATGGCATCATCTAATGGTTGTGATTCATTAGAGGCGGTCAAAGGAGAGTGGAAGAAGAGAATAAATTAGATTTGTCGATCGCGCGAAGATCGACGGTGGGGATTTAGTCGAAAAACATAAAGTAGAAAGGCGAAAGGTGATGGAATAATGTGGGAAAGATCTAGACCGTCCGATCTGGACACGTAGACGGTCCAGTTTCAATCGGAGGATTGCAATCAGCGGGGAGAGAGTAAGGGTGCAATAAAAATCACTGATGTGATTGGCACGATCGGGGACGGCCGATGCGATTGCGCGATCGGGCAGTGGCCGATGCGATGGTGCAATCGGGATGGCCGATGCGATGGTGCGATCGGGGAGGCTGA
Source organism: Pinus albicaulis (assembly GCA_034641835.2). Taxonomy (NCBI): domain Eukaryota; kingdom Viridiplantae; phylum Streptophyta; class Pinopsida; order Pinales; family Pinaceae; genus Pinus; species Pinus albicaulis. The sequence goes on from JAXQQM020089684.1 coordinate 197,642, forward strand.
TGCAATTGCGCAATCAGAGCCTCGGGCTTGGTATTTTTTATCTAACCATTTTCAAAGTTTGCGATGTGATTAGCACTTGGGACCGTAACTCTTGGTCCCGGGTGAAAGTCGTATGGAGTAGAAAGGCGGGGGGCAGGGTTTAATATGACGGGATAATCGCATCGAAAGTTTTGATGCGGTCTTTCCGATCTACCTATTTTTACATTAAAAAACATAACTCTGGCGCATTAGACCAAACTTTGGGTAAAAAGGTTTTTTGGATTTACAAAGGAAAAAATGAATTGGGAATGAATATTTATAATGTTATAGCGCCCGACTGCGGGCACAAGGTTTTATGAAACGATAATATGATCGGGGGGATATGAAACGGAGGGCTAAATCACATCGGAGTTTTGTAATGGCAAAAAGACTTGTGCGCTTGGATTTTTGCGATGCGAGAAGCGCTTGGTTCTAGCGCTGGGGCGCATGGAGGGGAAGTGGTTTAAGGTTTAGCCCGAGGGGGCTTAAGTCTGTAATACAAAAAAAGGCATTTTTTATGGATTTTCCATGGTTTTTTAAAAGGATTTGAGGTTTTTGGCAGAGTTCAGAAAGGAGTTTTAAACTCTGTAAAGGAGATTTTATGAAGGGGAGATGAGGAAAATGGAAAATAGAGAAAAATGATGGGAAAAAAAAGAGAAAAAATGAAGGTTAGTTTCTGAGTGAAGGAAGGGGAGAAAAGGGGATTTTGCAGCAGTTTTTTCTCATGGAATTTTAGCAGAATTTCTGAGTTCTGAAGGAAAACAGCAGTGAATATTTTTAGACAAGGGCATGAGGTCTTCAAGAGACTTCAAGAGGTAACATTTTGACAATAAAACTATTTCTTGAAGGCTAAAAAATGTTTTGGCCACCTTTTGATAGAAAAATTTTTATAGGTGGCCAACAGTAGGGAGCCCACAAAAGCATCTCAAGATAAGTATCTCATCTCCTCTATTTATCTTCATAAAATTATTTAATATTTTGATTATATTAAAAATTAATCACTTCTCTACCTCTATTCCTTGTCTAGGAATCAATCTCTTGGATGTTCAAGAATCATGGAGAAGGCATAAAGGATCAAATAAGAAGGTCAGACAAGTTAAAATTTTTGTCAAAGAATTAAAGGTATGTATTGAAATATAAAATATTATTACTCTCTTTGAAATATCCATCTATATGTTACTAATGGTTGTTATGTCTAGCTCTGAATCCTAAAAGGATTTTTGTTTGGGATGATTCATCACCTGATGAGTCCACCCACCTTATACGCCTCTTATTTCTTATATAAATAGAACCTTAAGGAGGTTATTTAGAAAACCCTAACCAAAGGGTATGTTGATAATGTGTGTAACTCTAAACCTATTTAGGGATATTTGTGAAGAAGTTGCTATTTGATAATGTTGATTTTGGGATTTTGATATGATCATGGAAGCTCTAGACTTGATTGAGCTAAAATGATGTTGTTTGAAATCGTGAACCTCTCAAGTCTGATATAATACGAGTTTTCTTTGAAAATGAACCAGAACCATAGGTTTTGGTTAAGTCTACACGTAAAATCCTTGATATGAAAAGTCCAGCTAGGAGTGAAACCCTAGTTATATGTTTTATTGATTGAATCCCTAACCTAGTCTAGGACAATATATATGTATAATGTATTAATGTTTACTAACATATTATGTGCTTATAATGGTGATATCCTAGATATGTGTATGGTCCTAAGAATCTAGGGTTTGGAAGCAAACCTTAGTCAAAAGGATCTAAGATGATGATTGAAAAGTATAGGGTCTATAAATAAATCCTAGTAATGATTAAATTCTCTAGTAGGTATATTCATCTGAATCTATATATTGTGTGCTGAGAATTTATAAATGAAAAATATAGGGTTTACATTGAACCCTAGTGAAATTTACTCATGATGTTTTTATTGAATTATAGAATTTACATTAAACCCTAGTACAAGCTCTTCATGATATGTTTTGATAATTGATTTGAAATCTAGAGTATGAAACTAGCTCTAGTGAAATTTGATCATGACAATGTCTATGTTGTGATTAATCTTGATTGACTCTTTTATGAAATCTAGGATTTGTATGAATCCTTAGTGGGAAGTCTAACATTTGAATTCTAAATTTTTTTAGATATCTTGTAGATATATATTGCTTCTAGGGTTTACTAAATGTTGTAGCAAGGTATATTATATCTTTGAAATAAAAATTGAAACCCTAGATAGAATGAAATACATTGTGAAGTAGTCTAGGGTTTATGATAACAAGTCCCTAGCAAAAATGTTGAAGAATATATGTCTCTTGTCTAGGTATTTGATATGTATAAAGTTGAAAATGATTATGTGGTTCTGATATGGCTAAATTTATGCTTCTATATTTCTGGTTGTACTTGTTGTCCAAAGTTGTGCAGGTACATCATAAAGATGAGAAGTTGATAAGTATGACGAGAATGATGGAATCCATGAAAGATTCTCCAACACCTAAAGGAAGAAGTTGATCTACCTAGATTAAGAGGGAGCCTGCATAAAATAAGAAATGGTTATGGTTCTCTAATTCATGCATCATACATTAGACCAAGACTAAAAACCGTAAGTCTTAGTGAGGACCGTCAGTAAGAATCATAGTCATGATTGGAGAATGATTTGATACAGCTATAAGAAGGAAAGTAGGATCTCATTGAATAATATGTTGGTACATGAAAAGTAGGAAAGGTTAGTGTATGGGGAATATTCTTTCAAAGATTCTATTGATAGTCCTACTAGAATTAGTTTAAGGGAAACATCGAAGCCTCGAGATTTGTTTTTATTATACATTTGAAATTCTTGATGATTGGGGCTTGTGATTGCACACGTGAATCTCTCGAAGGATTTGATAGCATGCTAGTTACAAATCAATTTGATTTGGAGAGACTGATTGTCCTTTATCTTTTGGATCAAGGTGTGATGAGGCTTTGTGAGTGAAGCATTGCCTAGAAATACATCAGGCTGACACTTTGTGTTGATATCTGGTTGGGAGAGTGACATTTAGTGCATGTGCACCTAGTTCCTTGGGTTGATGGTTAGCAATTAAGCCCTATGGTACCTATATAGGTTGAAATATTTCGTACGTCTTAGTCCTACTTGGATAGATTGCCTTGGTCATAAATCTATTCCATCACATTGTGGTACCTAAACTATTGAGTGACCAACTGATAGAGTTCCCTGGTCGAAATATATTCCTTGACATTTAAGTGTCTAAAAATTATACATAGTTAATATAGTTGATATCTAGCTTGTACTATTGAATTATGAATACCTCCCTAGTTAAGAGGGATTGTTGAAGAATGTAACTAGCTTCGGTCTTCCTAAATTGTACTTGAGTCAATACTTTTGGTACTTATCAAAAGAATAAAGAAAATAATTTTATATTATTATTAAATGACTTATTAAAGCATGGGTTTCATGCTTGGGTCATATTTATTTTAATTCAAAGTCCCTATTGTGGACTTCTAGGTTTTATTCTGAGTCTATAGGATTATTGCAGATTTAAATTGATCCATATTGGGATTTTGAATCATGAATATAGGTCAAGTATTGAGTAAAATATGATTTATGAAGCCTCCACACCAAGTTAGCCTATGGCCTAGGAATTCAAGCTCATATCAAGCCTCTATATACAGTGGAATCGAAATCACTTGGAACCATCTCACTGCAACACAAAATTCGATCTGGAAGCTGCAACAAGAGAAATTTGAGAAGTGAAGGAGAAGGAATTTCTGGATTCAGGTTTGGATACACTTGTAGAGTTGAATAAAATCAAAATTTTGGCACCACTCTCTCTGCATTTCAAGTTATATTTTGGAGATAAAATTTCTCTAAGTTTTATCACAACAGTTGTTGCATCAGGTGTTGCTGCCAGGAGAAGACGAAGTCGAAGTTTATTTTGTTGAATGTTATTTCTTGGATAATTTTAATTGCACCTAAATCGAAGTCCATGAAGCGAGATCAAAGTCTCTACCTTAAGATCAAAGTGTCAAGTAGAAAGGTTGAAGTTCCAGGTTGAAGACACTACATCATAATGTTGATACGGTTGCTGTTGTTGCCAGATTCAAGAAGGATCACAACAAAGGCTGAATTGGTGTGGAGGAAGTTTGGGTCAATGTTATAGGTCAATTTGGGCATCATCCCACATGACCTGTTCAAACTCGAAATCATCCCCAGGACCAATGAAATAGGGTCTATCATCCCCTATCATTTCAGTTACTACATGCCCTAAGACAAGAACAAACCATCCATGACTTCTATTGCAATATTTCCAAGGTTTGAAGTATATTTTATATCACTTATGACCTCACCAACGACGCCTCTCAAGGGACTAACTATGTTTCATATGCAACTTCCTTCATTCAAGGGTGCACTGCAATGCACTTCGTGACATTCATGAGTGAGTTGGTAAAATGGGAGTGAAATTCTCATTGTTATGGAATCTCCGCATGGGTAGTGCCTTATAGAAGTGTCCATACGAGTCAAACTTTGAATCCAAGTGTCCATCTAATACCTCTGATCTTGGGAACATGTCTTTCCTATTATTAGAAATACATTGATTGAGAAACTACCATTAGTTTCCCTATAAATTGAGCACAGATCCTAGCTCTAGGAAGGAAGAATTTTGGTAAAGAAATGTTGTTGGATTCTCAATTGAGAGAGTGAAAGAAGTGATATGTTGTTGGTGAGATGTTGATTGTGATGAGGCTGGGATGAAGCTGGAGTTGGTGACATCAAATCGATCATTGGTTGTAACCTCCCCCTTCTACTCTTTAATAAATATTGTTGTTCATTTTCTCATATATGTATATGTTTATGGTTCTATTTCTCATGCTATGGATTCTTAACTGATATATATGTTTCATGTTCAATCGATTTAACTGATTAAGATAAATAGGCATCTGTATATTGCAATCTCTTTGCTGTTAAGTGTTTATACTTTTAGGAACTAGTCTGGCGATCTAAGTTGGATTGGAAGCTACAGAAAAGGAAATTGAAGGAGAATAGGAAGCACTTGGATCACAATTAGGTCCTTCTATATTTTTGTGTGTCTATTTACTCTTAGAGAAATTGATTGCAAAGTCTTTGATATGTTGCTCTAAATGCATAACACCACATTTAGGGAATTTTGTTTATCCGTAGATCATAATTCTGCATAACAAATTGGTGACTCTGCTGGGGAGTTTCCCTTCATTACTGGGAATTTTTCCTCTGCTTATCCACCAAGTAGCATCTACTATCAATTATTAGACTTTTGAATCAAATAATTGCATTAGAAGTGTGTTTAGTAGCTTGAATTTTCAATCTCTGTTGCACTCAACACATCGTTGGTCAAGACATAGTGTATTGTCTCCCACTCAGGGGTGCTTTGCAACACACTGTCTTCCCTTAGAGACTACGTTGCCCCCTTAGCCAACCAAATTCCCCTTTGAATTTTTCATTGCCATCATACTCAGCCATTTGTTTGTTGTGTTTTTAATTGTCTGATACCTCATGGAAACCAGTGAATTTTCTTGATTCTTACTCCTTTGAAAAGTAAGTTTGTTCAATATTTCTTTAAGTATTTTTCTTTACCATTGACAAAGAAAATTAAAAGTATTTTATTTCTGCATTAGACCCATTTGTTTTCGTAAATGAAATTGTAGTTAAATTCCTCGTTTCTTGTAGGAAAAATTGTAGTTCCATTCTTCGTTTTCCTAAAAGAGAAATTGTTGTTAAATTCATCGTTTGTCAAAGAAGAAAGCATTTGTTTTTTGTTGATTTGATGCATATAGTTTCATTTTTTCATTCATATTAAGGGGATTGAAAACAAAAACCTGCATTTTCATATAGTGAATTGTTTGTTTTGCATAGGAACAAGTTAGGAAAGTTGCATATTAGTTTGTTCTCTTTGTTGTTTGCTCTCAAAATGGGTTGCTCTTTCCCTTTAGTAATTAGGATTTTGATTGAAAAAGCTAAAATTGAAATTTTTTCTTATCATATTAGTTTTCATTTTAGGAATTTCCATCACATCATCACGGTGAACCTCAAAAGGAAAATTGATAAACAAGATCAACTTAAAATTTACATCAATTTACCTAAAAAAGCATTGGAACCATAACGATAAAATTTAGAAGGTATAGGCTAGAGACGTGTGATGGCATCGTTAAACATAGCAGTTGTTGTTAATTTTCTGCGATAGATTCCGAGTGTGATACCTCACTCCATGTGCGTAAGTATATTGGAGCTCGTCCACGTACCTTCGGGTATATAGGGCAGTGTTCTAGTATGAAAAGTATAAAGGGGTGCTTTCACTATGCGGTTTTGCATTAGACATCGCTAATACAGACTTGGGCCTCCACGTACCTTCAGGTATATTTGGGAGGAAAAATTTAGGTTTCTATCCATCCATAGTGAATCGAGTCTGCCACCTTGTAAATTGTGATACACCGAACACAACATTCAGGGAGATTTCCTGCCTGTACTTCTTGGTTCGCTAGGAGGTATTCTACAGTTCACAGTTACTTGGTAAACCTTTTGCCTAGAATTACCCTTTTATTTGTTTATGTGTTTTTGGTCATAAAATTAATCATTCATTGTGGAAGAAGAACATCCCTTTCCCCGTCATTCGCGTAGAATAACACTGAAACCACCTTTACCACCAGAAGCCACTTTTGGTCGGCGAACATGACATCGCTCTACCGAAACTAGTACTATCAATATGATCTGAAATTGTGAGAACAAAGTATTTCTCATACAGAGATTGACTGTAGGGGCATTCACCGGATATTTCACCTTTCAAAGAAAGGATGAATCCGGAGGCTACCTGGCCCTTCTACAGACTCTGCCTAAAGAAATAAAATGTAATCACTGAGATCCGATCAATGAAAGTATTTGTTTTAAGTGCAAAGTATTCATTGATCCAACTTTAATGTGTGAATAGGCAAGTATACATATTCTGTAAATGAAGTGTAGTGGTTTGAAGATGAACTAACAAGTTTTGTTCATTGTTTAAACCTGCTTGGGAAATTTAGCTTATAAAAATTTACTGTTTAAAAGAGCAGAATCTGAAAATATGCAGCAAAATTATACAGTATGACAGCAAATAATTGTTTAAGCGGTTCACCCCTCTTGGGCTACCTCCGTTGGGTCCAAAAGCCTCTAATTAGGCTTTTTCCTCTTTGATTAAATGCTAAAAATGTGAATAAAACTGTATAGAAGCCTCAAATGGAAAAATACACTGCAAAAATAGATTCAGAAGGCTCAAATCAGTAGAAAATGACTAAACAAACACCTCCATTGGATGAAGGTAGTCCAAAACAGCTCTTCTTCCCTTAGGCCCTGGTGGCTCCACGACCAAAAATGCTGATAAATTCTCTGTTAGAGCACCTTGATGGCTTTTAAAACACTTCCAACAGCTTCAGAATGATCTCTACACCCAAAATAAATAAAAAATTCGTATCAAAAGGCCTCTCCTAGCCAAAGTTATGGCTAACTGAAGTTTGCCCTTCAAAAGCTCCACTAATTGTGGAGAACTGGAGTTAACTCCAGTTAAAAACAGCAACTGCACCAAATTTGGCGGGCGTGCTCCAAAAATGTTGGCAACATTTAATGTGACTGTTTGAACAATCCCGCATTCACATGCGTCGGAACCGCTGGGCCAAACGGTTTTTGAAACTGTGGCATTAACATATTGTAACGTCCGCATTTAAACGGGGCATTTATTATAACCATTTGCAAACGGTTAAATCTGTTGTTTAACTCCGCTCCACCACATTTGAATCACGTGTTTTATACCCACGTGTTAAAGCTTCAACCATTCGTTATCCCTTTTAAACATTCGCCATAAAAACCTTTGCCATATGGGTTTTAAACCTTTTTATAAAATTTCGAATTTGGTTTTAATACATAGTGTGGTTTTAATATTTTAGATTTTTAATAAAGTTTAATTAAAATTTAAAATTAATTGAAACATATAATTAATTAATATAATATATGATTAATCAAATCATATAAAATATTAAAAACTATATAGTTTAATTAATTTATTAAACTTTAATAAAAAAATAAAATTATTCCAACACATAGTATTAAAAAGAAATTTCCCTTCAAAATTGAAGGTTATTGGGCGATTTCAAAATGCAATATCTCCTCCATACGTTAACGGATTTGAGTGTCGTTCACGGCGTTTGGATCGTATTGCCGAGCTCTTTCCAGTCGATCTATTTTGGAGCAATTCTGAGCAACTTCATTTTTGAGCATTTTTCTACAAGAGACTTGATCTCCTAATCACAATACCTCTAGTGCGACATCATCCTCACATATACCAAAGTTGGTACAAGTTGTTTCTACAAATCCTGGTTCAGCTACTATTGTCAAGATGGAGTCCTCACAGCTACCCGTGGTCACGATCCATCCAATAAGTGAGACCATACCTCCTGAACCCGACGTTGTTTAGCTGGAAGTTGATCCAGAGTTCCTGTCTCTTTTTTCCATAACATCTGAATCCTGAAGTTGAACGACCGGAAGTTGTTCTTGTATCGATCGCCCCACAATCTATTGTAGCCATTAAGACTCCCATATTGCGCAGTCAACCTCCTGAAGTATACTTTGGGCCTGACGGAGAAATCCTTCCACCTAGTATAATTTTGATTAAAGAAATACCACAAAACGAATCAACTTTAACTCCAACTCATTTTAGGGTGGAGCTTTACCTGTATGAGTATTTTCCTCAATCACCTGCCTCTGGTTTTTTTTACCATGTTTCTATTAGAGTTCCCGTAGATCCAATAGGGTATACATTTGGTCGAAAAACCATGTCTGAGCCAACATCCTCGGCTGAACCATCTATTCCAATTGTGACAAAACCTTCTCTCGCTACCCCGTCGATGTTCACGACTTCACCAGAGTCACATTTATATGGTGGCCCTTCCGTCCCACCTAGTTACCAATCTTTATCTAGAACCTTCTCTGGTGCATCCTCACACCCATGGACTTCACCAATGTCATCGTCTGGTATTCTAACTAGTAAATCTATAGTGAGTACTAAACGACTTGATCCTATATACACATCATGAGGGAGATATCAAGCTGGTCCATCTAGGTATATTCCATCCAGTACAATTTCAATTGGACTCCCTGCATTTGGAGAATAATATTTTCCATCTTATTATACTCCTCATGCTGGGGGGAAACCTATGGTCACCCACTTTGACAATACTTTGTCATTATTTGGTCATCCTAATGTTGGAATGAATGTTTGTCAATGGCAGCCCACTACGCCTATCCAACCACAAATGGTTGTACACTCGTATCAACCGGTTCAACCTGTTACACCCACATCAAATCCACTTGTTAATACATCTTTACCCCTTTTATAGACTCAAACTATTGTACCTCAATCGTCTCAGGCAGGTCCTTCAACCCAATACCCTCAAGTATTGGGCCCTCAGACTCCAACTCCTTCGGCTGGTTTACAACAACCACCTGTATTCGGAACCATTTATTCACAAGATGTAATACCATATTATGGGATGTTGCAGCCACAACCAAGTCATACCTATCCTCAACCAAATCCTAGCTATCCTAGTTTGGGTTATAACATTGGTGGATAGACCCCTTGGTAGCCACAAGCACAAATTCCACAACCTTCATTTCAACAACGTATCCAGGTTTTGGTCAACATAATCCTCGAGCGCTTGCCTATCAAAACAACCCCTATCTAGGTTACCAGCAACAGATTCCTTATTTTGGTGCTCAAAGGCCTGTTGCCTAAGCAATTCCATCATACCCTAGCTATGCTCAACCCGACCTCAATCACCAGTTTCCCTTTATTGAAACTTTAGAATTACCATACTTAAATTGGCTCACCAATTATCCAATCAACTATGCTCTTTTATGGTCGGTGATGCCTCATAAATTACCCTCGGATATTCCTAAGTTCAATGGAAACCCTGTGGAAGACCCGTAAACGCATGTTATAACTAATCATTTGTGGTGAACATCAAACTCCTTAAATGATGACTCTGTTAGACTATGTATTTTCTAGTGCACGCTCATTGGTCTGACTGCACAATGAGGATGGTTCTTTTATTGTGTCAACCTTGTTAAAAAATGAAACAGGTGATGAGGATGGTTCTTTTACTGTGTCAACCTCGTTAAAAAATGAATCAGGTGATGAGGATAGTTCTTTTCCTGTGTCAACCTCGTTAAAAAATGAAACAAACCTTGAGGATAGTTCTTTTACTTTGTCAACCTCATTAAAAAAATGAAACATGCCATGATCATAGTTCTTTTCCTGTGTCAAACTCGTTAAAAAATGAAACAAATCCTCCCCTATAATGAACCTTCATTCCATCTAGCTATTAGTAACCATTAGTCTATTTAGGTGAATGAAATGAAGCTTGGGGGACATCTGCTCTTACAGGGGGAATTCGACATGTGCTCTTGCAGGGGGAATTCGACATGTGCTCTTGCAGGGGGCATTCAAAAAATTCTAACCTATTGCACCCAATCAACAACTGAAGTTCGGGGGAAAAAACAGGTTCAAAACTCCAAAATGCAAATGGTAACTTTCAAATGGTAAAAATGAATAGTAAAAGTATTTTAATTAGTCATTTGATTATTTGCAAATCATATTTATTGGTGTGACTATGGTTTTATTCAATTTTTATCATGAAACATGTATTTTTAATCCATTTTATGTTGTTATGAACAGGTTTTCAACTGATATAGCAGATTAATTCGTGCACATTTATTCCAAGAATGATTTGACCACAAAGCATACTTTTATCCTTATTTTTCAAGCTTTGATAAAAACGAAAAAGGACTTGAAGCGCACGTTTATCTCTTTTTCAAGCTTCGATAACAATGAAAAAGGAACCCCTTGATCCTTTTTTAGCTCTTTTCAGACTCCGATAATGTGAAAAATATTTCTGAGCACTTGTATTTTTTAGCTCATAAAAGTAAATGGATTGATATCTACTTGGTATAAGTTTAACCCTTTTCTGGACTGAGATAATTTATTTACGAAAAAGGAAAACCTTAGTCGAACATGGCTAGGAGGTTCTCTCAAATATCATTTTACACTTTTTCGTATCTAGGTGACAACTTTACGAAAAATTACTTATGGAGTTTTATTTTATCCTCTATTTCAAACTCTCTAAATATGAAAAAGGATCGGGTTTTCACTGTAATTAAGCTCATTAAAACATAAATAGCGATGGGATTGTCTATCATGGCAAGTGTTACACCATTTTTTGGTCATCTAACCTATTATCATTAGATGGACCCAAGTACACCATGTAAGACCAATTTTACCCTAAGTAAAATTGCTTTCATTATGTGAAATAACTTAGTAAAACACCTTTATTAAGTTGTTTATGGTCTAAACAGGAAACCCCAAAAGAAAATAATAAAAAAATCTATATTTGTTTATATTTCCTCAAGGAATAATTAGTTAAACATCAATTTAATTATTATTCATGGTCATATTTAACTAGGAATATTATTTAAATAAGGATTAAATAACTTATTCCTAGGAAATAATCAACCAAAAAATGGTGTAACAGATTTCCCCCCAGCGTACGAGTGTTAGGAGCAAATCGTATGACCGAAGTACATTGTAAGAAGTCAATCACTAGACATCAAGAGGGAAGTCAGAGAGAGAAATGTAAGGTAGTCTAATGTGCTAAAGGACTAGACCCTGAGGAGACGAGACTTACAGGTGAAACAAGTCTCTAGTTTATGAGATGGTACTTGTGCTAAAGGTGGCGGGGGAGGCATACCTATGCCCACCGAGACAAAGTAAAAAAGAATAGCGTGTCCAGTAAACAAGGAACCGAACTATAAAGTAAATGTTAGCATAAACACGAGCCAGAAAAATAGAATGATGAATCCCACATACATGTTGTGCCGGGGATAACAGCCAGGATTTATACAATTAAATCTCAGTACATGAGATACAAATACAACCCAGATGCCCCATATAAATGGGGAATGGCTCGCAAAATCCAACTGATACATGCAAATCAAAAAGGCGCTGCAAGTGGCTAAGGCCGACATCATCAAATATAAGGAGCTACATCAAAGGCTGAAATGAAGAGGTCATCCGGGCATGTGGGGGGCTACCTGCAGGGCCACCCCCTCATGAGGGTTGAGACATCTCACACACACCCAGGAATCACCAATAGCTACCGCTACATCACTGGACCATCAAGCATACGGATCTCGATCATGCTGAAAGGAGCTAGAGTTGAGAAACAATCAAGTCAAAGGGTAATGAGAAATCCCTTTGCCTGATCTGAGGCACCAAACAAGTGTAGGAGCTGGAACCAAGGTACACCACCCTCTAGACCTGTCTTCTGGAGTGAATGAGTTGATGTCGACAGAAGGAGGTCTGCCATAGGTGAGGCAATAAGGGATCCCAAACTAAGGCATGAGAGAAAATAGTAGAGCGACTAACAGACAGACACTAATGATGATGATGAAATGGGGGATACTGAGTAGCGGATGGAAAACTTCCCTTGTTAGAGCATAAAGGGCATGAATGACTTGGAAGCGACTAACAAAATATTATGAGGGATAGGGGACAAGGGGACTGAAGGCCATAATGTGCGACACAGGAGAGGGACCAAGTAATGAAAGATGGAGCCGGACTATAGCGGGATACAAATGGACTCGGGATAGACTCCATGAATGCGATGATGACTCAACTTGGATGCTCTAAACAAGGGCGACTCAATGGTGCTGCCACACATTAAAGGTCAAATGGGGGACCATAAAAAACATTAGTACAATAGGGTATCTCATGATGAAAATCAACACGAACAAGGACAAGTAAGGAGGCAAAGTGGTGCCCCAAATACAAGTGTTGTAAGTGAGGAAATCTGATTTGGAGGAGAGGTGAAGAGACCCTTTGTGGACAAAATGTGTCCTGGTGAAGTATCAAAACATGAAAAACTAATAGATACCCATTTAAGTGCTCGGTGAGAGCTTTCCAACGGTGCAAACGGTGTGTCAAACGGGGCTACAGTTTGGTCGCAGCGGGTGAAAGAAAAAGAAGGGGTTTCTCTTCAAATAAGGCATTTTCCCTCCAAATACATTCATTTGCTTGTGTAACTGTGGTGAATGTGGAGAGGAGAGAAGGCCTTAAATCTTGCGGCGATCGTAGCGGACAAACCGACCATTGGAATCGAGATCCGTCAGTTGCAGGTAAGAGGTCTAATCCTACTCTTTTTTTTTTATGGATTAAAAGTTCAGATTAGGGTCCCAAATCTCAGGAACAGCCCCTACCTCATCTTTATGGCCGGGTCACACTTTTTGGGGCAAAAAATGTGACCTGGGAAGCAGGTTTGGGCCTGAAAAGTGTGACTTGTCCCAGGATTTGGCCAAAAAGTGTGACCTGTTAGAGGGAGGTGATTGTAGTGCTATTGTGGGCTGAGATTCAGGTTTTGTGTAATTGAATGCAGTTTTTCCTATCTGTATACTGACAAAGATGATGGTTTTGTGCAGATATGGAAGATATATAGATCAAGTGGAGAGAGAGAGACCTAGGTACATTACGGTCAGAAATCTAAGCGGATCAGGGTGTCCATCGTGCATTGGTCAGGTTTGGGGTTCTGAAATTTGTGGAGAACCCTCTGATGAGAGCTGGGGAGCCCTTGTTGGCCTGGATTGTCAGTTATTGGGATCCAAATCATGAGGTCTTTGTAGCGCATGGGCACAGGATTGAGTTGAAAGTTCAGGATCTGCATTTTTTGACTGGTCTCCCACCATTAGGGATGGTGGGAAATACACAGCCAGTGTTACCGCGGGGGCGTAACATCATGGAGTTCGTAGAGCAACATTGTCGACCAGGTGTCTGAGTCAAAGGGACTCAGATATCGATTGGGGATATAGAGAGGTTGGAGACCCGTGCAGTGGTAGCATCAGTGTTTCGGATCCTGGGAAGCCAGGCGCTCCATCACATCACTGGAGGGCAGATGATGATTGTAGAAAGTGTGTTGAGTGGGACCTACTATGGGTGGGCCCGGATGATGACGGTGTTGTTGAAACGATAGCTGTCACTTTGTAAGCGGCAAGTGAACCATGATTGTGCGTATAGGACTGTATTGTGCTCCTTCTTTTTTGAGAAGATCCCGACCTTGCGACCTCGTGTACAGCTACCTGATGGGGGTCTGAGAGAACCCAGGATGCATCGGTGGGGGCGACTACTGTGCAGAGGAGGAGGAGGGGAGGTCAGATGGGTATTCTGACCAGAGTTCTTCGCCCATTGGGATCAAATGCCATTGTACATAGATGACTATCCTTACAGTGGGATGAGTTATTGGGGAGATCCGGACTTTCCGCTTCCGCCTGGTCGAGTATGGGGACCTGATGGTAAGTGACAAGTAACTAATATGTTATGTGCATGTTAAAGTTTGTGAATAGTATTTATGGTACTTATCTTCATATTTTTTGTATGCAGATAGAGCTCTGGTGAAACCGACCGAATGTATGGGATGACCTGCAGTAGCAGGAACTATAGGTGCTAGTGGATCAAGAACGGCACAGAACGAGGATATGACTGCTCTGTTGGAGGACATTCGTCATAGATGTGAGGGGCTGCTGACCGGTGTTTTGGAGTGGGGTTGGCAGGACTTAGACGACTAGTACATAGAGCTATGTATTGGGCTACCCTTGGAGTGGCAAGGTATCATGCGGCACATGGTGATGGCTGGTCAGACTGTGCGTGATCTCCGAGCTGCGGGAGCAGAGCCATTGGCTCGAGACCCTCCAGAAAGTGATTAGATGTAGGGCAGGTGGTGCCCCCCAGTGTGTATGTGGGGGCAAGTGGTGCCCCCCAGTTTTTGAGTTTTGTTTTTTGTAACATGCTATGGGCATGTCATATGTTTCAGAGTAGATGGATTCTAAAAACATGTTATATGATATATATTATGTATATGCATTGTGTTGATGATTTGAAATGTTATTGTCTTGTGTGTGATAAATGTCATTCTAGAACATGGTTTGTAATTCTATCTACGTAGTGATTTTGAATTCTAAGTACATGGTTGAAAGTAATGAATCTAAACTCACGTATCAAAATTTTCACTCGTAAATATCGTCTAAATAGGATAGGGTTTTGTACACGATAGACACCACTGAGTTGTAAGACAAGAAGCAGAGAATCTAAACGAACATGCAGATGGAGGATGCGATGAGAGAGGGCATCGACTAAAAGGCCACATAATGCATCATATTCGGCCTGATTATTGGTGGCATTACCAATGCAGACCCCATTAGAAATAATGAGGGTATGCAAGGGGGTAAAGATGGCCCAAGATGCCGAGGCGAGATTCCGGGAATAGCGACTTGCCCCATCGGCATAGCCAATATTATCAAATTTAACTAGGAATATTATTTATATAAGGATTAAATAACTTATTCCTAGGAAATAATCAAATGAATAAGGATTTATTTAATTGATTTCCTTGTTTTGGGTTAAATATGACCAGGAATAATAATTAAATTGATTTTTAACTAATTATTCCTTGTGGAAATATAAACAAATATAGATTTTTTTATTATTTCCTTTTGGGGTTTCCTGTTTAGACCATTAAAAACTTAATAAATGTGTTTTACTAAGTTATTTCACATAGTGAAAGCAATTTTACTTAGGGTAAAATTGGTCTTACATGGTGTACTTGGGTCCATCTAATGATAATAGGTTAGATGACCAAAAAATGGTGTAACAGTAAGAATCGAATTTCATTCATCGCTGGACTCGTTATATTATTGAATAGCGATACATTATTCACCCAAAGGGTTGAATTATAGATCAAGCATATGTTATCCCCCTCAACCTTGTTAAAAAATAAAGAGGTATTGGTCGACAAATGACTGGGGAAAATTAAAGTGAACAGAACTTTTAAGGTAGCAGGTCGCTCTTGAACATGACACTTCACTCCATCATCGTGACTGTTGTTGAAGATTGCAACAAGAAACAATGAAGGAGGCATCCTGAAACATCATCCTTGATCCTAGTTGGAAAATAATCACCTAAACTAGGTGGGGCCCACACAGGTGATTTTTGGCGCAAAGTCTATTTTTAGACATGTCGATCATATTCTATGAGTTGCAGGATGCTATTTGTGGATGGTTGGTCATGTTGGAAAAATAGATGGACTTCTATTTTTAGACATATTGGGTAGAATCTATTTTTAGATTGCCAGTCTAAAAATAGATATGTCGAATATTATTAGCTCTTAATAATATTTGGACTCTAAACATTATCTTATTCTCTTTGAGCACTTCAAATATGCATGCATGGCACAGAGCTAAGAAGAAATCATGCTTGGGTTCTCACAGGTTTACCTGAGCTATTGCATGAGGATCACGAGAACTCACGTATTAGTAGTTTGGTGGAGTCAGAGAAGTAGTTGGTGGAGTTGTGTCTGGGCTTTAACCCGCTAGGACACAGTTGAGCTAGTTGTATCTAGTCTAACTAATTGATACACTAGTGAGAGTGGTGTGAATTAATTAATAATTAATTCACTAAATAATAACTCATTAATCAACTGAATAATACATCAGTTAACTACAGTGCATGGACAATTTTAGTGGAGACCAGTGGAGAGGTAGGTGAAAGAGCAAGTGTGACTATCAGTTATGACTATAGTGTTGCATTGTTTGCACCACACATTCATTGGAGATGAAAATGAGGATTGTGCAGTCAATATAGGGTGGATTCGAGTTCATTCAGAGCCATTCTTCAGCAGGTATTGCGTAGTAGAGGCAGGCTAGAGGCTAGCAAAGATCAGTGCATGGATTTGCAATATTGGGCCTGATTAGTGTGTAGCGATTGGATTGTACTAAGAGCTTGTGATAAGCTTTGTATGAGGATTGTTACATGATCTCTATGACATATATTATATACAGATAGCTGGGGTTTTCAGCTTCAGGCTTTCCCGTTAAACAATTGTTTTAATGTGTGTGAATTTTTATGGTTTCATGTGTGCTTTGCAATTGATTTAAATTTCTGCATGTGATGATCAATGGTGGAATAGATTTTGTACTGTGCATGAAGTTAAAATAGTGTGTGATCAGGAGAATCTTGGACATATGCATGTTTAGTGCATATAATTTCTACAGCTGTTTGGGTTGGGTAATCTTCTTGATGGTTCATTCATACCTATGGTTCATCATACCTTCACTTCGGTTTTGGGTCAATGCTACCAACTCATCTCAGTGTCGCCGATATGTTCAAGAGAAGTCATCCAGTGAATACTCATCCTTCTACAATACTCATGAACCTTAATTCTCATGACAGTCATCCCTGAACATTGCTATATCAAGTCACATTTTTTCTCTGAAATCAGTAACTCTCGTTTCGCGATAAAGTGGCTTCTTGTCAACATCAAATCACCATCCAAGAATTTTACTTAGAAACATCATCTTCTAGTACCATGAGGCTTGTTACAGCATCGTCAAGATCCTTGCTTGCGGAATTTTGACCGAAATATTTTATTTGGCATTCGACATCAAAACATCTATTCACGCATTATGAAATGTACCGCGGTACCTTGAGGGCCATTAACATCAATGGTGGTTCTCCCGCATTTTTTAACAGCTCATATCATTGGCTGGTAATCAAATGATGTCTTACCATGTTCGACTAAAAATCATATATTCACATGGCTATAATTGTACCTGAATGATCAAGTGAACGGGATAAGAAGACCCTGGATCTTGTTTTAGCCATCTGGGCTGCAATTTCAGGATTGTTGTACACATCATCTATACGGTGACCTTACATACAGATCATCATACGAACATGGGCCTATATCTGTAGGCATGTCTGTATTGGGCAACATTCCAATGTAGATCACAACTTTCTGCACTATGTACATGTTATTAGATATTTTATGTGTTGAGCATGGGAATGCCTCCCTCACCAATTTGTGATCAAGATCAAAATATCATAATGTAATGTATTGAAAGACTGATGCAGGTCACCACTCTGCTTTAGTTCCAGCCCATCACATCGTAAAGCATCTCATTCAAAAAATATTGCTATTATTCTGACTTCATGCATTAGGGGGAAACTTTTATAGGTCAATTTGGGCATCATCCCCCATGAACTGGTCAAACTGGACAACATCCCTAGGACCACTGAAATATGGTCTATCGTCCCCTACCATTTCAATGGCTACATGCCCTAAGACAAGAACAAACCATTCATGACTTCTATTGCAAGATTTCAAGGTATGAAGTAAATTTTATATCACTTATGAGCTCACCAATGCTACCTCTCAAGGGACTAATTGCGTTTCATATGCAGCTCCCTCCATTATAGGGTGCACTACAATGCACTTCCTGACATTCAAGAGTGTGTTGGTCAAATGGGAGAAAAATTCTCATTATTCCAGAATCTCCACATGGCCAGTCCCTTCTAGAAGAGTCCATATGTGTCAAACTTTGAATCCAAGTGTCCATCTAACACCTCTAAGCTTGGGAACATGTCTTGCCTATTATTAGAAATTCATTGATTGAGAAACTACATCACTTGCCCTATAAATTGAGCACAGATCCTCGTGCTAGGAAGGAAGAATTTTGGTAAAGAAATGATGTTGGATTCTCAATTAAGAGAGTGAAAGAAGTGATATGCTACTGGTGAGATGTTGATTGTGATGAGGTTGGGATGAAGTTGGAGCTAGTGACATCAAATCGATCATTGGTTGTAACCTCCCCCTTCTACTCTTTATTAAATATTGTTGCTCATTTTCTCATATATGTATCTGTTTATGGTTCTATTTCTCATGCAATGGATTCTTAACTGATATATATGTTTCATGTTCAATCAATTTAACTGATTAAGATAAATAGGCATATGTATATTATAATATCTTTGTTTTTTAGCGTTTATACTTGCAGGAGCTAGTCTGGCGATCTAAGCTGGATTGGAAGCTACATTAAAAGCAATATAAGGAGAATAGGAAGCGCTTGGATCACAAATAGGTCCTTCTATCTTTCTGTGTGTCTATTTACTCTTAGAGAAATTGACTATGAAGTATTTGATCTATTTTTCTAAATGCATAATGTTAGTGTCCCGTGATTTGGCTGATTGGCAAGCAAAATGACAGTGTAACATCAAACCAATCTTTTGAGCCCAAGGACCTAGCCTTCCTAGACTCAGAGAGGGCTCTCTCTACTTTTGTAAGGGATATTTGTGTGTTTGCTTATTGTGTTATTATTTTAGGCTAGTTATGAAGTAGGTTTTTGGTTTTTAGGTTGTGAGGGATAAACTGATCAAAGACATAAGATAGGTAAAAATATGTCATATCAACTTTGCTATGGGGTCGAAAAGGTCAAGAAAGCTTTCAGATGGTGATACAAGGTTGTTGAAAGGCCGATTTGATTTGAGGTAAAATGGATCTTTGGGCAAAATGGAGTGAGCTGGACATTAAATTTGTGAATAAAAAAGGATTTTAAGCATAAAATAGTTTAATAGCTGACATAAACATGGTAGGGCAAACAATTAATCATGAGAATTGTAAATATAAACTGGTCAATACATAGAAATAAACATTCAAGCCATGCATAGAGATATATGACTCTCTAACTTTAGGAAATGGCTATCATACTTTGAGGAAATACATTTAAGAGAGACAAACAACTCAAATCACTATGTAGGAATGCCTAAACATAGTACTTCAAGCTATTGGGCACTTTGAAAACAATATTGCATAGTCTTAGGCAAAGGACAAGATTAGTACAAGACCTCCTTGGTTCAACAAATGACAATCTAATCAATCAAAGAGAGGTTTCATAGGTGGAGCTATGGCTAGCCATGAGTAAGTAGGGAATACCGTAAATCATACTTAGTATGCATAAAACCATAAATGAAACAAGCAAACAATATTTCTTGAGTTATTAAAGAGCAATCAAGGATTCTTTAACATGACTAAGAATGAAGAAAACATGGAAGCTATAAAGAAACAGGAAATTTGAGGTGCCTCCAAGGGCATGTCTCAAATCTATTCTCTAATCTCTTATAGCAAGCAAGAACATGGATTTATGAATGAAAACTAGGAAAAAAAATAGAGAGAGAGACACTATACCATTCTACCAAGTCATGGAATCCAACAACAATTCTCCTTCATCATCCAAGAACATCCAAGAAACTATCCAAAAGCATGAGACAAGTATTTCTTCCAAAGCTTATATGACCATATATTGCTTCTATTCATCAAGTTCAGCCTTGTTTACAATGAAAGCCTTTTGAATATATAGGAAAAAGTGAGGAAAACCTCTTAGTTCAACTTGCAATCTCATTGGCCTATCCAAAATATCTAATTTTGTCCTTGAGGCTTTGCAAAGCCCAAGGCACAAAATATCTAATAAAATATCTCAAAAATGCTAAAAAAGGGAAATATATTGACTTTTCATAACTTATCATGTACAAAAATATCTAAACGCACATGAAGAAAAGTCACTTTTGAAAGGTTCAATTTTTACAAAAATACTCAAAAAATACATCAGCAAAAGGTCCCCTGACTTGCCGGAAACTTTTGGAGGCCTTCCCGATGTCGAAACAAGGCTCATGATGGCTCGTTGGAAAGATATGAGTGTCTAATTTCTGAAAATGTTTATTTTTCTCCCAAATAAACAATGGAAGTCCTCCAAAAATAGATATGTGTGTAAAAAACCAAAAAATAGGCCTTGCTGATAAACGAGGCAGAGTGTTTTTCGCCATTTTGGGGGAGGAAATGATCTTCAATTGAATTGAAAATAGCTGAGTATGTGCCCCTGAAATTATGGCATCCAATGATACCATTTTCATCCTTTGAGGATGCCCCAAACTGAAATTGCGATGCCCATGAGTTTTGGCCAAAAACCCAAAAATGACAAAAAACCAAAATTTGTCGAATTTCGCCCAAACTTGGCGAGCATGACCCTCAAGGGTTTTCAGAAACATGTTGTGAAGATGAGGCCAAAATTTGGAGCCTTGAGGTGTCTTTCCTCAATTTTGGTGTCGGGCGCTTCCCTTTAGCCTCCTTGAGTTTTTCTTGAGCGGCTTTCAATTTCCGCTGGGCAAACTGATTAAGCTTTTTATAATGCCCGGTCATCCTCCGTTGAAGGTCCAAGTCTCTATTTTCCTTCTCCAATTTCTTCTCCAAGTGATCATTAACTCTCTCAAGCCATTCTTCCCTATTTTTCTTTATCTCTTGTTCGAACAATGTAGTGAGAGGGGTAGATTGGAGATGGGCATCTTCTTCTTCCTTTTGTTTCTCAAGGGCCTTTTTGAGCCCCATGGTTCTTGGCCTCTTTCGCCCGGGCTGATCTTCGCCTTTGCTCTCATCGAACTCACCCATGAGTTCTTCCAATCTCACTTGTGCTTTGGAAGCCTCCTTTTTGTGTTTTATGGCCCGTGTCTCATATACAACCATATGGACACTCATTTGTTTGTTTTGAATTTGCAAAAAGTGATTGAAGTTCCTAGCCCTCTCAAGATCAGTCCTCAAAGCATCAATTTGTTTTTCTCTATTGATCAAGATATTTTCTAGGATCCGGGCTTCATTGTCACTATCATCACTTTGGATTTGGATGATGTCGAATTCCCTTTCCTAGTTCATGACTGCCTTCTTCTTTCTCCTTTCCTTTGCTTTGGGTGACTCTTTTAGTCTTCCTCCTCTTGGGCAGCTCGACAATGGGCTTCTTGGGAAATTTTCCCTTGCTTCGGAGGGCCCTAGTCACATTTGGAGTTACAAGTCTAGGCACCCTTTTCTTTGATGTATGGGGCTTGGCCACTTACGGAGAAGAGAGCATGGCCCCTTGTCTAGGAGAGGTAGCTAGCACATGCTCCATTGGCTCTTTACCCTTGTCACTTTGTTCATCATTCTTGCCACTGTCTTGGATTTTTTCATGGATGCCTTGACTGTCCTTGTGCATTTATTTTGGAGGGCTATCCTCCTCACCGTGTTGCATCTTTTTACCATGCCTCTGTTCCTTTTTATGAGGCTATTGTTCATCAACATGAGGCTGCAAACTCTCACTGTGCTGCACATCTTTATCATGCCGCCCTTCATCATCTTCAGGCTGCTTAGTCTCATTGTGCTGCACCTGTTCATCATCATGGTGTTGTTCATCATTATGTCCTTTTTCATCATGCCCAGGAGTCTGTTGTTATGCCTTACTGTGATGCTGCTCATCATCATGTCCTTTTTCATCATGCCCTTCTTCCCCTTGTTGTTCTGTTTCACTATGATGCTGCTCATCATCATCTTCCTCATCATCCAATTGCTGCCCTGTTTCATCATGTTGTTGCTCATCATCACCTTCCTCCTCTTTCTAATGCTCTTCTTCCTCATCATGCTCTTTTGCTTGTTCTATGGTAAATTTGAGCTTCTTGGGAATAGGTTTGCTAGAAGAAGGCGAAGTATGGTGAGTAGAAGGTGAAGGAGATGTATGAAATGAAGGGACAGTGGCGAAATCTGGATGAGTGATGAAAGTATCCCAAGAGACCTCCTTCTTCTCAAGCTGATGAAGAATGATGACTTTGATGAGGGAGTGATGGAAGAGGTAGGTTGTCTGCTGAGAAGGAGGCTTTTTCTGAACAGTGGAGGCCATTTTCTCAATGCTTCTATGTAGAAATAAAGGGAGATTTAACAATTTGGCCCTCGTGAAATGCAGGAGCAATCGGATATGATAGGCATAGACTCGGTAGAATCTTCCCTCACAAGTGAAGTATTTCATGATGATCTTCATGAGGGGGGTGTTACTAGTCAATAGATTTGAGAAGGGGAAATAGATGGGCATGAATCTCTATTCTCAGGATTCATAAAAGGCTTGTATTCTTCTGAGTCCAGGTGGCTTTGTTTAAACCACTTCTCCCTGACATAAGGGATTTTAGTGGCCTTGGAGATGGACCTTGGAGAGAATTTGAAATCTAGGTCTGCCAGCTGAAAATGCTTCTCTTGAAACCTCAAAGCACAAAGGTGTGTTAAAGGGGAATAACTCTTCACCTCTTGCACTCTTTGGAAAAAATCTAGACACCCAACCTCATGGAAGTTAAAAAGGACCGATGGATGAGCATTCACTTCTTCAGTGGAAACAGGCTCAAATCTCTTGTGCAGGCCACTCCTACTGTCTTCCCCGGGAGGCATCTTGTTTTGAATGTTCTTTTCAATACCAAGCTGTCTCAAAAAGGCTCTTGAAATGTTTTTCTCAAGAACACACCTCTGTCCTCCCTTTTAGTCACTGTTTGACCAAGGCAACTGCTTCAAATGCTGTGTGAAATGGTTCTTTAACACCAACTTTCTGCTCCTTACAAATCACTGTTTTGTCTTCTTTTGTGCCAAACAACAAGTAGTTATCAAATAAAGTAGTACACAGTCAAATTGTTACTGTGTTTGGGTAAGGTCACAAGGATCCTTTGTGTTTTGGTATAAACAAGACAACCTTGTATTTAGACAAAGATAAAACACCCCTCCCAATCAAAAACACTCTTCTTGTATTCACTGTTTCTCATACATGGGTAGACAAAAACACCTTCAAATTGATTTAAAAGATTTTCACAACATACTTTGTTTCATGGAACAAAGGAGGTTGCACTAGGTTTCACTGTTTTTCCACACACAGAGGACTTTTGAAGTGATAAAGTATTTAGAATTATGACCATTTTTTTAAAATTAGGCTCACTGTTTTCACCTTGAGACTTCAAAAAAAATCTGCTTTTGTTTCCCTGTGGGCTATCACTGTTTGTCAAAGGTAGTAAGGGTCCTTTAAGATGGTTAAAACATTCACCCAACACTGCAAAAATGTGTAAAAACCATAGCAACAAAACACTCTGAGTTGGCTCAAAAATAATGCGCTTTAATCATTGTCTCTCTCTTGGCATTCTATATGACAAACTGTATTTTCAAAACCACCACTTAAAACACTGTTTAAATTGAGTTGAGACCCCCTAAGCACAAGAAAGGTGTCTCCAGCTTTGACAGGGACTTTGTCCCCTTAACCCTGACTTATTTCATAGTTTTTATATGATGAAATGATTTTTAGAACAACTATTTCTTTTTGGAGAAAAACACAGCAAACCTCCCTTTCAAAAATCGAAAATTACCATGAGCAGAAGTGGAATACCTCGAAGAAACGCTTAGAAAACTTGTTTAATTGATTGGGCATCTTTGAAGGTGTTTTTGGAGGTTTTAGTAGGTGCGGCACATTTTCTGCAAAGAACGCCACGCAAAAAAAGGCAGTCGGATCGGCCTTCGGGTAGTTATGACCGGCGCCCACAGGTGTGCCACGTGCCACTACAGGTGCGCCATGTAGTAGTGCAAGGCCTTTGTATTTTCTCCGCTGAACGCGCCGCGCACTTTTCCAGGCGTGCCGCACGGGCTTAAAGATTTCAAAACTCTACAATTTCACTTGAAATCTCCTTGTTTCGGTGAGAGAGCAGCCTAGGGGGGTGTTGCTCTTGTTTTGAATTGCAAATAGACCCTACAACGGTCTCTAACTCCCTTTTATAGTTGAAAAAGCCAACGATCTTTTGACATTTCTTTGTGAGGGTTTGAACGTTTTTAAAACAAATGCCTTTGTTATGATGAAAACCAAATGACTTTGAAAGTGCTAAAGGGGCCCATATTCAATTAACGTTGGTAATAAAGTGTTGTGCATGCTATTTGGACAATTTTTGATAGATATGACCCTTCCCACTTATAAGAAAATAATCCCAAGGCCAAAATCCTTTTTACTGTTTGCCTATTAAGGGAGGACACGTATTTTCTCTGCTTATATCTGCTTTTTTAGAGGAAAACCTGGCTCAAAGCCATATAGTGACTGTAGATGCACCCTTCAAATGTCATTCCTTTTTTACTGTAGGAACCTTAGTTGCATTTACTTGGGTTTGACAAACATATGCTCATTAAAAAAGGAGATCTTGTAAGGGCTTCTCCTGCAATTATATGCAACAGCTAGGTATCTTCATATGTTTCATAAACAGTTTTTTGTTTGTGACAGTATCATGCTTCATTTCTCTGAATATTGTCCCTGAAATTGAGACACTTGCCATATCCTTTCTTCACTTTTATGAACCTATGTGTCTATTTGCAAAGCCTTCTTCGGAAATCAGGCTTAGGTTACCTTCTTGTCCATTGGATGAGTTTTTTGAAAAATACCTTCATGAACAGGAAGAACAAACCTTCTTTGAGGATTAGCATCACTCTTTGGCTTATGTTTGACCCAGCTTCCCACTTATAAACCTTGAATGGATTTCCACTTATTTCAACTCTCTTTTCTGAAGGAAAATAATGGATAGATTTCATGTATGTTGATCAAGGAGAAAATCTTTGGAAACTTTTGATGAAATCACATACCTCAGTGGAATTTGTTCATTTTATCTTCAGATTGCCTTTGGAGGAAAAATCTGATAGAAGAAAAATCAAACCTCTTGGATTATTACAGTACCCCTACTTTCTCTTTGTTTTTAACACCATTTCTCTGTCCATAAGCCTTCAATTTTCTCCCACTGCTCTTAAAATTTTCCTTTCAGTCAGTGAAAAACCCTAAAATCAATCTCTGTCCCTGGCCCTCTACTTATTAGATGAAGGAGGCCTTTATCACAGTGCCAAACCCTCTACTTGTAAAATGAAGGAGGTTTTCTCAGTCCTTCAACCCTCTACTCATGTATGGAGGAGGTTTTCTCAGTGATGCCATTCCATCAGCTTTTAAACAATGTTATCTTTCCTTTCACTGCCTATTCATGCTTAAGAAAATGAAGATGACAAGTTAACAATAATTCATGATGGGAATTTCTCCGAGACATGTAATTTCTGCTTTTAAAATACCTTTGTGCATCTTTAGACAATCAGAGGCAGCCTGGCTAGTATCTGCAAAGCATTTCTTGTCATTTATAATTCACTAACCTTTGACTATGATTGCAGGAGCTTAATGAGATAACTCTCTCTCCAGCATTTGCATCCTAGGCTCCAAACCACATGAGAAGCAGTTGTCTTCTCATGTTGAGTTTAATACTGTCTTCTGGAACATTATTATACTTCTGCTTTTTGACAAAGACATTGAAACACTGTACATTTACCTAATATCAGCTTGACCTGTGGCATATGTATTACTGAGACTTCAAGGCTTGTTAGTGGCGCGACTTAAGGGTGTAACCAAACTTTATTTGCAAAATAGGAAGGTCTGTTAGGACTGTTTGATAATAGATAAAGGTTCTTTGGCTTTAGGATAGTTTTCCAAGGGAGAAATGCCTAAAGCGCCACTACCTAACTTAGGGGAGACTTCTTGGACATATTTGGATTGTTTTCTTTGGAGTTGATGGACAAGCTAGTATGGCTGAGGCTAGATAGGGCTTGACAATGAGGTTTTATCTCGTCATGGGCTGATTGAAAAGGTAGGAGGGAAAAATGTTTATGGGTGTTTTCCAGCTGGAAAATTTGACAAATTTTGAGATCAGCTGCTAGAAAACTCAGCTAGGAATCTAGTCATCAACAACAGGTGAAAAATACTGATGACTAACAGTGGCTCCATTTGGGGAGGGCAGCTCCTTTTCAGGAGGGGTCTAGAATTGCAAATCTTTGGCTTATGAAGACCAGTGCATGATCCATTGGTGAAAATTTCATTCTTTCTTGATGCCATTTCTGAAAATTGATAGCATGATTAACATCAACGATATTTCTACCTACCCTAATATATTTAATAACATTTTTTCTTCTTTTGGGTGCATTTGGACTAGCAACCCTTTGACATAGTATTTTTGAAAAATGACACTATCTAATTCTACACTTATATCCGTTGGTAGTTCAGAATAAACTGATGAACTCCTTCATTTCTCTACCTATGCTAAATTGACTGTCAAGGTTAAGATGTTTGACAGGATTTTATTCTCTAATCTAAAACATGAAATTGAAAAATGACCAAATCAGGATTAGATAGTTTGATTTGTCATGTACTTGTGGCATCAAAGACAAACTGCACACAAATATTATTTTGCATAAAATGAAATCTAAAAAAACAAGGCTAAGATACACAATATGTTTTTCATCCCTGCTTTCCTACTTGGTTCTGTTTTGAGCATGTGGAACCAGTATCTTTTCCTAATCTACTCTCTTTGATAAGTCAAGCTTACACAATGTTGACCATCTTTTCCGCTCACTAAATTATCAGCAAATAAATTTAAAACATGTTCAGTTATGATTAGGCTAGATAACTGAACAAGAAATTTGAACACTAGTAGCGACATTTAGACTTGCACGCTTTCTGAATGACTATTTTTTGGAACATGGGGCTTTCTTTCTATTTTTCAAACCGCCCTCTTTTTCTATTTTTCTATTGTTTTTGAATTTTTTGTTTTTGATTTATTTTTCAAACAATGGTATATACAATGATTGAAAAATTTTTGACTCAGAAATCTTGGAAATGGTGAAACTTAAGCATCTTCTCCTCATAAGGATCTCCTATCACTCTTGGTCCACTCAGCTCTTGAAAAGAAAAATTTGGAAAATTTTCTCTTTCAAGCATGACATAAGGATTCATGCATGAATCTTTGAACAACCCCGTATCTTCCCGTTGTGCCTCTTTATAACTCTGATTTCCACTCCTTCCTTTGTTGTACATATTTTTCAAATAATGCAGAATTTTTTTGTCATTTTTGAAGTATATGATGACATCATCAAGGTACATCAAAATGTAAAAATTCAGAACTGGAAACATGGCTTTTAGGAGCATATTTTTGATATCCGGTGGTTTTGCAATTCTGGGTTTGAAACTGGAACTACTTCCAGCATACTGGAAAAATTCTTTGAGCTGTCTGCTTTGCAAAGGAATCATTTGGCTATAACCTGAAACATCATCTTGCAAAGACATATGATTAAAAGCACTTATCATTGGTATATCATGGTCTTGGGTAGGAAGGATAAAATTTCTGTCACAAGGGTGTGTATTAGTGCTTCTAAAATAAAAACAGATCCTATGACCAACTATTTTATCTTTGATTATTACTGATTGGTTCAGATTTTTGTATTTTCTTTTGTCGAAGTTGTTTCTTGGAGTGATGGCAGTGGCATAGTGTTTCTCACTATTTTCTCTGTATGAAGTAGTATTTGTAATAAGATTGCCAATTCTAGCAGTTCTAAGTCTTTGGTGGAGTGACAGAATGTTAGCCAGTTCAAGTAACTCAGGTATATTTGGACTGCAGTCGTCATCTCTTCTCATAAGAAGTTTATCAGGCATTTTTTCTGGATTTTGAGCTGTTATGGCTATAGTCAAGGTTTCATTTGAAATGGTAGAGTTATGTGATGGTAAATCCTTAAGGTATGGCAAGAACATTAAGCTTCCTTGCCCCTGAGTTCCAAAGAGGTTTGTGATATGTAAGTCTTCTAATGCCTCTGTTCTGAAAAAGTTTCCTGATGTTACTGTTGATGTTTTCCTAAGGTTTGAGAAATTTTCTTGATAGTACATAATGATTTGTGATTCTTGCTCTATCCATGTTTCAAAAGGAACACACTCTCTTTCCTCAAGACATAGCTGCTCATGATTATGATAATTTTCAGTGTCTAGTTCATCATAGAGAATTTGGGGCAGTTGATGTGGTGTGTCTAAGTTTGTTTCAAAGCCTTCTGACTATTCTTCAATTTCCTCATCAATGTGTAAAATGAAAGAGTTCAGATCAGAATGCAAGGAGTACATCGGGAGGTTATCTGGCCTCTCTTGGTTGCTGATCATATATTTCACGTGTGATTCTCGGTAGAGTATTCTATTTTGGTCAAACATAGGAATAGTGGCATAGGACATATCAAGTTGAATATTTCCTTGAGGCGGGCTCCCCAAGATCTGGATAAAATATTTCCATACTTGGGAGGGATGTCTGCTATCACTATGCCCATGATTAGATGTTTTGCAGGTACTTGGGCCAAACTGAAACAAAGATCTTGATCAAGCCTAGGCATTTGATTCTACTCAAATCAAATGAATATAAGTCTTTGTATGGTCTTGTGATTTCTATGCCTAATCTTTCCATTACAACCTTCGGCATGAGATTATGCGAGGCCCCGGAGTCTAGCATGGCATTGTGAAGGATTTGGTCATGGATATTCAGATTGATGTAAAAGGGAAGAGTGTTTCCTTCCTGGAATTTTCCTTCTATTTTTGGACCAAACAACACTTCGGGAGTGTCATCAGCTAGATTAAGGGTGTTCGCATCATTTCCTATATTCAGGACCTTTAACATTGGTATTTATAAGAGCCTTGGGTGATAAGTTCAATGAGAGGCATGGTAATATTTATTTTGGCGATTTCTCCCACAAAACTGAAAGGTGCTTGTAGTTTAGACAAGTTTGCTTCAGTTTTTTCAGCTATGACTTTCTCTAAGTTCTGAGCTTGCTGACTTTGTTTCAGGATTTTGTTTGACACAACCAACTCGGGAAACTTTGTGGAAGTACTAGGAGCATCTGAGCCAAGACTTATTTGAATAGCTTTATCTTTGTTTTGGTCATTTTTCTTGACCATGATTTTGTTGTTGTCCACTACTTTTTTAAGGATGGTATCAGGGGTTCTAGCAGTGTTTGAGCTACCTTTATTGGAGTTGTCTTGGTTTTTTCTGCTTCTAAGGTTATACTTCCCGTGAGCCTCTACTATGGCATTCTGAAAATCTATGGCAGGATCCTCAGGATCTTCATAGTTGGTTTCATCCTGATTCGGAGAGAAGAATGCTTGTTCTTCTTCTGTGGGGTAAACCTCACTCTCGTTATCAGAACCTATGAGGTTCAAATGATTGTCACCAATGGGTTCCGTATCCCTATCATCTTCTTCCACATAATTTTCATTAAAGGGTGGCCTAATTTGTTGGTCATTTTCCCTTGGCTTGTTTTGAGGCTGTTCCCTCCTAAAATTTTGGTTTTGGTTTCTGTTTGGAGGGTTTGGCTAGTTGTCCCTAAGAGGGGTCTTTTCACTAATCTTTTCCCACATTTTTGCCATGGACCTAACCAAGTCATCTATTCTGGGATCTAAGGAAGGGGCTGAAGTGAAAACCTCATCCCGGTATGTGACTTTCCTTTCTGATCTAGTCCTAGCTCTTTTTTTTGCTAAGTTAGCTTCTACACTTATGGCCACTTTTTGCATTTCCTCTAAGGTAGGGGGGTCCTTGTCTCTTAGTTGATAAGTCATGTCTGGGTCAAAACCTTTGGAGAACTTTTCCAAGGCTGAGCCAAGTGGAGGTTTGAAGTGAGGTGGGAGGGCATTATACACACTGTTGAACCTAGTGCAGTATCCTTGGACACTTTCCCCATTTTCCCATTTTAGATTGTTATACTCTGACAGGATTTGAATGGGTTTCTTTCGAATTTCCCACTTTTTTATGAAGGTTTGGTAGAGTTCTGGGATATTGTGGATGTTGTTTGGAGTTAAACTCTTAAACCATTTTTTGGGTTCTTTTCCCAGGCTTTGGGCGAACATCCTCATTCTGATGGTCTCGTCTTCTATTTCCATGTATTAAAAAGCATCACTAATCCTATCTACATGTTGTTGAGCTGTGGTAGTCTCAACTCCAGTAAAGTGCAGGATTTTGGATTGATAGTCATTTTGTAAGGGAGCCAAAGGTTGTGGCAACACCAAGGGTGCATATCAGGCTGCCATGACGGGAGCTAATGGATGATGTAAAAAATGAGGGCTTGTGGGATGAGCTGAGGTGGTTTGAACAGTAGTGGTTTGGATGGGTGTGGCGGATGTACTTGGACTAGTGATCTGATTTTGAGTAGATCTGGGATGGTAGGAGCCAAAGTGATAGAGAAGCTGAAATTCGGGAGGTGTAGTAGGCGAGGTTTCTCTACTAGGACTCTGTGGCAGATCTAAGGGCTCAAGATCGTCAAAGTCTATCTTACTTTGTGACTTGCTTCTAAAAAGGGTTTTTTCTGATTTTAAGTCAAAGGGGGAATCCTGCAAGGCTTTGAGGTGTTCAGGTACTAATCTTGCTTTACGGATGGACCTATCGGTAGCTAGATTGCCAGTTTCGGAAGCTTGCCACAGAATCTTTTCTGGGTCATCTACTATGATAGGGGGATTTGGGTCTGGATGAGATCTGGTGTTGATTCTTCGTGAAGCCAGATTTTGAACCTAGAGTTTAGAGAGGATGGTATTTGTGATTGTTTTGGATGGATGGCCTACCTAGGGGTTTACTAAAGTGAAGGATGGTCAAAACAAAAAGATGAACTAGTGGAGTCGCCAAGTGGATTTCTATGAGAACTATGGTCCACCACCAACACTATCAAAGATGCTTTCGGGAAAAATTTTTATAGCAAACTTTGAGATGAAAACTTGCAAAGAAGAGTGATTCACTTGGTTTCAACAGTTTGCTAGGCTGTATGGACAAGCTAATGCTTCTTTTTGCAAGGTTACTTCTGTTTATCTCCTATGTTTAGGTGAAGTCTTCTGAATCGCTAAGTTATACTTAGTTTGTCACTGATTACAGAGTTTGCACCCTAAGTTTTAAGTTTTTGGAAAGGATGAGTTAAGAGAAAGGTATGGTTTATGAATTTTTTGGTTTTTCATGGATTTTTTAGGCCTACTGGACGGTAGTGGAGTCGCCAGGTGGAAATTGGTTGTTCTTGTAAAAATGTAGCTATGGTCCACCACTAGTAACTAGGGAAAAGCCAATCTAGGAATGTTTTGGGGTTTTTTGAGTTTTATGTGCCTATGAGGTTTGGAAGAGTTTCCTATAACTGAATCATCATTTTGCTAAGATGGTGAAAGAGCTAGCTTCTACTCTTCAAACAACACTTAATTTTTCTAAGTTGGACTAAGACTTTGGGAGTTACTAAGGAATACTTATATTGTCACTAACTCGAAAGGTCCCGCCGTGATCGCCACTATGTTAGGGAGCGGTGGGATAAGTCAATCAGATAGTATTATTAAGGCTACTATAATGTTTAGGGAAAATAAGTTTGTTTATCACTCAGAGTCCCACCGTGATCGTCATTATGTTAGGGAGCGGTGGGATAAGTCAATCAGATAGTATTCTTAAGGCTGCTAGAATGTTTATGGAATCTAAGTTTATTTATCACTCAGAGTCCCACCGTGATCGCCATTATGTTAGTGTCCCGTGATTTCGCTGATTGGCAAGCCAAATGATAGTGTAACATCAAACAAATCTTTGGAGCCCAAGGACCTAGCCTTCCTGGACTCAGAGAGGGCTCTCTCTACTTGTGTAAGGGATATCTGTGTGTTTGCTTATTGTGTTATGATTTTAGGCTAGTTATGAATTAGGTTTTTGGTTTTTAGGTTGTGAGGGATGAACTAATCAAATACATAAGATAGGTAAAAATATTTCAGATCAACTGGGCTATGGGGTCGAAAAGGTCAAGAAATCTTTCAGATGGTGATACAAGGTTGTTGAAAGGCCGATTTGATTCGAGGTAAAATGGATCTTTGGGCAAAATGGAGTGAGCTGGACATTAAATTTGTGAATAAAAAAGGATTTAAAGCACAAAATAGTTTAATAGCTGACATAAACATGGTAGGGAAAACCATTAATCATGAGAAATCTAACTATAAGTTGGTCAATGCATAGAAATAAACATTCAAGCCATGCATAGAAATATATGACTCTCTAACTTTAGGAAATGGCTATCAGACTTTGAGAAAATACATTTAAGAGAGACAAACAACTCAAATCACTATGTAGGAATGCCTAAACATAGTACTTCAAGCTATTGGGCACTTTGAAAAAAATATTGCATAGTCGTAGGCAAAGGGCAAGATCAGTACAAGACCTCCTTGGTTCAACAAATGACAATATAATCAATAAAAGAGAGGTTTCATAGGTGGAGCTATGGCTAGCCACGAGTAAACAGGGCGTACTGTAAATCATACTTAGCATGCATAAAACCATAAATCAAACAAGAAAACAATATTTCTTAAGTTATTAAAGAGCAATCAAGGATTCTTTAACATGACTAAGAATGAAGAAAACATGGAAGCTATAAAGAAACAGGAAATTTGAGGTACCTCCAAGGGCATGTCTCAAATATATTCTCTATTTTCGTATAGAAAGCAAGAACATGGATTTATGAATGAAAACTAGGAAACAAAACAGAGAGAGAGACACTATACCATTCTACCAAGTCATGTAATCCAACAACAATCCTCTTTCATCATCCAAGAACATCCAAGAAACTATCCAAAAGCATGAGACAAGTATTTCTTCCAAAGCTTATATGACCATATATTGCTTCTATTCATCAAGTTCAGACTTGTTTACAATGAAAGCCTTTGGAATATATAGGCCAAAGTGAGGAAAACCTCTTAGTTCAACTTGCAATCTCATTGGCCTATCCAAAATATCTGATTTTGTCCTTGAGGCTTTGCAAAGCCCAAGGCACAAAATATCTAATAAAATATCTCAAAAATGCTAAAAAGGGGAAATAAATTGACTTTTCATAACTTATCATTTACAAAAATAGCTAAACTCACAAGAAGAAAAGTCACTTTTGAAAGGTTCAATTTTTACAAAAATACTCAAAAAATACATCAACAAAAGGTCCCCTTATTTGTCGGCAACTTTTGGAGGCCTTCCTGATGTCAAAACGAGGCTCATGATGGCTCGTTGGAAAGATCTGAGTGTATAATTTTTGAAAATGTTTTTTTTTCTCCCAAATGACCACTGGAAGTCCTCCAGAAACAGACCTGTGTGTAAAAAACCAAAAAATAGGCCTTCCTAATAAACGGGGCAGAGTGTAGAAAAAGCAAGTGTTTTTCGCCATTTTGGGGGAGAAAATGATCTTCAATTGATCTAAAAATCATTGAGTATGTGCCCCTGAAATTATGGCATCCAATGATACCATTTTCATCCTTTGAGGATGCCCCAAAATGAAATGGTGATTCCCATGAGTTTTGGCCAAAAACCCAAAAATAACAAAAAACCAAAATTTGTCAAATTTCGCCCAAACTTGGCGAGCATGACCCTCAAAGGTTTTCAGAAACATGTTGTGAAGATGGGGCAAAAATTTGGAGACTTGAGGTGTCTTTCCTCAATTTTGGTGTCGGGCGCTTCCCTTTAGCCTCCTTGAGTTTTTCTTGAGCGGCTTTCAATTTCCGCTGGGCAAACTGATTGAGCTTTTTATAATGCCCGATCATCCTCCGTTGAAGGTCCAAGTCTCTATTTGTCTTCTCCAATTTCTTCTCCAAGTGATCATTAACTCTCTCAAGCCATGCTTCATGATTGTTCTCTATCTCTTGTTCGAACAATGTAGTGAGAGGGGTAGATTGGAGAAGGGAATCTTCTTCTTCCTTTTGTTTCTCAAGGGGATTTTTGAGCCCCATGGTTCTTGGCCTCTTTCGCCTGGGCTGATCTTCACCTTTGCTCTCATCGAACTCACCAATGAGTTCTTCCAATCTCACTTGTGCTTTGGAGGCCTCCTTTTTGTGTTTGATGGCCCATGTCTCATATACAACCATATGGACACTCATCTATTTGTTTTGAATTTGGAAAAAGTGATTGAAGTTCCTAGCCCTCTCAAGATAAGTTCTCAAAGCATCAATTTGGTTTTCTCTATTGATCAAGAGATTTTCTAGGATCCAGGCTTCATTGTCACTATCATCACTTTGGATTTGGATGATGTCGAATTCCCTTTCCTGTTCATGACTGCCTTCTTCTTTCTCCTTTCTTTTGCTTTGGGTGGCTCTTTTAGTCTTCCTCCTCTTGGAAATCTTGACAATGGGCTTCTTGGGAAATTTTCCCTTGCTTCGAAGGGCCCTAGTCACATTTGAAGTTACAACTCTAGGCACCCTTTTCTTTGATGTCTGGGGCTTGGCCACTTTCGGAGAAGAGAGCATGGCCCCTTGCCTAGGAGAGGCAGCTAGCACATGCTCCATTGGCTCTTTACCCTTGTCACTTTGTTCATCATTCTTGCCACTGTCTTGGATTTCTTCATGGATGCCTTGACTGTCCTTGTGCATTTATTTTGGAGGGCTGTCCTCCTCACTGTGTTGCATCTTTTTACCATGCTGCTATTCCTTTTTATGAGGTTGTTTTTCATCAACATGAGGCTGCTCACTCTCACTGTGTTGCACATATTTATCATGTTGCCCTTCATCATCTTCAGGCTGCTCAGTCTCACTGTGTTGCACCTATTCATCATCATGCTGCTATTCATCATTATGTCCTTTTTCATCATGCCCAGGAGTCTGTTGTTCTGCCTTACAATGATGCTGCTCATCATCATGTCCTTTTTCATCATGCCCTTCTTCCCCTTGCTGTTTTGTTTCACTATGATGTTGCTCATCATCATCTTCCTCATCATCCCCTTGCTTCCCTGTTTCATCATGTTGTTGCTCATCATCACTTTCCTCCTCTTGCTCATGCTCTTCTTCCTCATCATGCTCTTTTTCTTGTTCTATGGTAAACTTGAGCTTCTTGGGAATAGGTTTGCTAGAAGAAGCCACAAAAGGACGATAGAACAGAAGGAGACAAAGGAATGAAGGAAGGAAGAAATTTAACACCACAGTGAGTCCACAGGATTCTCCCTCTTCTCAAGCTGATGAAGAATGATGACTTTGATGGGGGAGTGATGGAAGAGGCAAGCTGTCTACTGTGAAGGAGGCTTTTTCTGAATAGTGGAGGCCATTTTCTCAATGCTTCTATGTAGGAAGAAAGGAATATTTAGCAATTTGGCCCTCGTGAAATTCATGAGAAATCGAATGTTATAGGCATAGACTCGGGATAATCTTCCCTCACAAGTGAAGTATTTCATGATGATCTTCATGAGGGGGGCATAGCTAGTCAAAAGATATGAGAAGTGGAAAATGGAAGGACATGAATCTCTATGCTTAGGCTTTAGAAAGGGCTTGTAATCTTCTGAGTCCAGGTGGCTTTGTTTAAACCACTTCTCCTCAACATAAGGGATTTTAGTGGCCTTGGGGATGGACCTCGGAGAGAATTTGAAATCTAGGCCTACCAGCTGGAAATGATTCTCTTGAAACCTCAAAGCACAAAGATGTGTCAAAGGGGAACAGCCACCCTTGCACTTTGGCAAGACAGACACCTCCAACCCCGTTGAATGAAAAAGGACCGATGGATGAGCATTCACTTCTTCAGTGGAAACAGGCTCAAATCTCTTGTGCAGGCCACTCCTACTGTCTTCCCTGGGAGGCATCTTGTTTTGAATGTTCTTTGCAATACCAAGTTGTCTCAAAAAGGCTCTTGAAATGTTTTTCTCAAGCACACACCTCTTTCCTCCTCGTTAGTCACTATTTGACCAAGGCAACTACTTCAAATTCTGTGTGAAATGATTCTTTAACACCAACTTTCTGCTCCTTACAAATCATTGTTTTGTCTTCTTTTCTGCCAAACAACAAGTAGTTATCAAATAAAGTAGTACACAGTCAAATTGTTACTGTATTTGGGTAAGGTCACAAGGATCCTCTATGTTTTGGTATAAACAAGACAGCCTTGTATTTAGACAAAGACAAAACACCCTTCCCAATCAAAAACACTCTTCTTGTATTCACTGTTTCTCATACACAGGTAGACAAAAACACCTTCAAATTGATTTAAAAGCTTTTCACAACATACTCTGTTTCATGGAACAAAGGAGGCTGCACTTGGTGTCACTATTTTTCCACACACAGAGGACTTTTGAAGTGATAAATTATTTCAGATTATGACCACTGTTTTTAAATTAGGCTCACTATTTTCACCTTGAGACTTCAAACATAATTTTCTTTTGTTTCCCTGTGGGCTATCACTGTTTGTCAAAGGTAGTAAGGGTCCTTTAAGATGGTTAAAACATTCACCCAACACTGTAAAAATGTGTAACAACCATAGCAACAAAACACTCTGAGTTGGCTAAAAAATAATGCCCTCTAATCACTGTCTCTCTCTTAGCATTCTATATGACAAACTGTATTTTCAAAACCATCGCTTAAAACACTGTTTAAACTGATTTGAGACCCCCTAAGCACAAGAAAGGTTTCTCCAGCTTTCACAGGGAATTCATCTCCTTAACCCTGACTTATCTCATAGTTTTTATATGATGAAATGATTTTTAGAACAGCTGTTTCTTTTTGGAGAAAAACACAGAAAACCTCCCTTTCAAAAATAGAAAATTACCATGAGGAGAAGTGGAATACCTCAAAGAAACGCTTAGAATACCTGTTTGATTGATTGGGCAGCTTCGAAGGTGTTTTTGGAGGTGTTAGGAGGCGTGGCACATTTTCTGGAAAGAACACTGCGCAACAAAAGGCAGTCGGGTCGGCCTTCGGGCAGTTGTGACCGGTGCCTACAAGCGTGCCGCGCAGTAGTGCAAGGCCTTTGTATTTTCTCCGCTGAACGCGCCGCGAACTTTTCCAGGCATGTCGCGTGGGCCTAAAGCTTTCAAAACTCTGCAATTTCACTTGAAATCTCCTTGTTTCGGTGAGAGAGAAGCCTAGGGGGGTGTTGCTCGCGTTTTGAATTGCAAATAGACCCTGCAACGGTCTCTAACTCCCTTTTATAGTTGAAAAAGCCAACGATCTTTTGACATTTCTTTGTGAGGGTTTGAACATTTTGAAAACAAATTCCTCTGTTATGATGAAAACCAAATGACTTTGAAAGTGCTAAAGGGGCCCATGTTCAATTAACGTTGGTAATAAAGTGTTGTGCATGCTATTTGGACAATTTTTTATAGATATGACCCTTCCCACTTATAAGAAAATCATCCCAAGGCTAAACTCCTTTTTACTGTTTTCCTATTAAGGGAGGACACGTCTTTCCTCTGCTTATATCTGCTTTTTTAGAGGAAAACCTGGCTCAAATCCATATAGTGACTGTAGATGCACCCTTCAAATGTCTTTTATGTTCCTCTTTTACCGTAGGAATGGAAGCCGCATTTTACTTGCCTCAAACACAAACATATGCAAACTAAAAAAAGAGATATTCTAAAGGCTTCTCCTGCACTTATATGCAACAGCTAGGTATCTTCATATGTTTTAAAAGTCCTTTGTTTGTGACAACATCATGCTTCATTTTTTCAAGTATTGTTCCTGAAATTGAAACACTTGCCATATCCTTTCTTCACTTTTATGAAGCAATGTGTCTATTTGCAAAGCCTTCTTTAGAAATTAGGCTTAGGTTACCTTCTTGTCTATTTGATGAGTTTTTTGACAAAGACCTCTTTATGAATGAAGAATAAACTATTTAGGATTATCATCACTCTTTGGCTTATGTTTGACCCTCTTCCCACTTATAAATTTTTTGGTCTCAATCTAGTCTCCTAAATTGAGTTCATTTAATTGTCAAACCGTGATCAAACTCATTGCCAGCGGCACCGTATATGCCTAGGTGTTTTGTCTCTTACCTACTCGTGTTTAGTATTTTACATTAAGCTTTTTGGTCTTTGTGATGATTTATGTTCACATAAATGACTATAAGCTAGTGTGAAAGAGGCTAAATGATTAAAACAAGAGTGAAGCCTAATTGGTTGATGACAAGTGGCAAATGCAAAGGCAACTACTGAAACAAAATCAAATCTAAATTATGACTAAACAGAAACAAAGCTTGATAATGACTTTTAAGCAAATGACTCAAAACATAAACTCAACTTGTCCAATTCTTTCATCAAAGGTATTTTGAAAGAGATTTTGAGAAATGGTCAGCTAAGTATGCAAATTCTCCTAATCTAAACAATTAAACAACTAGCTTATAATGATGCAATATTTTATCCATGATTAGAGATTTGTTGAAGCATATTTGGAGGAAAACATTGATACCATCATAAGATCTTTACTCTAAGACTAGTTCCTAACTCTATTCTGCAACTTAGTTAATCATCACTAAACCTCGCCCAAGAGTTATAGATTTCTTTTTAAAGTAGTCTTTTGAGGAAAGGCTCTGTTTATGAAGTAGTAAAGAAGTTGCAAAAGTACCTCAGGCCTTGAAATGATACTGTCTTCTGTTCTTATGTTTATGAATCAATTATAAATTTGGAACAAGAAGAAGTTTGTAAATAATGAAGGTTGTTTTGTTAAGTCTAACAACTGAAATAATCTAATATGCAGTGGATGACAACTAAATGTGGAGTGCAAATGCAATGGGCTAAGCTAAAACTGAACTTAAAATGTCACTAGTCTAAAATAGTGCTATACTAACAAGTCATTATCAAACTCAAAACAAAATAACAGAGCATGAGTTGAATGCAATTAGACTCCAGAGTATCCTAACTAAGCTATCATGCATTATTCTATGGAATTATACAGTTTGTTTTGTCCATCATGATTGGTATTTTGGAAGAGTTTCTTAGAACAATCCTAACTGTACAATTCAGTGCAAATGCAAATATAAAGACTGAAAGCAATTAAAAACTAAGATATCATAGCTATCTCCTACCCATCATTATGATATTTTGGAAGAGCGTTTTAAGAGCAAGAACAGCTATGGTACTTAGTGTAAACACACAACTGAAACGTTCAGGATCACAGTCATGCTTAAGACATCATAAGGATTTTTTTGGAAGAGTGCTTAGCATAATTATAACTGTGATGGTGAACAAAAGAGATTACAATTAAATCCTACAACACTATAGCCATTTCCCATTCATTATCATGATCTTTTGGAAGAGTTTTTAGAACAAGTATAACTATAGTGGCTAATGAAAACAACTACGAATTCAAACTTCAAAAACGTAAAGGCAACTAAGATACTTATCTAAATTACGCAAGTAAAACCGTGCAGGAGGCAAGGGCCCTCTACCACCAGACGGAATCTAACTCCAAATCAAATCAATGCTTTCAAAACAATACTGTCTTCTTCATTAAAGGAGAAATAAATTGAACAGGGCAATCTGCGTCTTCAGAAATGTAGCACAGATTCTAAGCAAAATCTGGAACAAAATCTAGCCTAGCTCTCGGTTTCCCAAGTGTTTTTATAACAAATTTACATAACAAGACTTGCAACAATTCCAGGATCATTGTCTTTCCTTATCGAAATCACATTAGGACTCTTGAAGTGGCTGCGTAAAAAGGAAAAGGACATCTGGACTAAGACAGTCCTATTAGAAGTCTTCCTTCTTAAATGTGTTCCCACGTACCAAAACCATATCCAGAATTCGTTTCTTCCTTCATGGTGAGCAACGAACAATGTAGACATGACGTGGAATATACCCATATGCGGTTTTTCTTGAGAGGCCACCTGGAACATACCCAAATGTGAAGACAGCTGTAGAATTGTCGGTTAGCTACGGAATGTTTGCATTCTGCAGCTAGTTCCGGTCAAAATGTATTACAATGACAAAAATCACAAAACTTAGCAAGTCAGTCATGTTAATCATTCTAAAAGTAATTTTAACTAAATTCATTGATCAATTAGGTCTAGGATAACAATGGACAAAGGAAAATGAGGTAAAGTAAGATGAAAGAAAGCACAATCTTGAGGCTCAACATACCCCCACTGTTGACTTCTTGCATGTCCTCATGCAACTTATCCTATAAACTCAGAGGCTTCTGCAAGAACATCTAATCCTCTCCTTCTCCTTTGCCTGGAAGCTAGAGATCTTCTGGGTTTTCTGATGACAAGTTTGAACCTTAAGTTGATAAGTGCCCTAATTAGCTTCTTGTTCCTCTTTTTCAACTTTTCATTAGCCTTTTCCACTTTGTCTATATGTAGGAATAAGGTTGAGTTCATATCATTTTTGAGTTTGACTTGTTCCTTCAGAATGTCATTCTCATTTTTGATGTGTCTATTAAGTATTTCCAACTCATACCTATCCCTTCTTAACACATCTATTTCGGACAGTGGAGGACTAGGGGTTCTCTCTCTACTCTCTGAAGCTTTCCTTTCCAAAGTTTCAACATATTCATAAACTTCTTGCTGAGCAGGGTCAATTTCAGGGGTTCCTTCATTAAAATCCTCTTCAACATCTTCTTCAATAGATGTTTCCTCATCTTCTATATTTATCACCCCTGTTTGTTTGATCTGAGTTTTTCTTAGTTTCCCCTTTAGTCTATGGCTTCTTCTTGGCTGGGAAGATCCCTCTCCTTTTTCTGTGGCAGATTTCCTGATTGCTTTCTCTTTCTTAAGTTGTCTCTTGATTTGAGTCAACTTCTCTAAGATGATTTCCTCACTACTTTCCTGGACTGTTTTGTCAATTTCAATTTTTGAAGCTCTCCATTTTCTGCTTCTCCTTGTAGGCTGTTGTTCAGGTGAGGGTTCTTTTGGCTTTTCAAAATGATTTCTTATCAAGAAATTATCCCAAGTATCATTTTTTTTGGCTAAATGGTGTTCAATTAAAATCTTAACCAAGCCATGATGG
Source organism: Pinus albicaulis (assembly GCA_034641835.2). Lineage (NCBI taxonomy): Eukaryota > Viridiplantae > Streptophyta > Pinopsida > Pinales > Pinaceae > Pinus > Pinus albicaulis. The sequence continues at coordinate 238,937 of JAXQQM020089684.1, forward strand.
TATAGAGTTGTCTCTAAAAATTGGACCCTTCTTTGAACACAGGAAGCCATCTTTTTCAAACTTTGAAGCAAAAAGTAGGGTAAGTTTAACTCTTCCCCCAGAAAATGCATTATCAATCTAATGTGGTAAACATAAAATGTGCCATATCTACCCTCACATGTAATAATTTTTTGAAAAATAAGCAGTATGTTTCTCCATTTATTTTTCAATGCAGAACTTGGAATTCCCTTCTTAAACACAGTGATATCCATACCTGGTGATTTTAGAATTTGCTTCCCGGATTCATTATGGAATTCTCTGTTTTTGAACCATCTCTCTCCATTTCTAAGCAATCTCGTAGCTTCTGCAATGAAAACTTCAGTGATAGTGAATTTAACATCCCCCATTTCAACCTCAGCTCCTTGAAATGACCTTTCAAATGTTTTAGTGACTTCTTTGTGGAAGCCATTAAATTTCTCAAGAAATTGTAGCCATCCTACCTGTTGCAACATTTCTTTACATTGAGGGTAGCCTTCTAGGTATTTTGTACCTATTGGTTCAGTTCTTACAATAAGGCCCATATTTCCTCCTTCAATGTTCAGATTAATACTCTTTCTGCCCACGGAAACAATAACTTTCACCTTCGAATTGATATATCTCTGGTTCTCGATGACAATGCTTCAAACTTCATACTGATATGCCTTTGGTTAATAATGAAAATGGCTTCAAACTTCGAACTGATATGCCTCTGGTTGACAGTGACAATGGCTTCAAACTTCGAACTGATATATCTCTGTCTCTCGGTGATACTGGCTTCAAATCCCACACTGCTATACCTCTGTCTCTCGGTGACAAATGACTTCAAATTCCACACTGCTATACCTCTGCGTTTACAGTGATAATTCTCAATCTCTGCTCACGGTGATAATGCTTTAATATTCAAACTGATATACCCTGTGCTCTGCTCACGGTGATAGGGATATCTCGGAATGAAGGGCTGGCTACGGAATGGAGTGATGGAGGTAGTTACTGAATGAGTAAATGAAGTGAGGTGGAGAAAACGAATTAATGATTGAAAAGACTGCGGAGATTTTTACAACGGAAAAGAAAATCGTCATTGAATGATTTGGTTGGGTGACGTGAGGAAACCAAACACTTCAGCCTTTTTAACCGCTTAAATGATGTCCGGTATGGAATTTGAAATGAGAGATTTTAATCCAAAGTTTTTGGAGGGTATTTTGGTCATGATCAATAAAAATAATTAAAACAAATTTTTCGAATGATTCATAACTAAAACTATGCTAAACCTTATGAAATTCCATTATAATCAAAACTTGTTACCTCTACTTTTCATTTTCTTTTTGTGGTCTTTGTCTTCTTTGTTCTCCTTTGGAAGAGTCTTCATAATCCTTCTTGATTCTTCTTATTCATGGATACACTGGATCATTTTGTTGCAATTCAAATGTCTGCTGATTAGTGCCTTCAGGATTTGTAGCTGCGGAATGACTGTCTGGCTGCGGAAAGTCTGGTCAGCTGCAGAATGTCTGTTAAGCTGCAGAATGTACCTGTAGAGTATTTTGATCATGGAATGGAGTGGTTTGGGATATAAGTGAGATGTTATATGAATGAAAATGGATGATGAGTCATGATATGTATGAAGTGGATGATGGAATGGAATGGACTCAGTTTATAAAATGGAGTGGAAGAATCAAAAGAAATGCCTTGCAATCCATGACATGTGTTCTTCATTTACAACAAGACTTCAAACTTTGAATTTTGACATGGAAATGAGGTGGATGAAGTATGGAATGAGATGAATGATATATGGAATGAAGTGAAGTATGAATGAATGAAATGGAGTATGGATGGATAAGTGAATGAAATGAATATGAAATGAAATGGATCATAAGTACAATGGATCTGAACTTATGATTTTGTAACAGCTGCTTGCAAAAACAAAATGGGAAAAGTTAGAGTGTGAGAAGAACTCTGATTTTCACCCTATCTTTTCTGTATAAACAAGCCAATCAATGATTGGTTTTCATGTTTATACCTTTTTTTATTTTTATTTTTTTTATTTTTATTTTTTTTTTCAAAAGAAATGCTTCAGAAAATTCAATCAAGTTGATGAAGAAGAAAGATTCTTCTTCATTAACTTCACATCACTGCTTTCTTGGAACTTCTTGACAAATTCTTCTCTTGAGAGTGGTTTGTGATACAGCTTCAATCTATGACCATTCACAAGAAAAGTGACCTATTCTTCATCTATTGTCCTGATTTTTACTACTCCATTGTCAAAAAATTTAACAATTTCATATGGCCCAAGCCAATGTGTCTGAAATTTACCTTGAAAATCCTTGAATTTTGAATCAAACAAGAGAGCCCAGTCACCTTCTTTGAATTTCTTCTATTTGATGTACTTTTCATGCCATCTGGTCCTTTGCTGTTGGACTAGACTTGTTTTCTGAACTGCATCTTGTCTGATCTCATCCAATTCATTAATCTGCTCCAGTCTATGCTTTTGTGCCTCCATTAAATCAAGTCCTAGCTGAACTACCATTTTGAAAGTTTGAATCTGGAACTCTATGGGAAACAAAACTTGCTTTCCATAAACAATTTCATAAGGAGTATGGCCTGTTGTGTTTATCCATGTAGTTTTATAGGCCCACAAGGCTTTAGGAAGCCTATCTACCCAATCTCTTCTATGTAAATGAATAGTCTTTGTTAGGATTCCTTCAATGACCTTATTAGTAGATTCCACTTGACCATTTTCTTGTGGATGATAAGGATTAGATTTTCTATGCCTGATTTTGTACCTCTCCATCATTTGTTCCACTAGCCTTGATGTAAATTGAGCTCCTTGATCTGTAACAATTTCCCTTGGGACACCAAAACGAGTAAAAATATCCTCAAAAAGAAAAGTAACTACAGATGCTTCATTAGCAACAAGTAATGGCTTGGCTTCTACCCATTTAGTAACATAATCAATGCAAACTAATATATACCTTTTCTGTCTTGATGGAGGACTAATAGGTCCTACAAAATCCAAAGCCCATTTTTCAAAAGGTTCAATATGTACCTGAGGTTGTAATGGCATCTCACCTGAAGGAGAAGGTTCCCCTACCCTTTGGCAACTGTCACACCTTTTGACATATTCTTTAGCATCTTTAAACAAGGATGGCCAATAATATCCTAAATTAAGGATCTTATAGGCTGCCCTCTTATCTGCAAAGTGTCCGCCACAAGGTTCATCATGACATGCCTTGAGAATCTCAGGCATCTCATCTTCATGAACACACCTTCTAATGATCAAATCTGGACCTGTCTTGTACAACTCATTAGCAACCCATGAATATTTTGCACTATCATTAATGATTTTTCTTTTATCCCTTGTATTCATAATCGAAGGAAATTTTCCTGAAACTAAATAATTAGCAATATCAGCAAACCATGGAGTTTGAGTAGAGATTGCAAAAAGATATTCATCAGGAAATTGATCTTCAACTGGAGTGTCATCTTTGATATTTTGGAGTCTAGATAGGAAATCAGCTACTGTGTTTTGTTTTCCAGGCCTATCTAGAATGGTAATGTTAAATTCTTGTAAGAGCAATAACCATCTTATGACTCTGCCATTAGTAATTGATTTGTTCATTAAGTATCTAATTGCAGAATGATCAGTGTGAACAAAAGTTTCATAGCCTGTTATATAGTGTCTAAATTTGTTTATGGTATGAACAACATCTAAAAACTCTTTTTCAGTTACAGTATAGTTTAACTCTCCAGGAGTCAAATTTTTACTGGTATAATAGATGGCATAAGGAATCAAGTCTTTCTGCCCCAATACTGCTCCTAGAGCTGTATCGGAGGCATCTGTGGAGATATGAAAAGGTAACTTCCAGTTAGGTCCCCTTAATATAGGTGCTTTAGAAATTTTGGTTTTCAGGGTTTCAAAAGCTAACTGGCAATCAGAAGTCCATTTGAATTCACAATCTTTGGTAAGTAATTTGAAGAGTGGAGATGCTATCTTAGTGAAGTTTTCTATAAATCTCCGATAATATCCTGTAAATCCTAGAAAACTTCTAACATCTCTTTGATAACTTGGAATAGATAAGTTAGATATGACTTCAACTTTTGACTCGTCAACTCTAATCCCATCCCCTGAAATGTGATGCCCTAAAACAATACCTTCAGTAAACATCATAAAACATTTTTCATGACTAAGTGAAAGATTTGCTTCCTGAAATCTCTTTAAAACTTTTTCCAAGTTTTCTAAAGCTTCTTCAAATGAGTTTCCATAAACTTTGAAATCATCCATGTACACCTCTACACAATCATGTATTAGATCTGAAAAAATTCCTAATACTGCCCTTTGGAATGTTGCAGGTGCATTGCATAATCCAAATGGCAATACTTGGTAAGCATAGGTACCCCAAGGACAGGTAAATGTGATTTTGTCTTGGTCTTCAAGTGCTACTTGGATTTGATTGTAACCACTAAACCCATCTAAGAATGAGAAGTACTTTTTGCCAGCTAATGTATCTAACACTTGATCTATGAAAGGTAAGGGAAAATGGTATTTAAGAGTAGCTTTGTTTAGTTCTCGGTAGTCAACACATACCCTCCATTTTCCATTTTTCTTTGGCACAATTACCAAAGGAGAAACCCACTGACTATCTGAAATAGGATAGATGAAATTGACATTTAACAATTTATGCAATTCTTCTTTAACAATTTCCCTAAGATTTGGATTCATCCGTCTGTGAGGTTGTCTGATTGGTTTGCAATTTTCCTCTATATAGATGTGATGAGTGCAAGTCTTGGGGCTTATCCCTTTCATGTCAGTGTATTCCCATGCATATGCAGAAGAATGTCTCTGTAATACTTTGACTAACTCTTTTTGTTGAGATTTTTCTAGGTTCTTGTTTATGTTCAAAGTTTTGCCTGGAAAAATCTCACTTGTAGAGCTGCCAAATTTATCCATAGAATGAAGAGACATCTGTCTTGATGACAAAAACTCAATATTGGATCCCTCTTGAAATGATTCATGTTTGTGTTCTGGAGAGGATTCAAAATTTTCTAGAGTATTCAGAATTTGATTATCTTCACTAATTTCTGAAATTGTGAAGAGAGGTTGTAAATATTCTTCATCCTCTATCCATTGAGTGTCATATAGATCTGTAATTGTCCTAGCTGGAGGATATAAAGTGAATTTCTTAGTTGAACTACCATCAGAGATATACATATCACCGAATCTACAACTAATAAAAGCATCAATTGTAGCCAACCAAGGTCTTCCTAATATAACAGGATGGCCTCCTAGATTATTCTTAGGAGTTAGGATCATAAAATCCACAGGGTACTCCCAAGAATCTAGGGACACTGGAATGTCTTCTATTACCCCATCTGGTTTGATCACAGATCTGTCTGCTAATTGTAATAGTGTGGGTGTAAAGAGAAGATTGGGAAGTTTCAGTTTATCCATGATTTGTCTACTCATGATATTGATTTCTGCTCCTAAATCAATGAGTGTGTTTTGGATTTCAATTCCATTTATGTGAATTTTTACAACTGGATTTCCTGGGTCAAGATACTTTGGAATAGAAATCTTGCCCATCATAATGTCTGCTATTTGTCCTGCCAGTTGAATTTTCTTTGTTTCTCTTATTCTTTTTCTTGTTTTCTTCATGCTCAACTCCTTTATTGTTTTGGCTAAAATTGGAATTTCCTTGATGGCTTGTAATAATGTTATTTTAATGCAAACATTTCTCAGCTCATCTAGGAAATCATAATTAGGCACCATGATTTGTTTTTCTACACCTCTATCAATTTGTAATCTTTCTGGAAAGGGAGGTATAGAAGTAGATGTGGATGGTTTCTCTAATACAGGAGTTGAAATTATTGGATCTTTTTGCTTTAATTTTTCAGTGTTTGGGTCTTGAAAAGATGTATCTTCTTCAAGACTTTTATTCACTCGTAGAGAATCTTCCTCATAGTTATCTTGTTCTTGTATGATCACAGAAGGTTTCCTCTTTTCAAGTATTCTTCCAGACCTAAGTTGAACATCACTAAGGTCTAAAGGAGTAATTAAATAAGTTGGAAACTGTTGGCCTTCTATCATGTATGTGTTCTAAGGATTTTTATTATTAGGGTTTGGTATGGGTTGAGTAGGCAATTGATTTGATTTTTGAGGGAATGGTAATGAAAGTGGTTGAATTTGATGTGGTAGGTTCTGATGATGTTGTTGAGGATTTTGTTGAAGATTTTGAGGAAAATTTTGTTGAGGATTTTGAGGATAAAAATGTGGGTATGGTGGATAGGATGGTGGATACTGATAGTATGGGGAGTATCTTCCATAGGGACTTTGTGATCCTTGTGCCCAAACTGGAGATTGATTTTGAAATTAGGGCCAAGGTTGCTGCCAAGAATTCCAAGGTGGAGGTTGATTATACATTTGATCATGGAATCCTTGTGTCTGAGGTTCCTGCCAAGGTCTTCTAGATACAAAATTGAGAGACTCTGTGGAATCTGTAGGAGTTTCCTCCTGAAAGATAGCTTTGAGACCAGGAAGAGAAGGACAATTCTTGGTCTCATGTTTTTCAGAACAAATGACACATGTTTCTACAACTTTTACATCCAAAGGACACTCTCTCAAGGCATGTTTCTTTCTACATTTAGGACAAAAGATTGCCAAGGCATCAAATTCAGCTTTTTGCTTGTTTTGTATCTTAAGGGTGTCTATTTGTTCACTAAGACTCCCTAAGATGTCAAATTTAAAATCATCAAGCATGTGTCCTATTTCTGATCTACTTACTGTCCCAGAAGCAGACTTACTTGCCCTTGCAAGAGCAGGATCTCTTGGACCTTTGACAGTTTTGGATTTCCCTCTTGAAAGGTTGATACATAACTCAGATATTTCAGGTAATGTGAGTTGTGATATATCCCCTTTTCCCATCATGTTAAGAATATCCAACCATTCATCCCTAATTGTTTTCAACAAAAGAGCTTTTAAGGTGTCTTGATCTAGGTTTTCCATTTTTGCTCTTTTGATGTTGTAATTAAATCTCTCTAACAAATCTTCCAAATTTTCATCTTCTTTTTGTAACATCTTAAACACTTCTTCCTTATGATTAACCGGCATACAATAATCCAAATACCTCTCTAGAAATGTTTGTTTCATGTCTTCCCATGTTCTAATAGAACTGCTGATCAAACTCATAAACCACTTCAATGTTGCTCCTTTCAAGGTTGAAGGGAACAATTTCAGTTTTTGAGCATCTTGTAAGTAGTCATAAGTTCTACACAGAACTTCAAATTCAAATAAGAAGGTTTCAGGATCTTCAGTTTTAAGTCCATAGAAGTTTGGAAGGACAAAGGGTGAAATATTTTTCATGGTTGTATTGGTTTCTTCATCAATTATAGGGAACCCAAAAGAGCTTCCTATTCTACCTCTTCCTCCATCTGCACCTCTACCTCCTTCTCCTCTACCTCTACCTCTTCCTCCAAATAGTGTGTGGTCCCCATTAAAAACTCCTCCTCCTCCTTCTTCTGCCATGGTTGACTCTCCTGTGGAAGTGGAAAGGTTTGTGTCCCTAACAGGAGTTTTTATATCTTCTTCTATGGTAGGTTCAGTGGATGAAGTGGAAGGTTTCTCTAATGGAATAGCTGACCTTAGATTTTCTAGAAGTCCAGGATCAGTAAAGGATGGAACGTGGGTCTGAGTTGAAGGTGTACTAGCTTTGAATCTAGATGAAACAAGTGGTGTTCTAGAAATCAAACTTATGCTTCTACTGCTTATAAATCTTCCCCTTGAATCTCTCTCCCTACACATATAATTGTTTTTGGATGCTAAGAAACAAAGGTTACCTAGTTTTCACTTCCCCGGCAACGGCGCCAAAATGTTTGGTCTCAATCTAGTCTCCTAAATTGAGTTCATTTAATTGTCAACCAGGGTTGGTAAACTGCTGAAGTGAACTGCACCGTATGTGCCTAGGTGTTTTGTCTCTTAATGCATTGTGTTTAGTGTTTTATGATGTTTTTTGTCTTTTGTGGTAGTTTTATGTTCACAAGGAAAAATGACTAGAAAGCTAGTGGAAAGAAGCTAATGATTAAAACAGAGTGAAACCTGATTGGTTGATGACAAGTGGTGAATGCAAAGGCAACTACTGAAACAAAATCAAATCCAAACTATGACTAAATAGAAACAAATCTTGATAATGAATTTTAAGCAAATGATTCAAAACATAAACTCAACTTGTCAAATTATTTCATCAAAGGTATTTTGAGAGAGAGCTTGAGACATGGTCAGCTAAGCATGCAAATTCTCCTAACTAAACAGTTAAACAACTAACTTATAATGATGCAACATTTTATCCATGATTAGAGATTTGTTAAAGCATATTTGGAGTAAAACATTGATACCATCATAAGATCTCTACTTTAAGACTAGTTCCTAACTCTATTCTGCAACTTAGTTTGATAACACTACACTTCATTCAAAGATTATAGATTTTTAAAATAGTCTTTTGAGGAAATGTTTGTTTGTGAGATGATAAGAAAGTTGCAGAAGTACTTCAGGCCTTAAAATGATATTGTCTTCTGTTCATATGGTTATGAATCAATTATAGATTTTAGAACAAGAAGAGGTTTGTAAATAATGAAGGTTGTTTTGTTAAGTTTAACAACTGAAGTAATCTAATATGCAGTGAATGACAACTAAATGTGGAGTGCAAATGCAATGAGTTAAGCTAAAACTGAACTTAAGATGTCACTAGTCTAAAATAGTGCTGAACTAACGAGTCATTATCAAACTCAAAACAAAATAACAGAGCATGAGTTAAATGCAATTAGACTCCGGAGTATCCTAACTAAGCTATCATGCATTATTCTATGGAATTATACAGTCTGTTTGTCCATCATGATTGGTATTTTGGAAGAGTTTCTTAGAACAATCCTAACTGTACAATTTAGTGCAAATGCAAACATAAAGACTGAAAGCAATGAAAAACTAAGATATCATAGCTATCTCCTACCCATCATTATGATATTTTGGAAGAGCATTTTAAGAGCAAGAACAGCTATGGTACTTAGTGAAAACACACAACTGAAACGTTCAAGATCACAATCATGCTTAAGACATTATAAGGATTTTTTGGAAGAGTTTCTTCTTTTGGAAGAGTGCTTAGCATAAGTATAACCGTGATGGTGAACAAAAGAGATTACAATTAAATCCTACAATACTATAGCCATTTCCCATTCATGATCATAATCTTTTGGAAGAGCTTCTTCTTTTGGAAGAGTTTTTAGAACGAGTATAACTATAGTAGCTAATGAAAACAACTACGAATTCAACTTCAAAAACGTAAAGGCAACTAAGATACTTATCTAAATTACGCAAGTAAAACCGTGCAGGAGGAAGGGGCCCTCTACCACCAGACGGAATCTAACTCCAAATCAAATCAACGCTTTCAAAACAATACCGTTCTCAAGATGTAAGGAGAAATAAACTGAGGCCAGGCAATTCCGCGTCTTCGGGAATGTATACGATTCTAAGCAAAATCTGAACAAAAATCTACCTACCTTCCTGCTTTCCAAGTGTTTATAACTACATAACAAGACTTGCAACAATTCCAAGATCATTTCTTCCTTATCGAAATCACATTAGGACTCTTGAAGTGTCACAGAAAAAGGAAAAGGACATCTGACTCAAGACTTCCTTATTAGTGTCCGTTTTCTTAGTCAAGTTCACGACGAAACCATATCCAGAATTCGGTTTTTCCTTCATGGTGAGCAACGAACAATGTAGACATGACGTGGAATATACCCATATGTGGTTTTTCTTGAAAGGACACCTGGAACATGCCTGAACGTGAAGACAGCTGCAGAATTTCGGTTAGCTACGGAATGTCTGCATTCTGCAGCTAGTTCCGGTCAAAATGCATTACAATGACAAAAATCACAAAACTTAGCAAGTCAGTCATGTTAATCATTCTAAAAGTAATTTTAACTAAATTCATTGATCAATTGGGTCTAGGATGACAATGGACAAAGGAAAATGAAGTAAAGTAAGATGAAAGAAAGCACAATCTTGAGGCTCAACATAAACCTTGAATGGATTTCCACTAATTTCAACTCTATTTTCTGAAGGAAAATAATGGCTATATTTCATGCCTGTTGATTAAGGAGAAAATCTCTGGAAACTTTTGATGAAATCACATACCTCAGTAGAATTTGTTAATTTTGTCTTCAAATTGCCTTTGGAGGAAAACTCTGATAGAAGAAAAATCAAACATCTTGGATTATTACAGTACCCCTGCTTTCTCTTTGTTTTTAACACCATTTCTCTATCCATAAGCCTTCAATTTCTCCCACTGCTCTTAAAATTTTCCTTTCAGTCAGTGAAAAACCCTAAAATCAATCTCTGTCCCTGGCCCTCTACTTATTATATCAAGGAGGCCTTTATCACAGTGCCAAACCCTCTTCTTGTAAGATGAAGGAGGTTTTCTCAGTCTTTCAACCCTCTGCTCATGTATGGAGGAGAAATTCTCAGTGATGCCATTCCATCAGCTTTTAAAGAGTGTTATCTTTCCTTTCACTGCCTATTCATGCTTAAGAAAATGAAGATGACAAGTTAACAATAAGTCATGATGGGAATTTCTCTGAGACATGTAATTTTTTCTTTTAAAATACCTTTGTGCATTTTTAGGCAATCAGAGGCAGCCTGGCTAGTATCTGCAAAGCATTTCTTGTCATTTATAATTCACTAACCTTTGACTGTGATTGCAGGAGCTTAATGAGATAACTCTCTCTCCAGCATTTGCATCCTAGGCTCAAAACCACATGAGAAGTAGTTGTCTTCTCATGTTGATTTTAATATTGTCTTCTGGAACATTAGTATACTTCTGCTTTTTGACAAAGACATTGAAACACTGTACATTTACCTAATATCAGCTTGACCTGTGGCAAATGTATTACTGAGACTTCAAGGCCTTTTAGTGGCACGACTTAAGGGTGTAACCAAAATTTATTTTCAAAATAGGAAGGTCTGTTAGGACTGGTTGATAATAGATATAGGTTCTTTGGCTTTAGGATAGTTTTCCAAGGGAGAAATGCCTAAAGCGCCACTACCTAACTTAGGGGAGACTTCTTGGATAGATTTGGATTGTTTTCTTTGGAGCTGATGGACAAGCTAATATGGCTGAGGCTAGATAGGGCTTGAAAATAAGGTTTTGTGTCGTCATGGGCTGATTGAAAAGGTAGGAGGGAAAAAATGTTTATGGGTGTTTTCCAGCTGGAAAATTTGACAAATTTTGAGATCAGCTGCTAGAAAACTCAGCTAGGAATCTAGTCATCAACAACAAGTGAAAAATACTGATGATTAACAGTGGCTCCATTTGGGGAGGGCAGCTCCTTTTCAGAAGGGGTCCAGAATTGCAAATCTTTGGATTATGAAGACCAGTTCCTGATCCATTGGTGCAAATTTCATTCTTTCTTGATGCTATTTCTGAAAATTGAGAGCATGATTAGCATCAATGATATTTCTACCTACCCTACTATATTTCCTAATATTTTTTCTTCTTTTGGGTGCATTTGGACTAGTAACCCTTTGACATAGTATTTTTGAAAAATGACACTATCTAATTCTACACTTATATCCACTGGGAGTTCAGATTAAACTGATGAAATCCTTCATTTCTCTACCTATGCTATATCGACTGTCAAGGTTAAGCTGTTTGACAGGATTTTATTCTCTAATCTAAAACATGAAATTGAAAAATGACCAAATCAGGATTAGACAGTTTGATTTTTCATGTACTTGTGGCATCAAAGACAAACTGCACACAAATATTATATTGCATAAAATGAAATCTAGAAAAACAAGGCTAGGATACACAATTTGTTTTTCATCCCTGCTTTCCTCCTTGGTTCTGTTTTGAGCATGTGGAACCAGTATCTTTTCCTAATCTACTCTCTTTGATAAGTCAAGCTTACACAATGTTGACCATCTTTTCCACTCACTAACTTATCAGCAAATAAATTTAAAACATGTTTAGTTATGATTAGGCTAGATAACTGAACAAGACATTTGAGCACTAGTAACGGCATTTAGACTTGCACGCTTTCTGAATGACTATTTTTTGGAACATGGGGCTTTCTTTCTATTTTTCAAACCGCCCTCTTTTTCTATTTTTCTATTGTTTTTGAATTTTCTGTTTTTGATTTATTTTTCAAACAATGGTATATACAATGATTGAATAAGTTTTGACTCAGAAATCTTGGAAATGGCGAAACTTAAGCATCTTATCCTCATAAGGATCTCCTATCACTCTTGGTCCACTCAGCTCTTGAAAAGAAAATTTTGGAAAATTTTCTCTTTCAAGCATGACATAAAGATTCATGCATGAATCTCTGAACAGCCTCGTATCTTCCCGCCGTGCCTCTTTATACCTCTGATTTCCACTCCTTCCTTTGTTGTACATATTTTTCAAATAATGCAGATATTTTTTGTCATTTTTGAAGTATATGATGGCATCATCAAGGTACATAAAAATGCAGAAATTCAGAACTGGAAACATGGCTTTTAGGAGAATATTTTTGATATTTGGTGGTTTTGCAATTCTGGGTTTGAAACTGGAACTACTTCCAGCATACTGGAAAAATTCTTTGAGTTGTCTGCTTTGAAAAGGAATCATTTGGCTATAACCTGAAACATCATCTTGCAAAGACATATGATTAAATTACTTATCATTGGTATATCATGGTCTTGGGTAGGAAGGATAAATTTTTTGTCACAAGGGTGTGTATTAGTGCTTCTAAAATAAAAACAGATCCTATGACCAACTATTTTATCTTTGATTATTACTGATTGGTTCAAATTTTTGTATTTTCTTTTGTCGAAGTTGTTTCTTGGAGTGATGGCAGTGGCATATTGTTTCTCATTGTTTTCTCTGTATGAAGTAGTATTTTGAATAAGATTGCCAATAGGCATGGTAATCTTTATTTTGGCGATTTCTCCCTCAAAACTGAAAGGTGCTTGTAGTTTAGACAGGTTTGCTTCAGTTTTTTCAGCCATGACTTTCTCTAAGTTCTGAGCTCGCTGACTTTGTTTCGGGATTTTGTTTGACACAACCAACTCGAGAATCTTTGTGGAAGTACTAGGAGAATCTAAGCCAAGACTTCTTTGAATAGATTTATCTTTGTTTTGGTCAGTTTTCTTGACCATGATTTTGTTGTTGTCCCTTTGCTTTTTTAAGGATGGTATCAGGGGTTTTAGCGATGTTTGAGCCTACCTTTCTTGGAGTTGTCTCGATTTTTAACATACAGGTCATACTTCACCTTGAGCTTCTGCTATGGCATTCTAAAAATCTATGGCGGGATTCTAGGATCTTCATAATTGGTTTCTGTCAGGTCGGAGAGAAGGAGCTGTCTTGTTCTTGTGCAGCAGGAGTAAACCTCACTCTCGTTATCGAAACCTAGGGTTCAAATGAATTTCATCGATAGGTTTGTATCCCTATCTATCTTCTTACATAATTTTCATTAAAGGGTGGCCTAATTTGTCGGTCATTTTCCCTTGGTTTGTTTTGAGGCTGTTCCCTCCTAAAATTTTGGTTCTGGTTTCTGTTTAGAGGGTTTGGCTGGTTGTCCCTAAGAGGGGTCTTTTCACTAATCTTTTCCCACATTTTGGCCATAGACCTAACCAAGTCATCTATTCTAGGATCTAAGGAAAGGGCTGAAGTGGAGACCTCATCCCGGTATGTTACTTTCCTTTCTGATCTAGTCCTAGCTCTTTTTTCTGCTAAGTTGGCTTCTGTACTTATGGCCACTTTTTGCATTTCCTCTAAGGTAGGGGGGTCCTTGTCTCTTAGTTGATAAGTCATGTCTGGGTCAAAGCCTTTGGGGAACTTTGCCAAGGCTGAGCCAAGTGGAGGTTTGAAGTGAGGCGGGAGGGAATTATACAAACTGTTGAACCTAGTGCAGTATCCCTGGACACTTTCCCCATTTTCCCGTTTTAGATTGTTATACTCTAACAGGATTTGAATGGGGTTCTTTCGGATTTCCCACTTGTTTATGAAGGTTTGGTAGAGTTCTGGGAGATTGTGGATGCTGTTTGGAGTTAATCTCTTAAACCATTTTTTGGGTTCTTTGCCCAGGCTTTGGGCGAACATCCTCATTTTGATGGTCTCGTCTTCTATTTCCATGTATTCAAAGGCATCGCTAATCCTATCTAGATGTTGTTGAACCGTGGTAGTCTCAACTCCAGTAAAGTGCGAGATTTTGGATTGATAGTCATTTTTTAATGGAGCCAAAGGTTGTGGCAACACCAAGGGTGCATACCAGGCTGCCATGGTGGGAGCTAATGGATGATGTACAAAATGAGGGCTTGTGGGATGAGCTGAGGTGGTTTGAACAGTAGTGGTTTGGATGGGTGTGGCGGATGTACTTGGACTAGTGATCTGATTTTGAGCAGATTTGGGATGGTAGGAGCCAAAGTGATGGAGAAGCTGAAATTCGGGAGGTGTAGTAGGCGAGGCTTCTCTACTAGGACTCTGTGGCATATCTAGGGGCTCAAGATCGTCAAAGTATATCAAAATTTGTGAATTGCTTCTAAAAAGGTTTTTTTCTGATTTTAAGTCAAAGGGGGAATCCTGCAACGCTATGAGGTGTTCAGGTACTGATCTTGCTTTACAGATGCACCTATCGGTAGCTTAGATTTCTAGTTTTGGAAGCTTGCCACAGAATATTTTCTGGGTCATCTACTATGATAGGGGGATTTGGGTCTGGATGAGATCTGGTGTTGATTCTTCGTGAAGCCAGATTTCGAACCTAGAGTTTAGAGAGGATGGTATTTGTGATTGTTTTGGATGGATGGCCTCCCTAGGGTTTTACTAAAGTGAAGGATGGTCAAAACAAAAAGATGGACTAGTGGAGTCGCCAAGTGGATTTCTATGAGAACTATGGTCCACCACCAACACTATCAAAGATGCTTTTGGGAAAAAAATTTATAGCAAACTTTGAGATGAAAACTTGCAAAGAAGAGTGATTCACTTGGTTTCAACAGTTTTCTAGGCTGTATGGACAAGCTAATGCTTCTTTTTGCACGGTTACTTCTGTTTATCTCCTATGTTTAGGTGAAGTCTTCTGAATCGCTAAGTTATACTTAGTTTTTCACTGATTACAAAGTTTGCACCCTAAGTTTTAAGTTTTTGGAAAGGATGAGTTAACAGAAAGGTATGGTTTATGAATTTTTTGGTTTTTTATGGAGTTTTTAGGCCTACTGGAGGCTAGTGGAGTTGCCAGGTGGAACTTGGTTTTTCTTGTAAAGATGTATCTATGGTCCACCACCAGTAACTAGGGAAAAGCCAATCTGGGAATGTTTTGGGGTTTTTTGAATTTTATGTGCCTATGAGGTTTGGAAGAGTTTCCTATAACTGAATCATCATTTTGCTAAGATGGTGAAAGAGCTAGCTTCTACTCTTCAAACAACACTTAATTTTTCTAATTTGGATTGAGACTTTGAGAGTTACTAAGGAGTACTTAGATTGTCACTAACTCGGAAGGTCCCACTGTGATCGCCACTATGTTAGGGAGCGGTGGGATAAGTCAATCAGATAGTATTCTTAAGGCTACTAGAATGTTTAGGGAAACTAATTTTTTTTATCACTCAGATTCCCACCGTGATCTCCATTATGTTAGGGAGCGGTGGGATAAGTCAATCAGATAGTATTCTTAAGGCTGCTAGAATGTTTAGGGAATCTAAGTTTATTTATCACTCAGAGTCCCACCGTGATCACCATTATGTTAGTGTCTCGTGATTTCGCTGATTGGAAAGCCAAATGATAGTGTAACATCAAACCAATCTTTGGAGCCCAAGGACCTAGCCTTCCTGGACTCAGAGAGGGCTCTCTCTACTTGTGTAAGGGATATCTATGTGTTTGCTTATTGTGTTCTGATTTTAGGCTAGTTATGAAGTAGGTTTTTGGTTTTTAGGTTGTGAGGGATGAACTGATCAAAGACATAAGATAGTTAAAAAGATGTCAGATCAACTGGGCTATGGGGTCGAAAAGGTCAAGAAAGCTTTCAGATGGTGATACAAGGTTTTTGAAAGGCCGATTTGATTCGAGGTAAAATGGATCTTTGGGAAAAATGGAGTGAGCTGGACATTAAATTTATGAATAACAAAGGATTTCAAGCATAAAATAGTTTAATAGTTGACATAAACATGGTAGAGAAAACCATTAATCATGAGAAATCTAACTATAAGTTGGTCAATGCATAGAAATAAACATTCAAGCCATGCATAGAGATATATGACTCTCTAACTTTAGGAAATGGCTATCAGACTTTGAGAAAATACATTTAAGAGAGACAAACAACTCAAATCACTATGTAGGAATGCCTAAACATAGTACTTCAATCTATTGGGCACTTTGAAAACAAGATTGCATAGTCTTAGGAAAAGGGAAAGATCGGTACAAGACCTCCTTGGTTCAACAAATGACAATCTAATCAATAAAAGAGAGGTTTCATAGGTGGAGCTACGGTTAGCCACGAGTCAACAGGGTGTACCGTAAATCATACTTAGCATGCATAAAACCATAAATCAAACAAGCAAACAATATTTCTTGATTTATTAAAGAGCAATCAAGGATTCTTTAACATGACTAAGAATGAAGAAAACATGGAAGCTATAAAGAAACAGGAAATTTGAGGTACCTCCAAGGGTATGTCTCAAATCTATTATCTACTATCTTATAGCAAGCAAGAACATGGATTTATGAATGAAAACTAGGAAACAAAACAGAGAGAGAGACACTATACCATTCTACCAAGTCATGGAATCCAACAACAATCCTCTTTCATCATCCAAGAACATCCAAGAAACTATCCAAAAGCATGAGACAAGTATTTATTCCAAAGCTTATATGACCATATATTGCTTCTATTCATCAAGTTCAGCCTTGTTTACAATGAAATCCTTTGGAATATATAGGCCAGAGTGAGGAAAACCTCTTAGTTCAACTTGCAATCTCATTGACCTATCCAAAATATCTACTAAAATATCTCAAAAATGCTAAAAAAGGGAAATAAATTTACTTTTCATAACTTATAATGTACAAAAATAGCTAAACTCACATGAAGAAAAGTCACTTTTGAAAGGTTCAATTTTTACAAAAATACTCAAAAAATACATCAGCAAAAGGTCCCCTAACTTGCTGGCAACTTTTGGACGCCTTCCCGATGTCGAAACGAAGCTCATGATGGCTCGTTGGAAAGCTCTAAGTGTCTAATTTCTGAAAATTTTTAGTTTTCTCCCAACCAACAACTAGAAGTTTTCCAAAAACAGACCTGTGATTAAAAAACCAAAATATAGGACTTCCTGATAAATGGGGTAGAGTGTAGAAAAAGCGAGTGTTTTTCGCCATTTTGGGGGAGAAAATGATCTTCAATTGATCTGAAAATCATTGAGTCTTTGCCCCTAAAATTATGGCATCCAATGATACCATTTTAATCCTTTGAGGATGCCCCAAAATAAAATGGCAATGCCCATGAGTTTTGGCCAAAAACCCAAAAATGACAAAAAACCAAAATTTGTCGAATTTCGCCCAAACTTGGCGAGCATGACCCTCAAGGGTTTTCAGAAACATGTTGTGAAGCTGAGGCCAAAATTTGGAGCCTTGAGGTGTCTTTCCTCAATTTTGGTATTGGGCGCTTCCCTTTAGCCTCCTTGAGTTTTTCTTGAGCGGCTTTCAATTTCCGTTGGGCAAACCGATTGAGCTTTTTATAATGCCCAGTCATCCTTCGTTGAAGGTCCAAGTCTCTATTTTCCTTCTCCAAGTGATCATTAACTCTCTCAATCCATGCTTCTCGATTTTTCTCTATCTCTTTTTCGAACAATGTAGTGAGAGGGATAGATTGGAGAAGGGCATCTTCTTCTTCCTTTTGTTTCTCAAGGGCATTTTTGAGCCCCATGGTTCTTGGCCTCTTTCACCTGGGCTGATCTTCGCCTTTGCTCTCATCGAAATCACCCATGAGTTCTTCCAATCTCACTTGTGCTTTGAAGGCCTCCTTTTTGTATTTGATGGCCCGTGTCTCATATACAGCCATATGGACACTCATATGCTTGTTTTGAATTTGCAAAAATTGATTGAAGTTCCTAGCCCTCTCAAAATCAGTCCTCAAAGCATCAATTTGGTTTTCTCTATTGATCAAGAGATTTTCTAGGATCCGGGCTTCATTGTCACTATCATCACTTTGGATGTGGATGATGTCGAATTCCCTTTCCTTTTCATGATTGCCTTCTTCTTTCTCCTTTCCTTTGCTTTGGGTGGCTCTTTTAGTCTTCCTCCTCTTGGGCAGCTCGACAATGGGCTTCTTGGGCAATTTTCCCTTGCTTCGGAGGGCCCTAGTCACATTTGGAGTTACAACTCTAGGCACTCTTTTCTTTGATGTCCGGGGCTTGGCCACTTTCAGAGAAGAGAGCATGGCCCCTTGCCTAGGAGAGGCAGCTAGCACATGCTCCATTGGCTCTTTACCCTTGTCACTTTGTTCATCATTCTTACCACTGTCTTGGATTTCTTCATGGATGCCTTGGCTGTCCTTGTGCATTTCTTTTGGAGGGCTATCCTCCTCACTGTGTTGCATCTTTTTACCAACTTGTTGTTCCTTTTTATGAGGATGTTGTTCATCAACATGAGGTTGTTGTTCATCCACATGAGGCTGCTGACTCTCACTGTGCTGCACATCTTTATCATGCTGCCCTTCATCATCTTCAGGTTGGTCAGTCTCACTGTGCTACACCTATTCATCATCGTGTCGTTGTTCATCATTATGTCCTTTTTCATCATGCCCAGGATTCTGTTTTTCTGCCTTACTGTGATGTTGCTCATCATCATGCCCTTCTTCCCCTTGCTATTTTGTTTCACTATGATGTTGCTCATCATCATCTTCCTCATCATCCCCTTGCTACTCTGTTTCATCATGCTGATGCTCATCATCACTTTCCTCCTCTTGCTCATGCTCTTCTCCCTCATCATGCTCTTTTTCTTGTTCTATGGTAAACTTGAGCTTCTTGGGAATAGGTTTGCTAGAAGAAGGCGAAGGATGGTGAGTAGAAGGTGAAGGAGATGTATGAAATGAAGGGACAGTGGCAAAATCCAGATGAGTGATGAAAGTATCCCAAGAGACCTCCTTCTTCTCAAGCTGATGAAGAATGATGACTTTGATGAGGGAGTGATGGAAGAGGCAAGCTGTCTGCTGAGAATGAGGATTTTTCTGAACAGTTGAGGCCATTTTCTCAATGCTTCTATGTAGAAAGAAAGGGAGATTTAACAATTTGGCCCTCGTGAAATGCATGAGCAATCGGATATGATAGGCATAGACTTGGGAGAATCTTCCCTCAAAAATGAAGTATTTCATGATGATCTTCATGAGGGGGGCGTAACTAGTCAATAGATATGAGAAGGGGAAAATAGATGGGCATGAATCTTTATGCTCGGGCTTCAGAAAAGGCTTGTATTCTTCTGAGTCCAGGTGGCTTTGTTTAAACCACTTCTCCCCGACATAAGGGATTTTAGTGGCCTTGGAGATGGACCTTGGAAAGAATTTGAAATCTAGGCCTACCAGCTGAAAATGCTTCTCTTGAAACCTCAAAGCACAAAGGTGTGTTAAAGGGGAATAGCTATTCACCTCTTGCACTCTTTGGAAAAAATCTAGACACCCAACCTCATGGAAGTTAAAAAGGACCGATGGATGAGCATTCACTTCTTCAGTGGAAACAGGCTCAAATCTCTTGTGCAGGCCACTCCTACTCTCTTGCCTGGGAGGCATCTTGTTTTGAATGTTCTTTGCAATACCAAGCTATCTCAAAAAGGCTCTTGAATTGTTTTTCTCAAGCACACACCTCTATCCTCCTCATTAGTCACTGTTTTACCAAGGCAACTACTTCAAATTCTGTGTGAAATGATTCTTTAACACCAACATTCTGCTCCTTACAAATCATTGTTTTGTCTTCTTTTCTGCCAAACAACAAGTAGTTATCAAATTAATTAGTACATAGTCAAATCGTTACTGTGTTTGGGTAAGGTCACAAGGATCCTTTGTGTTTTGGTATAAACAAGACAGCCTTGTATTTAGACAAAGACAAAACACCCTTCCCAATCAAAAACACTCTTCTTGTATTCATTGTTTCTCATACACAGGTAGACAAAAACACCTTCAAATTGACTTAAAATCTTTTCACAACATACTCTATTTCATGGAACAAAGGAGGCTGCACTAGGTGTCACTGTTTTTCCACACGGAGAGGAATTTTGAAGTGATAAAGTATTTCAGATTATGACCACTTTTTTTAAATTAGGCTCACTGTTTTCACCTTGAGACTTCAAATAGAATTTGCTTTTGTTTCCCTGTGGGCTATCACTGTTTGTAAAAGGTAGTAAGGGTCCTTTAAGATGGTTAAAACATTCACCCAACACTGTAAAAATGTGTAACAACCATAGAAACAAAACACTCTGAGTTGGCTCAAAAATAATGCCCTCTAATTATTGTCTCTCTCTTGCCATTCTATATGACAAACTGTCTTTTCAAAACCACCGCTTAAAACACTGTTTAAACTGAGTTGAGACCCACTAAGCACAAGATAGGTGTCTCCAGCTTTGACAGGGACTTCGTCTCCTTAACCCTGACTTATCTCACAGTTTTTATATGATGAAATTATTTTTAGAACAGCTGTTTCTTTTTGGAGAAAAACACAGCAAACCTCCCTTTCAAAAATCGAAAATTACCACGAGGAGAAGTGGAATACCTCGAAGAAATGCTTATAAATCTTGTTTGATTGATTGGGCAGCTTCGAAGGTGTTTTTGGAGGTGTTAGGAGGCGCGGTACGTTTTCTGGAAAGAACGCCGCTCAACAAAAGGCAGTCGGGTCAGCCTTCGGGCAGTTATGACCGGTGCCTACAGGCGTGTCGTGCGCCACTACAGGCGTGTCGTGCAGTAGTGCAAGGCCTTTGTATTTTCTCCGCTGAATGCACTGCTCACTTTTCCAGGTCTGCCGCGCGGGCTTAAAGCTTTCAAAACTCTTCAATTTCGCTTGAAATCTCCTTGTTTCGGTCAGAGAGTAGCCTAGGGGGGTGTTGCTCACATTTTGAATTGAAAATAGACCCTGTAACTCTCTCTAACTCCCTTTTATAGTTGAAAAAGCCAAAAATATTTTGACATTTCTTTGTGAGGGTTTGAAAATTTTTAAAACAAATGCCTTTGTTATGATGAAAACCAAATGACTTTGAAAGTGCTAAAGGGGCCCATTTTCAATTAACGTTGGTAGTAAAGTGTTGTGCATGCTATTTGGACAATTTTTGATATATATGACCCTTACCACTTATAAGAAAATCATCCCAAGGCCAAACTCCTTTTTACTGTTTGCCTATTAAGGGAGGACATGTCTTTCCTCTGATTATATCTGCTTTTTTAGAGGAAAACCTGGCTCAAAGCCATATAGTGACTATAGATGCACCCTTCAAATGTCATTCCTTTTTTACTCTAGGAACCTTAGTTGCATTTACCTGGGTTTGACAAACATATGCTCATTAAAAAAGGAGATCTTGTAAAGGCTTCTCCTCCAATTATATGCAACAGCTAGGTATTTTCATATGTTTCATAAACAGTCTTTTGTTTGTGACAGTATCATGCTTCATTTCTCTGAATATTGTCCCTGAAATTGAGACACTTGCCATATCCTTTCTTCACTTTTATGAACCTATGTGTCTATTTGCAAAGCCTTCTTTAGAAATCAAGCTTAGGTTACCTTCTTGTCCATTTGATGAGTTTTTTGACAAAGACCTTCATGAACAGGAAGAACAAACCTTCTTTGAGGATTAGCATCACTCTTTGGCTTATGTTTTACCCAGCTTCCCACTTATAAACCTTGAATGGATTTCCACTAATTTCAACTTTGTTTTCTGAAGGAAAATAATGGCTAGATTTCATGCCTGTTGATTAAGGAGAAAATCTCTGGAAACTTTTGATGAAATCACATACCTCAGCAGAATTTTTTCATTTTTTCTTCAGATTGCCTTTGGAGGAAAACTCTGATAGAAGAAAAATCAAACATCTTGGATTATTACAGTACCCCTTCTTTCTCTTTGTTTTTAACACCATTTCTCTGTCCATAAGCCTTCAATTTTCTCCCACTGCTCTTAAAATTTTCCTTTCAGTTAGTGAAAAACCCTAAAATCAATCTCTGTTCCCGGCCCTTTTCTTATTAGATGAAGGAGGCCTTTATCACAATGCCAAACCCTCTGCTTGTAAAATGAAGGAGGTTTTCTCAGTCTTTCAACCCTCTACTCATGTATGGAGGAGGTTTTCTCAGTGATGCTATTCCATCAGCTTTTAAACAGTGTTATATTTCCTTTCATTGCCTATTCATGCTTAAGCAAATGAAGATGACAAGTTAACAATAAGTCATGATGGGCATTTCTCCGAGACACGTAATTTCTGCTTTTAAAATACCTTTGTGCATCTTTAGAAAATAAAAGGCAACCTGGCTAGTATCTGTAAATCATTTCTTGTCATTTATAATTCACTAACCTTTGACTGTGATTGCAGGAGCTTAATGAGATAACTCTCTATCCAACATTTGCATCCCAGGCTCAAAACCACATGAGAAGCAGTTGTCTTCTCATGTTGAATTTAATACTATCTTTTGGAACATTAGTATACTTCTAGTTTTTGACAAAGACATTGAAACACTGTACATTTACCTAATATCAGCTTGACCTGTGGCATATGTATGACTGAGACTTCAAGGCTTGTTAGTGGCGCGACTTAAGGGTGTAACCAAACTTTATTTTCCGAATAGGAAGGTCTGTTAGGACTGGTTGATAATAGATAGAGGTTCTTTGGCTTTAGGATAGTTTGCTAAGGGAGAAATGCCTAAAGCACCACTACCTAACTTAGGGGAGACTTCTTGGACAGATTTGGATTGTTTTCTTTGGACTGATGGACAAGCTAGTATGGCTAAGGCTAGATAGGGCTTGACAATGACCTTGCGTTCATAAAGTAAATTAGGGGAGCCCCTGGGATTTGTGACACTCTTGGTGCAATACCGAGGCTCACCACTTTTTGGCGTTGTTTCCAGGGAGGTGTCTAGTAGATGCTTTGATTTTGTTTTTAGCATTCTTTTATGCTTTCCTTTCTTTTCATGTCATTTCAGAAATATAGAAAAAATACAAAACGATTTTATTTTCATGCCTCGTAGGACTAGGAATACTCAAAGACAAACCTTACCTAAAACCCCCACATCACCTCGTGGCCACCCTTCACTCTTCTTCAATGGCAGTGAGAGTGAACCCCCTCTAGGATAGCCTTCTGAATATTTTGACGATCCTATTGGGGAAGAAGAAGAAGACCTTGTTTCAACTGAGGGACCTGCTTCACCTATCTTAACCATGGTTGGGATCCAGAGAACCTTTCCCATAAGAGAGGAAAATGTGGAAAATAAGGTGAAGAACATTAGCCCCTCAACTCTTCCACACTTCCATGGACTTACCTGTGAGGACCCTGACACTTTCAGGTTTGAATTTGCTATTGTCTGTAGGACTTATGACTACACCTATAATGATCATAAGTTGAATATATTCCCATCCACCCTTAAGGATGCAACCTTGCGCTGGTTCATGGGTCTGCCTGGGGATAGCATCACTACCTGGGCATAGATGGAAGAGACCTTCAGCAACAAATACAAACACTATTGTAGGCCCAAGGAAACTAAGGATGAGATCTTTAGGATGACTCTAGGGCATGATGAATCCTTAGAGGACTATGAAGAGAGGTTTCAACTGAACTATAAGAGAGCCAATTGTACTCTTGATCCTGACTCACTTAAACTTTTACTTCTTCAAGGTATAAGTGAAGAGATGATCGAAACCTTGAATATGCTATCAGGAGGAGATATCTACCAACAACCCTATGAAGCAATCAAAACTGTCTTCCGGAACCATTCTAGGGAAGTTAGGACGAAGGGAAGAGCTAGAAAAAGTACATCCAATACCCCTTCCTCTTCCACCTTCATAAAACATGAGGTTGGAAACATGTTAGAGGACTTCAAGAGTGAAATGCTACACACCTTTGCTTTGCAAATGGACATAATGTAGGTCAAAAGGAAGCAAGAGGAAGCAGAGAGAGTCCTAGCCATATTTTTTCCTAGGTGTATGAGGAAGCACCTAAGAATGAATGTCCACTGAATGTCATAGAGGTTTGCTTAGTCTGTGAGGAGAATCATGCCACAGAAAAGTGTCCCTCATTACCTGGACTTAAGGCTGTATATCAAGGTGGGAAAGCAATGCTAGAGAAACTTTGTTTCATCAACCAGAGAAGGCCTCAAGGCCCTCGGACATACCAACAAGGTATGCAAGGTGCACCTTACTCTTACTATCATAACAATGAAAGTGCACCCATGCAATCTTCGTACACCCCCACTCCTCCATCCTGTTCTACACCTCCTATTTTGCCTTACAACCCTTCATATCATCCTCAGCCAGTAAACCAGCCATTCCAGCAGTATGTTCCACAACAACCTCAGTGGAACAATCCATCCCAAGGGTGGAGGTCTCAAAAAAATCAACCACATGCTCTAATGCCTCCACCCCAACCTTAACCTCAGTTTACTCATGTTGCTCCACCTAGACTACCTATACCTTCACAGCCCAATCTGAACCTGAAAAAAAGACAGACACAACAGGCTCCCAGTGGAGAAACATCTTATCCAGCTTATGTTGTGGAGATACAGGAGGTTAACCTCATGTCAGGAAGAGCACTCCCAGACATCCATCCTCCATCTCCACCTATAGAGGTTGAGGAGGAAAATGAAGAAGGTAACACGCAGATCCAACAACCTCCTTTTCCTGAGTGCTTGATCCACTCTAGTCAGCACACCCCTGAGGAGACTGAACTCCTAGAAGAATTGGAAAATTTGTGTGTAAATATAACACTTCTCCAGGACATTAAGCATGTCCCTATCTACAATATTCTCATTGGAAAAAATTTCTTCAAGGAACCTAAGAAAAGAAAGAGAGATACCCCCACCATCAATGTGGTAGGACAACTGTCTGACCTAATGCTGGGAAGGGTGATATTTCCAAAGTAACTGAACCCTGGTAGTCTATTTTTTGATGTGCATATAAATGGTGTCACAGTCCCCAACACTCTAATTTATGTAGGGGCTTCCATCAAAATCATGACCAAGAAAACTATGTTGAAACTTAATCTTCAAAGGACTTTGAGGAAAACCATAATAGTTCTGCAACTTGCAGATCGGTCCACAGTAAATATAGAAGGAATTGTTGAGGATGTCATGGTTACCATTGAATCTTGGGAGTATTCTATATATTTCCTTCTCCTGCAACCAAAAACCAACTTTAATGGTTATCCTCTCATCTTAGGGAGACCTTGGTTAGACACCGCAAATTCTTATATTAGTTATCGCATTGGAAACATGACTATCAAAAATGGACCTTTTTCTAAACAGCTATTGTTATATCCTCCAACCCAGCCTTCCATTCATCATGATCTTCGTATATGGTTGGAGGATGAAGAAGATGATTTATATAACACTACCCCTATGTGTACCATAGATTTTATTCTTAGAGGGGGGTAGCTTGATGAAGATGAACTCATCAACCATGCCATTCAAAACCAATCCTCCACTAACATTCCTCTCAAAACCTTAGTCAAAGAATATGAAAGCCAACCTTGGATGGAAGTGCACTCAGTTGAGTCAACCTGTGAACCCACCAAGGCTATTGAGTTTGGCCCATCCAAGTCTCTAAAAATCAACCCAAACCTCTCGAATGAAGAAGAGAAGAAACTGTTCCAGCTTTTGAAAGAGAATCTAGATGCATTTTCTTGGGATTACAAATACATGAAAGGGTTGAATCCTTCAGTGTGCAAACATAATATTTACATCAAATAAGGATGCAAGCCCGTGAGACAACCCCAAAGAAGTATGAGCCCGGCTCTGAAGGACATATTCAAAGAAGAGCTACAGAAAATCTTGGATGCAGGGTTCATATATCCTATATCCGACAATGAGTGGGTATCGTCTCTTGTCTTAGTCCCAAAGAAGAATGGGAAGTGGCGAATTTGTGTTGATTATCGAGAACATAAAAAATCCACCAAGAAAGACCATTTGTCTTTGCCCTTTATAGACAAAGTCCCGGATAGCCTTGCGGGGAAGAAGTTCTTTTCCTTCTTAGATGGGTTAAGTGGGTACAATAATATTCAAATTAGCCCTGAAGACCAAGATAAGACTAATTTCACCTGCCCTTGGGTTACCTTTGCTTATAGAGTCCTACGCTTTGGGTTGTGAAATGCCCCAGCTACCTTCGAAAGAGCTGTCGTGAGCATCTTTTCGGAGTTATTCCATGACTCTGTCGAAATTTACATGGATGATTTCACACCATATGGGGATGACTTCCAGAAAGCTCTCTCCAATTTGGGTAAAGTACTAAGAAGGTGCATTGAGATGCATCTCTCCTTGAGCCTAGAAAAGTATGAATTTATGAATAAAGCAGGGATTGTATCAGGACACTCCATGTCCCAAGCAAGAATAAAGGTAGACCCGAACAAAATCATTATCATAAAAATGGTACCTGCTCCTCAAAAGCAAAAAGATGTCAGGAGTTTCTTAGGATGATCTGGTTACTATAGAAGGTTCATCAAAGATTTCAGCAAGATGGCTTCGCCATTATTTTGGTTATTGGCCAAAGATTCTAAGTTTATTTGGTCTAGTCCTTGTCAAGAGGTTTTCGAGCTCATTAAGGGAAAGTTGATTACTGCCCCCATCCTCCGAGGTCAAAATTGGACTATGCCTTTCCAAATCCACACTGAAGCATCCAAAAACATTGTAGGGACATCATTAGGACAATTAGAGTACAAAATCCCTTATGCCATTTATTTCATCAGCAAGAATTTTTCAAAGGCCAAGCTGAATTATATTGTTACTGAGAAGGAGATGTTAGGCATTGTCCATGCATTGAAAAAATTCAGGAATTATGTAACTGGATATCAAACCTTTATTCACACTGACCATGCAACCATCAAGTATTTAATGAACAAACTAGATGTAAATTCTAGGATAATTAGATGGTTGTTACTTTTGTAGCAATTTTATTTGACTATTGTTGATAAACTTGGAAAGGAGAATGTTGTTGCAGATTTTTTGTCCAGGTTAGCTCTCCTTGTAGGTGAAGAAGGAATGATGGATGACCAGCTGCCTGATGAACACTTGTTTTCCATATGAGCACTCTCACCATGGTTTGCTGATATAGCCAAATACTTGGTTGCTGGAAAAATCCCTCCCAATATTTCATTTAAGGAGAGGAGCAAAATCATCAGAAAAAGCACCCCTTTCACATAGATTGGGGGGAACCTTTCCAAGCTAGGCACTGATCAAATCCTAAGGATATGTGTGAGGGAGGAAGAATTTTTATATATCCTCGCTGTATTTCATGACAGCCCATGTGGAGGCCACTTTGTTGCAAAGAGAACTTCTTACAAAATTTTGCAGGCAGGAAACTATTGGCCTACCCTTCATCAAGATTCCAAAAGATACACCAGCATGTGTGGCTAGTGCCAGAGGATGGGGAAACACACACAAAGGGATAAAATTCCTTTACACCCTCAGGTTGCTCTTGAGCAATTTTACAAGTGGGGCATGGACTTTGTTGGACCTATCGATCCACCATCCGGACAAAAGAAGTATATCATAGTTTGCATTGATTACCTAACAAAGTGGGTTGAAACAAAAGTAGTGAGGGCAGAAACCGAGGAGAAAGTAGCATAATTTATGAGGGAGAATTTTTTACAAGTTTGGATACCCTAGAGAAATAGTCATTGATCAGGGAGCAGAATTCACCTCCCACTTCATTGAGAATATTTTGAGGAAGCACAAGATTAAGCATAGAACTTCTACTCCCTATCACCCTCACGCGAATGGCCAAGTAGAAGTGAATAAGAGAGCTTTAGATAGAATCCTCACCAAGGTTGTGAGCAACAATAGAAAATATTGGGCGGACAGATTGGTAGAAGCTACTTGGGCCTACAACACTACTTGGAAGACAACAACATGATTCACTCCTTATGAACTAGTCTATGGTAAGAAAGCTCTACTTTAATTTTATTTTGAATTCAATACTTTAAGAATGGCAGTTGAATTACCTCTATATCTATCAAATTCCCAAAAAGAGAGGTTGTTGCAACTAAATGGATTAGATGAGTTCAGAATGCAAGCACTTCTTCACACAGAGTTATTTCAGCTGCAAAGGAAGGTATGGCATGGCAAGAAAAAAAGAAAAAAAGAGAGAATAAAGATCCATGGGTGAAAACCTCTCTACGATGCCCAAGGCAAGTCTGTGGGTTGAAAACCTCCATGGAGGTAGCCCACTTTCTTTCAAAAAAAAAAACAAAAAAATACATCTGCATTCCTATGTTTTCTGTGTTTGTTGTTTTGCAAGTTATTAATGGTTTTTGGAAACACAGGAAGGCATTCTTCTTCTTTTCCCTTCTTTTGTTTTACTATCCATCCCATCATTCACTCCATTCATTTGTATAACTTCCTCCATCACCTCCATGCACCACACTCCTCCATTCCTGAGCACAATGTAGCAAGGAAAACAAAACATAAACTGCTACATACATCAAGGAATTCCTACAGCGCAGACCTTTATTCTTGAAAAGCAAGAGAAAACAAGGGAGGAGCGCATGAAGCAGACCCCATGAAAGACAAGAGTGCCACCCATGGCATCTGGAGCACCCCCCATGTAGCATCTACAATGGGGAGAAATAGAAAATCCGAAGTTCACTCAGAGAGCTTCTCATTCAGCAAGTTGCTCAATCAGAGAACAGGAAAATAGTGAAGAACACAGCATCCAAAAGGCTTGTCTCCTCAATACAGCTCTTGCAAACACCTTGGAAACAACTGGTAAACTTAGGTATAGCTTCTCACCCCTTTCTACACATCCATAATATCCAAAAATAATTAATTTGCAGACTTAGAGTTTAAGGGGCAGAAAGGTGGCCAGTTAACTCGACCACCACCGTGAGGTATGACTGGAAAAAAATGGAAGTACACATCACCTGGGCATGTAAAACAAAAGAATTTAAATCAAGTGGAATAGAGGAGAACAAGGGGAGGAAACACGTATTCCATCACAAATTAACAGGGAGGAGGAAACAACTGTCTACAACAGAACTGGAGCTGAACTGAGTTACATAAGCACTCCAAAATTAGTTGTGCAATCTAATAAAAGGAGATGTCGTCTCATCCAAACCAGTGAATTGAAAAATTTTAAAGGAGAGAGATCGACGGAAGCACATAGTGCTTAAAGAAGAAGAGGAAGAACCAACATAAACAAGAAGAACCAGAAGAAGAAGAGGAAGAGACAAAGGGCCAAGGAAAAACAGAAGAGATGGCCATAGAAATCATAGAGATAGCAGAAAGTGGGCCAGAAATAGACTCACAGCACAACACCACATCCCCTCAATACAAAAAGGTAGTTGCCTCCATATCTCCTCTGAGCGCAGAGAGAAAAAGGTAAACCTCTATGTATTCCAAAGCTAACAAGAGTCAGAGAGAGCCAGAAACTTATACCACAAGCCTTATTATCATTGAAGAATCACTAAGGGGGGAGGAAAGAATTGAAGAGATAATTCTAAAGGAGCAGCTACAGAAGGCACAAGCAGAGAATGTAACATTGAAGGAGAAATTGCAGCAAAAATAGGAGCAAGTAGCCACTGTGGCAGAGTTATGCATAGAATCCCTTCAACACAGATTCCCTTCTGACTCATATGTTGTGTACCTCAAAGAGAAATGGCTTCTAATTCAAATCAAAACTATAGCCTCCCATGGATCACTACGTTTCCAAGATTGTATGAAATTCATGAATTTATACAAGAAAGCTAACATGGTTGATCAAGAGAAGATCACAAATTTTTATGTGCATAACTTTGTGCAGACAAATTAGGATATTTGGGACCCCAATCCTACAATGAAGGATATGCAGTTAATGGCTCTATCATCTTGGATGGTGAATGAGGACACTAGAGCAAAAGAGATATGGAAGGTCATGTGAAGAAGAAATAGAGAACCCTTATATATGAAACCAGAATTGTTCAGCCCAAGAGGAGTCGTCCTTAACCATCAAGAGATTGAGAGGGACCCTGCACTGGCTGAAAGCTACCTTCAAACACAAAACCAGGTGATAGGCCACTTTGATGATGTTTCTAGGTAGATAGAAGATTAGTGCATTATGTCCATCTAGAGGAGATGAAACAACCTCCCTCACAGCCTCAAGAACAGGGAGTACCATACTCCAGAAATACTTAGGGGTGCATTAGAAAGGGCACCATTATACAAGAGGGCCATGCAGGCCAAAAAGATCTAATGGTTGGGACTAAATCTCAGCCCACCTTTGCTTCTAGGGCTGAATGATGAAAAGGACACATATGCACAAGATAGAGAATAGGAGAGTGCAGAAAAGAATAATGGTTTTTACCCCCTTGGCGAAACTCCCACACTTCTTCCTCAGGACATCAGGGGGGCTATCAAAGCCTTAAAGGAAATGGAGGAGGAGGATTAGTTTCTCAGAGGATGATCAACCATTCAGTACGGGGGTGATGATGAGCTCCATCATTAGACATATTTGGAGGGGTTAATGGTCACTGTTTTTTCCTTCTTAGATCTCTTTTTCTTGCATTTTTATTATTATTTGGTTTTATGATGCTAGTATAGGTGGTGATTAAGGCTAACATACTCTGAGTACCTAATATGAGGTTGAGTGCAGAAAATCATGATTTATTATGCATTTTTATAAATATTTTATCATAAAGACTTGGAGGAGAAAGCAAGGAGAAATTATAGGAGGATTATCCACCCTATATTCTCTCCAGAAATTCGAACTCCAAAGACAGCCAAAGGATCCCAAGGATTCTCCCGAGCAATTCAAATTCTAGAGGTAGCCAAGCAACTCAAAGAGGAGTGTACTCGATCTTTGTTTACTAGGAATCAAGAGGACTCAATCACCATTTTCTAGGGATTTTTTGCTAGCCACCCTATAGAATAAATAGATCAGATCTAGAGCTAGGAGGAGTTAGTCAATACTAGTCGGGGAATCGATTTTATTTGGAACTTTGTTGCAAGATATTGAGCTTTTTCTTTTACTCAGTGATCGAACTTTAAAAGAATTATGAGGTTTTTATGAAATGAGCAGATGGATTTCATTTTATTGATTTAAGTTTCAGAGAGCTAGGCTCGTGGGTTAGGGCCCAATCCATGTTCCTCAGCCTCTCTACTATATTGGTTCTTTTCTTTTTGTCATTTCATTAGCTCCACTTCTTATAATTTCATGTATGTTTCAAGTTGTTGCTTAGTTTTTGCTTGCAATATGCTGTTGTAGTTTTCATTTTCTTGTGAGTGAAAGAATATAGGAGAAAAACCAAGAAAATTTGTGGATCAAGACCCCCTTCTCATCTTTGTCAATAAAGCTCGAGGAGGGCAAACCTTCCCACAGACCCAAAAACTAGTTTTTGTTCACTTTTTATGAGATTAGAAGTAGATTTGCATTACCATTTTCCAGTCTTCCTTTGCATGGTATTTTTCATGCATTTGGTGTTTTCTCGTGCATAAGATTGGCAGAGTTGTTTGCATGACTTATTGTTAAAAACCCAGAGCACTGTAGCGCTTCCCCGCTTCATTTTCCATCGTTGTTACACCTTCCATTCCCTCTTTTTTCTACTTATTCCAACTGTTGCACCCACCTTTATTCCCAAAAACACTTAAACCCTTCAGCCCCCCTCATTCCTTTATTTTTATCGTTCACAATTTCTTTACCTCTTTTAAGGAAAAACCCTTAAAAAACCATTAGAACTCAACCTCTGCCTTTCCTCCTCAAAACCCCCACTGCCATGCGTCGCAAATCACAACCCGCAATTCTTTCCCTCTTATTTTAACACTTACCGCTTGGTTCTGCCAATTGCAATATTGCAATCTCGCATATCGTAGATCGCGCCTTTTCCCTTTTTCCTTCAAGACTTACCGCAAACACAATAACATTTTATTTTTGCGCAACCGCAGATCGAAAATTTTACCTTTTCTCCTTAACACTTACGACTTTCAAACGTCGATGTGATATTTCCGCTACATCGCAATTTTTTCATCGCAAACTTTTTGTTTTTTCTTTAACAGTTACCTCTCCAACTTCGCGATATTGTGATTACGATATCGGTCCCACCTCCACGTCATCCGCCGCATCGCAGATCACTCATCACATTTTTTGTTTTTTTCTTTAACACTTAGTGCTCCAACTTCACGATATTGCGATTGCAATATCGGTCCCACCTCCACGTCACCACTCTGCATCGCATTTCGCAAGACTTACCTCATCGCACTTCGCTCCCGTTCCTGGACGACCTTTCCGTTATCCCTTTACTTTTGCGATATTGCAATTGCGACATCGCATATCGCAAATTTTGTCCTCTATCGCACTTTTTGAATTATTCTGCTCCAAGGCCTCTTTGTGCTTCAACAAAGATTTAATCTAGTTTAAACCCCTGATTTCCACTACTAATCCTCATTTCATGTGTTAAGCCCTACATTAGCCTCTTTAGCCCTTTTTCTCTCCTCCAAGCTGAAAATCACTCTTTTTAATTAGAATTAAGTCATGGATAGCTTAGTTGCATGAGTAGAAGCATGATAGATAGACTGTAGGACAAGTAGAGTGCATTTAACTGTTTGTCCAAGTTAAGTGTGGTTTAGAATTAGTTTCCTTTCTGCCATTTATTTTCAGAAAGTTAAATTAGTTTCCTTCCTGTCATATTTTCTGCAAATTAAATTATTTTCATTCTTGTCATTTCTTTTTAGCAATTTAGTTTATTTTCCTTTCTGTCAATTCCTTTCAGCAATTTAATTTTCAGTTTTTATCATAGTTTAAGAAATAGCACCCTTTTGTAAAGCACAAGAGGATGACATGAAAAGAGTGCATCTGTTGTGTATATAGCACTATCATCTCCAAGTTTTTACGAACCCCCGGTTGATAAAATAAAGTAGGGCAGCCCCTAGGAGTTGCAGCACTCTTCGTGCAATACCAGGGCTCACCACTTTTTGGCGCCATTTTCGAGGAGGTTTCTAGTAGATGATTTGATTTTGTTTTTAGCATTATTTTCTTCTTTCCTTTCCTTTCATGTCATTTCAGAAATATTGAAAAAATATTTCATGCCTCGTAGGACTAGAAATAATCAAATACAAACCTTACCTAAAACCCCCACATCACCTCTTGGCCAGGATTCACTCTTCTTCAGTG
Source organism: Pinus albicaulis (assembly GCA_034641835.2). NCBI lineage: Eukaryota > Viridiplantae > Streptophyta > Pinopsida > Pinales > Pinaceae > Pinus > Pinus albicaulis. The sequence continues at coordinate 272,263 of JAXQQM020089684.1, forward strand.
GCAGTGAGAGTGAACCCCCTCAAGGAGAGCCTTCTAAATATTTGGAGGATCCTATTGGAGAAGACGAATAAGACGTTGTTTTAAGTTGGGAGGTTCCTTTCAACTGAGGGAGCTACTTCACCTATCTTAACCATGGTTGGGATCGAGAGAGAATTTCCCATTAGAGAGGTAGATGGGGGAAATAAGATGAATAACATTATCCCATCAGCTCTTCCACACTTCCATGGACTTACCTCTGAGGACCCTAACACATTCATATTTTAATTTTTTGTTGTTTGTAGGATTTATGATTACACCTCTGATGATCAGAAGTTAAAGCTATTCCCATCCACCCTTAAGGATGCAGCCTTGCGCTGGTTCATGGGTCTGCCTGGGGATATCCTCACTACATGGGCACAGATGGAAGAGACCTTCAGAAGCAAATACAAAGACTAATGTAGGTCCAAGTAAAATAAGGATGAGATCTTTAGGATGACTCTAGGGTCGGATGAATCCTTAGAGGACTATGAAAGCCAATTGTACTCTTGATCTTGAACCACTTAAACTTTTACTTCTTCGAGGGATCAGTGAAGAGATGATAGAAACTTTGAATATGCTATCAGGAGGATATATCTACCAACAACCCTATGAAGCAATCAAAACTGTCTTCCAGAACCATTCTAGGGCATTTAGGAAGAAGGGCAGAGCTAGCCAAAGTACATCGAATACCCCTTTCTCTTCCACCTTCATAAAACATGAGATTGGAAACATGCTAGAGGACTTCAAGAGTGACATGATGCACACCTTTTCTTTTAAAATGGACACAATGCAGGTCAAAAGGAAGTAAGAGGAAGCAGAGAGAGCCATGGCCATCTTTTTTCCTAGGTGTACGAGGAAGCACCTAAGAAATGAATGTCCACTGAATTTCATAGAGGTTTTCTTAGTCTGTGAGGAGAATCAAGCCACAGAAAAGTGTCCCTCCTTACTTAGACTTAAGGCTGTATATCAAGGTGGGGAAGCAATGCCAGAGAAACTCTGCTTCATCAACCAGAGAAGGACTCAAGTCCCTCGGCCATACCAACAAGGTATTCAAGGTGCACCTTACTCCTACTATCACAACAATCAGAGTGCACCCATGCAACCTTTGTAAATCCCCACTCCTAGATCCTGGTCTACACCTCCTATTTGGCCTTACAGCCCTTCATATCATCCTTAGCCAATAAACCAACCATTCCATCAGTATGTTCCACAAAAACCTGAGTGGAACAATCCATCCGAAGGGTGGAGGCCTCAACAAAATCAACCACCTGCTCTAATGCCTCCACCCCAACCTCAACCTCAGCTTACTCATGTTTCTCCACCTAGGCTACCTATACCTACACAGCCCAATCCGAACCTGAACAATGGACAAGCACAACAGGCTCCCAGTGGAGAAACATCCTATCCATCTTATGTCGTGGAGATACAAAAGGTTAACCTCAGGTCGAGAAGAGTACTCCCAGAAAACCATCATCCATCTCCACCTGTAGAGGTTGAGGAGGAAAAGGAAGAAGGTAACACTCAAATCCAACAACCTCCTTTTCCTAAGCGCTTGATCCACCCTAGTCAGCACACCCTTGAGGAGACTAAACTCGTGGGAGAATTGGAAAAAATTTTGTGTAAAGATACCACTTCTCCAAGCCATTAAGGATGTCCCTATCTACAATAAGCTCATCAAAGAAAAGTGCTTCAAGAAACCTAGGATAATAAAGAGAGATACCCCCACCATCAATGTGCTAGGACAACTGTCTGACCTAATGCTAGGAAGGGTGATATTTCCAAAGTACCTTGACCCTGGTAGTCCAATTGTTCATGTGCATATAAATGGTGTCATAGGTCCCAACAGTCTGATTGATCGAGGGGCTGCCATCAACGTCATGACCAAGGAAACTATTTTGAAACTTAATATCCAAAGGACTTTGAGGAAAACCACAAGAATTCTGCAACTTGCAGATTATTCCATAGTAACTCCGAAAGGCATTGTTAAGGATGTCATTGTGTATGTGTGTTTGGCGCATGAATGTACCAAATCACACCTGCTTAAGAGGAGTGGTTTTTTCCTCTTAAGTTCTTGGTCACAGGAAGAAAATAAAGGGATTCAAGCAAGTTAGGGAACATGCTAAGACATAAAAATACTAAATAGTAAAATAGCATGCATATTCAAACATAAAAACTAAACTAAAACAAATAATACAAAATATCTAAATAGATTCAAACAACTTCAATAATCCAAACGGTGGCGCTTACGTCCCCTCTTATTGAGTGTTGGTAGGAATAAAGGATGAAACGTTTACCCACTTTTCAAGGGGCTCTTAGAACTAGGGAGTTATAAGACCCGATGCAATGATGTCTTTAATTTCGAGCTACCTTGGCGCAAATTCTCCCTCTCTCTACTCCAAAGGACTGGTTGGATGGCCAACAATTAAGTCCCCTCTATCTCTACTCTGGATCACACATTGTTGGATTGCTTGGGGAAGTTCTAGCCAAAATAACAATGTCTTCTCATATTGTTCATCTCTTGGTGGCCTTTTATAGGAGAATTCAAGCTCTCCTCCCCTCTCTTGGTACATTGATGGATGGTGATCGAAGAGAGGAGGGTGATTCCATTGTGTGCCACATTTATTCCATTGTGTGCTCCCTTGAGGTCCTAAGGAGGCTTGGGCGGCTGTCCTTAGGCGGCCTCAAGTGTGGGATCAATGTCTTGGAGTGTGCCTTGTGGTCCCGGAGAGTGACTTATGCCATTCTCAGGTCCGCACGGATTTTGGAGGAAAATTCGCACAAAGGCACACTTATCAAAGAAAAGTGCACGCAAAGGCACACTTTGCTAGTTCCTTCAGTGCGCAATTTGATTTTCCTCTTAAACCTTAGAGATTTCTAAATACTTCAAATTATCTAATGTGCCTCAGCCCTGTAAATCCTTCTATCTGAAATTTAATAATGTCATCTTTGTTTGTCCGATTTTCCAGTGATAACAGTTTCCCCCTAATGTGTGAGGTCTAGGAAGAACTGTATGGCCAAAATAAATATAGTTTCTTTTTTGTGTACTGTGAGGAGAGAGAGAGACCTGCGTGTAGTACGGAGTTGGAGACACCCTACACTGAGTCAAAGAGTGACCATGTCCTGTGGGAACCCTGCAAGCAATGGTATAATACAATAAATACAATTTTTCTATGAGGCGGGTGTTACACAGTAATTTGTCACCGTCCCTACCATTCCCCGTCCCGCACAATGGAGGACCCATTTTGTGACCTGTGAACATTGTCATGCCTTGAAATCATCATCAATGCATTCCTCTAAGCATGAGCTTCAATTGCCCTAAATACATCTCCTTGCAAAAAATCATGAAAACATCTCCTTTTCTGAGGAAGCTCATGCTTCAGGCGCTCCATCTGACCAATGAGTCGCGCCAGCCAATTTAAGGAGTGTTTTTAAATAAAGATAAGCGGAAGTTGTGTTTCAACAAACAAGGAGAGCCATTGCCTATCTTGAGTTAGGAGGTTGTTCTTGAAGTTCTATATGGAAGGGAAGTGGTTTTGCCACCTCCCATGGAACCTTCCTTGTTGATAGGTCCAATCCCACAATAATAGGGATCCCAAATCCTTCCTTCCCCATCTATAAAATCCTGCTCAATTCCATGGCAAGCTATTCTTGAAGTGCCTAAGCTTTGAATCTCCAAATTCCCAAAAGCCTTTGTGCTGTAAGAGCCCTCTTTCCTCCCTTAAGGCCGACTCAAGTAAGGAGACTATCATCGAGAGACTCTAGAGAGGTTTTCCCTTTCCCTAGCGAGCTTCGCGAGACGTGAACGACTGGAGACCCATTCGAAGGAGACCACGACGTCAGAACTTTGGTTGTAATCTCTTTCAATTGTTATTTAATGAATGATTACGATTATGGTTCCACTCTGTTTTCGATTATGTTAATATGGGTAGTATCCTTTCTGACTGATATTTAGTTGCGTATGCTGGATTTTATGCTTGTATCTGTTTGTTTCTTGCATGTACAGGTGTCCATCCGCAGAGATCGTGGAGGATCGTGATCTACCGAGGCTGAGGAACGGGAACGCTCTCTTCTTCAGATCGTAGCATTAGATTCCAGGTAGGCCTCCATCTTTGGTCTTTTCATTCGTAACTAGGAACTTGCGTCGTAACATTGTTTGATTGTTGCTAGACCCCTGCTGGGCTAGTAGGGATCGCCTCTGTCCGCAGAGGGGATTTACCTCCTCAACAATTTGGCGACTCCTCTGGGGAAAACGTCCAGATTTCACTGTCTCGTTTGTGTTGTCTCACTTTGAGTATTTTATGTTTTTCCTTGGCAGGTGAGCCTTACGGGTTGGGTTCTTTTCCTGTTTTTTTCTTCTTGGTTTCTTGGGCACATTGATCTGCTACTGGAGTAGATTTTTTTTAATTTTGGCTGAGAAACTCGAATGGTGCGCTTTTTAGCCTGACAGTCGCGCCAATTGGCGCATGTTGCTTTTGTATAGCCCGCACCAATTGCTTTCTGGTGCCAGTTGCAACCTTACAGTCGCGCCACTCCTGTAAGGTTTTTGAGTTTGCTCAGTTTTGAGCTCTCTGGGTCTGGTCAGTGCTTTTCTTCTTGATTTTCCAACTACCTGAGTGTGTTGGAGTCCTGTTTGACTGGGAATTTGCCTCCGTCCTTTGGTTGTTTTCTTTTATCTATCGATTTCACGTTTTAAGCCCTAGGGCATCTAGTGGCTTTGTGTATCGAGCCCTCCTTGGGAGTTTTGGTGTTTCGTTTGTCCAGTCGACTTTCTAATTGCTCCTCTGCATCCTCTTAGTAGTTTTTCACTGTTTTGTTGCGATTTTTGGGTGATTGCTCATTCCTTCATTCAAATTTCATTTGGTCTTGCTTTGGGCCTAGATCACACGGTCCATTGGAGCCTTTGAGTCTTTTTCTTGGTTTTGAGAGACTTTGGTCGATTTGGGATCTGATTGCTTGTGTCGTTGAGTGAAATTTGTTCATTTTTCTCTCTCAATATCGTTTCTCAAGTTGTTCCGTTTGTTTTCAATTTGTTTAGTGCATTTAGCTATCAAACGTTGAAAATTACAAAAAAAAATCTCTTGTGCTTTTGGTTGAATTAGTGCAAATTGAAATTTTTCGATTTTACTAGTATTTGAATGAAAAGTTTTCAATTTCATTAGTTGCATTAGAGATATCATTGTTTGTCTTCCGAATCATTTTGTTTGTGTAAACACTCTCAACTCTTCTGTAGCTAGTTTTCATCGAACAAAATGGTCTACTGTGGCATGTAGCTTTGCATTTAGGAGTTTTTGAAACAATACATTCGTTAGGGCCTGAAAATTGAAACCTAATTGAAGATCAACTTTAAAATCCACTCAATTAACCTAAGGCAGCATTGAAATCTAACAAAACATATTTAGAGGTCTAGGCTAGAGACGTGTTCTGGCGTCTTTAAACCTAGCAGCTGTCGTTCGCCTTTTGTCTATAGACAGCGCTAGTACGGACTTGTGCTCCCCGTACCGTCGCGTATATAAAGGGAGACCCCTCTAGGTTTTCAATCCTTTATCCACAAGAAGCTGAGTCTACCGCCCTATACCCGTGATACGCCGAACACAGCATTCGGGGAGATTGCCTGCACATACGGAAATTCCTTGGTTGATTTCTTTTTCATTATTAAAACCAAGGTGTATATTGCAGTTCACGGTTATTTGGTACACCCTTTGTGCCTAGTATTTCCTGAGAAGTCATTTGGTCTTTTCTGACTCCCTAAACTTTAAAAGACCGTCAAGCGCTTGTCCTTTCACGCTTGTGTCAAATCTAAAAGAGATAGAGTCATCTTTTATCGTTTCTCGACTCTTAAAACATGAAACGGTAAAGTTTCTTACTTTTCAATGTGGTAAAAAATAATCACCCACGATTACACGCCCGCTTAGATATTGCTTGTTGACCGTTTGATCGTGTGTCTTGACTCTTTTTCAGCCCGTGTGTTTGTTGTTTTTTTCTTCTCTTGTCGTTTGCCACAGTGGCGGAACCCTCGGTTTCGTCTATTGGTAGTCCTTACATGGACGATTCTTCAGAGGCTTCCCAATCCTCTGTCGAACCGCAGCAGCCTGTTGTTTCCGAGTTTCCTGACGGGGGACCAGTTCTCGCTGAGCAACCCTTTGGAGAACCAGTTGAGTTCAATTGGCCCTTTTCAGACCCTATGTCTGAATTGAGATTAGGAGCCGATTTCCTTTCTCTTACATCGGATTCGCCTTTTGTTGCTGCTGTTTTTCCTCCTAGTCCTCGCCGTCTCTTGCGTGATTTAATGGCAGGATCAACCATGAGTGATTCTGGTGAGGAAATCCCAACGTCTGGTGAAGACTATCAGCTCTTCCCACGAAGATTGTTTTAGGGAGACAACTCTGAGCTGGCTGCCATGTCAATAGCCAGTCCTTCTTTACCACAGGGATACATATCTCTGGGTCAGATCATTTCCGCTGTAGCCTCTATGGGAATATCATCTCCTGCTTCGAGGCCAGCTGCTACTACACCCGGGGTGTCTCCTCAGACGCCCGTCACTTCTGTTCCCGTCCGGCCCACTGTCTGTGTGGCCGCCTCTTCTCCTGTTGTCTCAGCAACTACTACTAGGGCTGGGCCAACTCCTAAAGATGTTTATCTAGCCACTGCTATACCAGAGAACATCTCTCCGGAGGAGTATCGGTTATCTTTGCAACATTCGAACGCCGAGGTTGGACCGTCCTCCCAAAATCCCTACTGATCTTACTTTTCGCACTATGCACAGGATGGTACTTCCATGTATGCTTTCCTAGGTCAGTATGAGGAGCACGGGGAGATTTTGCGTCTACCCGCTCCTGAGGCTTATCTCTATGCTCAAGGTTTGCCTTATAACCAGGTTTATAACCCGCAAGAACAGCCTTTCCAAGGCCAACCTACGGGACAACCTGGCTATCTTTATGATCCACAGGGGCAGCCCATTCAAGGCTATCCTATCGACCAACAAGGGCCATCATACGGTCTGCAAGGACAGTATTATAGCCCTTCTGGTCAACCTGTTCAGCCTCAGCCGGGGTATCAACCAGGACCGGTCTATGGTCCTGGGGGGAAAATCCAGCCTTCTTTACCGATGCAACCGCAGTATCCTATTGTTTCTAACGTTGCATATCAGCCGGGACCATCCTATGGTTCTGCTTCAGGTCAAACCGATTTCCAGCAAGCACCTGGTCCTGTTCCACCACCAGGCCAACTGGTTCATCCGGTACAACCCGGTATCCCGCCTCCAGGCCAACCGGCCCATCCGGTACAACCTGGGGCTCACTTACAGCCAGGTCAACCTGCGCAATCGATGCCGCCTGTCTATCCGGGTCAACCTGTTCACTCAGGTTAGCCCTCTCAGTCGGGTCAACCTGTTCATTCAGGGCAGCCCGCTCATTCCATTAACCCTGCACAGCAGCCGATTCATTCAATGTCGTAGCCAAATCAACAGCTGCGCCCTACTTATCAGTCTCCGCAGGGTTCCACTTTTCAGCAGCCTACTCATCCTCAGGGTGGTTATTATCCTCATGGTCAGTCTCAACCGAACTATAACCACCCTAGAGGCACTCAGTATTATCCTCCTCCACCCGATTTTACCTACACTCAGCAGCCAAATCCAAACGCTGCTTATACGGGGCCGACACATAATCAGGGTCCGTACCCTGGTTATCAAGCCCCACACTATGGTTACCAGCATCCGAATCAGTCTGATTATACGACCTACGCCCCCTACAGTCAGAATCCTGCAGGACAGAACCCATGGGGGAAAGGATATTCACAACCATCGTGGAGTATAGGTACCGGACCTCATCCTAGGCCGGGCATGATGGTTAATCCACCATTGTCGTTCATGGCTACCTTGGAGCTGCCGGATGTTTCAAAGTTGACCAATGATCCAATTTTACATAATCCTTATTGGCCTCCGGTTCCCACCAAGATACCAGGTGATTGCCCCAAGTTCGAAGGAAAAGCTGGAGAGGACCCCCAGGCGCATGTGATGACGTATCATCTTTGGTGTTCGTCTAACTCTTGGGTCGAAGATTCGATTCGCCTGTGCCTCTTCCAGCGTACTCTAACTGGAGCTGCTACTAAGTGGTACATAGAGTTATCCCGTGGCATTTTCCAAGATTTCAATTCTTTAGCCATGGCTTTCCTCACGCATTTTTAGTTACCGGTTCGGTATGAAGCCGGGTCGCACCTCCTGACTTCCCTGAAGCAGGATAAAGCCACTCACATCTCAGATCACATTCATGAGTGGCGGCGCCGTCGTAGACTGATCAAGTTTCATATACATGATCAGATACTGACTCACTGGTTCACCACCTCCTTTGTGAATAAAATCGCTCAGGATATTGCGATGGGAGCATGCGTGACAGAGGAACAAGCCATCGCGCGTGCCCAATACCTGGATCTTGTCTATTCTCAGTCCGGCACACTTTATGACATCTTGACTGATGCTCCACGGCCCGGAACCTCTAAGGCTCCACCTACCCCTGCGGTGGATGGTGTCATTGGTTTTGTCTCTCAGAATTCGAAGAAATCTTCGAATGGGAAGCAGAAGGCTAATTCTTCCAACAATACTTCTGCTAATCCCGCCGCATCTGATTCTGGCAAAACAGCGGAGGTGAATGTCGTTCAGGCCAATCCTGCGGACAAATCCTCCAAGGGGAAGAAGAAGGGCAAAGGAAAATCTAAATCTGATGCCCCAAAACCAGAATCTAAATCTCGTATTGAAGATGGCTCCCAGCATAAACCGAAGTACCCTTGCCTCATCTGTGAAGGGGACCATTATACTAAGGATTGTCCACGAAGATCCGAGGTTAGTCAACTTCTTAAGGGCCCAAAAGGGACTCCGGATTTTTTAAAAGAGCCATTTCCCTCTCAGCAGACCCAGATGGTCGAACAGCCGTCACCATCTGCACTGTTTGGGTCTCAGGTTTTCATGGTGAAGAGTGTTGCACCTATCTCTGTCGCTACGCGGTTGAAGGATTACAACGAATCGCGGCAGGCACCCGGGAAGGCAGTTTCGGATGGGCCGCCTCCCCCACCTGTCTCTGGTCCATTGGAAATCGATAAGCCTTCTCCTGAACCCGTTGTGAAGCCACCTCCTAAAGGTGTCCTTCGAAGATCTTCTTATAATCCAAATGCTCGTGCCGCTCAACATTACAGCATTGTTGAGGATTTGGCACAGGCGCCATCTGCCATGTCTGCGCTAGAAGTTCTTCAAAGTTTTCCTTCGCAACGGAAGGCTTTATTGTCTGTGATCGGGGGCATTGATCCCGCTGACTCGAGTCTTCTCACCTTCGATTTGGAGAATTTCACCCCCCGGCTTCCACATCAAATCGCTCTGGTTATTCAAGTCGGGATTAACGGTCTGAACATTCATAGGGCCGTCATGGATGAGGGTGCATCTACCTGCGTTATGTCCTCCGCTTGCTGGAAGGCCATCGGTTTTGCAGCCCTGTCGTCATCTCCCAATGCCCTTGAGGCATTTGATGGTCGGGAATCTAAACCCCTGGGCGTTCTCGAGAGTCTAGCGATCACATTACAGGGAAAAACTGTCAACGTAGAAGTGGAAGTGGTTGACGCTAAACTCAACTACAACATACTTCTTGGCCGCAGCTGGACCCATGCCATGCTCTACGTGTCGTCCACCGTCTTTCGATTCATTAAGTTCCCTCACGAGGGCAAGATTGTCACGGTGGATCAGTTGTCATTTTTCACCTCTTCCTCTGAGAACAACGTGCCATACGTGGATCAAATTCTGAATCCCTCGGACAGTGTAAGACCTGGTCTCTTCAAAAACCCAGTCCTCATGGGTATCTTTCCTGCACCACCACCGCACACCGCTCAAGTCAACATGATGTCCAGGTCCGATGACCCCTGGCTTATTCCTACACCTGAGCAGGTGTATGAGTTTGGAGAATCAATGCCTTTAACGCCAATAGAGATCAACTATTGTGATATTGTTGCTGCATCTGATCCTCCACCTCCTCAGCATGCTCCTTTGAGCATGGCTCTCGACGTCTACTCTCAATCCCCCTAGCTTGGTCAGGCTGATTCACCTGATCCTCTCAAAGAGACTTTTCCTTCCGATGAGGCTATCATTGAAACTATGTCTCTTAAGGAGCTGCCTTGGGGTGATGGACATCATCGCTCCTCTTTTATGCCTAGCTTGGGGGCAATGACTGACTGTCTGGAGCGTTATGCTACTCAGGTTCCTACCCCTCCTCTTCAAACACCCATTTTGACGCACGAGGTTTTTTCGGAGGGTAACCTGAGTAACATTACTCAAACTGTTCCAATCAACATCTCCATTAAACCGGGGATCGTTGAGAATATTCACGTGGGTGTGACTTGTTCTCCCGATGAGATTCAAGTCTATACTGAGCTTTTCAAAGAATTCAGAGATGTTTTCGCGTGGTCTTACGAGGAGATGCCGGGGATTGATCCCAGTATCGTAATGCACGAGATTCCAACCTACCCAGGTGCGAAACCTATGCGCCAACGCTCACGCCCCATGCATCCTCGGAAAGCCGCCGCCATCAAGGCAGAAGTTGAAAAACTTCTGAACGCGGGTTTTATTTATCCCATCCCCCTCACAGAATGGGTGTCTAACATTGTCCCTGTCGATAAAAAGCAGGGTACGATTAGATTCTGTGTTGATTATCGTGACATCAATCGCGCATGTCCAAAGGATAATTATCCCACTCCGTTTATAGACCAAATCATCGACGAATGTGCCGGGAGTGAGATCTATTCCTTAATGGACGGTTTCTCAGGATATAACCAAATCAATATTGCACCTGAGGATCAACACAAGACCACATTCATCTGTCCATGGGGTACTTTTGCGTATAAAAAACTCCCGTTCGGCTTGAAGAACGCTGGAGCCACTTTTCAGCGTGCGATGTCCTACGCTTTTCATGACATTCGCCATATCGTTCAGCCTTATCTGGACGACTTGCCAGCCCATTCGGGTAAGCGAGAGGACAATCCTGAGCATCTCCGCCAGATCTTTCTTCATTGCAGGCGCTACAATATCAGGCTCAATCCTCATAAATGTGTCTTCTACGTTGATTCTGGCCGTCTTTTAGGATTCATAGTCTCAAAAGACGGAATTCACCTTGACCCTCTAAAGTTCGAGGCCATCGTAAATCTCCCATCACCTTCCTCCCTGTATCAGTTACAGAGTCTGCAAGGGAAAGCAAACTTTCTTCGGCGCTTTATCCCGAATTATGCCGAGGTGGCCAAAGGATTCACTCGTTTGTTAAAGCAGAACGTTCCCTTTCATTGGGACGAAATTGCTCAAGAATCCTTTGAGAAGCTGAAGACGTTTCTTGCCAATGCTCTGTTGCTTCGTCCTCCGGACTACCACCGCGAATTCACTTTATATCTAGCCGCCGCATTTAGCACCATAGCCATGGTCTTGGTGCAGGATGACGATGACGGTGATGAACATGTTGTTTATTACCTGTCACGGAACCTTCTCGACCCGGAAACGCGTTACGCTCATGTCGAGAAGTTGGCATTAGCAGCAGTGCACGTTGTACAACGCTTTCACCATTACATCCTTTTGCGTACGATAACAGTGGTTTCAGACTGCAACCCTATGACGTATATTCTTTCTAGACAATTACTGGGGGGCAAGTACTCCAAATGGATTGTGATCCTGTAGGAGTTTGACTTAGATTTCACTACTGCTAAGTCAACTAAATCACTGGTCTTCCCGGATTTGATATGTTCTCTCCCTACAGACTCTGCACCCTCACACTCTGAAGACCATATACCAGACGAAACGCTTCTCCTCATCAATACTCGTGACCCTTGGTACGGTGACATAATAGTGTATCTTCAGACCTCGACATTTCGGTCTGAGTTGGATAAAGCTGCCCGCCGTCGGATTCGGCACCAGTCCCAGCCCTACCGTATAGTAGGAGATACCTTATATCGCATTGGAGTAGATTCGGTGCTCCGACGATGCCTAACCTTGGAAGAGGCTGAAAAGGTCCTAAATGACTGCCACAGTGGCGCCTGTGGTGGACATATGTCCGGGTATGCTACTGCCCAGAAGATTCTACGAGCAGGTTATTTCTGGCCTTCCATATTCAAAGACTGTATCACTGCAGTCCGTAAATGTCATGCATGCCAGATTTTTCAGCGCAAGATGCGCGCGCCGCCTTTACCATTGCATCCCGTTATTACCGTCGGCCCTTTTGCGAAATGGGGCGTGGATTTTATGACGTGTAACCCTCACTCGGCCGGGGGGCATGCGTATATCATTTTCGCCGTCGACTACTTCACCAAGTGGGCCGAGGCGATGCCTACACTAGCTGCTGACGGGAAAACGGCTGCTCAATTTATATTCAACCACGTTATTTCACGATTCGGGGTTCCTCAAGCCATCGTCACTGATCACGGTACTCATTTTCGAGATTATATGATGGCGGAGCTGACTTCAAAGTTGGGCTTGCGTCACGACAGCTCGACACCATATTACCCTCAAGCGAATGGTCAGGTTGAAGCAGTGAACAAGGTTTTGGTCACTATGCTTCAGCGAACAGTTGGTATTCACAAATCCAATTGGCATCTCCAATTGTTCTCGGCTCTCTGGGCATACCGAACATCTGCAAAGAGTGCAACTGGGTTCACACCATTTCAATTGGTGTATGGTCTGGAAGCAACTCCTCCAGTTGAATGCGAGATTCCTTCATTGAAATTAGCTGTGGAGCTTCTACCTAATACTTCTGCTGAGGAAGAACATTTTCTATATCTGGAACGGTTAGATGAAACCCGTCGTCTGGCTGCTTTGGTTATCGAAGCACAAAAGAAGAGGGTCAAAACTCATTTTGATCAATCTGTTTCTCCTCATTCCTTTATTGAAGGAGACCTCATCCTCATGTACGATCAAGCACATGACAAGCTTGGAGCCGGTAAGTTCCAGCCTATGTGGCATGGGCCCTATATAGTAAAACGCGTTTTGAAAAACGGGGCCTACGAGCTTATAGATTATGAAGGAGTTACGCTGGCGCAGCCCAGAAATGGGTTGTACCTCAAAAAGTACTATGCTTGAAGTGATTTCTTGGTGTGGTGTGTGTACATAGGTGTGTGATTTTCATTTGTGTGCATGTATAGTGTGGTGTGCTTTGTAAACCTCTTTCTGCTGATCAGGTCTTCCTGGTTGTGCAGATGTCTATTCATCCATTTGTTGGTTTCGCGGATGGTGCCTCCCGCAGTACCAGGAATCTGTCTTCAGCAGCCTGGGTAATCTATGATCCTGCTGGTGAGTTGGTCAAACTGCAAGGAGTGTGTTTAGGACGTACCACGAACAACATCGCAGAATATAGTGTTGTGTTAGAATTATTAACCGAGGCAGTAAACCTTGGTATCCATGAATTGCTCGTGTATCTAGATTCGCAACTTGTGGTGTTACAACTGAACGGACACTATTCGGTAAGGAACCCGTCCATCTTACGTCTGTATCTGCGTATTCGATTACTGGAAAGAAATTTTGACTACATTACATATCATCATATACCCAGGCATTTGAATACATTAACAGATGCAGTAGCAAATTTGGTATTAGACAGACATTTGCGCAATTTGTAAATCATCATCACATGAAAAGAAAGATCCATCCAGAAATAGATATGCATATATATATAGATATATAAATGTTTACATAAAAGTGTGTCACATAAAGTCAAAATATACATAATCGTCTTAAGTACATCTGGAGACGATATGTCTCTCAAAAATAGGTGTGGTATAAATCCTAAGAGCTAATCCGCATGGTGCTCATGATAACATGTGACTGCATGCACTAAGTGTCTCAGGATTCGGTGGATCCGACTTGGAACTCCCACCGTGTGACGCTGGTTTGCCATCGGTACGTCCGCCAGCCGAGCATAGTCCGGGATCCCTCGGGCAATGCCCTCGAGATTCTGGATCAACTCCTCTCCTCCGCTACCCTCCCCCTGAGGATCAGGGGCGAGTTGAGTCCTCCGTGAGATTGGAGACATCCCAGCTGGTCTCTCAGGTCCCACATCTGCATACATATATAAAATGTGTTAGGACGAATGTGTATTAACAAAAAAACATAAAACATAAAATCAAAAACATGAGGTCTTACCCAACTCCTCGTCCCAGTCATCTCCTTCTGGCAATGGGAGATCTGGGTCTCCGGTGAAGTCAGTTCCTGCATATGGCCAGTCTTCCATTACAATCAGCTGGCGCCGTAACCACCTAAAGAACTCCGGCCTCCAGGACATTTGTTTGCCGCCTCCAGCTCTGGGCATTAATGCTGCCCAGCGAGCCACTCTTGGCTCTCGTGGTATCGGATCTGCTACTGAGGCCCCTTGGCCCTGGAAGATTGGTAAACGTTCCAGAATGAAAGATACTAGGATGGAACCATAGCCAAACTGTTTCATTTTAGCTTGTTTGCATTTTGTGAGCTGCCTTTTCATATTTATCATTACTGTTGTTGCCCAGTCGAACAGTAAGGGACTCATGCATTCTGAGGCCAGCAGGAGTTGGGCCTTTGTGGCCTCGTGCGGTGCCTGCGACCCTGCAGCCCGCGTGATGGTATGTAGGACAACTCTCAATGCCAGATCGGGGATAGTGTGGATATCCACCTTCTTGCTTCCTGATCCCATTTGTGCTCCTCGGCACACTCATGCCATCACTTCTTCCATCTTCTCGCCAGATGGTCTGCTTCCAGTCAAAATAGGGATCGGACCTCTGCGAGACAATCCGGTGATAAAATAAACATCAGAAACCTCCAGCTCTAATACATGATCTCGCAACCTGAACACTTGTTCATGTTCATCCCAAATACTGATCAAATACTAGAGGAGCTCGGGCTGAGCTCGTAGACAGGGTGTAAGGAAGAACTTCTTCAGCCCACAGTTTCTGAGGGCATTCATGCAAGCCTCACTTTGGATGGCCTGTTCATCCTCTTCTCCATGCTCTCTTTCTTTCCATTCAATCACCATTTTGCTTGATTACCTGCATTCATATGGTCATAAACCCTTAGTTAGATCTCTAGTAGGCCTCAAATTCCATGCAATTTGGTTTAAATATCGATTTTTTAGGCAGAATTTTAGGTTTGGCCACTGGCACGGCTGTTTTGTGAACAGTCGCGCCACGTGGCACGAGCCCTTTGTATAAAAGAGCCCATTCGCGCGGGTCCATGCCCGATACCCGCGCCAATGAGCGCGACCCTAAAATTTCAAAAGTGGCCACAGAGAACTGATTTACAAGGGAAAACTATTAAAAAATGGATGAAAATGTAGAGCAGGGAAGCGCCTCTTACCTGTAGCAGACGAGAAACTGAATGGTCAACCGGATCTGTCGCAATCGCCGTCAGAAGTTTCTGCTCCAAATGGATCACTGTTGCTTTTTACCAAGGTAAATAGTAAATGTAATTTTATTTTTACCAATTTGGCATATTTATAACTTTTGACATAAAATGAGTTGTAAAAAGTTATTTTTATCAAATATTTTAATATGTTATGTCGAAAATGGGTTTTACGCTTGCTTGGTATGTGCAGCAGCAGGTTTTTGCGACTTTGACGATGGAAACGAGTTGTATTTTATACTTTTTCCGGACTCCAAATACAACAAAAAGTCACCTTAAAGATTTTTCAAAATTTCTTTTCCACCTTCAACAGAAAAGATTCGAGGTCTTCGTCGTTTTTTATCTCGTTAAATTGGACACGAATCGAACATCTACCAAGACAGACGTTTACCCTTTTCAAATGATGATTGATTACGAAAGGAATTTAGCTTCATCGCCACGAGAGGTTTTTCATATTGTTTTCTTAATTTTTCTTATTCAGGAACTATTTAAAAGCGACCTTGTGAGCGCTATTTTCTTCGTTGTCTTTTCAAACTCTCTAAACATGAAAAGACGCCGAGTTCTTCCTTTGTCAGACTCGTTAAACCCCGATGACATCGGATCTAGTCGAAATGACGTTCTCCGAGTTCCTCCTTCCTAGGACTCGTTAAATGCACTAGGATGGATTCGCCCGAAGGGCGGACTTATATTACAAGCATATGCTATCCCCTTCAAGCTTGTTATCAAAATAATTGGGGTACTCGCCAGAAATGGTGGGGGAAAAATGGAACCATCGTCGTTGTCGTCGGCAGTATGTCGCTCTTGAACATGGCACTTGTCTGCATTCGTGTCGGGTTGGGGACATCTCATCTCGCTGCTTCACTTTGCTTCCATGGGTTTGGGTAATCTCTTTTGACCTCTCATCTGTTCACTGCCTCGTCGCCATGACCTTCGATCCGTTGATGTCAAATACTGCCAAGTCCATTGTCGTGCCGTTCATATGTTCAAGAGAAGTTGGCCTCTGCGAATATCAACCTTCCTCTGATTCTCATATGATCCTGATTCACAATAAAAACATCATGTTCCTCTGTCTCGTGTCGATGATGTGGGAAAAATTATGGCCCACCTTCGATCAAGGTCACTTCCTGTCGACTTCAGCTCATTATCCAGGAAGCTGATCTAGAGACTCCTTTATGGTACCTTGGAGCTTGCATGCCTCAATGGCAGGTTCGTCGCATTCGACGTGAGGTTTTCATCATTGGCCTCCGATCGAGTGATTATGCGGGTGTTCGACGCCGACTCATTGATTCACACGCTGTAGATTGTACCTGTAGTACCTTGAAGACCATTATCACTATTGGTGGTTCCTCTCGCGTCTATTAACAACTTTCATCATTGGCTGGTAATCAGACGATGTTCCTGCATGTTCGACTTCAGCTCACATATTCGCATGCTCGAACTTGTACTTTGTTTGGGTCGAGATGGAGCGCAAGACCCTGGATTGTGTCTCTTTAATCCAGCCGTGACGTGGATTATTATCATTATGTATATGACTCGCTGATTGGATCGTTGCGACCATACCTGAGTCTATTTATTTGATCCTCGCTGGATGCCTGCACCCATACCTTGGATCCGGATTATATTGTACTCTGTTTTGGATCGCTGCGCCCATACCACATATACATCATGTACTTGAGATATCAGTTGTATTTTTCTACGCAGGTTTTCCGACGGCGGGCCTTCAGTTGAACATGTTCTCGTAAAGCATTTCACCGCTCTCTCTCTCTCAGGCCTCATACTTTAGGGGGCATCTGTTACACAGTAATTTGTCACCGTCCCTACCATTCCTTGTCCCGCACAACAATGGAGGACCCATTTTAGACTATGGAACATTGTCATGCCTTGAAAACATCATCAATGCATTCCTCTAAGCATGAGCTTCAATTTCCCTAAAGACATCTCCTTGCAAAAAATCATGAAAACATCTCCTTTTGCATTGGCGCGGGTAGACAGTTCATCACTCGCGCCAATGGGGAAAATCCTACAAAGAGGCCGCACCAACTGGCGCTCTGTCCCAGAGCAGTAGTTTCGCCAGCCAATTTAAGGAGTGTTTTTTAAATAAAGATGGCGGAAGTTGTGTTTCAACAAACTCAGAAACCATTGCCTATCTTGAGTTGGGAGGTTTGGCTGCGGGAGTTCTATGGAAGGAAAGTGGTTTTCCACCTCCCATGGAACCTTCCTTGTTGATAGGGCCAATCCCACAATAATAGGGATCCCAACTCCCTCCTTCCCCATCTATAAAAGCCTGCTCAATTCCATGGCAATCTAGTCTTGAAGTGCCTAAGCTTTGAATCTCCAAATTCCCAAGAGCCTTTGTGTTGTAAGAGCCCTCTTTCTTCCCTTAAGGCCGACTCAAGTAAGGAGACTATCGTCGAGAGACTCTGGAGAGGTTTGCCCTTTCCCTGGCGAGCTTTGGGAGACGTGAACGACTGGAGACCCATCCGAAGGAGACCACGACGTCAGAACATTGGTTGTAATCTCTTTCGATTGTTATTTAATGAATGATTACGATTATGGTTCCACTCTGTTTTCGATTATGTTAATATGAGTAGTATCCTTTCTGACTGATATTTAGTTGCGTGTGCTGGATTTTATGCTTGTATCTGCTTGTTTCTTGCATGTGCAGGTGTCCATCCGCGGAGATCGTGGAGGATCGTGATCTATCGAGGCTGAGGAACGGGAACGCTCTCTTCTTCAGATCGTAGCATTGGATTCCAGGTAGGCCTCCATCTTTAGTCTTTTCATTCGTAACTAGGAACTTGCGTCGTAACATTTCGTGATTGTTGCTAGACCCCTGCTGGACTAGTAGGGATCGCCTCTGTCTGCAGAGGGGATTTACCTCCTCAACAGCGGGCATGTCCCATGCTCGTGATGCTTTGGCTAGCTAAATAAATCTATTTGACAGATACTGATTCTGTCAGTGTCACTAGTATGGTAGTGATCTGCTGGTTGATGACGATGATTGTTGACTCCCTCAAGGGCGTTTTTTCTTTGAAAATAGGTGTAATATGTTTCCCACATGTGTAAGCTTGGCATGGCATATAAATGCACATTTTATGCATGGGTGTCTGAATGGGACCTTCCCGTGTAAGCATTGTTTAAAGAGATGCTTATAAAGGCACAGGTCTTCGACAAATTTGATCAAAGTGCAATGGTTGTAAGGTACGATAACATATTGACATGAAATCTTGTGTTGTAGTCGAATGTCAGGAGGATCGATGAAATTTGTGGGCAATGATGCCTCCCAAAATGCCACCCAAGGATGTCCCTTTTTGTGGTGATGAGTGATCCAAGGTACCGCTTCCTTTTTGGAAAATAGGTGTTGATGTCAACAAAAAGGAAGCCTCAAATAAATGAGAGAGTCGTTGATGCAAGGAATTAGGGTCCTGGATCTGATAGGATTAACATAGGAATTATGGCAAGGGGTGACTGAAAACTGATGATATGGATTCAGTGGCCCAAGGTCGGAGTATAAAAAGCAGCTTGGCAGCTGTCATAACTATTTCTGATGGGGAAATCGCTAGAGTCAGTAGGACGTCCAAGGTGGGTATATATTGGTTATGAATTTCATGGTGGCTTATGCGCGAAGGGTGTGATACTTCGACCAAGGGTGACCAGGGACTACTGCCATGGGAGAAAAAATGGATGGGTGGATGGGGGACATAGTGCATTGTTTGCGGTCTTCGTACATTTGACAAAAGAATAAAATAATGGGGTTTTGTTTGTACAAAACACTGATACAGGTGCCCCAAAAGATGAATGTGTTCACTCACTGATGATGTGAGGAAGGTGTTTTTTTTATGGTGGGGGCCCCATTAGTTTTTCTCATGTGTGGTGTTAATCATCAGTAATTTTACTATTTTGTAGATGAGTAAATACTTGTCCTAGATTTCTAAAAACAAAATTCATGAATATTGTGAGTTTTAGAAATATCACTGCCTTCATTATCCTTAGGATAAATTTTTCACTGTTTTACTACTCTATCATGTCATGGTCAGCCTACCACTCCTAGAAGACCCATCATGGGCTCATGCCACCTAAGATCACCAACTAGTATAATTTTCCCCCTATTCATCAAATGCCTCAAGCATTGATGGTCTCAAAACTATCTTTGTAGGCTCTTTAGATCAATCAAGTAC
Organism: Pinus albicaulis; assembly: GCA_034641835.2. Lineage (NCBI taxonomy): Eukaryota > Viridiplantae > Streptophyta > Pinopsida > Pinales > Pinaceae > Pinus > Pinus albicaulis. The sequence continues at coordinate 291,832 of JAXQQM020089684.1, forward strand.
ATTGGATTTTGGATCTTCAATACATCAGAATATCAAAAACTTTGTTTTTCATACTTAAGGACCCCAAGCCAAACTTTCAGTCAAAAACCAAGTCAAAAGAGCCTCCCGCTAGGTAATTAGGGTTTCACATGTTGTAGGGTTTTCTTAGGTGTTCTAAATCACTGTTTTTCATGTGCCAAGAAGATGAATCAAATGGAAAATAGAGTAAGCAACTGTTTGTCCAAATCACATCAGAAAGACCTTCAAGAAGGATTGCTTTTCCAAAGACAGCATTCTGCAAAGGGATAACTATGCATCTTAAACATTTTTGCAGGAATAATTGAGATATTTATCATACAAAGAAATAGGTAAGGTAGGATGCCAGCTCCTCACTAAAGGACATCCACAACAAATAAGAATAAGTAGCCTACGTTCAAAGAGAATCAGGTTTTTTAAGGACTAATTGGCTAAAACAATGTTGCCAAGAAAGGAGCCAATGCAAAGGACCACAAAGACAGAAGCACATCAACACAACCAAGCATGAATTGAATATTTTTAGAAGTTATAAATGAAGAAGGGAAAAAGGTGAGGTGAACTAGACAGAAATAAATGAACTTGAAAGGGCTATAGAGAAATTAGAAGACAACACTAATTATTCTTCTCTGACAGCCCTAAAACCTAAGATTTTGGAAATATAGGAAAAGTAGGTAAAATGAAGATGATGAGCCTCCATCATGACAGCAGAAGGTTTTCAAAAGCTATTGAAGGTGACTTCTAGGGTTTGCCAATGTAACAATGCTTCACTGCATCAAAGGGAGGAAAATGCAAAGAGTATTAGTATGAAGGAGATTAAGCCTTCAAATGCAGTCAATTGCCCTCAAAATGGTCAAAGGAAGGAAATCACAAGGTTAAGTTTCAAAACAAGAAGTCAAGGTAATCATGAGTTTACTGTTGAGTAACTGAGGTTGTCAAACTTCAAGAATGTCAAAAGGGGACAAATTTAGTATGTCATGAGACCTACAAACAAATCAGAAGTGGTCAAAGAGGAGATATGGCATACATGGTTATGAAGGAGAAAAAACATTTGTCAAAGATAGGTTTATTATGCCTCACTACCAAAATCATTAAAGAGGGAAGAAAACATGTTTTCATGACACTCACACTCAGAAATGTCAAAAAATGATAAAAACATGTTTTTCAGTTTCCCAGTGCAAAATAAGGTTTGACAGTGCCTAGGCCCTCAAAGTAAAAAAGGATCCTTTAATTTCTCCAGCAAGCTTACATCAAGAGAAAAGGGGTTTCTTAAAGGTTCCTCAATTCATCTACACAGCAAATCAAAAAGTCAGTGAAATGATAAAGAGATTTAAAAACATTACAAAGTGGGTTTCTAATTTTGATTTATTATTTCAAAGGTATAAAGGCATATCACTTATAATTTTTAGCTCATTTTTCATTTGCAAGGAGAGAAAAGAGATTTCAGGAGAAAATTCTGAGTTTTGGAGAAATTTTGGGCAAGTTCACTAGCGTTGCGCTCAGAGACCGGTGTTGTGCTCACAGACCCTGGCGCTACGCGTAGAGAGGTCCTCATAGTGAAAATTCTACACTGCGATGCGCATATAGCGGGAGGCATTGCACGTATAGCTTGACGCTACACACAGGAAAACCCAACACGCCCAGGACCCAACTCACCTATTTTTCGGCCCGGCGCTACGCTCAGATGCCCGGCAGGCCTGCACGCGGGTAGCATTGCGACCAGAGCAGGACCCGACTTGCTTGGTGCTGCGCTCAGAGGCACACGACAGTGTGGGCAGGGTACTGCGCTTATGCTAAAAACCCTCCAACTTGCAGAAAAGTGACAAAAAAGTCAAGGGGTTCCCTTCAAACTGTGTTTAAGACCCTGCAAACAAGCTAAACTTGGTAGGTGGCCTTTTCCTCCTTGTCCTCCAAGTAATTTTTGTGTTTTAATGGTTAAAAGAGATGATTAAACCCTAGGTATTCATGAAAAGTAAACCTCTTTTTTTTACCTCCAAGCTAGTAATTGTCATTTGAAAGGGGGTGAAACTAGGGAAAGCACCAATTAGTTCAATTAAAGGCCCTCATCAAGCTCAAAAGCACCCAGTCATATACCTCACCTCCATATCAATTATTTTGCAAGAGTTTCCCACCATCATTTCCATTTCACTCCTCCTACCTAAATATCACAAGCAGACCTAACTTTGTCTAAAGGCAACTCACCATGTCAGTAGAAGAGGGAAGTATGAGCAGTCATGAAGGGCCAAGGGCCTATGAGGCCAAACCACAAAGGAGGGAAGGTAAATAGATTTGAACCCCAAAGCATTGTAGAGATCACTTCCTCTCCCATGATCCTCTCATGCTTTCAGAATGTGGGGTGCTTCCAGTTTTGTGAGAGAATCAAACAAGTGAAAAATCACCCACAGATTACAAGGCTTTTCATTCTTAACCTGCACAACAAACAATCAAGCCTTGCAGGGGTGGATTTTGAGCTATCAGTAGATGCCATCTCTAATGCTACAGGTATACCTGTTGTTGGTGAAAAGTGGTTTAAGAAAGCTAAATTGAACAAGAACTATTATGAGCCAATTGTCAAGACTAGGTACACAGAAGGATGCAAGGCTATTTTCCCTTTCTCACACCTAAAACAAAGATTTTCACCCTTGATGAAAGTCATCATGAATTAATTTACCTGTGAGGGGAGATACTCCAGGCTCTACTCCTACCATGTTATATTTCTCATGAATTTCACAGGGGTCAAGATGCTCAACTTGCCCTACTACCTCTATAGGAGTATAGACAAAATGTCTTATGTTGTCCAGAGGAGGAATCCTTCATAACAAATGCAGAGTTTGTTTCACCATTCCTTGATCAATATGGTGGTTCTACATCAGTTGGAACAGAAGGGCATACCTTGGGAGGTATTCATAGCCCATTAAGTCTTCACAATCCCATAGCCTCATCATCAACCAAACTTGCCCTCATCATCTCATCCTCCTCCCTCTACTCCTCCATCACCTCCTACAGATCATGCCTCATCATCTACACAAGTGTCCTCACCTCAAGCAAACCTCACTTCCTCCCCTTCTCTTGATGCATCAGATAAAGAAGGAAGTGGCAATAAAGAATCAAGTGAAAATGAGGGTGAAAATAACAATGAGTCAAGCCCAAATAAGGAGGAGGATGATAATGATGAATAAAATGAAGAGGGTGATAGTGAATATGAGTCAACTCAAAATGAGGATGAGGGAAATGATGATTTAAGCCCACTAGAAGCAGAAAACATGGAGATAGATGGTGATGATAAGTTAAGTCAACAAGAGGATAGAGGAGACAGTTTGAGCAGTGATGGTGATTTGAGCCAGCAAGAAGCAGAGGACATGGAAACAGAGAAATAGGATCATAGTGAAGAAAATGAAAGAGATGACAGTGAAAATGAATTGAGCAGTGATGAAGAGGGTAGCTAGGATAAAGATCAAAATAGTGAGGAAAATGCAGAGGCTAAGGGCAGTAGTGACACCCAAGAAGCAAGCCTCAATGATGGACAAGATAGCAAAGAAGAAAATTTTCATGACAGTCATGACAATACTCATGACAGTCATGAAGACAGTCATGAAAATGATGAAGGAGATGAAGGGGCTGATAATCAAATTGAAGATCACAGTAGTAAAGAGGCAAGCATATCAAATGAAGAACAAAATGACAATGCCGAAATCAATGAAGAGGATGAGAGTGGTGATGATGTAGAAGACAATGATGAGGCAGAAAATATGATGACTGATGATACCAAAAATGAAGATGAAGAAGTTGATAACAACAGCAAGGATCACAGCCATGATAAAGACACCAAAAAGACCACAATCATACCTCTTTAATTCACATATCAGAGAGGGTTAAGGCTTGTGTTTTTTGCCTCCAAAAGGCAAGGGACCATGCCATCCACCTCAGCTCAGCCACTTGACAAGGGTAAACAATAGGTAAAGGAAGAAGAAGAAGATCGTGAGGTTGAAAGGGATTTTGAAATCATTCAAGTAGATAGTGATGAAGAAAATGAAGCAAGGATCTCAAACTTGCTCCTCCAAGACAAAAATGCCCAAATCAAGGACTTGGAAACCCAGTTGGCTAGAGCTAAGAATGTTGTTCAAATTATTGAGATGGAGAATAAACAAATGAGTGCTCAACAGGAAATTTATGAGGCTAGAGCTATCAAAGCCCGAAAAGAAGCTCAAAAGGCACAGGTAAAGCTTGAGGAGTTCATGGGCACCTATGAGGAGAGTGAATATGAATAATGACACTCAAGGATGAGACCTAGAAACATGGGGTTGAAGAAGGCATTGGCCAAACAAAAGGAACAAGAATCATCCCTAGCAGAACAGCTCCCTCTAGATGAGCTTTTGGCCATGGAGATAGCACATGATCGGGAGCCTCGGTTGGAAAGAGCCAACATACACTTGGAGGCAAAGTTGGAAAGGGAAAATAAGGACCTTGATCTACAAATAAAGATGACCAAACATTATGCCCGAAGGAATCAAGTTGCAAGAAAAAAACTCAAAAAGGCCCTCATTGAAATTCAAGAACTAAAAGGAGGAAAAGACCAAGAAAAATTTTTATTCTTGGCACAAGCTTCTCTACAGGTCTCCCAAACCCCATGAGGGGGACATCCACCAATTTTGAAGGAATTTTGACAAATTTTGATTTTTTGAGAATTTGGAGGCCTATAAGCGCAGCGCCACTGGCGCTATGCTTTTCCCTCAGACATCCTCAGAGGGATAAATTTACATTTTTTGATTTCTCATGCCTATTACACTATGCTCACCAAATTGCAGAGCATTTGGAGCATTTTTGACCCCTCAAAAGGTCAAAAAACACCTAATTTCACCTTTCTACCTCATTTTCAGGCCTGGCGCTGCGCTCAGAGCAGTTTTGGGAATTTGAATTTTTGAACGGGTTACATGTGCTCAATTAGAAAACCAAAGGTAGATCTGGAAAAAATACTTAGCAGGCTTTCCAACGGGCCATCACGAGCAAAATCCGACATCGGGAATATCCCCAATACTTGGCTGCAACAAGACCTATTTTATGCCTAAGATGGCACTGCGCTTATACAATTCACTGTGTGTTTTTGGCCAAAAGTCAACAAAAAACACTCATTTAATGAAAAGTGATATTTTAATGTTTTTTTAGGCAAATTACTCTAAAATTAGGTGCAATAAGTTATTTTGGCATTTATTTCATGGGATATTTTGTGCCTTGGGCCTTGCATGGTCTCTTAGGCATAAATGACATTTATGACTTGTTTTGACATTTTAAAACCCTAATTAGGGTTTTTTCCCTCCTTTGATAAATAAATAGAGCATGAGGGTTTCATTGTAAAAGGTTGGCATTTGATGAGTTTTGAGAGCAATACATGGTTTTCTTGAGTTTGAAGAAGAAATTGGTATTGTGGACTTTTTGAATGGCCTGCTTTGATTGATGATGAAGGAGAATAGCTTGCAGGATACCTGAGCATAGTTAATGGTGATGTGTCTCTATTTAGTTCTTGTTTCCTTGTGTATCATTTTGTTACATCCTTCTGTGTTGCAGTAGAACAAAAAAGTATAGGCTACGAAATGTTGTTTGAGGCACCTTAGTCCTTCCTGCTTTCTATTGTCTCTATGTTTTCCTCTGCTAGGTCAGTTTAGAGAACCCTTAATTGCTCTCTAGACCCACCCAAGCTTGTTTATCTCATGAATGGTTTAATATAGTATATATCATATATGTTTTATGGTTAGCCCTACTTGTTTGATATCACTAAAACATTGTCTTGAGGTCTCTCTTTAAAGTACCATTGTTTAGGTTTGTCAAAGAGGCTTTGTTTCGATCATACCCTTTGTCCATGCTTGAAAAATTGTTTCAAAGATATTTTTAGCTGTGATCAATGATGTGTAGGAGTTCCATCTTCCTTGATTAAAGTTATGAGCTATCTTAAATGTTTTCTAACCTTGAAGGTGAAATCACTAGAAGTTAAATGAGTTTCTCACCTTCTATTTTTCATTGGATTGTTTGTCTGAAATGCTTATTTGCTTGAGTTGAATCAAAGAGTTATTAGTGTGCCCCGTCTATTGATTACTTCTTTATGCTAATGGTATTTAAGTCCATTCTTGTTAAAAGTACATGACAAAGAATTCTTGATTTCCCTTTGCCCTACTTGCGTTCACAAACTTGATGTCCATCTCATTTCCCATAAACCTTGAAAATCCATTGACCATGCTAGATTTTCCTTATGATGCTCCCGGTCCATTGTTAAACTTTCCATGACTTTTATAGACTCCATAGCCCAATGACTTGAAGATTTCCTCATTCCATCTATTCTACTTGACCATCCTACCCAACCAAAACAATCAAACAAACCATATACTTAACAACTAGCCTAAAATCAAACCCTAAAAGCAAACAAGGTCACATCCTTTGCATACAATAGAGAGAGCCCTCTCTGAGTCTAGGAAGGCTAGGTCCTAGGACTCCAAAGATTGGTCTGATGTTAACCTATGCATTTGTTCTTACCAATATCCTAAATCATGGGAACCTAACATGTGGGGTTGATGAAGCGGAAGGAAAATTTCACAGAAGGCCTATGCCGATGGAGGTATGGTAGGAAAAATGCAAGGCACGGTAGTGCACTTTCGATCTGAATGCAAAACCTGGTAGTCTGGGAAAGGGGTTTTAACTTTGATATGGTAAAAATTGACCTGATGCATGGTGGGTGAATGGGCTTGAGGTGCTTCCTGAACTAAATTGGTACGACCATGGTGTCATGATTTTGTAATATATGGTCACCTTTGGGTGACAAGCGCCATGTAGGGGTGGCTCCACCGACCAACGAGGATTTTTATCATGTGAAAGGTGGTGTGGTGATAAACATGGTCAGGTGTTAGGAACTTATGGTTGATTTCTTATGGAGAAATGATGCCAAGATATGCATAGTTTTTCTGGGACTCTATCATGTTGAGGGTAGAATGATACCTACTCTGGAACTTTCGGTGGATGGAGTGATGGATGTCTTGCATACTACCTACAAAAACAAATACCCCAAGTGAAAGTATCTTCTTTATTCAAATATTATTGAAATACATGTGCTTTAAAAAGAAGATGAGAGAGGGCATACATGTCGTCACTGAAAATTTATTTTTCTGGAGGTGCACATGTGTGGCACCGCCCTCGGGCGTTATGGAGTGTTGGTCACGGTGTTTCTTTCGATCCGGTAAATGGGCCTTCTGAACTCTCATTATGGTCCTCCAAATTTTCTTAAAAGTGCGACATATAGGTGGATATGGCTCAATTCAATTCATTTGTGTCAGTTGAGCATTTGAGGTTTGGAGAGGTCAGATGTTTCTGCGGAGATGTTCTTGTCATTGCAGTCACCCTGAGTACCTGGGACTAGCAATTTTTTAGTCAGGTAGGCCTCATGACGTCCTTCATTTTAATTTTTTCAGTGTGTTAGTGCCAGGTTCCATACAAGATGGGTTTGTATGGATCTTAGGCTAGTTTTTTCCTTGACCGCGCGAGTGATCAAGGCACAGGCGTGCCTTCTTCGTGCAAAATGGACGGTTTTGCACGAATTTATCACGCCGGCACCGGATTTGAGTGTGCCTTCTTCACGGCTAGGGGAATAAAATATGCGACCTCCTCATGCCTATCTGAGGAATAGGCGCGCAGAGAGCTGAAGCACACTTTTTGAAAAATTCCATGGAAATTTTGTCAATTTTTTGGTGCTTTTAATTTTATTGATGTGTTCCTATTTTGATGACAAGATGTTGTGGAGGGAGAGGAATTGACCTGATCTTTATGCCGCTTTGGCTATTGATGCCAATGTGCACCAATAACTAACATGTTGGGGTCTTCTCAATTTTATGGAGAATGACCTGCTTCGATCACAGCATCGCCTTCTGCATTACCTAGTCTGATGTTGGAACAGGTGGCGCACGGTGATGGTGTTGCAGGGGTGCGACTGTGTTATCTGTCCTGATACGAATATCTATTTTGTGACCGGGTTGCTGCCTCAGGGTGAGGTGCTTCCTTATCCACTTCCTCTTAGGAGAGTGGATCTTGAGCAGTTCCCGACGTGTCATTGTGGCGGGGCGCCTCTGATGGAGGGGTGTGTAGCGATTGCTACTATGACTGACTTGGTCGAGCGGTGTGCTCTGGTGGCCATTATGTGACTGGCAGGGTCGTATTCTCCTCATCGGGCATTGGGACCACAGATCGATGTTTTGTGGCAGCTGAGGGCCGGACACTTCTTCAACTTTTCCCGTTTCTGTTATGACAGGATGTTGGCGCAACTTTACAAGGTCCGAGATCGATCGGAGCTGTTCACTTATGCTAGCATCCTATGCAACATCATGTATGAGCGGGTGGTGCTGTTGAGATCTACGGTGGTTGTGCCTACTGGGGGGCCACGGGAGCCTCGCATGAGGAGGTGGGCCCCTGTCATGCCTCGTGGAGGGGGAGGTAGGGTGGGGAATTATTGGAACGCCACCACGGAGGCTTGGTTTGAGGCCAATCCTCAGATGTTCCTACCATTCCCTTATGTGGGGATGGACTTTTGAGGAGATCCAGACATGGGTTTTCCTGCTGGATATGCTTGGGGGTCAGCAATTATGTTTTTGTGTTTTATTCTTATTTTACTTGAGTATATATGTTGATTTTTATGTGTTTTATGATGACACTAACATAGTTTTGTTACTCTTGCAGATTTTGGCGAGGTCAGACGTCCTGTGGCTCAATTGGTGTGACATCAGCCGCTTCGACGACCTCACTGTGGTCCGTCCAGGGGACAGGGAGGATCTCTAATGCATCCTTAGGGTGGAGCACCTGGTGGGAGAGCTGGTCCCTCGGGGGAGGGCAGTAGCTTGGCTCCTGTCGAGACGACAGAGGCTCACATTATTGAGTTGACAGAGCATGTGGCTTCTCTAGAGGTCAGAGCTCAGGTGGTATAGGATGCATGGGGTCGAGTGGACCGCTTGACCCAGGGGATGCCTACCCAAATTTTTGTGGATGACATCGATGATGCATGGCTAGAGACACTGATGGCTGAGGAGAGGGGCTATCGGCCAATTTTGCGCTGGGTGGCAGTCTCTGTTTTGACGGCGGCTCCAATACTGGTACCGGGAGAGGCTGTGGATCTAGGTGTCCCTCCTGGGGGAGCACCGCCCTAGAGTCTTATTGTACACAGGGAAAGCACTCATTATGAGGATGCTTCTCCTATTTTTGTCTACTTGTACTTGCATATATTTTGGGTTGACTTACGGGTCAAAGACACTATTTTTTGTACTCAGACAAATATATTTTTGGTATATATGCGAGAGATAATATTTGCGGCTCTACATGGTGTGTGCCCTGCCTTTATTTATTGATTATGCTATGTTGATGGATATCTATGTTTTTTTTTATGTATGATGGTTATCTGAGATGCATTCCAGTTTAGAATAGTGTTAGTTATGCGATCAGTTATTAGGTTTTGATTTCTTGATACATGTGTGAATTTAATGTGGTCAAATTATCGGCTTAATCTTTTTGCATGCAAGTATTTTCTAAATAGATGTGAATCCCTTATCTCAAATGCTTGGTTTAACTCCGACACTACTAACTGGGAATAAAGGTAGATATTTATATGGGGTATGCCCTGATTGAGGGTGTTGCACATAAGTCAGATGACGGCGTCATATTCTGCTTGATTGTTTGTTGCTGATCCAATACAAACACCATTGGTGTAGAGTGGTGATCAGTCAGGGTGATATAGAACCCAGGCGGTTGCTGCTAAACTTTGAGACCGTCGCGATGCTCCATCGGAAAATTTGAAGTAATGGTTAGGTTGGTAATCTGTTGTGACACTAGAGAATGTTTTGTGACAAGTCCTTTCGTCAAAAATTTAAAGTGTTTGGGTTTGTGTATGTTAACTCTAGGGTTGGGTCTTCTTGGCCCTTATGGGTATAATTTCTTGAGATAAATTTCGTTGACAAGGTTGCTGAGGCATGTTCCGTCTAGCTGAGTCAAGATGTATGCCCCCTTGAGGAGGAAATGTTTTATGATGTAGGGTCCTTTCCACAAATTTTTGAACTTTCCTAGCCCTAAGGCTTCTTTTGCGACATCGTAGTGGAGGACTAGCTCTCCCTCAGTGAATGAGCGAGGGTTGATGTGGCGGTGTAACGATGCTTTTACCCGTTTCTTGTGGGCCTTGTTGTGTTGCAGCGATTGTCGTCGACATTCGTCAACGAACTCTAGTTGTCCTAAATGATGTTCTAGAGGTTGGATATCATGGAGGAGTTCAATGGCGTCATGTAAATTCGAGATCTCGCGTTCTATGGGAATCAGGGCTTCTACCCTGTATACCAAGTGGAAGGGAGTAAGACTAGTGGATGTTTTCACGACCGTGTGGTATGCCCATAGGGTGAAGAAAAGCATATTGTGCCAGTTTTTTTTATGGTTATTCACCATGCACTATAACATAGTTTTTCAGACTTTGTTCATAGCTTCTACTTGTCCATTTGATTGGGGGTATTATGGTGAAGCGAATTCGTGGGTGAATCCGAGGTGGTGAGATAGCTCCTGGAAAAATTCATTCTCGAAGTGTTTCCCATGGTTAGAGACTAACTCCTTGGGAACACCGAACCGGGAAATAACATGGTTAAACAGAAATCGAGAAGTGGCTTCTGCGGTGTTGTCATATGTGGGCATAGCCTCTGCCCACTTGGTGAAATAATCGACTGCCATGATGATATATTTGTGATTTCCAGATTATGCGGGGTTGCAAGTCATGAAGTCAATCCCCCATTTTCAAAAGGGGCCAGCAATGATGATAAGGTGTAGAGGAGTAGGAGGGGGTCTTGCTTTATGAGCGAGGCACTGACAACGCCCACATCTCTTGACTGTTGTAATGCAATCGCGAAACAAGAAGGGCCAGAAATATCCTACCCGTAGGAATTTTTGGGCGGTGGCCATCCAGGAGAGGTGGTCACTGCAAGCTCCACCATGGCATTCATTAAGGGCTTGTTATGCTTGGTCATGAGTAAGGCATTGACGTAAAATGGTGTCGATGCCCCATCTGTATAAGACATCACCCATGAGGAGATATCGAGGGGCCTGATGGCGAATGCACTGACGGTCGTCTCGAGTGAGATGAGGTCTGAACTTTTGGGTTCATAATAAGAGGAGAATATATCTGTACCAAGGGTCGTTAATTGCTGCAAAGAAGATATATTCATCTGGTAGTGAATCGTTTACTGGTGATTCTTTGGTATGTCTTGGGAGGCCTGTAATGAACTCTGCTAATATTAGCGCATTTTTTCTCTTGGGGGAGCGAAACTGTAAGTCGTATTCGTGGAGGATGACTATCCAGCAGACGTATTTGTGGTTCATTAGGCGGCACGTGAGAAGATATTTGATAGTGTTGATATTTTCGATGACTGTAGTGGTCTTTAAGATGATGTAGTGGCAAATCTTTTAGACTGCATGAATTATTGCTAGGGCGGTCTTTTCTTTGGGTTCATATCTTAATGATGGGCCTGATAAGGTTTTACCAACATAGTAGATTACGTGCTCCTTCCCATATGGACCTTCCTGGATCAATAATCTGGCCAAGGCGGTCTCGGAAGCTGATAGATACAGGATGTAATATTTGTTATAGTTTGGGGGACTAATGAGCGGTGTTAAAGACAATGTTTCTTTTAGCACATCGAACGCTTGTTGGGAATGATCATCCCATTTGAATGGGATGTTTTGGCAAAGGAGGCGTAGGAACCCTTGAGCACAAGTGGCATAATCTGGGATGAAGCGTCTCAGAAAATTATACTTCTCCTACAAGTTTTGTAGTTGCCTGAGAGTTCGAGTTGGAGGTACCTCTTTGATGGCTTAGACCTTGAGGGGATCCACTCGAATTCCTTGCTGGGACACGATAAAACCTTAAAGTATTCCTACTGTGATGCAGAAGGCACACTTGAGGGGGTTCAAGCATAGGTTGTATTGTCGCCATCGTTGGAATACCAATCACAGATCCTCAAGATGGCCTAAGCACTTCTTGGATCGGACGGTTAGGTCGTCCAAGTAGGCGAGGATAAGGTGTGCCAAGTCATGAAATATGTAGTTCATAGCCCTCTGGAAGGTGGCTCGAACATTAAATTGTATGTGAATGTGCCCCAAGGGGTGGTAAACGCGGTTTTGTACCGGTCTGTGGCGGATTTGAATTTAATTTTACCCAGAGAATCCATCCATGAAGGAGAGGGCCTCATGACTCGCACAAGAATCAATGACCTAATCGATGAATGGGGTAGGGTAGCTGTCCTTGGGACAAGCTTTTTTCAAATCTCAAAAATTGGTGCAAACACGTATTGTGCCTATTTTTTCATGACGGGAACAGGGTTGCAAACCTAAGATGTGTAAGCGATGGGGTAGATAAACTCGGCTTTGTGAAGCTTGTCGATTTCTCGTTTTATTGCTTCTACTTTTGATGGGTGCAGTTGACGTTGTTTCTAGCATAATGGAGTTACGTCAGGCCAGGTGTCAATGTGGTGCTCTACGATAGTGGGACTAAGCCCAGGCATTTCTGAGTAGTCCCATGCGAAGATATATCTATACTCTTGTAGCAATTGGGTATAATATTTTATTGCTTCTGGAGAACATCTTGCCCCGAGTGATATTTCTTCGACCTTTCCAAGATTTTGGAATATATTCACCTTGATGGTAGGTGAGATGTTTGACATGTTTCCTTCCTTGAATGCATCGGGCGTCGGGATAGGATTCTTGAACCAATCGAATTTCTCAGATGGGAGGAAATCTTTTGATTCAATCATGTAAATCTCTTGTTATTTTGTCTTGTCAGGACTGAACACTTTTTTAGGTAGAAAAAGCGAGCAGTGATGCATCGCATCCCATGGATAATCTAGCTCTTTCATTGCCTCTAGGATTTCCTCATCCGAATGGAATATGGATCCTAAAGGGGATTGATTCTGTGCCAGGTTGTGTGGAAGAGGTTCAGTCCACACAAAGCTGGTTGATAGACATGAAAATGATTCCATCGTCGACGCGGTGGAACCAGACATGGTCAACAGAGTGCAGACAGATGGGTTTGCACTGTCGTAGGTAAAGCTACTCTCATAGTTGCAGCTCACTCGACACCTATGGCAGATGAGCGGACAGTTCGATTCATAGTTCCGATACATGATGATATGAATCGTATATGGTGTATTGTGTCGTTGATAGTTTCTGGGGGGATAATCTCTGTGATGGGATTTTGCATGAGCGCAAGGCTGGGTCCCTCGTTAGGATGGTCAATTTCCTATGGGTGGAAATTATGTCTGGTGCAGAGGTGCCTGAATGTTTCCATTAACAGGCATGCCTCTAGTTCGTGGTTATGGCCAGTGAAAATGGTGCATGGTACCACTATGCCAACTGAGTAGATTGTGTAGGAATCAACACTACTCTTCATCCTTGAAGTGGATTCTTGGAAAGGATATGATGTAGAAGATGAGGTATTTTTCTTCCATTTCCGATTTTTTGGCTTGGGTATGTGTTACATAGAATTTTTTCACTGTCCCTACAATCGAGGATTTACCTGCATAATAGTATGTCTAACTCTTTTGGGGAGTGTAGACTTAACATTGTTCTTGCCACTCTAAGCTTCGGGAGATGTTCGCATTTTATTGTATGATGAAAGTGTGAACAAATCCGACAATAGTTGTGCATCATCTTATCTTGGTTAGAGAGAATTCTTTGCGAAAGAGAAGAGACTGTGCGAAAATTGTTTGCGAGGTGATTCAGTTCTTTGCATTGATCGACTCGATGGCCGATCAAGTCGCATAGTCTGCATGTTATCTTAGGTTGAACCTGGGTTCTGCTTGGTTGGATCGGATTCTCGTCTTTCCTATTATGTCAAGATGGGCATGGAGTAGACTGCTTGGGGGCGTTCTGCCTTCCATATTGGTTGAGGAGATCCTCGCATTTCTTCTCTAATGTATGTATCATGTCAATTTGAGGGCGTACTCGCAGGATATAGGTACAGCGTTGTTCATGGTGATTGCCCCAACATGCTAATCAGAACAACCTAGATACGAGATTCCCATCTTGCTCTCTTGGTGGCGTGACTGGGTACCAGCAGCGTAGCACTTCTAAGTCATGGCAAGTGGTGACCACATGATTGGGTGTTTTACACAACGTACATGTTGGTATTCTCTGCAGAGGGTGGATGGGGATAACCAAGGGTTCCCTTATTGGTCGCTTTTCAGCTGACAGAAAGAGGATGGATCTACTCATCACATCTTCTTGATTTGTCAAGTTGTTCATAGATTCAAAGTCAAAGCCACTTCTCAGGAGAGGAGAACTATAGTCGATCGCATACAAGCTAGCGTTGCATGGAATCTAATGATATAGTGGCAATGGCGTAAAGGATGATTTCCACCACATATTTGACATGAATACTGTGTATTTGGGTTGGTGAAATATAATACATGGACTGGATACCATCGTTGAAACATTTCCAGAGATAGGAAATCGGCGATGAAATGATCGCGTTCATCATAGAGTACACAACGTTCGATAGGGGGAGGGGGCATGGTTGGGAGTGTCTCCAGTGACTGTCGTTCCTCCTGCATGTATAGAATGGCGCGAGGTTCATCTCTGGCTGACTAGGTGGAGGGATCCTCTTGATAGGATTGCTCGATGGTGTGTAAGGCGTTCCTGTATCGCGGAATATATAGGAAATAATGGGTATAGTGTCCATAATTGTTGCTGATAGTGCAATCATGATTTCTACGCAATTCTTTGCCTTGAATTTTGGTGGTAGTTTCCTTTTTATGGGAACTTGTTGATGCGATGTCTACCGCAGAGCTAAGGAGTGGTTTTAATTCATCTATCTCTGGGCAGATGTGGGTAGGGTGGCCTACTACGTCACATATGGCGTAGCGTATTGATTATCGTGGTGTGGTGGGATTCTCCACCTTCTTTCCTCTTCTATTGGTGTTCTTGGTCGTAACCATTAGCTTTGCGATGGGAACTGGCTTCATAGGGATGTTTGCAACAACCTCCTGCATGGGTGGGGCCTCCACAGGACCGAGGTGGATTAACCCTATAGAGGTGATGTGTGTGGCTCCCGTCCCCGTAGGTGGGACCAGGTACCAAACTGGGATTGCAAAAGATACGTTTGGTAACACCCACGATGGCCAAGACCTATTAGGATACAAAACTAGATGGGGGATAGAGGAAAGGAGTTTGGGAGATGACGTAGGCTAGAGAGGTTGTCGTGGTCGAGGACTCGGTGTCATTACTGCTTGTCTTCATGTTGGATGGCTTTGATGCTAGATGTGGACATCATGCATACCGGAGCCTCTGTGATGCTAGATGATGGCTCTAGGATAACAGGGGGATATCCTAGGAATGACCCAAGGATGGACGACAGTTTGAACTAGCCGGGGCCATATTCTTAGTACCTTGTAAGAATCTCAGCGAATGTGTCTACGTAGGGTAGAATGACATCGATATTTGTTAGGGGATTCTTTTCGCTGTGTGTCAAATGATCGACAATAATGATGCGGTCCTCATGGGGGAACATCATAGTTCGGAAGTTGGAGGAGGCTATGGCTGACATGGTGTACATATAACTCCGGCCAAGGAGTATATTTTAATCTATTTGGGCGTCAAATACTTCAATGTCTATAATGACTATCTTGTCGGCTAAGCAGACCGAGACGTTTTGGTAGAGATCGATGGGGGCTTAAGGGCATCCATCGTATGCTCTAAGTGTGATGTCTGATGGCTTTAGTTCGGTAGACCCTAACTTTTTCCAGATGTTCTTTGACATGATGCATGTGGATGCACCCTCATCAATTATACATCAGTGGATGGTGATGTTTTTAACTGACACCGATATCTGAAAGGCAACCATCGAGGGAATCCTAGGGATGGCTTTATCTAAATCAAAATCCATTAGGCGCGAATCGGCAGGGTCGATGGTGCCTAATGTGGAAAGTAAGGTTTTCCTTTTCTTTGGGCATGATTGCAATACCTCCAAAGCTAACATAGTGGCGGGTGATTGAGCTAGATCATCCACAATGCTATAGTTATGGGCTTCTTTGGAATGGTTTCCTACCCGCCTAATTGGTCCCTTAGCCATTTTTGGAAAAGTTTCAATAGGCATATTTGATATGGTCAAAGGTGTTGTTGGTTCACTTGTACTAGCCCCTGACGAATTGGTGTTCGATGGGGTATCGTAATTTCGGTTCCGTGTCTGAAAAAAAACATTTATTTGCAAGTCATGTAGATTTCATGGTTGTTATTTCTGGAATCGTCGGGTGTTTTTTGTTGTTGTTGAGTGCTAAATGTCCCTTGATGGGGGAAAGGCTCCTGCATAACTATTGTCTACTAGGAGGATCCCCCTTATCCATGGTTACCTTGAAGCTTCTTCAACTCAGGGAGGTCGGGATAGTGGTGAGTGTAATGGTTGTACTCACCACAAATAGAACAAGAGTGGTTTGTCCGAAGATTTTCCCTCTTGTTCTGCCTTTGGGGGTTACTTGGTTTCTAGTTTTGATTTCGGTTGGAGTTGCCTCCGGCCTGAGATCGCGGAGGGCGTTGTTGATTGTTTCCCCCTATCCAGGATTTTCTTTAGGCTTGTTTTTCCATTTTTTCTTAGCCGCGTTAGGAGGATAATTTGGATTCTCCTGATTGTATGGTTGGTGCGGTTGGATTTGGGAAGGTTGCACAAAGTTCACCTGTGCATTATTCTGCATGGATGGGTTTTGTGTTGGGAACTCGGTATATTGTGGTCCTTGTCCCTGGTTTATAAATGGATGTTGGGGGGAATCTCTTTCGTCAGCATGTCTAGCTATGTACTAGATCCCTTGAGCTGGAGGATAGGGTCCTCCCTGCTGA
This sequence comes from Pinus albicaulis, assembly GCA_034641835.2. Lineage (NCBI taxonomy): Eukaryota > Viridiplantae > Streptophyta > Pinopsida > Pinales > Pinaceae > Pinus > Pinus albicaulis. The sequence goes on from JAXQQM020089684.1 coordinate 308,719, forward strand.
TGGTGGTACGATGGCGCCCTACTGGTAAAATTTTGCAGAGGTGCAGGATGACTTTGGTAGCCAGGTTGCAATATGTTCTGGGTAGAATAATATGCGTAACTAGGGTATGGAACGCTGCTTCTTAGGTGATTTTGGTTCAATGACCCAATTAAACCAACTATGGAGTTTGACGTGCCTGGAAATTCTTTGTAATTTTGCAGGCGCGGGGCGTTAGGCAGGATATTGAAAATATACCGTGACTATGTATAGATCAACTCGAGTTGTTGGGCCTTACTAATGGCGTCCTCCTCGGATATGGGATTTTGTTGCACCACATCCTTTGCAATCTCTGCGATGAGAGTTTTCAGGAATAGTTCTAACAGAACTCGATCATTGAGTTTGGCTTTTCACAAACTACGACACCGCTGCCATTCGTGGAGATGGTCCGAGATATGGACGACAGGTGTTTGCCTAAAGGGGGTCAGTAATTCCATTCTAGAATCGTCGTGGATGGGTAACTAAAAATAGGTTAGGAACACAGTAGGGAGGGAACTAAAGGTTCCATGTGTAGCAGAGGGCTTCTCCACATACCATTTCGTAGCTATTCTGGTTAGGGTGCGTTTAAATAGTCTTAATCGAATAGTATCGTCAATGATGTTGTTCGACAAACACCACAGGTGGAAAGTCATAACATGATTTCTGCGGTCTTTCGCTTGCTTCCCTTCGAACTTTGGAATGTCTGAAGGGATATTCATGGGCATGGGAGGCCATGTGGGGTTGTGTGTAATGGGGTCGTTTGTCAACTTGGTTAAATCTAGTAGATTTAACGAAGCTAAGAAAGGTGACTGCGAGTTTGTAATCATTGCTATTTGAGAAAACACAATGTTCTAGTTAGGAAAAGAGTTTTCCTGCGACGTACCCTATTGTGCATTCACCTATCTTCTCGAATGGGTGGCACTCCTCTATCCCCTAGGGGTTGTGGGAGTAGTTGTATATGGTGACCCTGTGAGGGTGTTCACCGGTGTGGCGTTGGGTAACTGACGAGGGTTCCCAACTAATGATGCCCCAATAAAGGATAAACCAATAAGGGTGGCAGTGTTCCATATTTGATGCCTAAATGGCGAAAGAACTAGAACGCCTCCCGGTAATGGGGGGAGGTCCAAAAGACGTCTAGATCAACGAGGTCCCATTGGGTCCGTTCTGGTGTCGACTAGGTATGGTTTTAGAAATATTTGAGAGGATAGAGATTAAAATCAGAGAAAATTTCTAATTACATACATAATAAAAAAAAAAAAAAAGGTGAAAATAAAAGATAAATTTTCCCTCTAGATTAATCCTATGTGACCAGTCAATCAAAAAATATGGTTTTTGTTGTTTTTGCGTATGATACTTAAATCCTAGAAGACCTAATCATCCTCAAAAGCTCAAATGTAACTGGGCCTTGAGAATATATCTTTCAAATTTTGGAACAACGTCCCAAAATAACTGGTGACGCCCCCAATCAATCCAAGAAAATCCACCAAGGTAAGGGTAGAGGATCTAGTGCTTGCCTACACCGTCGCCTATAGGGAATGATACCCTAGTTTTGGCCACTAAGAACCATATTCCTACATGAGCATTCAAGTCTTTAGCTTCTTGGTAATTCAGCTACCAATACCGAGTATTAGACAGTTCAGGTAGCCCGGAATAATATCGTAAGCACTAGGCCTAAGCTTAACCCCCTCTGAATCGGGTCTCTAATGAGCTCGAGTTTTATTTTCCGTGGGCAGATAGACAGATTTAAATTTCCCTAAACAATAAATTTCTATGTTTTAAGATGTAAACTGACCAAGGTGGCTTATTGGATTCCTACCCCCTTGGTCCTAACTTAAACTATAAATTCTCTTGTGGCCCCTATGGGGAGAGTTTAGTGAGTTTGGTTAATTTAGTTTTAGGTGTCTTTAATTTACTTAGGGTGAGAATGTGTGTGAAAAAAAGGTGAACAAGCTCATAGTTTGAACATGTAGATATGCTATGATCCTTTGCAAAATCCCCTATTTAAACTATGTTTGGTTGTTCCTTGCTCAAAAGAAAAACACGTGCAGATATGGGCCACTTCCAATGTTTCCTAGTTAATATAAATGATCAACTATAGAGAGATGGTGAGTTATCAATAGAGAGTGTTCATATGCTTCCCTAGGATCACCCAAAGGTGCAAAGGCAACAAAGATTACTTTCTCTCTAAAGACAATTTGATCTTGGTCCCGAATCCTAGTGCAAAAAATTGAACTAAAACTAATGACTTTTAAACTAGAAAAATGAAAAATATTTAGCTAAGCATGTGTGGACTGGGGCCACTTAATTTAGCTAATTAACTAAGTGTTTGTTGGTGTCTAAATTCGCAAAACATAAATTATTTCGGAATGCAAGTTTATTTCCCCCTACTTAAACTATGTGTTAACTTTGCGAAAATCAACTTGAAAAATTAAAAATAACACCTAAACTGCTCAAACACAGCTAAAAGTGAGCGTTAACAAGTTGTGGGACACCTCAATCGGTGCTTGCAGATTTATTTAGGGCTTCCAGTCACTTTAAAAGTAATAAATAAATGGAAATAGCACCAAATTTGTGCTTTTGGTTTCAACGCGCAAAAGGCTGAGACATGTGCGAAGGCTGCGCGCAAGTAACTGCTGAACGCGCGCACTGGAGCGCATCTATCTATGAAAAAGATGCGCAATTTTCTTGCAAGGAAATTTTTGGGAGCTCTTCAACTTTAGCCTCTCACTAAGGATGAATCGAGCAGTGAAGGAGAGAAAGGGGGCAGTTCCAGCCCAACTCCACAACAAAGAAAGAGGTCTCTACAACAAGGCACAATCACATAAACTTGGAAATAAAATTAGCGGAGTCGCTAATCCTGTGTATGTGTGTTTGGCGCACGAATGTACCAAATCACACCTGCTTAAGAGGAGTGGTTTTTTCCTCTTAAGTTCTTGGTCACAGGCAGAAAATCAAGGGAGCAAGCAAGTTAGTGAACATGCTAAGAAATAAACATACTAAATAGTGAAATAGCATGCATATTCAAAAATAAAAAACTAAACTAAAACACATAATACAAAAGCTCTAAATAGATTCAAACAAATTCAGTAATCCAAACGGTGGCGCTTACGTCCCCTCTTATTGATTGTTGGTAGGAATAAAGGAGGAAATGTTTACCCACTTGCCAAGGGGCCCTTAGAACTAGGGAGTTCTAAGACCCGATTCAAGGATGTATTTACTTCCAAGCCACCTTGGCACAAAGTATCCCTCTCTCTACTCCCAGTGGACTGGAGTTGTTGGATGGCCAACAACTGAGTCCCCTCTATCTTTCCTCCAGATCACACACTGTTGGATTGCTTGGGGCAATTCTGGGAAGCATAACAATGTGTTCTCATATTTTTCATCTCTTGGTGGCCTTTTATAGGAGAATTCAAACTCTCTTCCCTCTCTTGGTACATTGATCGATGGTGACCCAAGAGAGGAGGGTGATTCCATTCTGTCCTCCCTTGAGGTCCTAAGGAGGCTTGGGCGGTTGTCCTTAGGCAGCCTCAAGGGTGGGATCAACGTCTTGGAGTGTGCCTTGTGTTCTCGGAAAGTGACTTCCGCCACTCTCAGGTCCGCATGGATTTTTGAGGAAAAGTCGCGTAAAGGTGCAATTATAGAAGAAAAGGGCACGCAAAGGCGCATTTTACTGGTTCCTTCAACGCGCAATTTGATTTTCCTCTTAATCCTTAGATATTTTTAAATGCTTAAGATTATCTAATGTGCCTCAGCCCTGTAAATCCTTCTGCTTGACATTTAATAATATCATCTTTGCATGTTTGATTTTCTAGTGATAACAATCATGGTTACTATTGACTGTTGGGAGTATCCTATAGATTTCCTTATCCTGCAACCAAAAACCAACTTTAATGGTTATCCTCTCATCTTAGGGAGACCTTGGTTAGCCACCGCAGATGCTTATAATAGTTGTCAGGCTGGAAACATGACTATCAAAAATGGGCCTTTGTCTAAACAGCTAGTGTTATATCCTCCAGCCTAGCCTTCCATTAATCATGATCTCCCTATATGGTTGGAGGATGAAGAAGATGAGTTATATAACACTGCCCCTATGTGTACCATAGATGTTATTCTTAGAGGGGGTAGCTTGATCAAAGATGAATTCACCGACCATGCCATTCAAAACCAGTTCTCCACTAACATTCCTCTCGAAACATTAGTCAAAGAATCTGAAAGCCAACCTTGGATGGAAGTGCACTCAGTTGATTCAACGTATGAATCCACCAAATCTATTGATTTTGGCCCATCCAAGTCTCTGAAAATCAACCCAAACCTCTCGAATGAAGAAGAGAAGCAACTGTTCCAGCTTTTGAAAGAGAATCTAGATGCATTTTCTTGGGATTACAAAGACATGAAAGGGGTGCATCCTTCAGTGTGGAAACATCATATTTACATCAAAGAAGGATGGAAGCCCATGAGACAACCCCAAAGAAGGATGAACCAGGCTCTGAAGGACATAGTCAAAGAAGAGCTGCAGAAACTATTGGATGTTGGGTTCATATATCCTATATCTGACAGTGAGTGGGTATCTCCTCTTATATTGGTCCCAAAGAAGAATGGGAAGTGGAGAATTTGTGTTGATTATCAAGAACTTAACAAAGCCACCAAGAAAGACCATTTCCATTTTCCCTTTATAGACCAAGTCCTGGATGCCCTTGCGGGGAAGAAGTTATTTTCCTTCTTAGATGGGTTCAGTAGGCACAATCAGATTCAAATCAACCCTGAAGACCAGGATAAGACTACTTTCACCTACCCTTGGGGTACCTTTGCTTATAGATTCCTACCCTTTGCATTGTGCAATGCGCCAGCTACCTTCCAAAGAGTTGTCCTGAGCATCTTTTCTGAGTTAGTCCATGACTCTGTCGAAATCTACATGGATGATTTCACACCATATGGGGATGACTTCCAGGAAGCTCTCTCCAATTTGGGTAAAGTGCTAAGAAGGTGCATTGAGATTCATCTCTCCTTGAGCCCAAAAAAGTGTGAATTATTGAAGAAAGTCGGGGTTGTATTAGGACACTCCATATCCCAAGCAGGAATACAAGTAGACCCGAACAAAATCACTATCATCAAAAGGGTACCTGCTCCTCAAAATCAAAAAGATGTCAAGAGTTTCTTAGGCTTAGTTGGTTACTATAGAAGTTTCATCAAAGATTTTAGCAAGATAGATTCACCATTATTTGGGTTATTGGCCAAAGATTCTGATTTTATTTGGTCTAGTCCTTGTCAAGAGGCTTTCGAGCTCATTAAGGGAAAGTTGATTACCGCCCCCATCCTCCGAGGTCCAAATTGGACTCTGAGTTTCTACATCCACACTGATGCATCCGACAAAGTTGTAGGGACAAAATTAGGACAATTAGAGGACAAAATCCCTTATGCCATTTATTTCATCAGGAATAATTTGTTAAAGGCCGAGCCGAATTATAATGTTACTGAGAAGGAGATTATAGCCACTGTCCATGCATTGAGAAAATTTAGGCATTATTTAATTGGATATTAGACCTTTGTTCACACTAACCATGCAACCATCAAGTATTTAATGAACAAACCAGATGTAAATGTTAGGATAATTAGATTATTGTTGCTTTTGTAGCAATTTGTTTTGACTATTGTTGATAAACCTGGAAAGGAGAATGTTGTTGCAGATTTTTTGTCCAGGGTAGCTCTCCCTGCAGGTGAAGAATGAATGGTGGATGACCAGCTACCCGATGAACACATCTTTGCGATATCAGAACTCTCACCATGGTTTTTTGATATAGCCAACTACTTGGTTGCTGGGAAACTCCCTCCTAATCTTTCATTCATGGAGAGGAGCATAATCATCAGAAAAAGCGTCCCTTTCACATGGATTGGGAGAAACCTTTTCAAGCTAGGCCCTAATCAAATCCTAAGGAGATGTGTGAGGGAGGAAGAATTTTTTGATATCCTCTTTTCATGTCATGATAGCCCATGTGGAGGCCACGTTGCTGCAAAGAGAACTGCTTACAAAGTTTTTCAGGCAGAATACTATTAGCCTACCCTTCATCAAGATTCCATAAGATACACCAGCAGGTGTGACCAGTGCCAGAGGATGGGGAAACCCACACAAAGGGATGAAATTCCTTTACACCCTCAAGTAGCTCTTGAGCCATTTGACAAGTGAGGCATGGAATTTGATGGACCTATCGATCCACCATCCAGACAAAAGAAGTATATCATAGGTTGCACTGATTACCTAAAAAAGTGGGATGAAACAAAAGCAGTGAGGGTAGCAACCGAGGAGAAACTAGTAGAATTTCTGAGGGAGAATGTGTTTTACAAGCTTGGATACCCCAGAGAAATAGTCACCGATCAGGGAGCACAATTCACCTCCCAACTCATTGAGAATCTTTTGAGGAAGCACAAGATTAAGCATATAAATTCTACCGCCTATCACCCTTAAGCGAATGGCCAAGTAGAAGTGACTAACAGAGATTTAGAGAGCATCCTCACCAAGGTTGTGAGCAGCAGCATAAAATATTGGGTAGACATATTGGTAGAAGCTACTTGGGCCTACAACACTACTTGGAAGACAAAAACAGGATTCACTCCTTTTGAACTAGTTTATGGTAAGAAAGCTATACTTTAAAGTTGAGTTTGAATTCAATACTTTAATATTGGAATTTGAATTAAATATAGATCTATCAAATGCCCAAAAAGAGAGTTTGTTGCAACTAAATGGATTGGATGAGTTCAGAATGCAAGCACTTCTTCACACATAGGTAGTTCAGCTGCAAAGGAAGGTATGACATGACAAGAGCATCAACGAAAAGACCTTCCAAGAAGGATATTGGGCATTTTTGTATGATTCAAGGTTTAAAGACTTCAAAGTCAAGCTCATGACAATAAGGTTGGGACCTTACACAGTGGAAAAGAGTTTTGATAATGGCGTAGTTCAAATCATAGCCATAGATGAGGAAGGAATCCCTTTGCTTGTCAATGGTCACAAACTTAAAATTTACAAGAAGCCTTTGTCAAAGGTAGAGTTCATAAATTCAATAAGCTGAGAGGTGTATGTGATGGGAAACTCCATAGTTTCCCACCCCTCCTAAAAAAAGAAAAAAAAGAAAAAAAGAGAAGATCCATGGGTGAAAACCTCTCTGAGGCACCCAAGGCAAGCTTGTGGGTTGAAAACCTCGATGGAGGTTGATCACTTGCTCAAAAAAAAAAGAGAGAATAAAAATCCATGGGTGAAGACCTCTCTGAGGCACCCAAGGAAATTTTGTGGGTTAAGAACCTCCATGGAGGCAGCCCACTTTCTTTCAAAAAAAAAGAAAAAACAAAAAAATACATATGCATTTAAGTGTTTTCTGTGTTTATTGTTTTGCAGGTTATTAGTGGTTTCTGGAAACATAGGAAGGAATTCAACTTCTTTTCCTTTCTTTTGTTTTACCATCCATCCCATCATTCAATCCATTCATTTTATAACTTTCTCCATCACCTCCATGCACGACACTCCTCCATTCCTGAGCACAATGTAGCAAGGACACCAAAACATAGACTGCTATAGACATCAGGGAATTCCTACAGCGCATGCATCTGTTCTTGAAAAATAAGAGAAAACAAGGGAGGAGTGCATGAAGAAGACCCCAGGAAAGAAAAGAGTTCCACCCATGGGATCTGGGGCACCCCCCATGTGCCATCTACAATGGGGAGAAACAAAAAATCTGCAATTCACTTAGAGAGTTGCTCATTCAGCAAGCTGCTCAATCAAAGAACAGGAAAATAGTGAATAATGCAGCATCCAAAAGGCTTTTCTCCTCAATACAGCTCCTACAAACACCTTGGAAACAACAGGTAAGCTCAGGTATAGCTTCTCGCCCCTTGCTATGCATCCATAATATCTAGAAATAATTAATTTGCAGACTTAGAGTTTAAGGGGTAGAAAGGGGGCCAGTTAACTCGGCCACCACTGTGAGGTATGACTGGAAAAAACTGGAAGTAAGTCAAGTGTAATAGAGGAGAACGAGGGGAGGAAACACATATATCATCACGAATTAACAGGGAGGAGGAAACAACTATCTACAACAGAACTGGACCTCAGCCGAGTTACATAAGCACTCCAAAATTAGTTGTGCAATCTAATAAAAGGAGATGTCATCTCATCCAAACCAGTAAATTGAAATTTTTTAAAGGAGAGAGACCGATGGAAGCACGCAGCACTTAAATAAGAAGAGGAAGAACTAGCAGAAACAAGAAGAACCAGAAGAAGAAGAGTAAGAGACAAAGGGCCAAGGAAAAATAGAAGAGATGGCCATAGAAGTCATAGAGAGCAGAAAGTGGGCGAGAAATAGACTCACAACACAGCACCATGTCCCCTTAATAAAAAAATGTAGTTTCCACCATAGCTCCTTTGAGCACAAAGAGAAAAAGGCATACCTCTATATATTCTAGAGCTGACAAGAGTCAAAGAGAGCCATAAAATTCTCCCACAAGCCCAATTATCATTGAAGAATCACCAAGGGGGGAGGAAATAACCAAAGAATTAATTATGAAGGAGCAGCTACAGAAGGCACAGGCAGAGAATGTAGCACTGAAGGAGAAATTGTAGCAAAAAGAGGAGAAAGTAGCCACCATGGCAGACTTATGCATAGAAGCCCTTCAGCACAAATTCCATTTTGACTCATATGATGTGTAACTCAAAGATAAATGGCTTCTATTTCAAATCAAAACTCTAGCTTCCCATGGATTACTACCTTTCCAATATTGTAGGCAATTCATGAATTTCTACAAGCAAGCTAACATGGTTGATCAGGCAAAGATGGCAGAGTTTTATATGCATAACTTTGTGTTGACAAATCTAGATATTTGGGACCTGAATCCTACAATGGGGGATATGTAGTTAATGGCTTTAGCATCTTGGATAGTGAATGATGACACTAGAGAAAAAGAGATATAGAAGGTCATGGGAAGAAGAAATAGAGAACACTTATATATCATACCAAAATTGTTCAGCCCAAGAGGAGTCATCCTTAACCATCAAGAGATTGAAAGGGACCCTGCACTAGTTGAAAGCTACCTTAAGACTTAAAACTAGGTGATAGGCCACTTTGTTGATGTTTCCAGGTAGATAGAAGATGAGTGCATTATGGCCATCCAGAGGAGATGGAACAACCTCCCTCACAGCCTCAAGAATAGGGAGTACCATACTCCAGAAAGATTGAGGGGTGCATTGGAAAGGGCACCATTCTAAAAGAGGGTCATGCAGGTCAATAAGATCCAATGGTTGGGACTAAATCTCAGCCCACCTTTGCTACTAGGGCTGAATGATGAAAAGGACACAAATGAACAAGATAGAGAATGGGAGAGTGAAAAAATAATAATGGTTTTTACCCCCTTGGGGAAACTCCCACACTTCTTCCTCAGTAAATCAGGGGGGTTATCAAAACCTTGAAGGAAATGGAGGAGGAGGATTAGTTGCTCAGAGGATGAGCAACCATTCAGTATGGGGGTGATGATGAGCTCCATCATTAGACATATTTGGAGGGGTTAATGATCACCATTTTTTCCTTCTTAGATCTCTTTTTCTTGCATTTTAATTATTATTTGGTTTTATGATGCTAGTGTAGGTGGTGATTAAGGCTAACATACTCTGAGTACCTAATATGAGGTTGAGTGCAGAAAATCATGATTTATTAAACATTTTTATAAATATTTTATCATAAAGTATTGGAGGAGAGAACAAGGAGAAATTATAGGAGGATTTTCCACACTAGATTCTCTCCAGCAATTCGAACTCCAAAGGCAGCCAAAGGATCCCAAGGATTCTTTCCTACAATTCGAATTCCAGAGGTAGCCAAGAAAATCAAATAGGAGTGTACTCGATCTTTGTTCACTGGGAGTCAAGAGGGCTCAATCACCATTTTCTAGGGAGTTGTTGGTAGCTACCTTGTAGAATAAATAGAGCAGAGCTAGAGCTAGGAGGAGTTAGTCAATACTAGTGCTGGAATCGATTTTAGTTGGAACTCTGCTACAAGCTATTGAGATTTTTCTTTTACTGAGTGATCGAAATTTCAGATATGTATGAGGTTATTCTTTTATGAAATGAGCAGACTGATTTCATTTTAGTGATTTAAGTTTCAGAGAGCTAGGCTTGTGGGTTAGGTCCCAATCCATGTGCCTCAGCCTCTCTGTTGTATTGGTTTTTTTTATTTCTGTCATTTCATTAGCTCTGCTTCTGATAATTTCATTTATGTTTCAAGTTGTTGTTTATTTTTTGCTTTCAGTATGTTGTTGTAGTTTTCATTTGCTTGCGAGTGATAGAATAGAGGAGAAAAACCAAGAAAAGTTGTGGATCAAGACCCGCTTCTCATCTCTGTCAATAGAGCTCGAGGAGGGAGAACCTTCCCACAGACCCAAAAACTGGTTTCTGTTCACTTTTTCTGAGATTAGAAGTAGAGTTGCATTACCATTTTCCAGTCTTCCTTTGCACGGTATTTTTCATGCATTTTTTGGTTTCTCGTGCATAAGATCGACATAGTTGTTTGCAGGACTTATTGTTAAAAACCTAGAGCTCCGTAGCGCTTCCCCGCTTCATTTTCCATCATTGTTACGCCCTCTGTTGGCTCGAGGGTTCCTAACCCAGGTTCGGAGGTTAATGTTTGCCAACAAATCCCTTTACTACTGGCCCTTTCAGTAGTGACCTACTTGCGCAAGCCAAAGTCTCACTTGAAGTAGTATGGGAGGGTGCTGGAACTAGGTTTCCGCACCCTGAGAGAGAGCAGGTAATTATAGCGGGTTTGCGTTCCCAGCCTATCAAGTTCATATTTAACAGATCTATTCGCAGGCTTATAAGACAAAGCTATGATTAGGCACAAATCTAGTAATTATCTTCAAATCCACTTGCTTAATACCAATATATCAGTACAGCTAACTATAATCGCAGCAATTAATTGATTACATATTCATATAACAGAAACAGAGATACTTTCGCAGCTACCACACAGATACTTTTGCAACTCAATAATTCACATTAATCACAACAAAACAGATCTAGATAACATCAGATATCCAACAGTACTTCGCATATATATTAATACCAAAATCCTCTTACAAGCCCAAATACCGCCCGCGCACACAACCAGCAGGGTCCGCACACAGTAGGACTAAGGATCTTCGCGCACACAACCAGCAGGAGTCCTTACCCAAACAACCCAACTACAGATCTAAAATTTCATCCTTCACATCAATCTCTATTCTTTCCTACCTATGACTCAAAAAGGTTCATCTATTTATACCGATTTTAGCCTACACATCCAATGGTCTGCAAACCGTGGTTTGTGGACTCTTTATCTACCCTTGACCCGTTACAATGCATTAGGGGATTTGAACCACCCCAAAACCCCTGCATTAGACTAAATATTAAAAAAATGGATAAAATTCGCAGCTTTAGGAGACCTTGTTCCAACAGTCCCCCAACACAATCTTGTGACTCATCCTAAGTCATTGTGATGGTGGGGTCTCCACCTGCGCCTCCAACAATCTGATCGCTTCAGCTAATGGGGGCAACACGCCTTCAGTCTGAGTAGCAGCATTCGACGCAATGTCAACCAACTTCTGCAAAATTGGGCCTCCTGTCACGGTGGTGACACTCTCCAGAGTCTGGTTTAGCTGCTTAACCGCGACATCAACATCTTGTGAAAGCTTGAGGGCCTTAGCATCCCAAGGCTTCAAGCGGTCACCGAGGACCTTCTTCTACTGCCGAAGTTCATTAGTATCAGCTTGGAGGGCATGACTGTTGCGCAGCCGTGTCAAACGCTGAGCAGGAACTAAAGTGGGCAGGGTGGCTTCTAACGTCTCGAACTCTTCTTCCTTCAGCTGCAGGTCCCGGTTGATCCCTTGTAGGATCAGGTCGCATTGGACCTTAGTCCATAGCTGCATGGCAGTTTTTAGCAATTGGGCACCCTACACAATTTTCACTATAATGAAATTCGTAGCCACGGTGACCAGCGCAGTTCACAGGGCCCGTACCTCCGAAGGTGTTTCGGGCTACAACTTATCCTATAGATCGGCGATCTGCTGGTCCATCCATGTCTTGACCACCTAAACTTCCGCCCTAGAGGCCTTCAATTCTGCAACCAACCTTTCAACCTTAGCCTATGGCTTGGCTGTGGCTGGGATCTTTGTGGTAACATCTGCGTAGAGTTGGTGAATCACGGTTTTGAGCTTCGTTTGCTTCGCGGTGGCGACGCACACTTCAGCGTTCTTTGCATCAATTGTCTATTCAACCACTCCAAGTTGTTGGTGCACTTGTTGGTCCCGATGGTGAATTTCCTGAAATAAAGAGCTGTGGAGACCCTGCAAGGCCTCATGAGGTAGCCTGGCTAAATTCAACTGGACTTCTATACTGGCCTGGACTTGAAAACCCAGGTTGGGTGGACTGATCACAAGGGCTACGCCAAGTAGAGAACAGAGGCGACTTTCATCTGTAACTAGCGCGACACTACTGGTTGCTAAGGGCGTTCGTACGTGAGTCACACTGGTCTGCAGCATGTCTGTATTCAGTTGTATAGTGCGGAGCTCATCCTGAATTGTGTCGATCGCAGCTTTCTGTTGTTCCTCTAAGGCTAACCATCTGTCTTCTGCAGTCAAAGTGGCCGCGTCAGCAATTTTTTTAAGGTCTCCCTCGGTCAGCGTAATTGTCTCATCTCGTTCCACCCACTGAGAGCGCTACTTCTTTCGGGGCCCTTTGACAGGCTCGCTTGTGCACTTCATGCCTCGTGGGGAGGCAGGTCCTCCTACATCCAGTCCGTCTACACCCAGGTCTGGCTGCGAATCTACCTGAGTCTCTGCCTCAGCGTCCTTCTCAGTGGTATGCTTCTGTTGCGCATCCTTTTGTGCTGTTGTGCCCATGTCCTTCCTAGTACTTTTGCTTGGTCCTCCGGTATTCTTGATGACGACAGGCAGGATTACTTTTGGTGTGCTGGTTCCTTCAGAGATCTTTGCGCCGGTTTTGAAACCGATCTTCCAGTTAGGAGGCTAGAGCATAATGACGTTGTCAATTTCTTCGTCTGCCACCATATAAGGGAGCGAGGTCCAAGATTTATCCTTTCATGCTCGAATCTGGACATTGTGCATGGTGACCTGGAATGTCGCAATGCCTTTGTATCTTTCATATACTACTGGAGACAACCATGGGCGGGAATTAATGGTTGTTGCCAAACTACTCTGAAAGAGGACCCAGAAGACTTGGTTGTCCTCGAGGCGTTGTGCATCCTTCGAATCCCATAGGTTTATATATCAGGCCCCCTTGCACATGTCAGGGGTGAGCTCTGACAGGATCAATTCCTCTGGGGCTTCCCAGGCTATCAATGAGATGAGAATTAGTAGCCAGGAATAACAAAATTCTCGTCCCTGCTCCTGGGATTCTCGAACATTGGCCAAAAACTCATTGCACAAATATTGCGACCAATTGAAACAGACCCCTTTCTCGCACTGGCCTGCGAGCTGAATTACGTATGCAGGGATGGAGACCACCTGAAATTTCCGCATCATTTTACACACCAATAAAATGGTATCCAGTTGCGTAGTGGGATCACTGATGGTTTTTATCATGAAGCCGTGAGTATTCTTCTCCACATGGTATTTTGTCGCACATACTCAGTAGTTTCACCTTCATACTTCTTGCCAACGCGCTCGAGAGGGTTCGGCCCTTCCACAGGAAGACCAATGATTTGATGGATGAGCGCAGCGTCAATAGGGATTCGCTCCTTGATCCACAAACATCCATCATGGATCAGTGCAAGAAACTGACACACCAGACGGTCTGTGATATTGTAGTGGCCGAAATGCAGCATCCTGAGCAGTTTGAGGAGCCCAGACCCTACCACTCTGCGTACCTAGCTAATGGGGACAATTTTGATCCCATCATCCTCTTGAACTCATTCCAGATATAACTCAGGCACCATTTCCAGGAAGGCCTCCAAATTGGCCAAGTCATGATCATCAAATTTGATCTCATGGAGCCTTCCAAAAGGTTCACCGATAATGGGGACCTCGCCAGGGGTCAGCGGCATCTGCAAGTAGGTGATCAGACCGTCTAGGTTCTTCAGCATGCGCGTTGAGGTCCTCTGTAGCTGAACGAAAGGAGGTAACTAATTGATGGGCTCTATGTCCTGAACCTCTTCCTACGCAACATGCTTCCCTCCAGCCCATTTCGTGGGTTTCGGGGGCTTTCCTGAGCCCTGTGATTTTTCCTTCCCCTTCTTCGTGACTGGGGTGGAGAAAACTTCTTTAGCTTCGAACTCAATCTCCACCACTTCCTTACTGCCTTGTTCCGCTAAGATTATTGATTCTGAGGGTTCAGTAGGATTCATAGCCATCATCATGGTGTGAAAGTAAAACTTGGGTTGCTACTATCAGAGGGGAAGGTTGCTCAGACATGAAAGAGACATTATAGGCATAGAAATTATTACAGCGCAAATTTTTCCAAGACAAATATGCCAAGTACAAGCTATTCAAGCAATACAGAACCCTTGTCTCACCTATCCTACCATTTTTATAGCTTTGGCGAGCACCCAACGGTAGGGTAAACTTCACTTGGAACTTACCATCAAGCAAACGGTAAAAAATCTCCAGAAATTTCCTTATTAAATGACGGTCACTTGCTCCTTCCAACGATAATTTTTTTTCTTTTTACCCGATTTGACGGTTCCAACAGCTAGTTTTCATACCCCTGGTGCACTCAGTGCACCCCTGCTCTCCCAACGCATCCCTGCATTTTGAGCATACTTCCTTTGCTTCCGGCGCGCCTACTGCAGTTTGAGTTTACTCCTATGCCGCCAGTGCACCTCCCTGGGCTTCCAATTCGGCGACCATAACCTGCGCACCTTATGGTAACTTCCATCCACACCCTCCTTAGTGGGCATAGCCCATTTTAGACAGCTACCCCGGCCATATATTCATTTGATCCGATATGGTTTGAGCTGGCTACCGTTGACATAGCCATGTAGCATATCACCATGCAGGGTGGCTAAGTGAACAACTCCACCATCCGTGATTTTTTTAACTGCATAGGGCCCTAGCTAGTGCTGTCAGAACTTCCCCGGGTGTCTCGCAAACTAGATATCATATAGTAGCACTAAGTCATCCTCCGCAAAGGACTTTCGACGAATATTTCGATCATGCCATGCCTTACCCGTGCCTTCTAAACCTGTTGCTGGAAGTTAGCAATAAATCAGTCTTCTTCCAAAGCTATAAGTTGCGCTAAATGCTCCTCCATGATATCAGGCTCTGCCATATTCGTAAAGGCTGTGATGCATAGACTAGGAAAAATATATTCCATGGGCATAATGGCCTCCTTGCCATAAACCATCCTAAATGGTGTTTTTCCTATCAACTATTATAGGTGGTGTGATAGGCCCAAATAATAGACGGGATGCACACCTCTCAGTCGCTGCGATCGGCATTACAAACCTTAGTTAGTGCATTCTCCAAGACTTTATTGAATGCTTCAACTGCTTTGTTCACCTGAGGATAATATGGAGTGCTCTTGGCGTGATGGATCCAAAATTCCTCCGTTAAGGCCTGTATAGTCTCGTTAAAAAAGTGCATACCCCTATCGCTCATCAATATTTTTAGACACCCAAATATGGTAGGAATATGCTAAAAGATGAAGTGTGCAGTAGTATCTACAGTGCAATCCTTCACCGCTTGTGCTTCGGCCTACCTGGATACATAGTCAGTGGCAGTGATGATGTAGCGCGCACCTGTTTTCTTTCTGGGTGGGTTAATAGGTCCGACAAAATCGATTGCCCATTTGTCAAAGGCTCGCATGGCCATCTGCGGTTGAAGGGGAATTTCATCTCTACGTGATGGCCTTCCTGTCCGTTGGCATGTATTGCAGGCTTTACAATAGTCGTGAGAGTCAATATGCAGGGTAGGCCACCATAGGCCAGCTCTTAAGATCTTCTGCATCGTTGCTTTCGCTGCATAGTGGCCTCCTGCTACCTCATCGTGGGCTTCTGCCAAGATATTATGTCGTTCATGCTCCAAGACGTATCTAAGCAACACTTCATGTGCTCCCATCTTATATATATGTCCGACAATGATGGTAAAATACGTAGCATGGGCTACCAGTTCTTTATTTTGTTGCACCGAATACTCCAAAGGTGCCATGCCTATAGTTAAGAACTGAATTATGTCGGCGAAGTGCACATCAACCACCTTAATATAAATTAGTTGTGCATCAGGCAACCCTTCCTCCAAGTTGATCATTTCCTCACCACTCTCAATTCGGGACAAGTGATCTGGCCTCGCATTCAACTTCCCTGGCTTGACAATGATCTCAAAGTCGTACTCCTGGAAGAGCAGAAGCCATCAACATATTTTCCCCCCCAACACAGGCTTATTCACTAGGTACTTCAAAGCCAAATGATATGTGAACATTTTGAAGTGACCCCCTAATAGATAGTGCTGATACTTCTGTAACGCGTAAACCATGGCCAATCATTCCCGCTCCGTGGTGGCATAGTTGCGCTCCGCACCAGAGAGTTTTAGACTAGAAAATGAAACTGGGTGATCAATGTCTCTGTCCCCAGGCTGCATAAGGACCGCTCCTAGTGCGATTCTTGAAGCATCAACATGAACATGAAATACCTTTTCCCAATCAGGAAAAATAAGGATAAGCGCAGATACCATCTTTTCCTTGACTAGCTCAAAGCTCTTCTGACACTTGTCATCCCAAAAAATTGAAACATCCTTCTTTAACAGATTTTCCAGAGGTTTCGTGATCATTGCATATCCCTGGATGAATTTTCAATAGTAGCCTGTGTGTCCAAGGATCGAACACAGTTGTTTCTCGGTTGTAGGTACTGCCAGATTGATGATAACTACAACTTTCGCAGGGTCAACCATCAGCCCCTGTCGGCACACTATATTTCCAAGAAGGATTTTGAAAGGTACGCAGAAGATACATTTCTTAATGTTCAAGGAGATTTGGTGCTTTCTACAGGCATCCAACATCATCTGCAGGTTCGAAACATGTGTCTTTACTAAGCCGAAGACGGTCCAGTCATCAAAGTACACCTCCATAAATTTGTGGATGAATTCTTTGAACATTGTGACAACCACGCGTGAGAAGATAGCAGGGGCATTCTTGAGTCCAAACGGCATGACTATATACTGGAATGATCCCCATTCAGTAGCAAATGTGGTTTTGCTGCGATCTTCTGGTGCGATTCCGATCTGATGGTATACTGAGAACCCGTCAGTGAATGAGTACACTTCCTGGCCTCCTATGCTATCTAGGATCTCATCTGAGAATAGTGTCTGAAAGGGATCATGTACGCAGGCGTCATTCAACTTGTGTAAGTCCACACAAATTCGGATTTCCCCCTTCATCTTCTTTTCCTAAACCACCATTGGACTTACCCAATCTGACTACTCGACCAGTTCGATAATACCTGCGGCGAGCATTTTATCAATTTCCTCCTTGACCTTCTACTTATACTTAGCGTTCAGCTGATAAGGTCACTGTTTTATCGGTCGCTCCTCTGGTTTTAGCGTGATGTGCATAACCCCCAGATCCCCTGTGATCCCCTTGAGCTCTGAAAACTTCGTTGGGAATAAGTCTTGATATTCTGTGAGAAATTCGGCAACTTTGATTACATTTTCATCATCCCAGTAGTCCCAAATTTTAGCCAACTTAGGCTGCTCAGTCGTGCCAATGTTGACTTCCCGTAGCTTCAAAGGCTTCGTCACATCCACAGTTTGTAGTGGAGGTCCCGCAACTGCGCGCTCTCCCTCTGATTCTGGGATAAAGACATTACACATATCCTCATCACACTCTTCTATATTTATATTACGACAATTGACAATGTCCTGCATCTGTGTTTCACATGTTGGTGCCCCGAATGCTACATCAGGGCTGGATTCACCAAACACAAACGTGCCTATATCCTGCAGAGCTTCGTCAAGCGCCTCCAAGCCCCTTTTCAATCTGAATGTTCCTATGAGTTCATCCTTTAGACTTTCCTAGTGGCGAGTGTGATGATGTAGCTCCACATCCAAGTACCATGCAGTGGGGATTGGTCCCAACGCATGAATAAACAAGTGAATCCATTCCTCTGTAGTCCAGTCATACACTTTTCCATTCAAGCGAACAAGTGTTCACGCGGATCCCTTGGGCCGAGGAACGTCTTGACGCGCACATCAACCGAAGGTTCGAATAGTAGGATCATCATGTCTTGACATTCCTCCTAGTCCTGGAATGCCCCCTTATGCGTGTCCCACCACCTTGCAGGTGTTGCGTGCATGGCTAGATTAAGGGCCCATAACCTTCGTTCTCTTAGAACCTCAGCTTCAAATGTTCACAAAAAATATTTTATACTACTGGAACCATCAAAGTAGGGTAGTTCTCTTACCTCTAAGGATATGCAACGGAAGTCCCTTGTGATTCGAAGGCAGCGCAACGCAGAGACATCATGTAGCCGGTTTTTCCAATTTTCTATTTCTTCGTTAGAGTCAGAGACGCATTCACTATCCTTTTCCCAGAAAAGCAAACTATCGGATGTAGGATTAATCTAGTCTTCATCCTGTGTGGTAAAATTATTGATGTGGTCCACCTCCTCTTCCTCACACACTGGATCTGTATACCTTTGTCCTTTTGCGGGGTCTAGTGGTACTATCACCCGTGTTCCTTCACTTTCAAACACCATGTTTCTCTTCTTCAAATTGATAATGCCACCCATATCTATGGCCCAGTCCAGTCCTAGGAGTGCAGGATAGGGGTTCGGATATTCTACAATCTGAATGACTTCAAAGTCAACCCTTACCTTAACTTCAGTGATATCTACCACAATCTTGGATAATCTTCCCAATGGTATGATCTTCTGTTGATTAGCCATGCGCAGCTGGATAGTGGACCATTCCAACTTAGGTTCTCCCATTCGCTTCCAAGTCTGTTTAGGTAGTACATTCGCATCTGATCCTAGGTATAGAATAACCTGATCCATTTCGTAATCACCAATATGCGCGGTTAACCGCATCTCTCAACCAGTGTGTCTCTTATGCTTATATAGTTTGTGCACATCCTTAACTTCCAAGACTGGGGCTGTCATTTCTACGCAGCTGTCGATTAGGGCTTGGAAGTTTTCTATGGCCCGCTAGTTGCGCAGTAGCTTCATGCATGCTTGAAAGAATGGTTTAACCTCATCTTCAACTCTAATTTTTGTAGGATTCTGCGAAGCAGGTGCCTCAACTTGGGAAAATTATTGTCGAGCTGTGGCAAAGGTTTCATTTTCCCTCCGTAGGTCCAAACCTTCCTATTTGGTGGCTGCTTTTCCGCCGTAGCTTTCTCCTCGGCCCCTCCAGTGGCCATGCCATTGCGTGTTATCAACATTAACATTATCACTCTGTATGGCTACACAAAATGATTTTTTCGCACAATAAGATCTTAATCAGTAATGGCAACGTTTTTAGAAAATTACCTCGAAAACCCTTGAAGAACCTCTGCTCTGCTTTTGAATAGGACACAAATTGGTCGATTGCAAATTCTGTCGCAAATCCTCCTATCACACTATCCACCCAGTGATCTACCGTGCGAGTTATGGTGTTATCAGTCTTTTCTAACTGTTGGATCAACTCTAGGGTCCACTGCGTGACCCGCTCATGTTTCCAACACTCCTGAAAATCGACAAGCCTTGCAAACCAATCTTGTAGCTCGATCGCAAATGTCATAAAGAAAATCTTGTATATCTCTTTGAAAATGTACTTATTCTTCCACTCTTTTGCGGTCAAATTTGCACTGCGATTTTCTTTTACTGCGAATTCCTGAACTTTCTTTTCAAACCACTTGTCGATTTCTTTCTTCTCAGGTATCCAATACAGTCTTGGCATTACCCGATCTCTTTCAAAATGCTCCTGGTCCCGAAAACAGAACCATTTTTTGGCTCGAGGGGTCCTGACCCAGCTTTGGAGGTTAAGGTTTGCCAAAAAACCCCTATACTATTGGCCCTTTCAACAGTGACTTGCTTGCACAAGCCAAAGTCTCACTCGAAGTAGTATGGGAGGGTGCTGGAACCAGGTTTCCACACCCTGAGAGAGAGTAGGTAAGTCAAGTAGGTCTGCATTCCCAGCCTATCGAGTTCATATTTAATAGATCTATTCGCAGGATTATAGAGCTACGATGTAATATTCCAAAACTAGAACATCTCAACAAGCATGCTGAAATAACGCACTCTTGAGAATTTTGTGCATAGAAATAAGTTTGCAGCTCCTGGATCCCTTAAATTAGCTCATCTAAGATCTAAATCCAAAAGGAGAGCAAAAAAAAATCAAACTAGGTGGGTTAAACAGATCTCCCATAAACTAGTCTAGCTGAAAAACACCCAAAGAGAGGGGCTGCAGCTATATGCAAAGGACTGCTTCAGAAATAACGCAGATCCACTAAAGAAAAGTAGTAGGCAAATATGGAGGTTTATAAATCAGATGTACATTACAGCCCATACATTGTACAAGAGAAAGAATGAGACAATACAGGAAAATTCCTCAGAAATGAGGTGCTACAACCATGGAAAAAAGTATGCATAAACTCAATAGTGTTATTTTATTAGGCTGAAGTAGCAGTTTATTATTCTTCATATCTATAGCATATCTGTACATAAAAATTTAGATCTAATACAGATCTTTGTACAATAAATTCTCATCTATACATTCCCCTTGGGGTTTTGTGCAAAACATGAAGCACAAAGAGTAGATCTGAGATATAAGGTTGCATATCTGTATAAATATTCAGAAATTTCTGAAGCATACAATAGAACAGTAGATCAGATCTGAAAAAAACATGGATTGGATGGTCAATCCATGGATCACCTCAGTGAGATGAAGAATCCTAACACCGGAGATCTCTCCTCCAAAATGCAGACAAAACACCCTGCAACTACAAATCTGCAAATAATACTGTCCAGGGAGAGAAACAACGTTGTAGGCTCTGAGAATGCTTTGGCTTGATGCCAAGGTCTAGATCTGAAGCTCAATCAGCTAATGCACTCTTCCAAGAGGTTAAAAGACACACTCACTGAGAAGAGGCACCAGAAAAGTCTAGATCTAAGCAGATCTAGTGCTCCACTTGTTGCAACTCACAAGGACAGCTCAACCCTCAACAGGAGCAGCATTGTAGGTGTAAGGTGAAGCTTGGCCCAAACCTGATAGTTGACAAGTTAGAAAAAATCTCCTCCAAGAGTTGCTCAAGGAAGGAGGTGGGATTCCTAAACAGGAAAACCCCCAATGAGGGATGTCTCAGCAAACAATACCTTCAAAAATAATAATCTTCAACAACCCCTTTCATTTTTCCCTCCTCTTCCTTTTATAAGATTGGGGTCTTTCCAAACCCTAAACCACTTCATTAGTTTAGCTCCTCTCACATGTAGGATCTCCTTCTAGAACTGCGCTGTCCCTCTAGGAGGTTCAATGCATCTAGACTACACTGTAGATATGGTCATGGTTGACTTGGTCAAGTGATCAACCTCTTTCACACTCAAGGTGTCTTCATTTTATCTGGCTGGATTGATCTATGTTCACATTGAGCTGGCTTTATTTAAGATCCACTCCTTGAGAATTAAATCATGTTGACTTGGTCAAACTTGACCTTGTCCACATAGTTTAGACATTGTTCACACATGTGGATGCCTGATCTGGTTATTTCATGATCCCTTTTCACACTATGATGGATTTTTATTCATACTTGAGCAATTTATGAGCCTCCTTGCCCATTTATTCATCCATCTAGATTTAAAAGCAAAATTAATATTCTTATTAGCTGTGAGCTAATTTAGGAATATTACAGTCTCCCCCTCCCAAATGTTGCTTGTCCTCAAGTAACTGCAAGGGTGCTGCAAAATCTCCCCTTCTTCTCTTGTGGCCACCTCATCCAATAGTCTCCACCATTGCTCCAAATTTTCTGCAATAGTTATGTCTTCCAATGGTCCCTCCTCAATGTGCAAGTTGGCCTTTGGTGAATAAACCCAATGGCTCTCATCATGAAGAAATGGAAGGTCTATGTGGAAACCCTCTTGCTGATCCATGGCCTCCTCAAGATAGAAGTGATGACAATCATGGGGAATTTCATTATTCATCAAAGACTCCCATCTCCACGCTATCATCCAAATGAAGTGGATCACCTCCCAGCTTGGCAATCCATAGAAAAACTCCTCCCCAATACATATGAGAGGCATGTTCCCAACAAACATATGGCTCACTCGCCAAAGAGACAAGTGATCTATCATAGTGGCCATACCATATCTCATGCTCCCATTGAAGCATGCAATGCAAAAAGAGTGGGGAACTCCTTCCCCAAAGGACACATCCCACCAATGTGCCTCTCCTCCAACCATGTTCCTAAGAGTAAGAACATTTACAACACATGGAATCATGATTAGAATCATGCTAGCTGCCATGTATGATAAAGGAGAAGGAATATGTTCCTTCATGTGCAACCAGCGCAGTTTTACCCTTAACTACCATAGAATAAGAGATGACAAGTGCCTTCCCCAACACTTGTTTGTTGCGCCATCCCTTCTGAATGCTTGGAAAAGGTGCATCATAGTTGGTGTAGAAGAATCACACCATGAAGAATATAATAGCTTTTCAAGATCCTCCAAGGAATGGCCTGCATCAACATAGTTCATGGCCTTGAGTGGCCCATGAAATCCATCATAAATAGTGCCCCCTCTTGGCACAATGTCCTACAAATGAGTGTTAGAAAAATATTAGCATATAGGAGATACATTATAATACTCAGAAAGACAAGTCTCTCTATATACTTGTTTTACATCAGTGAGGTAACTCATGGATGAGTCCCTTCTCACACTCAATGAGGAAGGAGGTATGAGTGATGGCTCTTCCCAAGAACTATGTTCCTCCCTCTCTAAAAAATATTTCATGCACTTCTCCATATGAGAGTGCACCTCTTCCTTGAAACCTTCCCATATGAATCCACCCAGGAGAGTATGATATGCTTTAATGAAACCAGTGGGTTTGGAAAGCAGGATCTCATAGGTTGCATTTAGTAGTTTCTCCTTAAGCTTGGAGTCTCTAACCAAAAGGATAATATTATAGAAGTAAATGACTCCATAAACTACCTTGAACCTCTCATCCATTACCTCCCCATCAAGAACCCCACATGTGAAAAGGTCCTTGGAGTATTCCATCATGAGTTGGGAATCCCAATAAGGATCCAGGCTTCCCAAGAATGACAGCATTGTAGATATTTGGAATGCAGCCCATGTCATGTTATGGCCCTCCTCTTTGACATGTTTGATGTCAAAATCACATGTTGGATCAGCATAATCTTCCCTTTGATGCCTCCCTTGCAGTTGATATTGCCCAAGACAAGATTGAAGAAAATGGAAATCAAACTCCCCTCAGAAAGTCTTTGTCTTCCAATACTTCCTTAATCTGGCCCATGCATGCAAGAGAGTCAACGTCCTCTTGTCATGTTCAGAAAACTCTTTTATGAATGAAGATACCATGGGTGGCCCCAAAGATATGGAGTTACCATGTGTCCTCATGTCCATGCCATCATAGACTTCTGATTCCACCTTTCCCAGTGCTGATAACTGAGTGGAAGATAGCAATGCCCTCTTCAGGAGATTGCTCACCTCTTTGCTGAATTCCTGAGAGATTATTTGTGCTGTGCTGGCTTCTCCCAAGGCTCCCTCCTTAGCCAAGTATGCAAATGCTGCCCATAGTTGAGAGAACACTTTAGTTTTCCTCAAATCAAGAGGTGCTTGAGGTGCTTTTGTTGTGACTGCGTTATCATCTCCTGCCTTCCCCTCCTTCTCTTCAATAGTTGAATTTTCCCCATCATCAATAAGAGACCTTAGATCTTGGTCATCTATTGAAGGAGGAATCTTCATGCCTTACTTTTGAGAAGAGAGCCCTTCATCCAATGGAGATTTTTCCCTTGGCAAGGCATCAAACAAACTTACACCTTCTTCTATGGCTTTCAGAAATGGAGTTGGATTCATAGACCCTTATAACTCATGCAAAATATTTGTTTGAGATGGCTTGATAGTTTCAACAGAAGATGTTATACATGAAGCTTCATCAAACCTTGCCACTAATCTTTCAATAAACCTCGAATAAGTAGGTGTATTTTCATTTCTTAAGGAAAAGGATTCAAACAACCACCAAGCATATGCTTTACCTTCAAAATGCAGTGCTGCCACTTTGATGGCTTCAATTTTTGAAACTTGATGTTGTTGCACAAATCTGATAAGCTCCTCCACCCAAACCCTGACTGGACATTCAGGTGATCCATCAAAAGTGGATAGATAGAATCTACCCAAGACATGCTACTCCTCCATTGTGCTTCTGTCCTCCTTAATCTTGCAGAACCCTTGGAAGTTCAAGTTATCTTTGAACTCCCTAGATTGAGCTTCATATTCTAGCAAATACTCACCAAGAGTCTCCTTCTTGGGCACACCTCCTTTCTTCCTCTTCATGAAGAAATCACTGACAGAGCATTGAAGATTTGGTGATATGGATGAGTGCACATATCCATGAGATGAGTATTTATAACTCTCCTCATGTATAGAACTTGTAGATCTGGTTGAGGGATCTTCCTTCTCTTCCCTCCTCATTTCTTGCATGTCTTTTCTAATACCTTGCAGAGCTTGAGATAGAAGTTTGGTGAACCTCTTCTCTCTAGAAAAAAAGGGTTTGCTCTGGTTTCTCTTGAATATATCCTCCTCCCCATGATAAGACTCCATGTTTATTGAAGCTCATAGGCTGAGCCAAGAATCAAGCTCTGATACCACTGTAATATTCCAAAACTGGAACAGCTCAGTAAGCCTGCTAAAATAACGCACTCCTGAGAATTTTGTGCATAGAAATGAGTTTGCAACCCCTAGATCCCTTATATAAGCTCATCTAATATCTAATTCCAAAAGGAGAGAAAAAACAAATCAAACTAGGTGGGTTAAACAGATCTCCCACAAACTAGTCTAGTTGAAAAACACCCAAAGAGAGGGGCTGCAACTATATGCAAAGGACTGCTTCAGAAATAACGCAGATCCATTGAAGAAAAGTAGTAGGATGATATTTAGGTTCATAAATAAGGTGTATAACAACAAATCAGATGTACATTACAGCCCATACATTGTACAAGAGAAAGAATGAGACAATACAGGAAAAATCCTCAGAAATGAGGTGCTACAGCCATGGAAAAAAGTCTGTATAAAATCAACAGCATTATTTTACTGGGCTGAAGTAGCAGTTTATTATTCTTAAGATCTAGAGCAGATCTGTACATAAAATTTTATATCTAATACAGATCCGTGTACAAGAAATTCTCATCTATACATTCCCCTTGGGGTTTTGTGCAAAACATGAAGCACAGAGAGTAGATCTAAGATATAAGGTTGCAGATCTGTAGAAATATTCAGAAATTTCTGAAGCATACAATAGAACAGAATATCAGATCTAAAACAAACATGGATTGGATGGCCAATGCATGGATCACCTCAGTGAGAGGAAGAATCTTAACACCAGAGATCTCTCCTCCAAAATGCAGACAAAACACCCTGCAGCTACAAATCTGGAAATAACGTTATCCAGGGAGAGAAACAGCGTTGTAGGCTCTGAGAATGCTTTGGCATGATGCCAAGGTCTGGATCTGAAGCTCAATCAGCTAATGCACTCTTCTAGGATGTTAAAAGACACACTCACTGAGAAGAGGCACCAGAAAAGTCTAGATCTAAGCAGATCTAGTGCTCCACTTGCTGCAACTCACAAGGACAGCTCAAAACTCAACAGGAGAAGCACTGTAGGTGTAAGGTGAAGCTTGGCCCAAGCCTGATAGTGGACAAGTTAGAAAAAATCTCCTCCAAGAGCTGCTCAAGGAAGGAGGTGGGATTCCTAAACAGGAAAACCCCCAATGAGGGATGTCTCAGCAGACAATACCTTCAGAAATAATAATCTTCAACAACCCCTTTCATGCTTCCCTCCTCTTCCTTTTATAAGATTGGAGTCTTGCCAAACCCTAAACCACTTCATTAGTTTAGCTCCTTTCACATGTAGGATATCCTTCTAGAACTGTGTTGTCCCTCTAGGAGGTTCAATGCATCTAGACTGCGCTGTAGATATGGTCATGGTTGATTTGGTCAAGTGATCAAACTCTTTCACACTCAAGGTGTATTCATTTTATCTAGCTGGATTTATCTGTGTTCACATTGAGCTGGATTTATTTAATATCCACTCCTTGAGAATTAAATCATGTTGACTTGGTCAAACTTGACCTTGTCCACATAGTTTAGACATTGTTCACACATGTGGATGCCTGATCTGGTTATTTCATGATCCCTTTTCACACTATGAGGGATTTTTATTCATACTTGAGCAATTTATGAGCCTTCTTGCCCATTTATTCATCCATTTAGATTTAAAAGCAATATTAATATTCCTATTAGCTGTGAGCTAATTTAGGAATATTACATACGATTAGGCACATATCTAGTAATTACCTTTGCATCCACTTGCGTAATACCAATCTATCAATACAACAAACTATAATTGTAGCAATTAACTAAATACAGATTCACATAACAAAAACAAAGATACTTTCATAGCTATCACACAGATACTTTTGCAACTTAATCATTCACATTAATCATAACAAAATAGATCCACACCATATATCCAATAGTACTTCGCATATATATTAATACCAAAATCCTCTTACAAGCCTAAATATTGCCTTCGCACACAGCCAGCAAGGTCCACACACAGCATCACTGAGGATCTCCGCACACACAGATAGCAGGAGTCCTTACCCAAACAACCCGACTACAGATCTAACAAATCGTCCTTCGCATCAATCTCTATTCTTTCCTATCTATGACTCAAAAAGGTTCATCTATTTATACCGATTTTAGCCTACGCATCCAATGGTCCGCAAAACGTGGTTTGCAGACTCTTGATCTACCCTTGACTTGTTACAATGCATTAGGGGCTTTGACCCACCCCAAAACCCCTCCGTTAGACTAAATATTACAAAAATGGACAAAATTCGCAGCTTTAGGAGACCCTGTTCCAACACCCTCCATTCCCTCCTTTTTCTACTTATTCCAACTGTTGCACCCACCTTTATTCCCAAAAACAATTAAACCCTTCAGCCTGCCTCATTCCTTTGTTTTTATCATTCATGATTGCCTTACCTTTTTTAGCGCAAAATGCTTGAAAAAACATTAGAACTCAACCTCCGCCTTTCCTCCTCGAAAACCCTGCTACCGTGCATCGCAAATCGCAACCCGCAATTCTTTCCCTCTTCTCTTAACACTTACTGCTTTGTTCTGTCGATTGCGATATTGTGATCTTGCATATCGCATATCATGCCTTTTCCCTTTTTCCTTTGAGACTTACTGCAAATGCAATCGCATTTCCTTTTCGTGCAACTGCAGATCGCAACTTTTACCTTTTCTCCTTAACACTTACGGCTTTTAAACGTCGATGTGATATTGCCGCTGCATCAAAGATCGCTCATCGCAACCTTTTCATCTTTTATTTAACACTTACCACTCAAACTTCACGATATTGCGATTGCAATATCGGTCCCACCTCCACGTCATCTGCCGCATCGCAGATCGCTCATCGCATTTTTTCTTTTTTTCTTTAACACTTACCGCTCCAACTTCGTGATATTGCAATTGCGATATTGGTCCCACCTCCACGTCACCATTTTGCATCACATTTCACAAGGCTTACCTCATTGCACTTCGCTCCCGCTCCCGGATGACCTTTCCGTTATCCCTTTACTTTTGCGATATTGCGATTGCAACATCGCATATCGTAACCTTTGTCCTCTATCGCACTTCGCCATCACACTTTTTGAATTATTCCACTCCAAGGCCTCTTTGCACTTCAACAAAGCTTTAATCCAGTTTAAACCCCCGCTTTCCACTCCTAAGCCTCATTTCATGTGTTAAGCCCTCCATTAGCCTCTTTAGCCCTTTTTCTCTCCTCCAAGCTGCAAATCACTATTTTTAATTAGAATTAAGTCATGAATAACATAGTTTCATGAGTAGAAGCATGATACACAAACCATAGGACAAGTAGAGTGCATTTATCCATTTGGCCAAGTTAAGTGTGGTTTAGTGGTTTATTTCACGAAGCTATTTTCATGGTCAAATTAGTTATTCTTTATCATTCTGTCATTTCTGTTTGGTCTCAGTCTAGTCTCCTAAACTAAGCTCATTTAATTGTCAACCAGGATTTGTAAACTGCTGAAGTGAAGTGTACTGTATGTACCTAGGTGCTTGTTTCCTAATGCGTTGTGTGTAGTGTTTTGTGATGTTTTGGTCTTTTATGATGATGATTTATGATGTTTTTGGTCTTTTGGTGGTTTTATGTTACAAGGAAAATGCCTAGAAAGTGATGAAAATGAGCTAATGATTAATGCAGTGGGTCCTAATTGATGGTTAACAAATGGCAAATGCAATTGGAAACACGAAGCTAAATCTAGACTATAACTAAATAAAACAAAATCTTGATAATGACTCTTAAGCAAATGATTCAAAACACAAACTAAACTTAAGGAGTGATCACTAAGTATGCAAATCCTCTAAATAAACAGTGAAACAACTAACTTACAATGATGCAATACTTTGTCCTTGATTAGAGATTTGAAACATATTTAGAGGAAAACATTGTTATCATCATAAGATCTTCTATTCTAGAACTAGTTCCTATCTCTATTCTGCAATTTAATTGAATGTCACAAAACCTTTACTCAAAAGTTATTGATTTCTTTCCAAAGTAGTCTTTTGAGGGAGGACTATGTTTATGAAATGATAAGGAAATTGCAGAGATACTTCAGGCCTTATAGTGATGTTGTCTTCTGTTCATATGGCTATGGATCATTTGTAGATTTTAGAAAAAGAAGATGTTTGTGAATAATGAAGGATGTCTTGTTAATCCTAACAACTGAAGTAATCTATTGTGCAGTGGATGGTAATCTGAATGGGAAGTGCAAGTGCAATGAGTTAATCTAAAAATGAACTTAAGATGCCACTAATCTAGAACAATGTTGAACTACAAGTCATCATCAAACTCAAAACAAAGTAACTGAACATGAGTTAAGTGCAATTAAACTCCGGAGTATCCTAACTATGCTATCATGCATTATTCTATGAAGTTACACACTCTGTTTGTCCATCATTAGTGATATTTTGGAAGAGTTCATTCTTTTGGAAGAGGTATTAGAACAATTCTGACTGTGTAATTGAATGCAAATGCAAGCAAAAAGACTGAAAGCAATGAAAAACTAAGATATCATATCCATATCCTACTCGTCATTATGATGTTTTGGACAAGCGTTTAAGAGCAAGAACAGAGATGATACTTAGTGCAAACACACAATTAAATCACTCATTATCACGGTCATGTCTTGAACTTCTTAAGAATTTCTTGGAAGAGTTTCTTCTTGTGGAAGAGTGATTAGAACAAGTGTAACTGTGATAGTGAACAAAAAAAAAAACTACAACTAAATTCTACAGTACTATAGCCATTCATCATTCATCATTATAATCTTTTGGAAGAATTTCTTCTTGTGGAAGAGTTAGAATGAATATAACTACAGTAGCTAATTAAAAACAACTATGAATTCAACTCCTAATCCTACAATACTATAGTCATTTCCCATTCATAATTATAGTCTTTTGGAAGAGCTTCTTCTTGTGGAAGAGTTCGAATGAGTACAACTATAGTAGCTAATTAAAACAACTATTAATTCAAATGCAAAGTGTAAAGGCAACTAGAAGACTTATCTAATTTACGCAAAATAAATCCGTGCAAGAGGCAGGGGCCCTCTACCACCTGACGAAATTCAACTCCAAATTAAATCACGCTTCAAAACAACACGGTATGCTCCATTAAAGATGAAATAGTTTGAACATAACACTCTGCGTCTTCAGGAATGTAGCACAGAGTTTAAACAAAATCTAGCATCAAATCTAACATAAAATCTCTAACATAGCTCTCGGTCTCCCAAGTGTTTATAAAGCAAATGCACATAACAATACTTGCAACAATTCAGGAACATTGTCTTTCCTTATCGGAATCACGTTAGGACTCTTTGAAGTGGCTGCGTGAAGAGGAAAAGACATCTGGACTGAGACAGTCCTAATAGAAGTCTTCCTTCCTAAATGTGTTCCCCACGTTCAAAACCATACCCAGAATTCGTTTCTTCCTCCATGATGAGCAACGAACCATGTAGACATGGCGTGGATCATGCCCATATGCGGTTTTTCTCAAGAGGCCACCTGGAACATACTCAAACATGAAGGCAGCTGCAGAATCGCCGGTTAGCTACGGAATGTCTGCATTCTGCAGCTAGTTCCAGTCAAAATGCTTTACAATGGAAAAAATCACAAAATTTAACAAGTCAGTCATGTAAATCATTCTAAAAGTAATTTTAACTATATTTATTGATCAATTGGGTCTAAGATAGCAATGGACAAGGGAAAATGAGGTAAAATGAAGTGAAGGAAAGCACAATTTTGAGGCTCAACATACCCCCACTGCTGTCTCTTTGCATGTCCTCATGCAAATTATCCTATGAACTCAGAGGCTTCTGCAAGGACATCTAATCCCCTTCTTCTCCTTTGTCTGGAAGCTAGAGGTCTTCTGGGTTTCCTGATAACAAGTTTGAACCTTAGGTTGGTAAGTGCCCTGATTAACTTTTTGTTCCTTGTCTTCAACTTCTCATTGGTCTTCTCCACTTTGTCTATATGCAGGGATAAGGTTGAGTTCATATCAGTTTTGAGATTGACTTTATCCTTGAGAATTTCATTCTCATTTTTGATGTGTCTATTCAGTAATTCCAACTCATGCCTATCCCTTCTTAATATATATATTTCAGACAGTGGAGGACTGGGGGTTCTCTCTCTGCTTTCTGAAGCTCTTCTCTCCAAAGTTTCCACATAGTCATAAATTTCCTGTTGAGCAGGGTCAACTTCAGGGGTTCCCTCATAAAAATCCTCTTCAACATCCTCTTCAATGGATGTTTCTTCATCTTCTATATTGATTACCCCTGTTTGTTTGATTAGTGTTTTCTTCAGTTTTCCCTTTAGTCTGTGGCTTCTTCTAGGCTGAGAAGATCCCTCTCCTTTCTCCATGGCAGATTTCTTGATTACCTTTTCTTCCTTAAGTTGCCTCTTGATTTGGGTCAACTTCTCTAAAATGATTTCCTCACTGCTTTCTTGGATTGTTTTGTCAATTTCAACTTCTGAAGCCCTCCATTTTCTACTTCTTTTTGTAGGCTATGGTTCAGGTGATAGTTATTTTGCTTCTTCAAAATGATTTCTTATTAAGAAATCGTCCCATGTATCATTTGTTTTAGCTAGATGATGTTCAATCAGAATTTTGACCAAACCATGATGATATAGGGTTGTCTCTAAAAATTTAACCCTTCTTTGAACACAGGAAGCCATCTTCTTCAGACTTTGAAGCAAGAAATATGGTAGGTTTAAGTCTTCCCCCAGGAAATGCATCATTAGTCTAATGTGGTAGACATAAAATGTTCCATATCTACCCTCACATGTAATAAATTTTTGCAGAAGAAGTAGTATGTTTCTCCATTTGTTTCTCAATGCAGAACTGGGAATTCCTTTATTAAATGCACTGACATCCATACCTGGTGATTTTAAAATTTGTTTCCAGGAGTCATTGTGGAATTCTCTTTTTTTAAACCATCTCTCTCCAGTTCTGAGCAATCCTGTAGCCTCTGCAATGAAAACTTCAGTGACAGTAAATTTGACATCTCCTACTTCAACTTCGGTTCCTTGAAATGATCTTGCAAATGTTTTAGTGACTTTTTTGTGGAAGCCATTAAATTTCTCCAAAAATTGAAGCCATCCTATTTGTTGTAACATTTCTTTGCATTGTGGGTAGCCTTCTAAATATTTTGAACCCACTGGTTCAGTCCTTACGATGAAACCCATGATTATTTCTTCAATGTTCAAATTAAACTCTTCTACCCACAAAAACAATGACTTTCACTTTTCGGATTGAAATGGCTTTAAGTTCTAAATGGAAATGGCTTCAAACTTTGAATGACATACCTCTGATTAATAGTGGAAACAGCTTCAAAACTTCAGGCTGATATGCCTCTATTGATAATTGAACTTTGGACTGATATGTCTCTGTTTGACAGTGACAACTGGCTTCAATTTCTTCACTACAATACCTCTGGCTCTTGGTAGCAAATGGTTTCGAATTCAACACTGCAACACCTCTGGCTCTTGGTAACAAAAGACTTCAAACTCCACACTGCTACACTTCTGTGTTTATAGTGAAAATGCTCAAACTCTGCCCACAATGATATTTGTCTGCCCACAGAATCAAGTGGCTGCAAGTCCTCACGCTGTTATGCCTCCAAATTTACCCTTCTGCTCTGCTCTGTGTTTACAATGCTCAATGCTATTCAAACTGATATCCTTTGGCTCTGCTCTTGGTGATAATAATATCTCTGTCTTCGGAATGAAATGCCGGCTACAGAATGGTGTGATGGCAGTGGTCACGGAATGAAGTAGTGGAGTGAGGTGGAGGGAATGTATTAATGATTGAAGAGACGGCGGAGGATTTTACGACGGCAGAGGGAATCATCATTGAATGATTTGGTTAAGAGACGTGGAGAATTCAAATACCTTGGCCATTTTAACCGCTTAAATGATATCGGATATGAAATTTGAAATGAAAAATTTTAATCCAAAGTCTGTGGAGGGTTTATTGGTATTGATCAATAAAAACAATTAAAACAACCTTTTCAAACAATCCATAACTAAAACTATGCTAAACTTTAATGAAATGCCATTATAATTTAAACTTGTTACCTCTGCCTTTCATTTGATTTTTCTGTAGTCTTTGTCTTCTCTGTTCATCTTTGGAAGAGTCTTCATAATTTTCTTGATGCTTTTGATTCATGGATACACTGGGTCACTTTGTTGAAATTCTAATGTCTGCTGATTGATGCCTTCAGGGTTTGTAGCTGCAGAAAGACTGTCTGGCTGCAGAAAGGCTGATCAGCTGCAGAATGTCTATTGAGCTACAGAATGTTCCTGTAGAGCACTTTAACCATGAAAATGGAGTGTTTTTGGAATATGGGTGAAATGTTTATATGTTATGAATGAAGATGGATGATGGATTATGATATTTATGAAGTGGATGATGAAATGGAATGGATTCAGTTCATGAAATGGAGTGAAAGAACATAAGAACTGTACTGCAATTCATGACATGTTTTATTCACTTACAGCAAGACATCAAATTTTGTATTTTGACATGAAAAATGAGATGGATGGAGGATGGAATGAGATGAATGAAATGTAGAATGGAGTGAAATATGAATGGTGGAATGAAATGGAGTATGGATGGACAAATGAATGGAGTGAAATGAAATGAAATAGATCATAAGCACTATGGATCTGAACTTATGATTTTTGTAACAGCTGCTTGTAAAAACAAAAATGGGAAAAGTTAGAGTGTCAGAGAGACTCTGATTTTCACCCTATCTTTTCTGTATAAACATGCCAATCAATGATTGGTTTTCATGTTTATACCTTTTTTTTTTTTTTCACAAGAGAAATGCTTCAGAAAATTTAATCAAGTTGACGAAGAAGAGAGACTCTTCTTCATTAACTTCACATCATTTCTTTCTTGGAACTTCTTGACAAACTCTTCTCTTGAGAGTGGCTTGTGGTATAGCTTCAGTCTATGACCATTCACAAGAAAAGTGACCTCTTCTTCATCTATAGTTCTGATTTTTACTGCCCCATTATCAAGAATTCGAACAATTTCATATGGCCCAAGCCAATGTGTCTGAAATTTCCCTTGAAAATCCTTGAATTTTGAATCAAACAAGAGAGCCCAGTCTCCCTCTTTGAATTTCTTCTCCTTGATGTACTTGTCATGCCATCTAGCCCTTTGTTGTTGGACTAGACTTGTTTTCTGAACTGCATCTTGTCTGATCTCATCCAATTCATTAATTTGCTCCAGTCTATGCTTTTGTGCCTCCGTTAGATCAAGTCCTAGCTGAACTGCCATCTTGAAGGTTTGAATTTGGAACTCTATGGGAAACAAAACTTGCTTTCCATAAACAAGCTCATAAGGAGTATGGCCTGTTGTGTTTCTCCATGTAGTTCTATAGGCCCATAAGGCTTCAGGAAGCCTATCTACCCAATCTCTTCTATGTAAATGAACAGTCTTTGTTAGGATTCCTTCAATGACCTTATTAGTAAATTCCACTTGACCATTTGCTTGTGGATGATAAGGAGTAGATTTTCTATGCCTGATTTTGTACCTCTCCATCATTTGCTCCACTAGCCTTGATGTAAATTGAGCTCCTTGATCTGTAACAATTTCCCTTGGGACACCAAAACGAGTAAAAATATCCTCAAAAAGAAAAGTAACTACGGATGATTCATTAGCAACAAGTAATGGTTTAGCTTCTACCCACTTAGTAACATAATCAGTGCAAACTAATATGTATTTCTTTTGTCTTGATGGAGGACTAATAGGTCCTACAAAATCCAAAGCCCATTTTCAAAAGGTTCAATGTGTACCTGAGGTTGTAATGGCATCTCACCTGAAGGAGAAGGTTTCCCTACCCTTTGGCAACTATCACACCTTTTGACATACTCCTTTGCATCTTTAAACAAAGATGGCCAATAATATCCTAAATTAAGGATCTTATAGGCTGTCCTCTTATCTGCAAAGTGTCCGCCACAAGGTTCATCATGACATGCCTTGAGAATCTCAAGCATCTCATCTTCACGAACACACCTTCTAATGATCAAATCTGGACCTGTCTTGTACAACTCATTAGCGACCCATGAATATCTTGCACTATCATTAATGAATTTTCTTTTATCCCTTGCATTCATAATTGAAGGAAATTTTCCTGAAACTAAATAATTGGCAATATCAGCAAACCATGGAGTTTGAGTAGAGATTGCAAAAAGATATTCATCAGGAAATTGATCTTCAACCGGAGTGTCATCTTTAATATTTTGGATTCTAGACAGGAAATCAGCCACAGTGTTTTGTTTTCCAGGCCTATCTAGAATAGTAATGTTGAATTCTTGCAATAGTAACAACCATCTTATAACTCTGCCATTAGTGATTGATTTTTTCATTAAGTATCTAATTGCAGAATGATCAGTGTGAACAAAAGTTTCATAGCCTGTTATATAGTGTCTAAATTTGTTTATGGCATGAACAAAAACTAAAAACTCTTTTTCAGTTACAGTATAGTTTAACTCTGCAGGAGTCAAATTTTTACTGATATAATAGATGGCATAGGGAATTAAATCTTTTTGTCCCAATACTACTCCTAGAGCTGTATCGGAAGCATCTGTCGAGATATGAAAAGGTAACTTCCAGTTAGGTCCCCTTAATATAGGTGCTTCGGAAATTTTGGTTTTCAGGGTTTCAAAAGCTAACTGGCAATCAGAAGTCCACTTAAATTCACAATCTTTGGTGAGTAATTTGAAGAGAGGAGATGCTATTTAGGTGAAGTTTTCTATAAATCTCCGATAGTACCCCGTAAATCCTAGAAAACTTCTTACATCTCTTTGACAACTTGGAATGGATAGGTTAGAAATAACTTCAACT
The DNA here is from genome assembly GCA_034641835.2 of Pinus albicaulis. Classification (NCBI taxonomy): domain Eukaryota; kingdom Viridiplantae; phylum Streptophyta; class Pinopsida; order Pinales; family Pinaceae; genus Pinus; species Pinus albicaulis. Next base: position 344,398 of record JAXQQM020089684.1, read on the forward strand.
TTCGCTTCATCAACTCTAATCCCATCCCCTGAAATGTGGTGCCCTAAAAAAATACCTTCAGTGAACATCATAAAACATTTTTCATGACTAAGAGAAAGGTTTGCTTCTTGACATCTTTTTAAGACTTTTTCCAAGTTTTCTAAAGCCTCTTCAAATGTATCCCCATAAACTGTGAAATCATCCATATACACCTCTACACAGTCATGTATTAGATCAGAAAAAATTCCTAATACTGCCCTTTGGAATGTTGCAGGTGCATTGCATAACCCAAATGGCAATACTCGGTAGGCATAGGTACCCCAAGGACAAGTAAATGTGGTTTTATCTTGGTCTTCAAGTGCTACTTAGATTTGATTGTAACCACTAAACCCATCTAGGAATGAAAAGTACTTTTTACCTGCTAATGTATCTAATACTTGATCTATGAAAGGTAAGGGAAAATGGTCTTTAAGAGTAACTTTATTCAGTTCTCGGTAGTCAACACACACCCTCCATTTTCCATTTTTCTTAGGCACAATCACCAAAGGAGAAACCCACTGACTATCTGAAATAGGATAGATGAAATTAACATTTAAAAGTTTTTGCAATTCTTCCTTAACAATTTCCCTAAGATTTGGATTCATCCGTCTTTGAGGTTGTCTGATTGGTTTGCAATTTGCCTCTATATAGATGTGATGAGTACAAGTCTTGGGACTTATCCCTTTCATGTCAGTGTATTCCCATGCATATGCAGAAGAATGTCTCTGTAATACTTTGACTAACTCCTCTTGTTGAGATTTTTCTAGGTTCTTGTTTATGTTCAAAGTTTTGCCTGGAAAAATTTCACTTGTAGAGCTGCCAAATTTGTCCATAGAATGAAGAGACATCTGCCTAGATGACAAAAAATCAATATTGGATCCCTCTTGGAATGATTCATATTTGTGTTCTAGAGAGGATTCAAAGTTTTCTAGAGTATTCAGAATTTGATTATCTTCACTAATTTCTGAAATTGTGAAGAGTGGTTGTAAATCTTCTTCATCCTCTATCCATTGAGTGTCATCTAGATCTGTAATTGTCCTAGTTGGAGGATATAAAGTGAATTTCTTTGTTGAACTACCATCAGAAATATACATATCACCGGACCTACAACTAATAAAAGCATCAGCTGTATCCAACCAAGGTCTTCCTAGTATAACAGGATGGCCTCCTAGATTATTCTTGGGTGTTAGGATCATGAAATCCACAGGGTACTCCCAAGAGTCTAGGGACACTGGAATGTCTTCTATTACCCCATATGGTCTGATCATAGATCTATCTGCTAATTGTAATAGTGTGGGTGTAAAGAGAAGATTAGGAAGTTTCAGTTTGTCCATGATTTGTCTACTCATGATATTTATTGCTGCTCCTAAGTCAATGAGTATGTTTTGAATTTCAATTCCGTTGATGTGAATTTTGACAACTGGATTTCCTGGGTCAAGATACTTTGGAATAGAAATCTTGCCCATCATAATATCTGCTATTTGTCCTACCAGTTGAATTTTCTTGGTTTCTCTTATTCTTTTTCTTGTTGTCTTCATACTCAACTCCTTTATTGTTTTGGCTAAAATTGGGATTTCCTTGATGGCTTGCAATAATGGAATTTTAATACAAACATTTCTCAATTCATCTAAGAAATCATAATTAGGCACCATGATCTGTTTTTCTACACCTCTATCAATTTGTAATCTTTCCGGAAAGGGAGGTATAGAAGTAGATGTGGATGGTTTCTCTAATATAGGAGTTGGATTTATTGGATCTTTTTGTTTTAGTTTTTCAATATTTTGGTCTTGAAAGGATGTGTCTTCCTCAAGACTTTTATTAACCCGTAGGGAGTCTTCCTCAGAATTATCTTGTTCTTGTATGATCACAGAAGGTTTCCTCTTCTCAAGTATCCTTCCAGACCTAAGTTGAACATCACTAAGGTCTAGAGGAGTAATTAAATAAGTTGGAAATTGTTGACCTTCTATCATATATGTATTCTGAGGATTCTTATTATTGGGGTTTGGTATGGGCTGAGTTGGCAATTGATTGGATTTTTGAGGGAATGGTAATGGAAGTGGTTGATTTTGATGTGGTTGGTTCTGATGATGTTGTTGAAAGTTTTGTTGAAGATTTTGAGAAAAATTTTGTTGAGGATTTTGAGGATAAAAATGTGGATATGATGGATAGGATGGTGGATACTGATAGTATGGAGTGTATCTTTCATAGGGACTTTGTGATCCTTGTGCCCAAGCTTGAGATTGATTTTGAAATTGGGGCCAAGGTTGCTGCCAAGAATTCCAAGGTGGAGGTTGATTATACATTTGATCATGGAATCCTTGTGTCTGAGGTCCCTGCCAAGGTCTTCTAGATACAAAGTTAAGAGATTCTGTGAAGTCTGTAGGAGTTTATTCCTGAAAGACAGCTTTGAGACCAGGAAGAGAAGGACAATTCTTGGTCTCATGCTTCTCAGAACAAATGACACAGGTTTCTACAACTTTTACATCCAAAGGACACTCTCTTAGGGCATGTTTCTTTCTACATTTAGGACAAAAGATTGCCAAGGCATCAGATTCAGCCTTTTGCTTGTTTTGTATCTTGAGGGTGTCTATTTGTTCATTAAGACTCCCTAAGATGTCAGAATTAAAATCATCAAGCATGTGTCCAATTTCTGATCTACTTACTGTCCCAGAAGCAGATTTACTTGCCCTTGCAAGAGCGGGATCTCTTGGACCTTTGACAATTTTAGATTTCCCTCTTGAAAGGTTAATACATAACTCCGATATTTCAGGTAATGTAAGTTGTGATATATCCCCTTTTCCCATCATGTTAAGAATATCCAACCATTCATCTCTAATTGTTTTCAACAAAAGAGCTTTTAAGGTGTCTTGATCTAGATTTTCCATTTTTGCCCTTTTGATGTTGTAATTAAATCTTTCCAACAAATCTTCTAAGTTTTTATCTTCTTTTTGTAACATCTTGAACACTTCTTCCTTATGATTAACCAGCATACAATAATCCAAGTATCTCTCTAGAAATGCTTGTTTCATGTCTTCCCATGTTCTAATAGAACTACTGATTAGGCTCATAAACCACTTCAATGCTGCTCCCTTCAAAGTTGAAGGAAATAATTTCAGTTTTTGAGCATCTTGTAAGTAGTCATAAGTCCTACACAACACTTCAAATTCGAATAAGAAAGTTTCAGGATCTTCAGTTTTAAGTCCATAGAAGTTTGGAAGGACAGAGGGTGAAATGTTTTTCATGGTTGTATTGGTTTCTTCATCGAGTATAGGGAACCCAAAAGAGCTTCCTATTCTACCTCTTCCTCCATTTGCACCTCTACCTCCTTCTCCTCTTCCTCCTTCTCCTCTACCTCTACCTCTACCTCCAAATAATGTGTGTTCTCCATTAAAAACTCCTCCTCCTCCTTCTTCTGCCATGGTTGACTCTCCTGTGGAAGTGGAAAGGTTTGTGTTTCTAACAGGAGTTTTTAGGTCTTCTTCTATGGTAGGTTCAGTGGATGAAGTGGAAGGTTTCTCTAATGGAATATTTGACCTTAGATTTTCTAGAAGTCCAGGATCAGAAGAGGATGGAATATGGGTTTGAGTTGAAGGTGTACTAGCTCTGGATCTAGATGAAACAAGTGGTGTTCTAGAAATCAAACTTCTGCCTCTGTTGCTTATAAATCTTCCCCTTGAATCTCTCTCCCTACGCATAAAATTGTTTTTGGATGCTAAGAAACAAAGGTTACCTAGTTTTCACTTCCCCGACAACGACGCCAAAATGTTTGGTCTCAATCTAGTCTCCTAAACTGAGCTCATTTAATTGTCAACCAGGATTTGTAAACTGCTGAAGTGAAGTGTACCATATGTACCTAGGTGCTTGTTTCCTAATGCGTTGTGTGTAGTGTTTTGTGATGTTTTTGGTCTTTTATGATGATTTATGATGTTTTTGGTCTTTTGGTGGTTTTATGTTTACAAGGAAAATGCCTAGAAAGCTGATGAAAATGAGCTAATGATTAAAAACAGAGTGGGTCCTAATTGATGGTTAACAAATGGCAAATGCAATTGGAAACACTGAAGCTAAATCTAAACTATAACTAAATAAAAACAAAAGCTTGATAATGACTCTTAAGCAAATGATTCAAAACACAAACTAAACTTAAAGAGTGATCACTAAGTATGCAAATCCTCTAAATAAACAGTGAAACAACTAACTTACAATGATGCAATACTTCGTCCTTGATTAGAGATTTGAAACATATTTAGAGGAAAACATTGTTATCATCATAAGATCTTCTATTCTAGAACTAGTTCCTATCTCTATTCTGCAATTTAATTGAATGTCACAAAACCTTTACTCAAAAGTTATTGATTTCTTTCCAAAGTAGTCTTTTGAGGGAGGACTCTGTTTATGAAATGATAAGGAAATTGCAGAGATACTTCAGGCCTTATAGTGATGTTGTCTTCTGTTCATATGGTTATGGATCATTTGTAGATTTTAGAACAAGAAGATGTTTGTGAATAATGAAGGTTGTCTTGTTAATTTTAACAACTGAAGTAATCTATTGTGCAGTGGATGACAATCTGAATGGGAAGTGAAAGTGCAATGAGTTAATCTAAAAATGAACTTAAGATGCCACTAATCTAGAACAATGTTGAACTACAAGTCATCATCAAACTCAAAACAAAGTAACTGAACATGAGTTAAGTGCAATTAAACTTTAGAGTATCCTAACTATGCTATCATGCATTATTCTATGAAGTTACACAATCTGTTTGTCCATCATTAGTGATATTTTGGAAGAGTTCCTTCTTTTGGAAGAGGTATTAGAACAATTCTGACTGTGTAATTGAATGCAAATGCAAGCAAAAAGACTGAAAGCAATGAAAAACTAAGATATCATATCCATATCCTACTCGTCATTATGATGTTTTGGACAAGCGTTTAAGAGAAAGAACAGAGATGATACTTAGTGCAAACACACAACTAAATCATTCATTATCACGGTCATGTCTTGAACTTCTTAAGAATTTCTTGGAAGAGTTTCTTCTTGTGGAAGAGTGATTAGAACAAGTGTAACTGTGATAGTGAACAAAAAAAAAACTACAACTAAATTCTACAGTACTATAGCCATTCATCATTCATCATTATAATCTTTTGGAAGAATTTCTTCTTGTGGAAGAGTTAGAATGAATATAACTACAGTAGCTAATTAAAAACAACTTTGAATTCAACTCCTAATCCTACAATACTATAGTCATTTCCCATTCATAATTATAGTCTTTTGGAAGAGCTTCTTCTTGTGGAAGAGTTCGAATGAGTACAACTACAGTAGCTAATTAAAACAACTATTAATTCAAATGCAAAGTGTAAAGGTAGCTAGAAGACTTATCTAATTTACGCAAAATAAATCCGTGCAAGAGGCAGGGGCCCTCTACCACCTGACGGAATTTAACTCCAAATTAAATCACGCTTTCAAAACAACACGGTCTGCTCCATTAAAGATGAAATAGTTTGAACATAACACTCTGCGTCTTCAGGAATGTAGCACAGAGTCTAAACAAAATCTAGCATCAAATCTAACATAAAATCTCTAACATAGCTCTCGGTCTCCCAAGCGTTTATAAAGCAAATGCACATAACAATACTTGCAAAAATTCAGGAACACTGTCTTTCCTTATCGGAATCACGTTAGGACTCTTTGAAGTGGTTGCGTGAAGAGGAAAAGACATCTGGACTGAGACAGTCCTAATAGAAGTCTTCCTTCCTAAATGTGTTCCCCACGTTCAAAACCATACCCAGAATTCGTTTCTTCCTCCATGATGAGCAATGAACCATGTAGACATGACGTGGATCATGCCCATATGCGGTTTTTCTCAAGAGGCCACCTGGAACATACTCAAACGTGAAGACAGCTGCAGAATCGCCGGTTAGCTACGGAATGTCTGCATTCTGCAGCTAGTTCCGGTCAAAATGCTTTACAATGGCAAAAATCACAAAATTTAGCAAGCCAGTCATGTAAATCACTCTAGAAGTAATTTTAACTATATTCATTGATCAATTGGGTCTAAGATAGCAATGGACAAGGGAAAATGAGGTAAAATGAGGTGAAGGAAAGCACAATTTTGAGGCTCAACAATTTCTTTTCTGCAAATTAAACTAGTTTCATTCTTGTCATTTCTTTTCAGCAATTTAGTTTAGTTTCCTTTCTGTCATTTCCTTTCAGCAATTTACTTTTCAGTTTTTATCATAGTTTAAGAAATAGCACCGTTTTGTAAAGAAGAAGAGGGTAACATGAACAGAGTGCATATGTTGTGTATATAGCACTATCACTTCTAAGTTTGTATGAACCCCGGGTTGATAAAGTAAAGTAGGGCCCCTAGGAGTTGTAGCACTCTTGGTGCAATACCAGGGCTCATCAATTGTCTCATAAAATTTTCCTCTGTCATAAATACACTTGCCATGTGCTGCATGGGGCAATCCCAGAGACCATTTGCCCATCTGTTTAGCTACCCCCATCGGGGGTTCCATTGCCTTTCACTAATCAGTTCCTTGACACCCTATTTGGTAAGTAGTTTTTTCGTTTATTGATGGGTTTAGTGGATATAATAAAATTCAAATTTATCCTAAATTCCAAGACACGAGTACCTTCACATGCCCTTATGGTACATTTTATTATAGAGTCCTCCCTTTTGGACTTTGTAATTGTAAATTTTTGTAGATGTTCTATGCTTGATGCAATTTGACTTTTATAACAGCAACCACATAAATAGTTAAGTAAAATGCTGATAGAACATACCAGTGGATCTATAGAAGACAAACTAGAAACAAGAGAATGTGTTGGTGCGTTACGGCGATCAGCGGGATGCTTCAACCAGCAAAGTCTTCTTGGTCGGCCAACCCATAATGTGTCACAACAGTTCTAAAATCAATCATCAAGTCAACTCAAAGTCAACCCCAGAAAAGTCAATGTAGTCCAAAAAAGAAAAGAAAAAAAAGGTCAATGCAGGGCAGCAACAATAAAGTCAACGCAGCTCCAACTTTGGTCAACCTTTTGACCTCAATTTTTGTTCCAATGAGTACGGCCTTCAAAAATCGAACTCTCCACAAAATTTCAGCCAATTCGGACCATGCGTTGACCAAAGTCAACGCTGGTCAAACTTGCCCAGAAACCCTAACTGCAGAAAATTTGCTGCGGTAAATTTCGTCCTTTAGCCGGAGTATATTTCGTCCTTCTTCTCACGTGGGAGATGAAACTGCTTCTCAAATGCTTGTAGATAATCAGAGGAGAAGATGTGCGATGAGATGAGTGAAATTCTCTCCAACGTTGACTGTATTTATATCCATCATTGAGGTGTGTGACACATCTGTTGGGGGTGTAAAACCTTAAGGCCGACCTGTACTTAAATTTATTATAAATAATAAATTCAAAATAAATGTTCTACTCATCAGATTAAAATCAATTTTATATCAATTTTACACCTCTCCGAAAGAGGAACCCAATACAAATATTGGAATATTCATCTGAGCATCACAAGATGGAGTTTGGACCTAGTTGTCCAAATTTAACAGTAATGCACCAAAAAACTTTTAATATGTTGTGCTAGAAATGTTTTTTTATTTGGTTAATGATTGTTTCGATATCTTTAGTGAGCCCTGGTATTGCACCAAGACTGCTGCAACTCCCAGGGGCTGCCCTACTTTAATTTATCAACCCAAGGTTCGTACAAACTTGAAGGTGACAGTGCTACATACACAGTAGATGCATTCTACTCATGTCATCCTCTTCCGCTCTACAAAAGGGTGCTACTTCTAGGGTTTTTCGATGAAGTCTGTCACACTTCAACAAAACTAAACTAATTTTGCAGAAAGGAAACTAAATTAAAATTATGAAAATAAATCGTAGAAAGGAAACTAATTTAAACCACACTTAATAAGCCAAAAGGCTAAACGCACTCTACTTATCCTATGATCTATCTACCATGCTACCATGCTTCTATAAATGCAACTATTCATGATCTAATTAAACTTGAAAAAGTGTTGCTTGAATTTTGGAGGAAAAAGGGGCTAAAGATGCTAATGGAGGGCTTGAACATATGGGACAAGGCTTAGAAGTGTGGAAAGAGGGGTTTGGACTTTATTAAAGCTTATAAGATCACAAATATGCTTTGGACCAAGAGGCTTGAAATATGCGATGGCAGAGTTATAATTGGCGGATAGAAATGCGATTTACGATGTGTGAAATCAAAATTCTCAATATCACAAAGCTAGAGGAGAAGCAGCAGTGCAATCAGGAGGAAGGTGTGAAGTGCGAAATGCGATACGGTCGAAACTTCGAAATGCGAAATGCGATGGGTGACGTGGCAACGGAGTATAGTAATATCGCAATCGAGGTTCGGAGGCAGAAATTATTAACGAAAACCAATAGAAAATGTGATTTGTGATTTGCAACAAGTCTTTAAACGGAAAAGGGAAAAGGTTGCGAAATGCGATGGGTATAAAAATTGCAAAATGTGATTTGTGATAGAGATGACGTGGTAGAGTGCTACAGTAAAGTCGCAATTGGTGGTTGGGAGCGGTAAGTGTTAAAGAAGTGGGTGGAGATTACGAAATGCGATTGCGAAAAGGAATTGTCGTAAGTCTCAAAGGGAAAAGGGTAAGGTCGATTTCTAAAGGATTTTCGATTGTTTTCGTTAATAATCGACAAAGGTAAGGTAAAAAGGAAAATCGCGAAAGAGCTGCAGAATGACAAAGAAAGGGGAGAAGAGATCCTACGAGATGCAAAGTGAGATAAGTGGGAGTTTCGAGGAGAAAGGCGAAGGTCAAAATTTTAATGGTTTTTGTGAATAAAAAAGGTGTGCCAACTGTTAAGGAGAGAAGAAGGAGGGAAATGGAGGCGTAACAGCAGTGTTCAGGCGTGAAAATAGAGCTATAAAATGAAGCGTGACGACTTGATGAACTTCTATGGGACTGTTGATAATTATTCCTGCAATCAAACCTGTTGATTCATGCACAAAAAAAAACAAAATGCGTGATAAAAACAATGAATATAAAGCAGTTTTTTGGCCTGTGGGGAGGTAAACCCTGCTCCAACTCTATTAATATAGATGAGAGGGGAAGGCTTGACCACAAATTCTGGATTTTTCCTCTACTCTATTACTCTCGTAAGACAATGAAGAACTACAACAACAAACTAAAAGCAAAAACTAAACAACAATGAAAATATCATAAAAAGATCTAACTAAATGGCAGAAACAAAACTAACTAAATGACAGAAAGGAAAGAATGATAACAACAGAGAAGCTGAGGCACATGCATTGGGCCCTAACCCATGAGCCCACCTCTCTGGAACTAGATCAATAAAAGGTCATCTGAATACTCATTGCATTACAAAAATACAGTCTTATTACATCCCGAAGGTCTCAAACAACAAAAGCTTAATAGCTTGTAGAAAAATTTCTGAATGGAATTGAATCGAATGACATCAAATGGAAGAGAAATCCACCGGAATGGAATGGAATCGATTGGACCGGAATTGACCCTCATTATCTATTTATCTGCTTTATTTATCCTCAAGCGAAGCTACCAACAACTCCCTATAAAATAGTGATTGAGTCCCCTTTGACTCCAAGTAAACCATAGATTGAGTGTACTTCGTCTTCATTTTGCTTGGCTGCCTTTGATAGTTAAGGAGGGTGGAAAACCCACTTGAATATCTCCAAGATTTCTCAATAATTTCCTGATATTGTGCTCATTTATTCTTCAATCTTGATATTTCAGTGGTAGGGAGCAAGTCCCTCAATTATCTCCTTCTCCAAATCTGCATAATCTGCCCAATATTCTCACAATACTATACAAAAATAACCAATATTAGGCACAAATATACAATTACCTTTAAACCTTCCTAAGAACATATTAAAGCATAAGAAAAAATTATTAAGTGTAGAAGGAGATATTTCATATATCTTTTCATGTGCATAAGGAAGGTAGATGGGGCTAAGAAATGTTAGATGGGCATTATTTTATCTCTAATTTAGAGGCCCATCATCAACCCCGTACTGAAACTGTTGCTCATCCTCTGAGCAACCTATTCATCCTCCCTGCCTTTTGGTTCTTCCTGCATGTTGGCTTATTTCGTTTTCTGTTTATTGGCCCATGTGCTACTCCTCCTGCTAATATTCTTTCTATTCTTCTTGCATTTCTTCTCATAGGTGCTTCATGGAGGTCCTCAGATGCCTGAAGCAAATTTATTTCGCATGCCAAGATGTGGTGGATCCACCTTTTATTTTTATTTTTATTTTTTAAAATTTTTATTTTATTATTATTATTATTTTAATTACATGTAGAATAAACTCGCGGTTCTTTTTCTGTGAACTGAGTTCACCCTTGGCTACCCCTTTGTCACTCCTTATCTTCCATTACATGCACTGCTTTAGATAAGGTTGAGGTTGCTCTGCTACTAATTTTGGTTATATAAAAAAATTCCTTCTCACACTTTTTAATGTTTTCTTAAGCTAAAATAGATTTGAAGAAAGGGTTAGATGATTGCATACCTCAGCCTTACCATTTATTTGTTTTTGCAGGTGATATTGAAGTTATTAATATGGTTGTTGAAGCTATCTTTGGTGGTTCTGAAGTCGTTATGAAGCTGCATGTGATAATCTGTTTGAGGTCCTTTTTGAGCTTCTGAGCACAGGAGGAGGAAGTCAAAGTTTGAATACCTTTGATCAGGGTGTTGACCAAATTTTATTTTTGTGCCAACTTGTTGTTTTTCTGCTTGCAAAGGTTGGAGAGCACCTGCATTCATTAGAGATAGATACATGGAGAAACTCTTTTTTTTAAGGCCTACTAGCTGCCTCAATGAGGTTTTCCACTAGTAGGTCTACCTAGGCGCCTCAAAGGAGGTTTTCACCTAGAATATTTTATTTTTCTCTCTTTTATTTAATTTTTTTTCAACCCAATGACTGCCTCATGGAGGTTTTCAATCAGTGAGCCAACCTCAGATGCCTCAAAAGAGGTTTTCACCTTAGATTTCATTCTTTCCATTTTTTTTATTTTTTTCACTTTCCTATTCTACTTGAAAAAAAAAACATTTTCAAGTATAGGAATACTTCCAATGGAGCCATGTACACATCAAGATGATAGATAAAATCATGTGCACACTTGGAATACATGCTTTGACATGTACCTAAATATGATAGATGAATTTCTTTGACTGGGATTGTATCAAGTATTGTTGGAGAAGAGCATGTTGTTGCAACTTAATGACTATTTGGAACCATATGTCAATGTAGTTGTGATGCCCTTGGTCCACTTGATGAGTTGGATCACCTTGGATGTCCTCTTCTATTACGAAATTCAAATCTTCCTCTTTTTGTTGATTATTCTCTTGAACACATGGAGGAAATGCTGGTAAACATGAGGAAACTTTCTCAACATATGATTCTGATGCCGACTCTTCATCAAGTGCAACCCTTGATCTTTTGATATCCTCATTTAGATCTTCTTATTCTTGATGTTTTCCTTTAATTACATTAAGAAAATCTCTTGTTTGCAATACCTTTCTTGAACTAAGATGAATACCATCTAGATCAAGAGGAGATGTTTGGAAGTGTTGTACCTCAGCATTGTAAGTGGGTTGAGATACTTCATGATGTGGGTTTGGAAATGGTGGTATAGGTAGTTGAGTGGGAGTGGATATATGATATGGATATGGTTGAGGTTGTGGTTGTGGTGGAGGTGGATGGTAAGGATAGCATGGATTTGGGTATGGAGGATATTGCGGGAAATATTGAGGATGTTGTGGATTTTCCCAGTAAGGTCCTTGCCAACCATGTTGCCAAGATTGGGTTTGAGGTTGAGATGGAAAAGGATTCCAAGGAGTGAGTGTGTCCCAATTAGTTTGAGATGGATGTGAATAAGCTTGACATTGTGAAGCAGGTCCTTGCATCATATCAAGTTGACTAGGCCATCAGGGTCTCCTTGGAGGTACATAACATAGCTTCTTTGGTGATTGCCTTGCTCCATTGTCTTCTTGGTAAACTTCTTTAAACCTAAGGAATGATGAACAACAATTAGTAGCATATGATTCTGCTTGGATAACAAAAATATCGGCATCTTCTTTTTGCTCATTTTGCATTCTTAACATTTCTACTTGTTCACTTAGATTGTTAAAAATTTATGTTTTAAAGTTATTAATCAAGTTTCCAAGTTCCTCTTGCCTTACCAATGTTGATGCTAATTTACTTACTCTTTCCCTTCCTCTTGATATGCGCTTTCATGTTTCACAAATTTCTTCAAATGACAATTGGTATACATCTCCCCAACTCATGAGATTAAGGAGATTAATCCACTCATCCCTAATTGTTCTAAGTAAGACGGTTTTTGGTGTGTCAAATCCTAGATGATGAAATTTTTCCATCTTAACATTATACATGAACCTCTCTATTAAATCCTCAAGGCTCTCATCTTCTTCTTGGCTCATTCTAAAAATTTCTTCTCTAAGATCACGATCTTTATATTTTTCTAGAAATATCTTTTGCATTTCATTCCATGATCTTATTGAATTAGTACCTAGAATCATGAACCATTTCAGATCTCTATCCTTCAATGTTGCATGAAACAATCTCATTTTTGAGTGTGTGATAAGTAGCCATAATATCTACAAAGTATCTCAAATTCAAAGAGTAATGTTTTCGGATCCTGTGTCCTCATACCATGGAAGTTGGGAAGGAAAGATGGAGGGATTTTCTTCATATGTACATTGATGTCCATATCTTGAATGGGAAACCCAAGAGGATATTCTTCATTTTCATCATATCCATCCATATCTTCTAACTTCAAAAGTGTATGGTGATGTGGTTCTTATTGCACCACGTGGTCAAGTGGGGGGGTTGGTATTGGAGAAGTATTTTTATTTTATTTTATTTTATTTATTTATTTATTTATTTATTTTCTCTGAGTATCCCTACTCCTATGAGGCATGAAAATTAGAATTTTTTGTATTTTCCAATATTTTGGAAACAACATGAAAAAGGAAAGAATAAAATAATGCTAAAACAGAATCAAAGCATCTACTAGACACCTCCCCAGCAACGGCACCAAAAAGTGGTGAGCCCTGGTATTGCACCAAGAGTGCTACAACTCCTAGGGGTTTCCCTACTTTACTTTATCAACCCGGGGTTCATGAAAACTTGGAGGTGACAGTGCTATATACACATCATATGCATTCTACTCATGTCATACTCTTCCGCTCTACAAAAGGGTGCTACTTCTAGGGTTTCTCGGTGAAGTCTGTCACACTTCAACGAAACTAAACTAAATTGCAGAAAGGAAATGACAGAAAGGAAACTAAATTAAATTGTTGAAAAGAAATGGCAAAAAGGAAACTAATTTAAACCACACTTAATGGCCCAAACGGCTAAATGCACTCTACTTATCCTATGATTTATCTACCATGCTACCATGCTTCTAACCATGCAACTATTCATGATATAACTAAACTTGAAAAAGTGTTTCTTGCATTTTGGAGGAAAAGGGGGCTAAAGATGCTAATGGAGGGCTTGAACATATGGGACAAGGCTTAGAGGTTTGGAAAGAGGGGTTTGCACTTTATTAAAGCTTATAAGATCACAAATATTCTTTGGAGTAGGAGGCTTGAAATATGCGATGGCGAAAAGAAATGCGATATGTGATGTGTGAAATCACAATTCACAATATCGCAAAGCTGGAGGAGAAGCAGCAGTGCAGTCGGGATGAAAGTGAGAAGTACGAAATGCAATAGGCCGAAACTGCGAAATGCGAAATGCGATGGGTGACGTGGCAGCGTAGTATGGTAATATTGCAATCGAGGTTCGAAGGCGAAAAGTATTAACGGAAACCAATAGAAAATGTGAATTGCGATTTGCAACAAGTCTTTAAAGGAAAAAGGGAAAAGCATGCGAAATGCGATGGGTTTAAAAATTGGGAAATGTGATTTACAATAGGGATGATGTGGTAGAGTGCTACAGTAAAGTTGCAATTGTCGATTGGGAGCAGTAAGTGTTAACGAAGTGGGTGCAGATTTCGAAATGCAATTGCGAAAAGGAATTGTGCTAAGTCTTAAAGGGAAAAGGGTAAGGTCAATTTATAAATTATTATCGACTGCTTTCGTTAATAATCAGAAAAGGTGCGGTAAAAAGGAAAATCACAAAAGAGATGCAAAATGACAAAGAAAGGGGAGAAGAGATCCTGCGAGATGCGAAGTGCGATAAGTGGGAGTTTTTAGGAGAAAGGCATAAGTCAAACTTTTAATGGTTTTTATGAATAAAAAGGGTGCGACAGCTATTAAGGAGAGAAGAAGGAGGGAAATGGAGGCTCAAAAACAATGTTCAGGAGTGAAAACAGATCTGGAAAATGAAGCGGGATGACTTGATGAACTTCTTTGGGACTGTTGATACTTATTCCTGCAATCAAACCTGTTAATTCACGCATGAAAACAAACAAAATGTGTGATAAAAGCAGTGAATAGAAAGAAGTTTTTTGGCCTGTGGGGAGGTCAACCCTCCTCGAACTCTATTGACAAAGATGAGAGGGGAAGACTTGACCATAGCTTTTGGATTTTTCCTCTACTCTATTACTCTAGTAAGAAAATGAAGAAATAAAACAACAAACTGAAATAAAAAACTAAACAACAATGAAAATATCAGAAATAGATCTAACTAAATCGCATAAACAAAACTATCTAAATGACAGAAAGGAAAGAATGATAACAGCAAAGAAGTTGAGGCACATGGGTTGGGCCCTAACCCACAAGCCCAACTCTCGGGAACTAGATCAATAAAAGGTCATTTGAATACTCATTGCATTACAAAAATACAGTCTTATTACATCCCTAAGGTCTTAAACAACAAAATCCTAATAGCTTGCAGCAAAAGTTCTGAATGGAATCAAATCAAATGACATCGAATGGAATAGAAATCCACCGAAATGGAACGGAATCGACTAGACCATAATGGAATGGAATCGACCCTCATTAGCTCTTGATCCGCTTTATTTATCCTCAAGGGAAGTTACCAACAACTCCCTAGAAAATAGTGATTGAGTCCCCTTTGACTCCAAGTAAACCATAGATTGAGTGTACTTCGTCTTCAATTTGCTTGGCTGCATTTGATAGTTAAGGAGGGTGGACAACCCCCTTGAATCTCTCAAAGATTTCTCAATAATTTCCTGATATTGTGCTAATTTATTCTTCAATATTGATCTTCCAGTGGCAAGGAGCAAGTCCCTAAATTATCTCCTTCTCCAAATCTGCATAATCTGCCCAATATTCTCACAATATTCTACAAAAATAACCAATATTAGGCACAAATATACAATTACCTTTAAACCTTCCTAAGAACATATTAAAGCATAAGAAAACATTATTAAGAGCAGAAGGAGAGATTTAATATATCTTTTTGTAATATCCCCAAATGGAATATTTTACTAAATTTTCATAAATTTACTTAAACCCCAAAATATGCCATAAAATCAACATGCATTTAACAAAAGATTGCCATGTAAAATAAAAAAAATAAACACTTCAATCCAATACCACATAGAACAAGAAGAATCTTAGCTTTTATTATAAATAATAACGGGGCTTACATATAGATCTGACCCAGAAAGAGCTTAGATGGAAAACTGGCCAATAATACAATCTGTTGCATACTGCTACACGGCGATGGCCTCCAAAATTGAACTGTTGCGCTCTCCCTCCGGCAACAGCTACCACTAAATCCACTGAAGCACCTGTTGAAGATCTAAATGATCCTCACTCCAATATCCTTGGAGCTTTGCGAAACTTCTGAATGAAGTCTCCTCAAAGAGAGTTGGGTTTTCGTCCAACACTCACAAATCACCCAAGGGTTTCCATCCTAGGGCTATGACTGAAGTAGAGGACCACGTCTCAAAACTCTCATACAAGAAAATGTTATGATCCATAGATATCCCTCAATGGCCTGCTCCCTTTCTTTTATAGATCTCTTGGAGCCTTCTAGAGCATTATTTTATTCATGGTGCATTTTTCCCTTTTATTAAAATATTCCTTTTTAATGCAGAAAAGAGTAAATCGGCTACCATGTCTCCTCTGGTCACTGAAACTCATGCCCAACCATCCATCTTGTAGGTATCCTCGTCCCGGTTCCAATGAGCTATTACACTAAGATGTTTCATCATGTATTCCCCTTGGAATTCCACCTTGAGTGTAATCAGCTGAGTTAAGCCCACAAATAATTCAAATTTCCGAAAGTTGTTGGAATGCACCAGAACAAAAGCCAAACTGCTCGGATGATGGAATATATCAAGTGAATGCCACTGGACACCATGGAAACTCCTAAAAAATCCTCCAAAAAGTCGTTGAGCCCGCTGATAGCACCAATTTGTATTTGTGACCTGTCTGCTCCTAACTCTGGAAGCCAAACCTAAACCTGTCATAGGTGACACCAAAAAAGGGAATATTATAGAACTTCCGCCCTAAGATTTCTTGCCCTCAAGCAATCCAAATATGTGGGCCACTCTGTTGGCCCGATGCAACTGAGACCCAATGCCCGGATCTCATACAAACCTCCTGGTGCTACTATGTGCCTGTGTCAAGCCACTTGGAATAGACCCCTCAATGTTGGGATCCCAAACTGATCTCTCACTGTACCTGTCAGCAAACAATCCTCCCAAATCCCCACGCCATGATGGCCAATCATTGCCCAAGTCCCACGTCTCAGAATGCACACTGCCTCTATCTATAACTAATGCTCTAAGAGGTGAAGACCACGTCTCCTGTTGTGCTGTATCTATGACGGTGTAAGCTGACCCACCAACTGTGTACCAACTTATCACCTCTCTCCAATCCAACCCTGACTAAATCCAATGTTGATCCTACTCTCCTGAAACCGGGATGGAATGCTGAGGAAATGTCAATCTGCACCCCACTACTAACTGGAATCTGTATCATCTGTCATGTTTTAGGGCCCTTGCTCCGTTGTTCTCCCTACGAAGAAGAAGGTACCATCAAGAGGGTGCCAACTCAAGATCTCTCGCCAATCCATCCTGAAAAAAGAATCCAGTGTAGCGACAACTGCATACGGAACATGCCTGGAGTGTTGTCGCCAGGTCGTAATCAATTCACACTACTCTGTCCTATCTGCCAACAAAATATGCCTGCAAAAGAAAGCCCCTCTCTCTGTAATGGGCCAAAATGGGCAAGATATACTACAAGCCCCATCGATGTACTCCTGGAGAGTTCTACTCCCTGAAATTATTGCAGCTCTGTTGACTGCATGTGCATCTATCTGCACCTCATCAATGTGTTGGTCCAAAGATGGATGCTCCACCATCTCTAACAGCTCCTCCCACTCCTGATTAGGAATGTCATGCTCCTGCTGTCTACTAGACTCCTGCAGAACTATCCCATCAACCTCTACCATCTCCAGAGGATATGGATCTACAACCGCTGTCACCGTACTCGATGTCTATGCATCTGACTCCTCCTCCTCAATGGCTAACCCCAAGGTTAGCTGCATATCCATCATAGACTCAATGTGAGCCTCTATCTAGCTCTCCCCCAAGGGACTATCATGCACGATGTGCATAGTATCCTCCTCTGTTGCCTCAGGCTCCATCATATGCTGCTCTGGTTGAATTGTCACAAGTGACTCATCACCCAGAGTATCTCCCATAGAATCCCCTGACTGGTCACCCTGCATACTGGAATGCAGCTCTGGCCTACTACCATAAACTTCGCATGGCCGCTCTCGCTCCCCAGAAGCATCATCATCTAATCCCATGGACTCATCTAGAGAAGATTCATCATCCTGACATACAAAAGGAATGTCGTTTTGTTCTGGCTCTGCCGCACCATCTGCATCTCTCAAACATGAGTGATCAAGCCCCCAAGGTTCTTTGAAAATGAAGCAAAGTCCCTTCCTCCTCATCTCATTTCTGTTGCCTGATCCACCAAACTAGAGCAGCTCCTCCCTAGTCAACTGTATCCTGAAAAGCTCAATGTTCTACTTAACTAGCCCTTGGGCTAGCTCATAAGCAGCAGGTGAGACCAACTGCTCTCTCCTCCAAATTCTTAATAACCTAGTTTGCAGCTCCCGGCAAATGGCCTCACGGATTCCCATACATGACAACAGGATGGACTGCATGTGTGTTATGACTGTGTCAGAATGATGTCTCCTAGTGCTGAAGAAGCATTGGAACATCTGCAGAATCAAGCCATCACACTCAAGGTCAAACATGATCTCATGAGTTCGGGTCATGGCCATGACTTCTAAAACCTTAAGCTTCCTCCCAAATGTAGAACATGCATAGTTGTCCAAATCCCGAAAGGTTCCTACTATTAGTCTGAAAATTCTTTTCATAATGTCATCATTGTAAGGAGGGAAGGGTGTTGTTATCTTCAAAATATCACTGAAACAAGAGGCAACTATAATCTTGACTCTCTCACTTGGATGTTCCAAGAATTTAGCTTGTACCAATGCAAGCATAGATGGCTTCAAAGCCCAATTTAAACTACAATCAGATTGCTCTACCTTTGAAAGAAAGGATTCTAGTTTTTCTAACATGGGAAAGTCATTTTCTTATCTTCCTCTATTTAAGTCCATCTCAAATGCATAAATCCAATTTCTCACTTCTTCCTCCTTTTGTAAATTCCTCGGATGCCTTTGTTGGAGCAAATTATGTACCTCCTTGGAGAAGGGTCTGTTGTTTTCTTTTAAGGAACTAACTTTTGCATTGTTTAATCTTTTTGGTCTTTGGTTTAGATCACAACCCACTGAGGCACTGCTATGTTGATTTAGGAGTTGTTTTAAAAACTTCATTGTTTCAATGACATATATGGAAGTAACAATGGTTTAGTGGGACTTGCACAAGGCAAGCTACAAGCACCAGGTGATGATTGCAAGGAAATCCAACTGATCCAATAGCAAGCTCCTCCAGAAACTACACTGCTGCTCCAAGACCACACTGCTGCCTGACTTCGGCCACTAATTTACCCACTGAAAACTGCTCAGAAAATTCTAGGAATTTGGGAAGGTGATCCTTACCCAAAACCCAGAAGGGTTTCTTCTAATTCCAACCTTCAAAATATGACCCTCTTCCAATTTCGTTTTCTAGCACTACAGCTGCTATTGTCAATCGTTTCTCTCCAAAATCCCAACAAACCTCCTCATATGTCTCTCCTATCAAATTCCCAACACCCCAACTCTAAAATCCCACCAATGCAGCTCCCACAAATGAGCCTCCTCCAATGACTGCGTAGGCCCTTCTAACAAAAATAACTGCAACTGAAAACTGGAAACCCATAGGCTGATCTAAGATTGAAGCTCTGATACCACTGTAATATCCCCAAATGGGATATTTTACTAAATTTGCATAAATTTACTTAAACCCCAAAATATGCCATAAAATCAACATGCATTTAACAGAAGATTGCCATGTAAAATTAAACACATAAACACTGCAATCCAATACCACATAGAACAAGAAGAATCTTAGCTTTTATTATAAATAATAATGGGGTTTACATATAGATCTGACCCAGAAAGAGCTGATATGGAAAACTGGCCAACAATTCAATCTGTTGCATACTGTTACACGGCGATGGCCTCCAAAACTGAACTGTTGCGCTCTCCCTTCAGCAACAGCTACCACTGAATCCACTGAAGCACTTGTTGAAGATCTGAATGATCCTCACTCCAATATCCCTGAAGCTATGCGAAACTTTTGAATTAAGTCTCCTCAAAGAGAGTTGGGTTTCCGTCCAACACTCACAAATCACCCAAGGGTTTATGTCTTGGGGCTACGGCTGAAGTAGAGAACCACGTCTCAAACCTCTCATACAAGAAAATGATATGATCCAAAGATATCCCTCAATGGCCTGCTCCCTTTCTTTTATAGATCTCTTGGAGCCTTCTAGTGCATTATTTTATTATTATTTTATTCATGGTGCACTTTTCCCTCTTATTAAAATATTCCTTTTTAATGCAAAAAAGAGTAAATCGGCTACCATGTCTCCTCTGGTCACTGAAACTCATGCCCAACCATCCCATCATGTAGGTATCCTCGTTTAGGTTCCAATGAGCTATTACACTAAGGTGTTCCATCATCTATTCCCCCTGGAATGCCACCTTGAGCATAATCAGCTGAGTTAAGCCCACAAATAATTCAAATTTCCTAAAGTTGTTGGAGTGCACCGGAACAAAAGCCAAACTGCTCAGATGATGGAATATATCAAGCGAATGCCACCGGACACCATGGAAACTCCTCAAAATCCCTCCAAAAAGCCGTTGAGCCCGCTGATAGCACCAATTTGTACATGTGACCTGTCTGCTCCTAACTCTGGAAGTCAAACCTAAACCTGTCGTAGGTGATACCAAAAAAGGGAATATTACACTTTTCATGTGCATAAGGAAGGTAGATGGGCCTAAGAAAGGTTAGATGGGCCTTATTTTATGTCTAATTTAGAGGCCCATCAATCTTTATGGATGCATGTACACCTTATGGTGGTGATTTTGATGAAGCTCTAAATAATATAAAAAAGTACTTGAACGTTGTATATAGACCCATCTCTCTATCACCATTGAAAAGTTCCATATGATCATGAGTGATGGAATTGTGTTGGGACACTATATCTTTGTTTGCAGATATATAGGTTGGTCTAAAAAAAATGAGGTAATTTTGAAGATCCTTTACTCCCAAGCCACAGAAAGAGGTACACATATTTTTAGGGAATGTAGGCTATTATAGGCACTTCATATATAATTTTTCTAAAATTGCATCTCCATTGTTTGCCCTACTAATAAGGGATAAGGAATTTGCATGGATTAACAAGTGCATATATGCTTTTGCATATCTTAAGAGGTGTGTAACAAAAAATTATATCTTGCAAGGACAAAATTGGACCTTGCCATTCCACATCTCTACAGATGCCTCGGATACAACCATTGGGGTTATGTTAGGACAACATGAAGGAAACAATCCTGATGACATCTACTATATCAACAAGAATCTAACTTATGCATAAATAAATTATATGATAACCGAGAATGAATTTCGTTGTTATACATGTTATCAATAAGTTTAGGCATTATATTATTGGCTATCAAGTTTTTGTGAATACTGATCATTTTGTTATTCGGTTTTTAATGAACAAACTAATTGCTATTGTTATGGTTACTAGGTGGTTCTTGTTACCATAAAAATTTGATATCACTATTGTATATAGGACTAGAAGGGATAATGTTGTTGTCGATTTCCTTTCTATATTACCTAACAACAATGATAATCTACATGCTAAGGTTTTTTTCACATATGAATGCCTTTTTGCAATTTCCACTTACACACCTTGGTATGCAGATATTGCTAATTACCTTGCTACAGGGAAACTTCCGCATCACCTTTCTCCTAAGGGGAAACAGAAAATCATCCAAGAAAGTGCTCAATATTTTTGGTTAAATAGGCATCTCTTCTATATTGGCCAAGATCATTAAATCAGGAGGTGTGCAAAAGAATATGAAATCCATGATATCTTAAATGCTTGTCATGATGAGCCTTGTGGGGAGAATTTTTTTGATAGGAGAACAAGTCATAAGGTGCTTCAGATAGGATATTTTTGGCCCACTATACTCCATGATGTAAGGAAGTATGTACAAGGGTGTGGGTATTGCTAGAGGATGGGCCAACCTATCCGATCAGATGAAATGTCGTTATAGACTTAAATAGTGATGGATCCTTTTGAAAGATGGGATGTAGATTTTTTAAGGCCAATTAATCTCCCATCTCAGCAAAATACTTAATTGGTATGCACAAGCTGCATCAAATTTTCCATTTTGAAGACATCTTTGTTTGGTATGGAGTTCCAAGGGAGATAGTTACAGATGGAGGAACACAATTCACTTCCCAACTCATAAAAAACCCTGTCAAGCAATATATGATTCATCACCAAGTTACTTCACCTTACCATCCACAGGTTAATGGGCAAGTGGATAGTACTAATAAAGTGTCATAATTCTTACAAAGATTGTGGAAAGTCACCGTTGAGACTGGGCTAAAATAAATCCAGAGG
This sequence comes from Pinus albicaulis, assembly GCA_034641835.2. Taxonomy (NCBI): domain Eukaryota; kingdom Viridiplantae; phylum Streptophyta; class Pinopsida; order Pinales; family Pinaceae; genus Pinus; species Pinus albicaulis. Next base: position 366,482 of record JAXQQM020089684.1, read on the forward strand.
TATTACGTGCTTAAATAACTACTTGGAAGAACACCACAAGTTTTTCTCCACATGAACTTATGTATAATAAGAATCATGTATTTCCCATTGAGTTTGAAATAAAGACACTAAGAACTACCTTGGAGGTGAACTTGGACTTAACTATAGTGTGGAAAAAATGACTAGATAAATTGAATGAATCGAGAGAGATGTGCTTGGCTATTATTCAACGTAATAATATTATCCAAAAACAATGTTCCAAGTGGTAAGAAAAATTCATAAACCAAAATGTTTCAAAAGGGTGATTGGGCATTATTGTATGACTCTAGATTTAAAGATTTTAAAGAGAAGCTTTCTACTAGGTGGCTATGTCCTTATGAAGTGGATACATTCTTTGACAATGGGACTGTAAAACTAACAACCATTGACAAGTTGTGAACATCCTTTATTTCCAACGAACGTCGTCTTCAGTTGTATCATAAGCCATGAACATCTAAGGATTCATTTATTGACATTGTCTCCTATTTGGATCATAAATTATCACGGAAAATAAAATATTCCTGCGCCATCAACCATTTAATTTATTCTTCCACAAAATAATAATAATAATAATAATGTGTAATGGTGAAAACCCCTATGGGGCATGGTTAGGTAGAGTGGTGACTAAAAACCATCTTGTCGGTGATCAACACAACTTCCTATCTTTCCAATAACAACCTTATGGTCTTTTTGTTGTTTCACCCATGACAAGTTTACTGATGCTAAAGGTTGATGCTGACACCGAGAATCAAAATTTTGTATATATAGGATTAGGTGCCACTACTAATACATACCAGATGCACCTGTCAACCTCCACAAGTTGTTATTGATATATACTAGATTTGCATGTACCTGTCGATCACCAGAAGTTACTATGATACAAACCAGATGTACCTATACATGTACCTGTGAGTACTAAAAAATGTTGCTAATATAGACCATATGAAACTACCGACCACTAGAAGTCATTGTTGATACACACCACATCTACCTGCTATTATTAGTAAAGTTTTATTTATCCTCAATAGTCTTGTGTTGTTACAATGGAGTTTGTTGACACACAAACCACATGTACCACTGTAACAACATCAACAAAAATAACCAAGAACAATTTCCATGAACATGACATCACACACTTTTAATTGAACCAACACTTCCTTAACAATCATTGTGTCAGCATGCTTGGTAATCCCGTGATAGGTAAAATTTTATCATTTACTTGCATTGGTATAATGGTGGATTCGTATTATACCATTGTATGATATACCACCAATACCCCAATTTGGCATAATTAACTAAAAAAACCTGACATGCATAACATGATTTCTATTTGTATGATCCAGTGGATTAGTAAATTGCTCAAAATTCAAAGTGTTCAAAAGTGCTCGAAATAGATGCCAAAATGAATATCTCATTTCCCTGAATCCAACGAAACTCGAATCACTCAAAACCAATATTGTATGCTCCCTATATCACGTTCTGATCATTTTCCTAAACAACTAATTTTTTTTGAAGTTGGGTTGCAGGTACGCACAGTTAGCAGTCCGTACGGTGACTAGGTACGTGACTGGACAAGACGATTGTGAATTTTGGGCCAATGGTTCTTTGCCAAGTGTCTTAATTTGGTTGGTCGAATTTTATTGGTTTTTGATTGGTTGAAGGTTGGAACAATGGTGGAGGGCCACATGGGCCAATGGCTGGCTACCACGTGGCCTCCTCACACTGGTATAAAATTTTGGTTATCGTCTGAACTACCTCTGGGGGATTTGAACACACAACCTCACGTTGGGAAACACAATGTTCTACCATTATACCTTCAAGTGGATCTTAAAATATATGGTGCACATATTGTATTTAAAGTTTCGTTGGTGGCATGTTGGGGGTTGGGGTCGGGGTTAACCCCTGGCCCACAATCCACCCATACCACGAGACTGCACCTGGGCACTGAGGGTGCAAGGTTAACCCCAACTCCAAGCCCCAAGTCATTACCACAATTGGCTTGGTGGTTAGAGTTATGGTATGGCGCGAAGTTTAACTCCCGGCAGTTACATAACTCAGCACTGCGAATAGACAGTGCTACCATTGTTGCTAGCGGGTTTGAACTCTAGCAGTACCACCCAACCTTACCAATATTGAACCATAGTTGGAATATGGTTATGGTTTTAGCGTGGGAATTCGAATGATAACCCAATGAGCATTAACCAAACCACATAACCAACCACAATTTAGGCTTGGGTCAATCCATTGGCAAGGTGGTTTGAATGACCCTGGATCCAATGACGGGTATTGCGCCCTGTGGCCCTGATCTGTCAGTTCATGGGGGTTACCACACAATTAAAAAAGGTGGAATTTTTCACTATAACCGACGTGAATCTCGCTGGCATGGGGCAAATTTGTCACCCCACGATGTCGAAAATTACGAAATTTGTAGGATGGATAGCAGGTGGGTGCGGTTTGTAGATAAGTTGGCAGAAAAATTACACTAGAGCATAACTCGATTAGTTTTTGACCAAATTGAGTGCATAAAGATCCCATCTAGGGGTTTTTTTACTGTTGTAGAGCCATTGTGACATTTTTTTACATTATGAGCACTACAAATCCATGTAAACACATATTTGAGCACATAATGAAAGAGGCCCAACATTAGAAGATGGAACAGGAGATGTAGCCCAGGAGGGGTGAACTCCTTCATCATTTCGCTGTCTTGTGTCTGTTTATGATATTATTGTCTATGTTTATTGTTGCATGACTGAGTTTAATACATAATTTATATGTTAACACAACTTACATAATTGCATAAAAAACATAAAATTTCACTTGCAAACTCTCATCAAACCTTCAAGTTTTCTAATATAGATCAGTTTGGTATAAGAGCTTTAGTTCTTTGGTTGTATTGAGGCTTTAATTATATTGCAAGTGTTTCCAATGCTTACAAGGTTTAAGCTCAAAAGAGGAGAAGGAAAACTTGTGGTAGCAAGTCCTCAAGCTAGTTCAAGGAGAGCACATTTGCCACAATATCCACCATAAGTTTAACCTCAAGTGTCATCAAAGGCCTCACCAGTAATGGCACATGAAGGAGAGCCTGAAAATATGTCTGAGGGTGAGAAGGATTTCAGAAAAGCATTCTTTGAAATGACTGAGATGGTGAAATTTCTTTATGAGGAGAGAAATTCAAGGTTGCAAGGTGAGAGCTCAAACCCTCCAAATGGAAATGGAGATAAGCCTCCAAAAGGGAATGGAGGGAATGGTGATAAACCACCTCTACCTCCACCTTTCTCTTCACCATCATCTTCACCTCCATCTTCACCATCATCATCTTCTACATAAACCCCTTCACAAACACCTCCACATTCTCTAAATGGACATGGTAAAACTCCATTTTTAAAACTTGACATAAAGTTTGAATTGCCTATGTATAGTGCAAAGGTAAATGCTAAGAAATTAGATAATTGGGTTCATCAGCTTGAAGTGTATTGCAGGATAGAAAGGATAAAAGATGATGAGACCAAGATTCAACTTGCTTCATTAAGGTTGGAAAGTGCAACACTCATTTGGTGGGAAGCCAAAACACAAGAGGATATGAAGAAAAGAGGTAAGATCATAACTTCCTGGAATGATTTTGTTGCTTCATTAAGAAGACAATTTTATCCTTTAGCATACATGAAGAAAGCTATAATGGATTTGAAAAACTTTAGGCAATTAAAGGGTCAAAGTGTGCAAAGTTATATCCAAGAGTTTAAAAGGAGAGCATTTATTTTGGGTGTAGATTTATCCTCTCGAGACACTTTACTCAAATACATTAGAGGTTCACATAGTTACTTGAGACACACAATTCTCATTTTTAACCCTACAAATCTAGATGAGGGTTGTGTATAGGAAACACATTTAGAAGTAAGAGGGAAGAATGTTTTTGAAGAAACAAGTGAGAACTCATTTGAGTCTGGAGATAAAGTAAAGGGGAAGTTCAAAGGAATAGGGAAAAAGAATGATTCCATCAAGAAGGAGGGAGAAAAACCGACATGTAAACATTGTTCCAAAGAAGGCCATGATGAAGACCATTGTTGGAAACTTCGTCTTGAGATGAGACCCAAAAAGTTTAACAATAAGGAGAAAGAAATGGTTGATGTGACTATACAACAAGGTTTATGTTCTAATTATGGGGATGAAACAAAGATCACAACCATGGGATTGAAAGGTATGGACACTATTGTAAGTAATAGTTCTTCTAGTAGACTCAATGAAACTCAATATGAAAAAAAAAATATTAGAGATTTTCCACATTAGAGTTATTTCAAAACATAACAAGATAGATACATTGTTTGATAGTGGATCGCAAGAAAACCTCATTTCAGAAAACATTGTCAAGAAATTGAATTTAGAAACCATTCCTCATCCTAAACCTTATTTTTTAGGTGGGTATGTGACAATGAAAAATTGCAAGTGACAAAAAAATGCATACTTAGGTTTTCCATCACTGCAAACTTCCTTGATGAGGTAGAACTTGATGTAGTCCCACTTGACATATGTGGTATTTTTTTGGGAAGCCCATACCTATGTGATAGGAGACCATTTTTCATCGCCATGAGAACAAATATTATTTGTTCAAAAATGGGATTGAGTACATGATTAGAGCACATAGCAAGAAATTGAGTTTATCTCTTGTGAATGTTGGACAAATGAAGAAACTTTTTAATGCTAGTCAAAATTTTGCATTGTTAATGTTCAAACACAAAGATGTTGAGGAATCTAAATCCTTTCAAGGATATGAAGCAAGTTTGAAATCTGATTTGATTAAGGTTGTTAATCCACATGATAATATGTTTCAAGAGTCTAACATGTTTCCTCCTAAAATAGGAAAACAATATGAAGTGCAATTGCAACAAGATGCATCATTGTTGAACATTGATATGAACAAGATGCCAGTGTTAAAGAATGCAGGAATTAAAAATCAGATGCAAAAGTTATTTGAAAAGGAGGAAATTGGTTCTAAAACATCTTCTTGTAGGTTTCATAATGTTTTTTCTTTGAAGAAGGATGGTGCATGGCAATGGCAATCACATTTGGTAAAGTGTCAAGCTAAGTGCAAGGCTAGACATAATAAGCATTGTTATGAACATTGTTTTCAAGGTTAAGTGAACTTGAAATTGTATAAGTCTCCTTTGATTGAAGATCAAGGAGGGAATGTTCAAATTCCTTCAAAGGTAGTTTTATTTTCTAAATATCTTGAAAAACTGCAGCAAAATTTTATCCTTGATAGAAAATCAAGGACTTCAAAACAAGGGAAAGTGGAGTACCTTCATGAGGGGCTCAAAGGAAAAAATACGAAAAAATCCAAATGGATTGAGATTGGAAAGGTGAGGGAATTGTACCCTCATATGTTTGTTGACTGAAAATGAGCTTTTGGAGGTCCAAAAGCTTCCAGTGGGGAGGAATGATCCAGTGGATCAGTAAAGTGCTCAAAATTCAAAGTGTTCAAAAGTGCTCGAAACATGTGCCAAAACAAATATCTCATTTCCCTAAATCCAACACAACTTGAATCGCTCAAAATTGATATCGTATACTCCCGATATTGCGTTCTGACCATTTTCCTAAACATCTAAAAATTTTTGAAGTTGGGTTGCAGGTACGCACACTCAGCAGTCTGTACGCTGACTAGGCAGGTGACTAGACATTTTGATTGTGCATTTTTGTCCAAATGATTCTTCGCCAAGTGTCCTAATTTGGTTGGTCATATTTTATTGGTTTTTGATTGGTTGAAGGTTGGACCAATGGTGGAGGGCCACGTGGGCCAATGAATGGATTCCATGTTGCCTCCTTACACTAGTGTAAAATTTTGGTTATCGACCGAACTACCTCCAAGGGATTCGAACACAAAACCTCACATCGGGAAACACAACCGTCTACAACTATACTGTTGAGTGGATCTTAACCTATATGGTGCACATATTCTATTTAAAGTTTTGTTGGTGGCACGTCAGGGGTCAGGGTTAACCCTAGGCCCCCGGTCCACTCATACCATGAGACCGCAGTGAGGCGTCGAGGGCTCGGGGTTAAATCTGACCCCAATGCACAAGTCATTACCATTTGGCGGTTAGAGTAATGGTATGACGCGAAGTTCAACTCCTTGCGATTACGTAACTCAACACCACAACTAAATAGTGCTACCATGGTGCAAGCAGGTCTGAAATCTGGTGGTACCACCCAACCTTACCACTATTGAACCATAGTTGGCATATGGTTATGGTTTTGGTATGAGAATTCGAATGATAACCCGAAGGGCATTAACCAAACCACAAAACCAACCACAGTTCAGGTTTGGGTCAATCCATTGTCACGGTGGTTTGAATGACCCTAGATCCAATGATGGGTATTGTGCCACGTGGCCCTAATATGTCAGTTCATGGGGTCACCGCACAATTAAAAGAGGAAAAAATTGTCGCCCCATGATGTCGAAAATTGTGGAATTTGTAGGAACGATATCAGGTGGGTGCAGTTTGTAGATCAGTTAGCAAAAAAAATACACCAAAGCATAACTCAGTCAGTTTTTGACCAATTTGAGTGCAAAAAGAGCCCAACTAGGGGTTTTTTACTGTTCTGGATCCATTGGAGACATAATTTTTTCATTCTGATCACTAAAATCCATTTAAACACATATTTGAGCACATAATGAAAGAGGCCCAACATAGGAAGCTGGACTAGGAGATGTATCCCAGGAGGGGTGAACTCCTTCATCATTTTGTTGTCTTGTGTTTTTTCTTATGGTATTATTGTCTCTATTTATTGCTGCAAAACTGAGATTAAATACATAATTTATGTGTTAATGCAACTTACATAATTGCATAAAAAACAAAAAATTTCATTTTCAACCTTCCATCAAACCTTTGAGTTTTCTAATACAAATCATTGTATCACCCTAAATTCATTACTCCAATGCACTATGATGCGAACATTTTGAAATCAATTTGTATCTTTTGCACCACCTTCTAATTATGGCATGAAAAACCCGTTTAACACCCCATCATAACTAAAACTTGTCAATTCTAGTGAGCTCAATGTTCTCCATTCAACATGTGATATACATGCTACAACTTCTTTGACAACTAGAGCCATAGGTCGAGTAGTTGTCTAGAATGAACCAAATTCCATTGATGCATTGAGGGATTATCCAAGAGCTTATGGGATATTCTAGATCGCAGGTTGGTTGACATATTTCAATAGGCTGCAAGGGTTTAACAAACATATTTCCTTAGAATTTGCACAAAATTTGAATTCACAAGCTTCAATGGTAAGAGGAGTACATATAGTTGTTACATAGGATGTTATTTCCAGAGTAACAACCTTTCCTCATATAGGGATCGTTTGGTTTAGAATAAAAATTGCAGTTTCTATGGAAAAGGTTACATTTCTATAAGAAGGGGAGCATATAAGGCACAAGGGGAGAGGATTAGATAAAACTTCACTTCCACACCCCTCGGAAGATGTAGCATACTTTATTCAGAATTTCATTACCTGTGAGGGAATGTTTGGGATCATTTTTAACTCCCAGTTGTAGATGCTGGCACACTTGCATAATAAGCAATTAGTCAACATGGCCTACTACTTTTTGAAATAATTGCAACATATGGAAAATTTTGTTTTAGACAATCCAAACACCCATAAACATGTGTAACAAATCACAAGCTAATTAAGCTCATGATTATTGATTCACTGAAACAATAGGCAAGTGCATGGGCTACATTGTAGGTCTATGCAAGAGTACCAGCTCAGGAAAATGTAGAAGAGAGTGAGTTTTAGGAACAAGATGAAATGCTAAAATGGGAGAATTAGGGCCTAGTATGAGGAGCATCTCCCTTGCTGATACACCTCCTCGAAACCCTTAGGAGGATACTCCTACAAAAAATTTTCCTGTTAGTTCACTAGTAAAATACTCTTGTATTGAAAAAGGATTGTATGTTGAGACAACAATGGATATCTTTGAACAGTCTGAGAGTTCTAAATATGGAGCATGCCCTATTGTGGAAGAACAACCCCCATGGAAAAAAGTGAAGAAAAGGTAGCTGAAGAAATCCGTGGGAGGCAAATTTCCAAGAAAAGGATTAAAGTTACTATCACACCATCATTTTCTCTATCATTTGGAATCCTCATTGTTACAAAAATATCAAAAGTCAGAGGAGCAGGCCAAAAAGGATGAGGAGGAGCTTAGGAAACAAGATGATACCCCCTCCCCCCCCCCTTCTGGTAAGTTTGAGTTTGATCTTTTGTTTCAACAAGTCAATGATTTAAGGAAAGAAAATGAAAATGTAAGAAATCAACTTGCCATGCGTAGGGAAAAATCTCAAACTAAGAAGCATCTAGGATTACAAACCCTAGAAGAGGTAGTGGAAATGATGGATGTGCCCTTTGAAACTAGTAAATAATTATGTAGAGTATGTGGGGAACTTCTTGAAAAAGTTGGTTATGCAAAGGAAGAAATTCAGAAACATGTGATTGTTTTAGTAAGAGTATAGGAAAAAATTGAGGTGGAGAGCATGAAATTTCAGGTTGCACCATAAGAACCCGTCGAAGATGTTGCTGTCACATAAGAACCAACAATTTAAGTAGAGCAACCTGAAGAATTTTATGTTGCACCATAAGAACCTCCTAAAGACATTGTTTCTACACAATAACTAGTAGTTGAGGCAGAGAAATCTGAGGGAAATAAATTTGCTAATAGATAAGAATCTACTGATGATGCTACTATTACAAAAGAACCAATAGTTGAGGGAGCAAAGTTGGAGGTAAAATAAGAATAATGAAACATGAGAATTTGCAGAAATCCGTTGAAGATAGTGTTGTAACAACAACAGAGACAATACGACCTAAACCTAAAGAGGATTTGAATTCCGCGTTTTTACTTGTTAAATTGGGAAAGTGGATAAATTGGTAGTCTCATTGCAACGAGGAATGATTTCATTGATTGAACATAGGAAAATTATTCATGACCTATGTTGGAGCAAGGTCTCCCACATTGATGAAAGCTGGTCCAATTTTGTATTATTTTGCTTATATTTAGTCTAGCGTAGGGGTGATAGGGCGGATTAAAGCCCTAATGAGTTGTAAAGCGGGAAAATAGGTAAACCAAGAGTTTGCAAAACACGGTTTGCGGCCCAAGGTAAGTCTAGGTTAAATTGGTATAAATAGTAAGTTTTTTTGAGTCGATAGGTAGAGGGAGAATACAATGCGAAGTGTGGATTGTTAGTTCTGGGTTTCGGGTATTTGGGTCGGACTCGTGCTGGCTGTGTGCACGGAGATCCTTTGTCCTGCTGACCTTGCTGGCTGTGTGCACAGGTGGAATTTGGGGCTATATAAGAATCTATTGATAATATATGAGAAGTATTGCTGGTATTTGGTTCTGGATCTATCTGTTATATGAATCTGCACTCTGTGTTAAATATGTGATAAGGTACAAATGATCTGTGTTATCTGCTGTGTTTATCTATAATATATGCCATCTAGTCTGCTGCGCGTACTGTAATTTATATTTTTGCTGGTCGAACGCATGTGGATGCGGACCTAAGATCTAGATCTGTAATACTGTGTACACCGGTTATTTATTTAAGCTTGCGAACTAGCTTTGTTTTCATAGATCTATGCGCTGTGCGTGGCCTGGCTTACCTGCTCTCTTTTTGGGTGCGGAAACCTGGTTCTAGCACCCTCCCATACTGCTTCAGGCGAGACTTTGACCTGCGCAAGCAGGTCATTGCCGAAAGGGCCAGTAGTATAGGGGTTTGTTGGCAAACCTTAACGTGCGAACCTGGGTCAAGAACCCTAAAGCCAACAACCTAAAAGAAAATCGGGCTAAGGAATTGATAAGTCAAGATTAAAATGGGACAGGGTCAAGGAGGAGTGGAAGAAGGAAAGGGTGCAAATGCAAGAGTTGCAAGAAGAAGTTTGGAAATTATAAGAGGTCAAGGAACAAATGTATGGCTTTTCATATAATATATTGAGTTGCAAAAGACCTCTCCTTATGTCCCTTGTTCTTATAAGAAAAACTATTCGTTTTCAAATTAACAACAGTAAAAGAGCAAAGGCCACATAAAATGATTAACATCAAATCCTTCCTCGATAAATTTTAGTAGGCTAGTTTGTAGAGCATCATTTGTTGTGTGAGTTGTATTTGCGTGAGTTTGCTTTATTTGGAGAGAAAAAAATTAAATTTTCACCTTATGTAGGAGACATCAAGTTGAGAGCATTTACCTATTTCATGTAGAATCAAATTAGCTGGAAGGAAGCTCATGTTATTGTAATGACAAACTTGGAAGGAAATCCATTGATCTATTGTAGAGGTATTGAGGACATATAACAATTTCCTACGATCTCAGAAGAGAAGGGATAATGTGTTGGAAGTCAGGAACAAGGTTCTAGAGCACTGTGCCAAGAGCATTGAATAGATGAGATAAGGTGCATTGGAAAACATCAAGTGAAGGTGAGAAGAATGTGATAAACAGCTGAAAAATGATGACCTTACTACTTTTAGAATTTTGTTCATGCTCTTTCTAGGATTCCTCAGTATTTAGACAATATCAGGATATGTGGGCCCAATTGACTTGGGCTAAGATTCATATTCCCATTGATTTATCTCCTTGCACTCGAGTATAAAAATTTGTACCAGTTGAATCTAGAAGAAGCAAAATTATGGCAGTTAGATTTAATTATCACACATGGTTACCGTACTTTTGCAAATGATACAAGAGTAGCCTACAAATTTTTTGAACTTCACTCACAACATGCATTAAGAACTACATGAAGGGTTTGCGTGAGGACACACAATTGCTTCAGTTGGGGGGGTATGTTGGAATGTGGAATTAACACTATTTTTACCCTAATTTGTTCAACTTTTTCACCATTTTTACCTTGATAACCATAGCTTGTTACTCTATTAATCACCTTTTGGACTAATGCATGTCTCTCTTTTATGTCACCTTAATTTATTCAACTTTGCTTGTATTTTGATAGTAAGTTGACTATTTTGGGTGTTTTTGTTAACAAGATTCATAAGGGGTTGTTTTAGGATAGGATGTTTGACTAGAATGCTATTGCTATTATGTCATGTTGTTTCTCTAGGTTTTGTGTTGTCATTATTCCAAAATGAGATCTTGTTGGTACTGTTGTACTTATGGTGCTAACAATCTACTTCAAAAGTACTATGTCTCTTTGATACTGATAATGGGAGTCAATGTGGGTTGTCACTCGATCATGGTAAACATAGAAAATTGGCTAACAAAGCAAACTACCTTTTGATAATGCAGCCACTTGGCTGAAACAATCATGGATTTTCAATTGTCGACCTCCCGCTATTTGGATATATTGTTGCAATATTGCTTGTTCACAATAAAATAGTTGTAATTTGTTATTTAAGTTTCTCGATTTGGGCAACATGAGGATCAAGAGATTCTCATAGCTGATTATGTTTTAAGAATAGACAAGATGTAATCTATAAGACTAAAAACCTTCTACCTCACGGGGGGTGACACCATTGTATTTTGGAGAAACTGTGTATTTGCAATCTCTTAATGTTAATGCCAACTCTCATGGTTCATGGTCCCATAATATTTCTTTGATTAGCTTATGATTTGTGAAACTAACAAATCTTTACTAAGGAGAAAGGGCCCTCCTATTTAGGAGGGATTGTTGAGATAGTAGGGTAGTGTAGTAGTGTGCTTAATTTCCTCCCAGTCGTATTTCGTGATTATTGTTATAGATTTCCCTTAATGTATTGTAGCCAATAATATGATTGGTTTGCAGAATAGTTAATCTTTGTCACTCATGTAACAACACAGGTCTTGGATCAATCCATTTTTTAGTATGCGTGTTATTCATTGATTTGCTGCAATAGATTTTAGATTTTTAATTGATGCAATGTTATGTGTTTTCTATAATGTGATTACACATATTGATGAAGTGATGGTTGCAGTGAGCTCCTTTCTCGAGTGAGGTTTTGGTTGAATGATTTATGCAATTCTTTCCAGATTTGTTTTTTTCCTTTCGTAAGAGTGATCTTGAGTGATTGAGTAGTTTTTATCCTGGTAGAGTGCTTTCCTTTCAGAACTGTGTGTAGAGTGTTTTTGGATGTTTTGAGTGCAATAACAATCGTTTCGATGTGTTGGGAGTGAATAGTTACAACTACTTGACTATGATTGTGTCATAGAGAGTTTAACATTAAATAATGCTTGTTAGAATTGTTATCTGCATATACTTTGTGTGATAACCTTGAAATAAAAGAATTACCTGGGTTGACAATTTATGTATGAGTGTGATTAATTAATCATGATTAAAAGACAATTAATTCACCCAACACTAGCCTCCTAAAACCTACTTTAATATCTACTTCATATGCAAACCCTTAATAGAACACTTATGCCATGCAAGGAACATGTGCTAGGAGAGAAACTCTACCTTCATAAGTCTTATGTCAAAGTTTAGTGTCTTGGTAGGCTAAAGCTCCCATAACACGCACATGTCGAAGCCACAAGTCAAACCCTCATAATAACCAAGCCAACATCCTTAGGCTATCATAAGCATATACAAACCTTGGTACATATTTGATGTGGATACGGGGCAACAAAGAAAAGAGTCACTACCACTACCACCACAACAAAGAGCTAGATAATGAGGCCACTATACTTGTCCACAAGCCACTAAGTGTAGAGATCCATGGAACCATATAGATATAGCAACTCCTCTACTTCAAGAAACTATGGAGATATTTGGAACTTTGTTGTACATACCATGTGATTCAACAAAGATGTTTTAACTACACATTCCACCACAACCCACGAACCTCCTCGCTAAGTCTAGGCACTAAGGCACATTTTCTTGCATCTGAAAGGGGAAACCTTACTAGGGTTTGAAGATATTGATGGCAGGAGAGGTGCTTCTCCTTCCCATCTCTTCATCTTTGACTTCAACTTCAAAAAATATCAAAAATTTCTCTTTTATTTATGTTTAGAATCTTATTTGAAAACCTTGAAAGAAAAGGTTGGATATAATAGTCGACCGATGTCATTAGCAAGACTACCTTTTTTTGATAAAGCTTGGGGGAGAAGTTGATGTTCTTAAAGAGAAGCACAAGTGAGTAGCAACAAAAGAGTTAACTTCCATTATTAAATGATTATAATGCAATCCATTAGATGAAAAAGTATAAGGTTAAATACCTAGACCATATCGTACCTTAAAATCAAGATGAAAAAAACCCAAAATAAATAATTTGAATATAATTATTTTGAATTCTAATTATTATTTTTTAAAATAACCCTGCACCAAAGTTATATCTATTTATTTAATAATATGATAATGATAATAACCCTTTTAACGTAATAAATATTTTAAAAGTTAACTAATTCATTGATAAAGTTTTTAATAAATAAGGGCCATTTCATCTTACGCTAATGGATACTCAAGGAGAAAAAGTTACGTTTTAGCTTAAAATCCAGCATAAGCCTTCACAACCATAATGTTACAAGCAAATATTTCGTTCCTAAATTAGTTTAGGTGAGATAAAGTGACCTTATGTGATCACATCTATTTTCTTTGACATACCATACAGAAGTTACGATTCATTCACACCAAGAGTGCACTAGTTGCTTCTATAACATCATCATTTTTTCGTAATTAAAAATACTTTATAATATTCCGATGTCTTAGTTGTTACATTTAGTTAATTGTGGGAATTGTTATTGTTTCCACGGAATTCAAGAGAATCCACTAATCATATTTTTTAAAAATGTCAATACAATAAAAAAAAATTTGAAATTTTGGATAGACATTAAAAAATATAGCAAAAGTCTAAATATGTTAGCAAACTTAATAACCATTAAGAGTTAGAAGAAGAAATGGGAGCAAGGTTCCTAACACTCGATCCCGAAGGTGCAACAATATCATAGTCACACTGAAGACACCCTTTTACATGAGCCAATCTTGCATTGAGCCTACCCATAGAGAAACACTGGTTCCTTAAACATTCTTTTGATATCCTCTAGTGAAGCAAACACATTGTATATTTTCACTTGTTTATCTCTCAATACCAGACCAAGCAGAGTCTTTATCTGCCAATAAAGCACAACATAATTGAGATATTTATTTTTCCATCTCTTGGTGTGACTAAGGTCAGGAACCCAACAAGAGACCTCCTCTATTATCTTAGAGTCAAAGTAAGATTGCCTCTCGACACCCACCTAAGTTTCAAATATTTTGATTTCACATTGAGTCTCTCGAGGCACTGCATTAAAATATGTTGCGATCGAATCTTGGGCGAATAATTGAGCCCCACGTTGTTCCTCCGGGTTGCTACCACCTCTGCCCCTCTTGCATTACATGCTTTTGCTGGTGGGTACGACGAGCAAGAGGGGTTCAAGCCTTTGAAAATTACACAAGTGACCACGACTAGAAGCCTGGTAAGAATAGTCCCCTCACAAAACTCTAACATAATACAAATTGACCAAATAACTAATTCCATCACCATACAATTGACACCATAATAAATCAATAGAGGAACCAATACTCTCAAGATTCAGGGCAATAAACTCCTCCCACATTGAGACCCGCTGAGAAATGAGAATTCAGACAGAAACAGAGCCACATACAAGCCTAGAGACAAGACATTACACACTTATACCTTTCTAAATTGAACCAAGAGGGCAATACTACATAAATCGACTTAAACAAACTAAATATGAGATACCACCCACTCTGCCTGGGACTAATTGCTACCTTCTCGCGCCAAGACAAGCTAGACCCAAGACCATTTTTTCCAAATTCTCCCCAAACCCCAACATAATAGGATTACCCAACAAATTGACAAGAACACGACTTACATAACCAGAAAGAGAAGCATATAGACAAAGCAAAGTCAGGAAGGATAAAGCCTGAGTAGCGAGCCTGCATTGATAATGGATAACCTTCATTGACTACCACTACTAATCTCTGGAGCCAGTTGCAAATTCTCCTCTCACCGACAAACTTTCCCTTCCCACCACTGCTTCACCTACTCCAGATAAAACACAATCCCCACAACACTAGAACTAAGCTCACAAACTAACATCACTCTCCCAACACAGGAGCCAAGTAATATAACTAGCGAGAGGGAGGTTGGTTTCTCGACCTCACATCTGCCCCAAACACCAGGAGTAAGACCACGTCCATCCACCCTATGTGACTATTAATAGCAATTTGTGAGATTGCATGTCGAGGGTGAGCCATGCCTCTTGCTCTTTAATGCACATCACGTCGGCAGGGTGGCAGGTTCGACCCTGAGGACCCCCTTTCAATATGTGTGCTCACCCCCAACGGGGATGCTTTTATAACATCATTAAATTTATAATATTATTTGATAACATGTGGAGAAATGTTAGATGCAATAATGGAACAATGTGTCTTTGAAAGGGAAGTTTAAATTTTTAAGAAAGGGCATGAGTGAATAGTCACAAAAGTAAGTGTATGTGTAATTTTGCAGTAATTCATTAAATTTTTTGGATCTACCAAGTGTTGAGAGGGATTAAGTTCATAGTTAAAATGAATATAAGCTAGTTTTTTTTTTTTTTAGTCGAAATGTTGATATTGACATTACAACATCGTTGCCATATTGAATTGGAGAACACCTCTAGGCATAATCGAGAAGAGCAAAAAATCTATAAATTTAGATGTAGATTATTAAATTATAATATAAGATAAGCTAATCAAGAGTTTTTTAAAGACCTATCAAAATATATTTTATGTCTGCTAATTTGTTTGTTTATTATGATGTTAAGTTTATAAATTACAATTAACCAACACTATCCAATTAATTAATATTAAATTTTGAATTAACTTAATGTTGAATATTTATTATTTATTATTTTATTTATTTATTTTCTCAAAAATTTAATTACACATTGCTATTTGGGAATCAGATTTCCAAAATTTCTCAAAAATTTAATTACGCATTGCTATTTGGTAATTCCAAAATTTTAATTTAATTATCAATAATTATTAGGTAGATATTTAATATTTAGCTTCTACATAATATTTTAGAATATTCATAACAATATACACAAATCAAAGGTGGAGATTTATCTCCAAAGTAACTAATATCCTTTTTGCCCTTTTAATTAAATTGATTAATTAAAAAAACATCATATGAAATGATTTAGGTTTTTGAGGCATGCCATATTGACAAGCCATGATATTGTAATAAAATCTATTTAAAGATTAAAATTCTCTATTGTAAAGTAAAACTAAATTGTAATAACTATTTTTATTTTTTTATTTTTTTAAAAATCTAAATCATTTTATTGACCTTAAAGATTCACAATAATTTGTGATATGAAATTTTATATAAAGTAAGAATTCTAGATTCAAATTCTCTCAATAAACCTTCTAAAATGTGAATAAAGACACATGAATTCACCTAAAAATTACAATGATAACAGTTAGAATTAATCCCAAATCATGAACCAAAAATTTACCTAAATTAAAATTAAAATAATTTTAACTCTTAATTAAAAGAAATACCAATACCACTAACTTACCAATCATTAAAAGAAATTAATATTCATCCACACAATATCAACAATATATCTTCATAAATACTGCATTCACTTATAACTTTGGTGCTTCAAGCATATTCAACAATTGAGAAAGCCATTTAGCTCCCCCAACCCAAAATTTCCAGAAAATACATTAATACCATGGAGTAAACGAACACCTCATACATTGTTAATGGATGATTTGAAGGCTTTTAGACTTGTTTCCAACTTAATCAAAGGCAAAGTTGCTATTTATCTCTCCATTCATGCCCATGACTGCGCTTACTCGGACTGTTGGGAAAAGCCAATAAATAATAAGACAAGGCTGGATGATATTAGGGTTTAGGGTTTTAAGGAGCAAATTATTTGAATGTCGATTGCACTCTACTTTGCCTTTCACACCCCGGCGATGCTGGTAACGCACGAGGAGGCAGACAATGCTTTCCATATGGAAGAAGATTTTAGCTGCCCATCGCATATCTCAATTTTATTTCCACACTTTCAATGCCACTGCAGACATGCGCATTAAAACATTTTGCCAGACCGACAGGCTTCAAGAGGCAGTTGAAACCTTCAAACATCTGCTTTCAGCGAATTCTAAATCCATTCCGAGTCTCAACACCAGCAATCTTTTGCTAGCTAGCCTAGTCCGACGGAAGCAACATGAATCAGCATTGTCTGTTTACAGACTTATGGTTGTAGCAGACATCCTTCCAAATTTGATAACTTTGAACATTGTCATCAATTGTCACTGTCAAACACGTAGAGTGGATGAGGCATTCAAAGTGTTTGAAGAAATTGAAAAACATGGGTTTATTCCAGATGTCATAACCTACAATACTCTTATCAAAGGGCTTTGCAGGGTGGGCAGGACGGAGGACTCTCTTAAACTTTTCAAGCTAATGGTGAGCAAACGGCAGGTTCCTGATCTTTGTATGTATAACACAATATTAGATGGGCTCTGCAAGACAGGGAAAACACATGAGGCGTTCGGGTTGTTAGCTGTTATGCTGCAAATGGGCCATGGCCCTGATACAATCACATTTACCACCCTCATGGATCATCTCTGCAAAGAAGGTAAGCTCCAAGAGGCCAAGAAACTGCTATATCAAATGTTAAAAGAAAAGCGTAACCCCGACATCATTACACTTACTTCTCTTATTGATGGTCTTTGCAAAGAAGGGAAGTTGAATGAGGGCATGGAGCTCTTCTATGAAATGTCCAGCAAAAATATCTATCCAAATGCTGTCACATACACTGTGCTTATTGATGGTTTATGTAAGGAAGGAAAATTGGACGAGGCTAGTAAACTTTTCTATGAAATGCCCAAGAGAAACATATGCCCTAATGTTTTCACATACAATGCGCTTATTGATGGTTTCTGCAAGAAGGGCAAGTTGGACGAGGCTAAAAAGCACTTCTATGAAATGTCCAACAAAAACATATGTCCTGATGTTGTCACATACAATGCTCTTATTGATGGTTTCCATAAGGAAAGCAAGTTGGAAGATGCCAGGAATCTCTTCTATGAAATGCTCAACAAAAATATATCTCCTGATGTTGTCACATACAATGCACTTATTGATGGTTTTTGTAAAGAAAGCAAGTTGGAGGAGGCTAAAAAGCTCTTCTATGAAATGCCCAAAAATAATATGTACCCTGATGTTATCACATACAGTGTGCTTATTAATGGTCTCTCTAAAGATGGCAAGTTATATGAGGCTACTAAACTTTTCCATGAAATGTTCAACAAAAACATATTTCCTGATGTTATCACATACAATGCACTTATTGATGGTTTCTGTAAGGAAGGCAAGTTGGAAGAGGCTAGGAAGCTCTTGTATGAAATGCCCAACAAAAAAATATCCCCTGATGTTGTCACTTACAATGCACTAATCGATGGTTTCTGTAAGGAAGGCAAGTTGGAGGAGGCTAGAAATCTCTTCTATGAAATGCCCAACAAAAACATATGCCCTGATGTTGTCACATACACTGCATTTATTGATGCTTTCTGTAAGGGTGGACAATGGCAGGATGCCACCAAAGTGCTTCATGAGATGTTAGATAAAGGTTACAATCCAAATGTTGTCACATACAATGCTCTTATTTTTGGTCTTTGCAAAGAAGGCAAGCTGCAAGAAGCTCTCCAGGTACTAGATGTTATGGTGCAAATAGGTCACCAGCCTAATGAAATAACATACACAACACTTATAAATGGGTTTTGCAAGGTCGGTAATTTGGAGAAGGCCAGGGAGCTCCTTCAAGAGATGCCAGAGAATGGTTGCAGACGGCCTTAAATTGCTATAACATGGTAATATATGGATTCTGTGCTATAATATAGTAACATATGGATTCTGTAAGCATATCAGGAGAGTCAAAGCTTAACAAATCATTTACGAGATGCCAGAATAGGGTTTGAGTCCTGATTTTGTTACATACAGCACTTTGATTAATGGACTCTTCAACGTCAGTCATGTTAAGGAGGCAATGAAGTTATTTAAACAGATGAAAAATAGCAGTCATCTCCCTGTTATGACTACAAATACCGCCCTCATGCATGGACTATACAAGGAAGGCACACCCCAAGAGGCCAATATGACTACATATACCACCCTCATGCATGGACTATGAAAGGAAGGCACACTCCAAGAGGCCAATATGACTACATATACCACCCTCATGCATGGACTATGAAAGGAAGGCACACTCCAAGAGGCCAATAGACTATTGCATGTGATCCTAAAAAATATTTGGCATGTAACTATGATTTATTCAGCAGCAAACAACAGCCTGTGAAAAAATATTGCTGAAATGCACATCAGCAGTGAGTGAATTGCAGTTGCTTAAGTGCGGCATTGACTTTGCTATCGATGCACTAGGAAAGCTATCTGAAACAGGTTTGGTGGCTGAGCTTGATGCTGTGATCTAAATGAAATTTCCATAAAAGTGCATCCAGTATTTAATCTGAAAACATTTGGTTTTGTGTTTAGTGGGCTGCACATCCTGATAATGCACCAGTTGATCGCTCTATAATGGATTTGGCTTGGTAGTTAATGTGTTGCAACTTGCAACTGATGAAGTGCCCCAGGTAAATTTCAATAATATTGTTTACTTTAATAATCTGGTGTTGGTTTGATTAAACGGTTAGTGGCTTGTCATGGACATTCTTAGAGTGTACATACTACATTGTGAAATTTCAATAGGGGGATGTACTTTTATGAAAATGGACTAATCCGTTTTCATGTCCCTGAACTGAAGTTTGT
Source organism: Pinus albicaulis (assembly GCA_034641835.2). NCBI lineage: Eukaryota > Viridiplantae > Streptophyta > Pinopsida > Pinales > Pinaceae > Pinus > Pinus albicaulis. Next base: position 386,304 of record JAXQQM020089684.1, read on the forward strand.
TTGCAATTTTGCAGCTTGCTTTGGCATATCTCTGTTTGTTATCTGTTGACCCTTGTCGGAGTATAACGCTCCAATAATTAGATAAACTAAATGTGATTATTATAAGTGATTAGTAAAAGTGCTACGTAAGTAAGGTAGTTAGGTCAAGTGGGTAGCACAACTACCTAGGAAATGAAATAAAAGGGGATTATCTCAATTGTATCATTTGACTTATTTAATAAAAAACATATTTTTTATATGAATCCATTTTTAATCGTTTCTTTGTCTTTCTTGTACGCTTAAAAGTTTTAAGATGGTATTAGAGCGTTTGAACTCTATAAATATTGGAGTGTGTGACTAGTGAAAATGTTTATGTTTCTATTCAAGACGGAAGCAGAGAGACAAAGACGAATGAATTAAGGATTTGAAAGGCAAGTGAATATTTCTTTTTTTGAAAGAAGTTTCACGCGTGGATCACATGCTCATACGCTTAGATGAAACGATAAAAGGTATTTGTCTTGCATTTTCTGTCTGATTTTCTGAGTTAAAATATCATTGACAATTTTTTATCCTTGAAAGAAGAGAGCGCAGGGATATAGAGAGTTTACTTCCTAAAGAAAGAGTTTTTTTCTTCGATGAAACAATAAATCTTTTATATATTCTCTTTCTTTGTAACAAAGAAAAAATATCATTCCGTAACTAGAAAGATTATACATAAATTTGTTTCTTTTTGTAGACCACGTAAGCTTGAGAAGTCTCTTGTATCCAACAACACAAGATAGTTCATGGTCCTCAAACCTCTCTCCACTAGGGGTTGACCACTTGTCAATCTGATGGAACACAAACCCTAGACCATCAAAAATTTTCTCAAATCCAACTTCCTTCATATCAATTTTATAGGTCAAAATCTTTAGAGGCTGTTGAATTTCCACGACATAGGAGAATCTAGGTTTGGGTCTTACAACCTCTGACACAACCAACTAAAATGCCACAACATACTTTGCACAACAGAAAAACACACATCAGTGAATAATCTAGCACACATGACAATTTTTAACTTTTCAAACCCTTCTTCGTTATATTACAAACTATAATACAACAGTCTTAGGGCTCCCATACCAAGAATCATGGCCCTTACATACAACCTTGATACAAGGACACAACTAGGGCTTTGTGTCAGTCACTTTGACCACCATTCTGCCCTAAACAAGACGAAACTTGACCTACTTGCTGATGTAGCACCCCATAGCCCTTTCAGTCTATGCGTCCCGAACAAATCTAATGGGTTGTCTTGCCTCCCCATTTGCAACTCCTCAATCTTTCTCTATTAGTGAGCACAAGTCCTTTAGGTCATTGAACTTGGCTCTAAACAACCTGCCCTCTAGTTGCTCCTTTGTGGAATCTATGATTGATTCCAAGCTTGGAGTTGATGGGAGTGCTGAAAAGTACTACGATTGCGTTGTTGTATTCTCGTAGAAAGAGGGAGTTGACTTTGATGAGTCCAACATTCCTCCTCCAAAGGTCCCCATTGCTACAATGTTGCCTTCAAAGCCATGTGTATCGCCAGTTCCACCACACTTACATAATCACTTCTCAAGCCAGGTATCCACAAGTCAAGTACAAGCCCCCATGCAAACAACTAGGAGGCCCCATGCTACTCAGGGTTCAACAGGTCAACACCCTTCTCTAAGATACCCAATGTTTCTCCAAAGTGAAATGTGTCCAAGCAAGCAACCAAGTTCTCCATATCTGTACTCTACGAAGAAAGTCATTAAGCCTCATAGGTCTCCAACGCTCCAAGGAAGTGTGCCACATATGCATCAAGACAAGGCATAGCAATTCATGAGTAAGCTATCCCCAATGTGTATGTCCATCGCAGTACAACCAAGGGTAGTCAATGCATGATGCATCTCACATCACACAGAGCACCCTCAAGCATGGTATAAACTTATAAACACTTTTTGAAGTAACCCCAAAAACTAACATGGTGATGATCTCAATTTTTAATTATGAGATGCAAGAGGATGAGCTAACCTATGATTCATCACTCATGAGATTTTCTTGTATTTGCCATTGGCATTCCATTCATCTTATCCATGCAATATATTTTGATGACATTGAATGACATACAATAAAATAAATTTCTTAACTTTCGACAAATGACCAAAAGATAGGCCAATGGGACTAGAAAGTACAGTTAGTGTACCATGTTATTTTTCCACAATATTGGTGTCTAGGATAGCATCTTAAATCACTGACGCTACCAAACCAAGTATCACAACAAGTCTACTTTGCACACCGGAATTATAAACAACAGTAAATCTACTAGTGCACAAAATATACACAACTTTTTACACAAATTCTGTACAATAACCCAACTTCGTTATATTAATCCAATTAAATAATACAATAGCCTAGGACTCTCGTACCAGGGATAATGGCCCTCATATATCCACTGATACAAAGATACAAAACTGGGGCTTGGTGTCAGTCCATCGACAACCATTCTACTCTCAACAAGATACTCTGACCATCTGGCTGATGTAGCATGCAATGACAACTCCTCTCAGTCATACCTTGTACCTTCCCAGTCCTTCGGCTCCCGAATTGCAACACCTGCCTCTATCAATGCTCCAAGTCCATCTGGCCACTAAATCTCGACCATCTAATCTGCTCTCTCGTTGATCGTTTATCTATCAACGCATCAACATATCGAGACTCCTGTTGAGTTGTTCACAACTCCATTTGTGAACAACTCACAACTACTCACTGTTGCTCCTCTGCTGCTCAGGGACTTCAACCCACTATAGTCTTCTTGCACAACTCCAATGAAGACTAACATAGGGCACGAAGGACTGCCACCTATCACTGCTAGAAGTCCTTCTCTAACAATGAACACGGGCTAGGAGGACTGCTCAACTTCTACTGTAGATGTCCTACTCCACAAGTGATCTACTTGCAAATCTGAAAAACTAATGCAGAGAATCACATAACAGGATAGAGGCATGAAAAAGGGATAACAAAGTAGCTTTGGAAACAATACCACAGTCTTTATTATGAGGGAGAGATGAGCATTTTATAAACAATGCAATCATTTTCCTTATTTTTCATTTGTATTTACAAAAGATATTTTCATAAAATCAAATGCATTATTAGATAAAGCAAATACATTGAGATGTTTCCTTCTTTCATAGATTTTTAGATGTTTCCCTCTTTTCTACTCTTAGATGTTTCCAAGGAAAGGGTGCACTTTTTCTTGGTTGCCCAATCAGTGAGAGGTTGCTGATTTGTCTGTCTTTCTTGGTTGCCTAATTCCTCCTTGTTTAGAGCAGGAAGTGTCCCGACTTCCTCCACCAAATGAGGGAAAGTGCGTTGCAATGTTTCTGTAGTCATCCATTTTTCTTGCGCTGGTGTGTTTCCCTTCTGACCAACCAAATATGATAAGTATGGCTGCTTGCCTGTATTCTGTTTCTTGGAGTCCAGAATTGTATCTTTGAGCAAAGGAGGCTGAAAATCTGGAATATTATCCACCAGATGACGAATTGTAACAGATTCCTCAAGGAGAGGTGGTTCAAATAGTTTGAGATTATTAACATTAAGCACATCGTGGATGCCAAGCTGGGAAGGCAAGTCCAAGCGATATGCATTTTCTCCAATGTGTTTCAGAACAGTATACGGGCCATTTCGCAGAGGGTGCAGCTTATGATGCTGGCCCTTGAAGCGTTGCTTGTCCAACAAGAGCCATACACGATCTCCAGGTTGAAAATACAAGGGTGTTCGCAGCTTCTCATGCCTTTGTTTGGCGTGATCTTGGGCTGCTTGCAAAGCAACATTAACTTGAGTTTGGTGTTGAGAAATGGAGTGTATAAAATGATGAGCTGATTTTTGTTCTTGTTGTTGATGTGCAGACCTAGAAGGGGTGATCGTCAGTGGCATCTCAGAGGGTGCACTTGGCTGAAACCCAAAGCAAACCTCAAGAGGCGAGAAACCAGTTGAGGAGTGTGTGGTCCGATTGTAACTATGTTGAATGATGTGAAAATATGTATCCCACTTTTTTATTTGGAAAAATTGTTGTGAAGTGAGTGAACCAAAGTACGATTGAAAACTTCGGTTTGTCCATCTGTTTGTGGGTGGAAGGCAGTGGAGAAACGAAGTTGGCAACCCGCAAAAGACCAAAGAGTATGCCAAAATGTATCGAGAAAACGAGAGTCACGATCATAAATAGTGCTACTTAGCAAACCAAAGTGTGGCCACACATGCTGGAAGAAGAGATCCGCGGTCTGAGCAACAGAGGTAGTCTTATGACAAGGAAGAAATATAGCCATCTTGGAGAAACGACATACCATTACCCAGATAGCATCATGTTTGCGGAAAGTAGTAGGAAGGCCACTTAAAAAGTCCATGGAAATGGATTCCCAAGGACGAGAGGGAATTGGTAATGGCTTATACAAACCATGCTTATGGTTTGAGGGCTTGCTTTGTGAACAAAGAGAACATGCACAGATGAATTTTTTCACTTGCTTGGGTAAGGCAGGCCAATAGAAGTGGCGTTGAAGATTGAGAATGGTCTTGGCTGTGCCAACATGCCCTCAGCATGAAGAGGCATGTTCTTCATGGATGAAGGAGACGATCATCAGATTGTGGCACATATAGTTGGTTAAGTTTATACAACCAACCATCACGAATGGTATAATCAGAAAGGGAATTTGGTTTATGACTGTAGGCTGCTGCAGAGCTTCCCATATCTCACCAAAGACCGGATTTGTTGCATACATATCTTGCCAAGCATCATATGCAACACAACGCACCTCTAGAATGTGTAGGACCTGAGTAGGTGGTCGACTTAACAAATCATCCATTTTATTAGTTGTCCCCTTCTTAAATTTAATCACCAGATGGAATTGTTGAATGTAAGCAACCCACTTTAAATGGCATTGCTCTTGAATCTTGCGTTGTGAGTTGATGAAGATTAGTGGATGATGATCTGTATGGACGATGGTCTCTTTGCCAAGAATGTAATGGCGCCACTGCTTCAAAGCTTGCACTAAACTGTAGAATTCCTTGTCATAGGTGCTGTACATGAGCTTAGCATTTGCAAGTGCCTCAGAATGGTATGCCACAGGGTGGCCTCCCTGTTTAAGAATAGCTCAAATGGCGAATTGAGAGGCATCAGTTTCCATCTTAAATGGTTGTTTCATATTTGGCAAACGAAGAACAGGGGCAGAGCATAATGCATTCTTGAGTTGAGCAAACTGTCACTTAGATTCAATGTCTCGAATAAACTTTTCTTGATGAGACAACTGGTGCAAAGGGCAAGCCAACTGTGAGAAATGAGAGACACATTTTCTGTAGAAATTAATACCTCCCATGAAGCTCTTGAGGTCATGTGCATTGGAAGGGACTAGCCATTGCGCCAAAGCCTGTACACTAGAGGGATCTGGGCAAACCCCTGTGCTGTAAATAATAAATCCCAAATATTGAACTGATGTTTGTCCAAAATAGGATTTCTTTTCTTTGACCTGAAGGTGATGTGTTCACAATAACTCAAGTATGGTGCGAACATGCTGAAGATGGTCTTCCCAAGATTTACTAAATACTAAAACGTCATCAAGGTAAATGACCACAAACTTACCCAAATGTGCCCTGAAAACATCATTAATGAATCTCATAAAGGTGGCCAGTGCATTGGTCAGTCCAAATGGCATGACCAACCATTCAAATAGCCCAAACTTTGTTTTAAAAGCAGTTTTCCATGTGTCGGCTGCATGCATGCGAACTTGATGGTAGCCTACAGTTAAATCCATCTTTGTGAAGAAACAAGCCTCGTGTAAGTGGTCCAACAAATCCTCAATGCGGGGAAGGGGGTAGCGTTTTTTAACAGTGGCTTTATTAAGGGCTCGGTAGTCTGTCACGAGGCGCCATTCAAAAGTATCCTTTTTGGGAATAATAAAAGCTAGAGATGCACATGGCAAGGATGAAGTCTGAATATGACCGGATGTCAATGATTCTTCAATTTGGCATTTTATCTTAGTTGCCTCTTGAGGAGCGAGGCGATAAGATGGGATATTGGGTAAGGAAGCACCAAGAATAAAATCGATTTGGTGTTCAACAGAGCGTGTTGGAGGCAGCCCTGTGGGTTGGGTGAAGACATCTGCAAATTCTTGAAGTAGAGGAGCCATTGTAGGAGGGACTGGATTGGTGAGGTTGTCTAGCTTGATAGGGCAAACCAAGCACAAAGAAACACCTTGGTTCAAATTGACTCTCATAATGGGAGCTTTTCCAATAGAAGGTTGGGTTGATGTGCTAGCTGAGGATGTGAGCACATAGGTGCACCCATCGTGTTGCAAGTGGTATTGGTGATCTGTAGCATGATAAACAGCATGTCGAGCCTCTTGGTATGGAATGCCTAGCAATAAATCGGTACAATCGAGAGGAGAAACATGACATACCACAGTATCACAGAGAGGTCCAATAGCAAAGGTGACAACACAACATTGGGAGATGGTAAGACGAGGACCATCCTTTTGGACCCAACTAAGCTGATACGACTGTGGGTGAGGAGTGGTGGGAAGGCAAAGGCATTCAACCAAGTCCTGTGCCACAAGATTCTTTTGACTCCCATTGTCAAGAATAAGCGTGGCCAACTCATGTTTGATTTGACAATTATGGGTAAACAAAGGCGTAACATAGGTGTTTGTTGCATTAGCAGTCATGAGGATGAGAGAGGGGTCCACTTCGGTAGGATTTTCGAGAGACACAACTAGAAGTGGGGTAGTGGCATTTGGTTGCTCAACCTCTGTAAAAACAGTCTTGTTAGGGCGTAGATTTTTCAGTACTCGAAAATTTGCAGAAGCATGTGAGTTGGTCTTATGAAATGTACACCAGGGGGGTATTGTGAGGTGTGGGGGATGAGGTAGAGGCGACATTAGAAGAACCAGAGGGAGATGGACCATTTCTGGCTTGAGGAGATCGGATTCGAGTACCCACTTTGCGTTCCATAGCCAGGGCTCGAATAAAGGCCTTGTCTAATGAAGTACTATCAAACAACTCAACTTCGCGTCAAAAAAGCTTTAGCAAGCCAGAATTAAATTTGATAATTAGTACCTCTTCTGGATCGGATATATGGAATTGAATGCGCAACTTGCAGAAGACATCAATGTAAGCTTGCACTGATTGATTGGGTAGTTGTCCAAGTTGTAACCATTTGGCAAGGAGATTTTGTATATATCCTAGAGGATAGAAGCGTTCTCTTAAGGCCTGGAAAAAGAGATCCCAAGATGTGATAGGTGTCGATCTAGTCTCGGCTAGTTCTCCAAGTTCGACAACCAAGGACTTATTCTCAAGATGAGTATCCCACCATGTTTGTGCTAGGTATTCCAATTGTAGACTGGCGATCTGAAGTTTTATCTCCTCTTCCATCGTTGGAAAGGTTTTGAAATAGTTGGAGAGACTGTAGAGCCAAGAATCAACAAACTCGCCATTCATTTGGCCTGAGAATTTGGGCAGTTGAAAGCGTGTATCAAGTTGCATTTGCTGCAGCGTAATTAGCTCTTGAAGAGCCCTAGCTAAATCATTTACTTGCGAGTATGCAGTGGAAGGCTCTTGATTGGGCGACATGATTTTCATCCACCGAATGGATTGGAATGTATGACCCTAAAAAAAATTCTTCGAACAAGTGGATGGCTTCCAAGATCTTATGCTCTGATACCAATTGATCTACCTGCAGATCTGAAAAATTAATGCAAAGAATCACATAACAGGATAGAAGCACGAAAAAGGAATAACAAAGTAGCTCTGGAAACAATACCACAATCTTTATTATGAGGGAGAGATGAGCATTTTATAAACAATGCAATCATTCTCCTTATTTTTCATTTGTAATTACAAAAGATATTTTCATAAAATCAAATGCATTATTAGATAAAGCAAATACATTGAGATGTTTCCTTCTTTCCAAGATTTTTAGATGTTTCTCTCTTTTCTACTCTTAGATGTTTCCAAGGAAAGAGTGCGCTTTTTCTTGGTTGCCCAATCAGTGAGAGGTTGCTGATTTGTGTGTCTTTCTTGGTTGCCCAACAAGACAAGTCTACGGCTACACAAACTGCTCCTAGCTGATCAAACCGTTGAGCTCTTCTTCTGCCACTTTAGCAACCACCTTAGTCCATCAAGATAGTGCACACCAGACTCCAACTTGGGCACTATCACACTGCCTTCCAATAGACCATAAATGCTCAATCCACTGTCCACACTTGGTCCACTCTCACGCTGCCCTCCAACAGACTACGAGTGACCAATCCTTGCTATAGCATCTGCACTCTGGTTAGGGCATCCAGACACTAGGATCACTATTCCTCTTGGCTGCTAACAGACTTCTACAATCTGTCCTCTCCTAGAACACTCATCCATCTAGCATCCAACCATCAATCAAGGAGACATCTACAACATACTGCTGCTGCCTCCTTGCCTCAATTTCTGTGCATCCACAAGACTGGCTAGGGCACAGAACAGCCCTAAACCACTACTCCAAAACTGCTCTTCCCTTGTCCAAACTCCTCCCTCTTTTGCTGTCACTATCTTGGCTTCCAAAACACCTTGGGCGCCTCCACAAGGCTTCTTGTACAAGACAAACTGCTCCAGCAACTAGGGCTTCCTCCAGGCACAAGAAAACTGCAGTTTGAAGCGTCTCCACCCTCTGTACACCTTCACTGCTCTTGGAGATGAATGCGACCTCTTGAGAGCCTCCTCCACAAGGCCTCACAGCACCGAAACCTTCTCCAATCACCTGATGTTTGCTACAGCAGTCTCTGGCCACCTGTAATAGAGGTTCCCCACACCTTAATACACAGAAATATACTCTCAAACTTACCTTGGATCAGCGGCTAGGATCTGCACTTAAGTCTGCTCCAAAACAAGTCAAGACACGTCCTCAAATCCCCTTGATGGATGCCTTAGACCTGTGGCACTGCTGCTTAGAAATCTGCACCCTAAACAGACCCAAAATTTGTGCTTCTTGCCTCAGACTCGCTGTCCAAATTGCAAAGGTATTCCTTTGATGTTTGATGCTCCTTGATGTGTTCAAATGAAGTCTAACTCACATCCTTTTATACAAGTCTCATGTGGCAACGTCTAGCCCTAAAGGGCACCTCTACAAGCCAAGGCCGTCTTGTCCTTTGTGCCAAAAGCCCACATCGTAACTTCAAATTTAATATCTACACTTCTACATCTCGGATTTGAGTGGTTTTCGTTGCGTCTGGTTATTCTCGGAGTCCTCTATCAACTCAAATCATCAGATGTAGAATTCTCCTCATGGATTCACACCCATATGCTTGGGTGCAAAGCCCACAGGCTTGGGTTTCAAGCCCACAAGCCACACTTCTGTGCCAACTCCTCCACAACCCTCAAGCCTAGGGTTTGGAGTACCTCCCAAGCTACAAATATCAGCATACCAGTTGGTAGGAGTGCCCTACACTACAAAAGTACAGAGCAATAAAAACAAGAAAATACAAGAAATGCAAGAACTAAATGTTACATCAAAGAAGAAGAAAACTTAGGCAAGTTGACTATGCTTTCCCATGTGTTGTAAATGGGTTTCAACTTATTTTGCATAAAGCTACCTTCACATTAGTTAATTTTTAGGTCTTTATTCTTCAGCATGCACACGCGCATACAGACACATATTTTTGTTTTTAGAGAATGATTAGTATTTTTTTTTTACCCATTTGTGTTCAGTTATTTAGTTTCCTCTTGCATTTTAGTGCAATTTGTATTTCAAAATTCAGAAACCTGACAATGTCTAGGTTGGAACCCAAGGCAACCAATCTTGATTTTCAAACTCTGCTTGACAAGTCATGAAGATGTATTCTTGTTAGAATTTTTTATTGGAGTTTTGTTGTGTTTTCTATTTTTTGTTTTTACTAAAGGAACAGGCTAAAAAAGGTTGGTGGATGATCTGCCCTTATCGTCTTGAGTTGGTTAAACCTTAACATTTGAGTCTGTTGATTGATAATGTGTGTGTCTCAAAATCTATTGATCAATATGTATATTTGGGTACTCAATTTGAACTGGCTTTGGAATCTATATTGAATGGTTTGCCAACATGCCGGTAGTTTTTTAATAATATACATTGTGAATCAGTATTGGAATCTATATCGTGGTGGTTTGCCACTATTATTGGTTAGTCTATGTTGTACATGAAAGTAGTTTTTCAATGTTATACAGTCTGAGTTGATATTGGAATCTATATTGTGGTGGTTTGCCACCATGATTGGTTAGTCTGTGTTGTACAGGAAAGACATTTTAAAATAATATACAATCTGAATCAGCATTAAAATCTATATTGCAGTGGTTTGTGACTGCTATTGGTTAGTCTATGTTGCACATGAAAGAGGTTTTCCAATTTTATACAAACCTGGATTGGCATTTGAATCTATAGTATGCTGCTTGGACGGTATTATTGGTTAATATATGTTGCACTGCAAGTATTTTTCCAATAGATCTCACAAATCTTCCCCTTTTGCTGGTGCATCCATTGTGCTGTTGGTTGCAGTTGCTTATCTCAAGTGTGCGTGCCTTCTGCTATTGAATTTGGGGTCCCCATTGCTTGTTTGTATTTTCTGTGATTGTATTTGGGGTCTGCATTTCTTATTTACTCTGCAGATGTTGTTGGGGGCTATGTTGGGGATAAATGTGAAGGTTGACCCTTGGTCAACGCTGGTCAATGCTATGCTGCAGCCCTAAAAAACAGTCTGAAAATTACAGCAAGAAACTGTCCTTCCTTTCACACGTGCGAGGAGAGAGAGAGGCACCTATGAGGCTGTACGAACCAATGAGAGGGAGAGAGAATGTGTGTTGAGATGATGTCCAAATGAGCAATGACTCTCTCCTTTTTATACCCATCAATGAGGGGTGGAGACACATCTTTTGGGGCTTGTGAGCCTACATTACAATTATGGCCGACCTTGACAAATGTACATGTGTAAGAGAATAAATTCAAAATCCAACTTCTGCTCATCCAAACAAGATGATCTTTAGATCAATCTTGCACCTCTCAGAAAGAGGAATCCAACAAAAATATTATCTCTATCATATGAGCAGTCCAAAGTGGAGTTTGACCCTAGTTGCCAATTTTAACAAAATGACTAATTACTGATTGCATATTGTGGCTTGCCATAGTTTCAAACCTCAATTTTATTCCATGAGAACATTCTAGGCATAACTATTATGCTCTTATCTATCTACAAATATCTATAACAGCATAGGGAATGCTGTTGATCAACTTAACCTTTGAGCAATACAATGGATTATGTCTGTTCCCTATACACTCCCTTCCTGGCACTTACATAAAATAACTATTTAAAATATATATGAGTAAAATACTTTGTTGTTTATGCCATATGTGTGAAACTTTGTCCATGGGAGTTTGGCCTAGCAGCAAATAGCAGGGTCATCAGGCTTGTATTGATATGGAGATCTAAGTTTGAAACTCCACGAGTAGGTGCAGATAAGACTGTGCAAGTCTTGGCTAACTTTGACAGGATAGGTACACCCCTCATACCATGGAAGCTTAGCAAAAAGGGTTCGATCAGACATTTGTCAAAAGAAAAAAAATATATGTGCAACTCTTACCCTATGTAAATTGCCAGTAAATTTCTATTGTTTGCATATATTTTGTGCTCTTGGTCCTTGTGGTGCTTGTATCTAGTATCCAATTACAAACTTGTTCCAGTACTTCTTCATTAGAGATGAATCTGTATTCTATTCTGGTTTCTCTTTCAGCATTCTCAATTTCTTGCTATATTTCAGGAGGTGTATTGTTTTGGTAGATCCTGGCAAAGCTCTCAGTGATGATCTGAGCCATACAAGTGGAAGGTCTGGCCCCATAGTGACAACCTCTCTTGTGTCGAGCTCTTCTGCCTCTAGATATGAGTCTTGACTGATAACATCACAGATGTCTGAGGACAGAGGAGAAAGGGGGGTCCTTCGACCAGTAAGAAGAGGGAAGCAAAGTGAGAGGACAGAGAATGGGGGGGCCTTTGACCAGTAAGAAGAAGGAAGCAAAGTGAGAGGACAAATTGAGTTGACAGAAGTTAAGAAGCCACAGTAGAAACTGATAACACAATCCCAAAGGATCCAATCTAAAATTTTGACCAAACCCAATATACCACATTATGTTTGAAGGGCGCTGATAAGTTGGATGACTAGATGAATAAAGAACACCCTGATTCTGCAGAGGAGAGGGGTAATGGATATTGGAAAAGACAGAGGAGTAAGCATAAATTGATTATTGTAGAACTGATTCGAGTAGAAGGAATAGAGTTAAGCTCCAAGTACAAGAACAGACCAGAGGCACAGAACTCCATGCAAGCTGAGAGGCCAAGCTATGCTAAGAAGACAAAAAAGGAGAAAACCAGACAGCAGTGGCCTGAAAAGAGAAAAAAGCTCAGAAAAGTAGATAGGAACTAAGCATAGACCTTTGAAAGGGAGGGAGCGAACCCGAAAAAGCCCTGAAAGGAAAGGGATATAACTGAATGTAGCATTATCTAAAAACTGATGAAACAGACCACTGCAAGGAAACAAAACTAAAAAGGTAAGGACACCTGGTATAAAAGTAGACCTGTCACTGGAAACATGACGAGGTGTAGGAGTCCTGCCTCCTCACTCTCCCAAGCGGCTACCATATGTGATGTACCTTCACGAAAACCACCATCTTGCCATGTAACATGCCGAGCTTTTTCCATGATATGCTTTTACCTCTACATCCTGTTAACTTACCAGCCTCTCCGAATTCTCTGAATTCCCATCTCTCCCCTTTCACCAACTTTGATTGCTTGGGTTAATTGCTCTGGCTATGGTGGCAGAATGTGGAGGGTGATGCATCTTGGTTAAGTGCCAAGTGGAGTGAGCCATCAACTCCATATTGCCTTTGGTCTGACAGACGATTTAACACAATCAATCATGTTCTGGAGCACCTATTGTGGGGGGATGAATGCCCTGCTGAGCCATCTCCGAACAATAGGATTTGAGAGGCTGTTTGTGGAGTTTTGACCATGGAGAATCTAAGTGCCTATGTTCCATTGGTCCACCTTCATTAGCTATTTTGTCTGCTAATTGATTGCCTTTCCTTCTTACATGTTAAGTTGTTACCAATGGAATTTTTCTATGGAGATCATGAATTGAATCTCTCCAATCCTCCTTCCAGACACAAACATTTGGAGACTTTTAATGGAGAGGTACCATTGAGAATTTTCCTGATCATGCCAATTATGAGAAGAGAATCACATTTGACAGTTAAAAAATGTTGTAGCCATTTATAAGAGCAATGATAAGTCCTTGTTCTAGAGCAAATAGTTCTGCTGAGTTGTTGGTATCGTGACCTATAGGACTTGCATGGTTGTGTACAATAGGTCCTTCGCGTTCCCTGAAAATCCCCCCATAGCTGGTTGGTCCTGGATTTCCTTTGGAAGGCCCATCAAAGTTAAGTTTAAGAGAACCAGACACAAGGGGACTCCAAATATCTGGGCTTTGAGTTCTCGATTGGAGAGGTTGAAGTGGAATGAGGCTATCTGATTGAACAATGCCTAGAGAGTTACGATGTTCACGTCCTGCTTATTACACTTCCAGTCTCGAGAGGAACATTTGTTAGATAAAATCGTTTCTTTGATGCCAAACTAATCCATTGGGGGCTTGTTGTCTTTGAATATTCTTCTGTTCCTTTTTCCATGTTTCCAAAAGAATAAAACCTAGCAGCAATTGCCATGCTTTGTTTATGATAACTTGTTTGAAGGCAGAGTTTGTCCAATTTGTTATTGCATCTATGACATCATTTCTGACCCTGTATGATTGTCAAAAGATGGTTACTCCTTCGTCGCAAAGGCCAGAAACGAAGCAGCAGGAATCAAGAATATGGTCGAATGTTTCTTTTGCTTGATTGCATAGATGACAAATTGAAGGACCGATGAATCCCCTTATTTGAAGTCTGTACCAAGTTAATGTTTTCCGATGTGCTACCTGCAATAAAAATATGGCAACTTTTGGCCAAAGTTTGAAGTTCCAGATCTTGTTCCATATCATATTCTCTAGAAGCTGGTCATAACCAATTGATAGATTGTAGGCTTCTTTTAGAGTGTAACTCGCTGATTGTTTGTATCCCCATCTTAACTTGTCCGGACCTGTTTGGACTTTAATTTTCCTTTGTTGGAAATTATTCCATAGATCGTTAATGACTTCTATACTGTATTGGTGAGACCAATGTTTTTTCAGAATCCAGTTTGTTCATTGTTGCGAGTATGAGTGGGGTTGCCAACAATCAACTACCTAGCCGTTGCCTTGTTGAGTGAATCCATTTCTTAGTTCTTGAAAAAGATTATCTTCCTGGAGCTTAGGCATTTGATTCCAAGCTTCTTCCCAAAGGTAAACATTGTTGCCTTCTCAGACCTCCCAAAAATTGTGATCTTGGATGAGAGAGTGGTTTTTCGAAGCCTCATTCCATATTTGTGATCCTGTATTTCTCCTTCTAGTCTGATTAGGTTGCATTCTTCTATATTTTTTTTGCCATAGTTTGCTCCATAGTTCACCTGGGGAATTGATCCATCTCTACCTCCACCACATTTTAGCTGCCAAAATGTTGCTCAATATTTCTGGATCTCTCAGGCCCAAACCCCCCTTCGCCTTGAGTCTGCAGACATTGTCCCAAGCTATTAGTACCCGTTTTCTTTCCAGCTTGGCTCCTCCCCATAAAAAGCTTATTTGAATGTTTCTGATTTTTTTGATGATGATCTTGGGTGCTTGGGCACTGCTAAAGCTGAGAATAGATGGTTTGGCAGGGCTTGAAGCACAGATTTGAGTAGAGCTAACCTCCCTGCCATGTTGAGATATTTGAAAGTCCAGCTTGAGAGTTTTCTTTCAAATTTGCTTAGTAGTTCTTCCCAATCAATGTATCTTAGCGAATTTTCAAGAAGAGGTGCTCCCAAATATTTGGATGGAAGGGAACTCCCTTGAATTTCAAGGGTTGTTATGGAGATATAAGTTTGCACTGCAAGTGGAGTATTGAAGAGGAAGACTTGGGATTTGTTGAGATTTATTTCTGTTCTAGAGGCTACTTGAATCCTCTAAAATTTGCCTAAAGGTTCTTGCTTCTCCAACAGTATCCAGAAAACAACTTATCATCCACAGCCTGTTAATGAGTGGTAGGAGAATCTTTATTATGAAGCTTAAGTCCTTTTAACTTTCCTTTGTGAGTAGCAGCTTTTATTACATAACATAGACCTTTAGCCATTAAAAAGAAGAGGAAGGGGTAAGAGGATCCTCTTGTTGAATTCCTCGAGACAGGGTAAAGGTTTTGGGATGGAGTTCTGTTAATGAGTATAGCGATGAAAGCTTTGGTCACTAAGCTAGAACTTAATGTATCCATTTTTTTGAAAATATGAAGGCTACAATGAGGTGAATCAAATATTGCCAACTTAATTGGTCAAAAGCTTTAGAAAGATCTAGTTTAATAAGAGCATACTAGGCTACTTGGTAATCTTCAGAGAATGTATTAATTCATGAGCAAGAAGGAAACTATATAATATTTGTGTGCCCTCCACATATTCTATTTGTTCAGGGGAGATTATTTTTAAGAGAATTGATTTTAGTCGGCAGGCTGTCACTTTTGAGACAATTTTATAGATTACGTTGCAAAGTGTTATAGGTCTGAAAGATGCAGGGAAGCCACCTTTTTTATCCTTAAGAATCAATGTGATGAATGTGGTGTCTACAATGTTCCACCAAGACTCCCGTGCGGGGAGATGCACAGGAGGGACGTGTGGGAATACCCTAAAATTTTAGGGAAATTTCGGGGGTGCAAGGGGACGTCGGGATATATATATATATATATATATATAAAATTCAAGTTCATATTCATTGTTCAATAATGAAATCATAAATATTAAATAGAGTAATAGTAATACGGATACCAATACATTGAAATTTGATCCACATAAAATTTAAATTCATAATTGAATTAAATAATGACATACATTGATCCATCATCAAAATTCATTTTGATACATACATCATTCATATGACATACTCATTATTCATCCATACCATGAGATTCAATAAAAAAAATTAATAATGAAATATTCAAATACATTGATCCATATCATTCATCATTCATCATTCTACAATTTACATTAATTTAAAAATTAAACTCATCATTCATCATTGTAGAATCTAAACTGCAAGCAAAACATACTAGTATATTACTATATGCTATATACCAGATACTGAAGTTTGAACGCTAAATTTATATAAATCAAAGTTTCAAACTCAAAAATAATTAAGAATGAAGAGTTAAGAATTAGTCTGAGGTCATCAATATCTAGTGTCACAACTCAAAAGTTAAAAGTAAAAATGGATAATGAGCATTGAAAATAAAATCAACATCAAGTACTCAATCTCAATGATTGGTCCTCTACATCCATCTGCTGCATGAAGTCATCGAGACCATCAATGGGAATGTCGTTATCTGAGTCAGAGTCACTCTCTTGAGTAACCAACGGAACTCCAACCAAACCATGTTGCAGCTCATATAGTCCATCCTCATCATTTATCCATGCACTATCCTTTGGATCCACATCCCATCGTGTTGCCGGTCCCCTCCGATACTTTGATGTCTTCTTATGTGCAAGACGTAGAGAACTGTGCATTGCAACTAGCTTCTCTTCTTTCCTTTGAGGGGGGATGCCCAGACACACCCCTTTTGGGGAGTCTCATCCCCCACACTGGGGAAACGCACCCCCTTGCGTCTCCCCAAGACTCCCCAAAAATGGTGCATGGGGAAACACACCCCCAGTAGACTCCCCGTCCCGAGTGCGTGGAGTGCGAGGGGTGCATGCACCCGACCCTAGGGGACACATCCCCTTGGAACACTGGGTGTCTAGAGCAAACTGAATGGAGGTTGTTCTTATCGTTTTTCCACCAATTTCCAAATATCTTCACCTAGAATCAACCAACAACCTTGGAAGAATTCAATGGTGAATCCATCTAGCCTTAGGGATATTCCTTTGCTCATTTCCATCACCGCTTGTTCTGCCTCCATTTTTGAGATTTCATTGAGTAGGAAAAAGTTTTGCTAAGGAGTTATGATTGCTGGGATCTGCTCATTGATTATTCTTATCGTTGGTTGTGTATCTGGATTTGGCTCACAATTGATAGTAGAAGGAGATGAACTCTTTCAACTCTTTGTCCATGTGTTCATGATTTTCCAATCTATTTCTTTGTGAGTCTTTGATGTGCATGATAGTATTGTGTTGTTTATATTGTATCATTGACCTATGGAAGAACTTAGTGTACCCTTGATTTTTGTTTCCATAGGATTTCCTCCTATTGATTATGATGAGAGGCGCATTCGATGTGCAATATGAGGGGGATGTGTAAGTATGTCACATCTCTAATAAAATAATAAAAATAATAAAAAACAATTTAATGTCGGCCCAAAACAAAAATGAAAATAACCATATAGATAAAAAAAACTACAATACAATTCAACACAAAGAATCAAAAATCCTACTTCAAAATATTTTAATATTTCTTTTAATTAAATATTTGTAATTGAATCTTTAAAAGGAAAAACCATATCCTATGGATATATTAAAATCTTTATAAACATAAATATTTCCACGTCAAAGTCGTAATATTTGAAAATATTGTTTTGATGCAATTTTATTATATAAATTTTGTTGCCATGTAAAAAACATCATTAAATCTAATATTTTTTTTTGTAGGTAGCCAGTGACCTATCACAAGGAGTGCCTTAATAGTGCACACATTCAATGTCAATCCAAAGCCTTGTGGGCTTCATTAAATCTAATATTAATATTAAAGGATTAATTAATATTGATATTAATATTATTAATATTATTGGATCTAATATTAATGTTAATATATTATAATATTAATATTATTAGATTTAATAACTTTGGATTAATAATTTGAGGAAAGGTTTGCATCTCAAGAGATATGATCCCTCTCGACGCATGATAGATCCGAAATTAGATGCATCTAGGCTGGTATATTTCCTCTAATTATGCTCCTAGTTCTATCTCATTTGCTAAACTTTTTGTTTTTCCTTCTTGCATTATTTGTAGTTTTATTTCTATCATTTCCTTGTTAAGTTGAGCTTTGGCGTCATGAATGTTCCCAAACTCCTATTTATTCCAGTCCTTTAATTGGCTTTTATCATATTTTCAAGTGCTCATTAAAATTTTCCACCAATTTGCAACATTGTATACGAAAGAGTGAATTCTAATTGAAAAGGCTTCAAATTTGAATGGTTTGAATGATGGGCCACTTTTCTAGTCTACCATTAAACTTATTGGTTAATGATCTCACTCGTAACTTGGCAGAATTGATGTGTCCATCGGCATGCCTTTGACTACAAGTGATTATGATGTAAGACATATTTCCAGTCTTGAAGTTATTTGAGCATTACCCATTCTTTTGTTATTCCATCTATGGCTTCCATTAGGAGTTTCCATATCGACTAATTTGTGTTCCTCCAACATCTCTTTGAAGTGATGTGATTCCGCCTCCAACCTTCGTGTTCCTCTTTTTATTTTTTATTTTTATTACCTTATAGTGATTTTAATAAATTAAAATCTCCTCCTAGTATACATTTTTCATCCTACAGCTGGGAATGAAGATTTTTTATGGTTCCAAGGAATGCAGATTTGTCTCCTGAGATGGTAGGACCATACACATTGGTTATGTAGCATGTGGTTTTTGATCCAGGCTTTTTAATTTTAGCTAAGGTAGATCTTGAGGTAGCTACAAAGTCTGATAGAATGATGTCTTTGAAATTCCACCAGATTTCTAATCCTCATGTTGTTCCCCTAACATCTACCTATGCATTGACATCCTTTCCAAATCTTTTGGCTTATTTGAGTAAAATTAGATTCTTTCCAGTTTTGGTTTCTTGCAACATAAGTATGGTAGACTTTTTCGATACTATGTTTTCCTTAAGGAGTTTGTGTTTGGATTTTCCGTTCACACCCCTTGCATTCCATGAGATGGTTTTCATGTTTGAGTAGAAGACGATAGTTGGTAGGAGTCTGTCATAAGACTTATCTTACCATACTATGTTTTCCTTAAGGAGATTGTGTTTGGAGTTTCCCTTCACACCCCTTGCATTCCATGAGATTATTTTCATGTTTGAGTAGAAGATGATAGTTGGTAGGAGTCTATCATAATACTTATCTTACCATACTATGTTTTCCTTAAGGAGACTGTGTTTGGATTTTCCCTTCACACACCTTGCATTCCATGAGACGATTTTCATGTTTGAGTAGAAGATGATAGTTGGTAGGACTCTGTCATAAGAATTATCTTACCAGAGTTCACCAATCTTTCTCCCGTTTCCTAAGTGAGTTGTTTGTTAGATTTGTGACCCATTTTTTCTCCTCTTTATTGGTTTTTGTATTTTCCTTATTAATTTTGTGCACTCCTAGAGTGGAGGGACCACTATTGTTCTTGTTAGAAAATCAGAAAGGCAGAAAGATTTTCTTATTCTTGATAATTAATTGTGATGTTTTTTATTTCTTATTAGATTTCCTTTTATCTTCTTTCCTTTAATTCATCAAGCAATTACCAATGCAATAGCACATAAAACAAATACATCAGATGTAGGCCAACAACCAGGGAAAAACCCCTCTCTAGGGGAAAAGCCAGTAAAAAATTCTTCCTTCAATAGTTTTCCTGAGATAATCTAAGAATCTAGACCTTGACACAAACTCTTCTCCACGCAAAATCAGCCTTCTTCTTTCTTTGTAGATGATCCTGGCAGCAGCATCAACATTAACAACACTATGCAACACTTTGTCGGACCTAGGAACTTTGACCTTGATTTAGAGATATCGATCTTGAATGAAAGACTTTGATCTTGGCTTAGGACCTTTGATCTTGCCCCAATACAACTTCCTGTAGTAGCAACACCCAACAACAACAACTTCGATCTATGCAACAACTTACGACAACATGTGACAACATGGGACAACAACAAGAGAACCTCAATCACCCAAACTAGGGCACGAGAAGGAGAGATAAAGACACCAAAACTTCGTTTTTCCCTTTTTCCTTCTCCTGGACCAAACTCGCACTTCTTCTGTCTTCTTCCTCCACTTCGTACTTTTTCCAGCTTTCAGAGAGAGATCGAACTTGCTTGAGATGTTATCCTCCAAATGAATTTGAGCTGCTTCTTTTATAGCCTTTTGGTGAGGTCGAATAACCCTCTTTGAGGCCGACTTGGTGTGGAGGCAACATAATTCATATTTGACTCAATATTAAACCTTTTTACATGATTTAAAAGCCTAAGAAGGGTCTCTTTAAATGTACAATGACTCCATTAACTCAGAATAAATCCTAGAAGTCTTCAATGGGGACTTTGACCTAAAACATGATGACCCAAGCATGAAACCCATGCTTTAATAAGTCATTGTAATAATAATAATAAAATTATTTTCTTTATTCTTTTGACAAGTACATTACACATTGACTTAAATACATTAATGAAGACCAAACCTACATTTTCCAACACTCCCTCTTAACTAGGGAGGTATTTATCCTATACAAGTACAAGGCAGATCTCAATTATATGAACCATGAAGATTTTTTAGGCACCATAATGCCATGGACTAGATTCCTAACTAGGTCAATCTATCATTGGTCTCTCAACAATTTAGGCACCGCAATGCCACAAACTAGATTTCTGACCAGGGAAATCTATCCGGGTGGGACTAAGATGGACTCAAGCTTTCAACCACTCTAGGTACCATCAGGGTTACTTGCTAACCATCAACCTAGGAAACTAGGTGTGTATCCGAGGTCAGAGCTACATGACCAACAACACCCTTCCAGTTTTGGGACCTAGACATCAACACAAAGTGTCGGCCATATGTCGTCTAGGCAATGCTTCACTCACAAAGCCCCAACACTACTTGATCCAACAGATCAAGTACAATTGATCTCTCCCGATCAAATTGATTGGTAACCAACATGCTATCAAAACCTTTGAGAGATTTACCTATACAAACACAACCCCAATCAATAATATACTTTCACATGTACAAACATTCAGGGTCTTCCAGACAACTTGATGTTGCTTCTCAACTTTCCAAGATAGGACTATCAATCGAATCTTTGACAGAATATTTCTCAATGATACACTTCCCTTTCTTTTTTTTTCCAAGGAAAAATCAAACTTTTCATTAGCATAAACAAAAAGTTACATAGTAGATGCAAAAAGCATTCAGAGATAGTGAAATATCAACAAAAAAAAAAACAGGTTGTAAAGTCACATAAAAAAATGAGTAGCACAACTCACAAAAAACCATCCAGACCAACTGGACCATAAACACCTGGGCCTCCCCTTATGGAGAAAACGACCCAAATATATACCATGACAATAATGAGTAATAATCGGTTCATTTACATAAAAAAACACGAAGTCTGAATATTACATATGTCCAAAAGAAATATACAAAAATAATTCTAAAAGAACACTAAGTAGTGACCAGAAACCAACTACAAGTTAATATGGCTGTTGATTTGACACATGGATCATCCCATCGAAGTGCTCAACTATCCTCCACGAGCCCAAAGCCTGTTGTAAACCCTCCTTAGAAAGGAGGTCTGCAACACAATTTCGTTCCCTGTTGATATGACAAACAAATATATGATCAAAAAACATTTTGATTTGTAAAATTTCATCTAAGATAGGAATCAGAACATGGCTTTGACATCTCTACAAGTTGTTGAACCAATTAACAACATTCATAGAATCACCAAATATTTGAATTGAACTAACCCCCAACTGTTTAACCCAACACACGAGTAGTTTTAGTGATTGTAATTTCGCATAATTATTGGATCCCATGCCAATACTCACTGAAGCCTTGAAAAAGTTGTGCATCAAAAGCACCGTTGAAGTAAGCCCAGGGAATGCTAGGTTTGATCTGTTCTTCCCTTATATTCCTAAGGGGATGATGATTAGTAGGAATAAGTATGAGAGCAAAGATCGATGAACATTCAACAACAATATGATAAGGAGAGATTGCATGATCTTGGAAAATTACTTTGTTTTGAGCCAACCATAGGTCCCATGAAATGATCAATGGAATATTTCTTAAACTTTCGTCGAATGCCAAATTCCACCAATTGTGCCAAGCTTCCTAGCAATTATGTCCATTCCAAGTAATTCTAATCCCAAGCAGTGACAAAGTGTTCGCCCAAACCTTTGATGAGAAAGGACAATGCAGAAATAAGTGTGAAACATATTTTTCAACATTTTTACATAAACTACACCAACCATGCCCATGTTTTTCCTTTTCTGAAGGTTGTCCCAGGTGGGGACTTTTTTCTTTAGAATGCACCAAAAGAAAAGTCTTGATTTTGCAGGGCTTTTCAATTTCCAAAGAAATTTCCACCACCACTCCTTCACTCCCCACTCTTGCCTCCCCATCAAATAGTTATAGCCAAATTTTGGAGAGTAAGAGCTAGAAGGTGCATGAACCCACCGGATAAGGTCTGAACTATCTCGGATCCTAACACTTGTGCGCTTCAATTCTTCAATAAATCACAACCATTCCTTAGCCCAACGAGGAGCCAGAGATAGGTCCTCCGCTGTTTTCCAACCTTGATGCCAAATGGTTGAGGATTCAACTTTCACGATCTGGTTAAGATAAAAAATCCCCTTGAACATTGAGGAAATCCACAATCTTCCTCACCAGTGCATATTCGCCATTGCAGCCCACTCAAGGATCAAGACCAATTTAGAGCTTCCACCATTTCCAACGTGCCAAGCTAAGCCTACTTCCACAATACAAAAAGTATCAATTGTTGCCTTGAACATCATAGAAGCAGATGTTGTATTTTTATCTACTCTCCATATCAATTGTTTCCTTCTAGATCTATATACTTTCTTTTAACCACAACCGTCCAAAGATTATCAATTGTTAACAGACGCCACCCAAATTTTGCTACCAATGACTTAGCAAAAGAATGGAGATCCTTTATACACTTCCCTTTCTTACTTCACATGCAACAACATATTCTTCAATTGGATCTTGCTTCCCTTCTTTCAACAGTGCTTCAAATGTATTCTCCAATTTCTTCTTTTCATTATGACTATTCCCTCCCTCTCAATACGAGATACCTGGTTCTTACTCATGGCCTTCATTAAGACTTACGATTGTTAGTCCTGGTCTAGTGCACGACACATGAAGTAGAGAACCATATACATCACTTCTTCTTTAGAGAAATTCCTTTCATCCAAGCTTCCTCTTAACTTCAAGGAGATCTCTTTTATCCGGACTCCCTCTTAACCTAGGGAGATCCGCTTCTTCATTGGAGAATGTTTCATGACTTCCATCCTTCTTATGAGAGTCATTCACATATCATGCGTATTATACCAACTTTACTTACGATCATCTTCACCATCTTCAAAATGATGTACCTACACAACTTAAATAACAAGTACAACCAAAACTATAGAAGCATGAAGTTAGCCATATCAAAATTTTATAATAACAGAAGCATTAGACTTTTCAAACATAATCAACAAGTGAATACATTTCAACTTCTTGCCTAGGTTTAGTTACAAACCCTAAATCACATCACAACTCATCAAGATATCAAACTCATTATATCTAGGGTTTCAATATTCTTTAAATGATATGACATGTTCTTTCATACAACAAACCCTAGAAACAAATCAGATTAATGCATCTAACAATTTTCTAGGATTTCATATGTTAGACATCCTACTAGGATACATATCCTATATTTTATACACGAGCTTCAACAATCAAAACCGATCATGGCTTAACAACATAACCAACTTCTACTAGGGTTAGATATACACCCTAGATTCCTTATTTACACAATCTCAACAATCACTATATAGATTCACAAATTTCAAATTGTTATATCACACATACTAGAGAATTTAATTACTACTAGGGTTTAGTTGCAAAACCCTAGATTTTCCAACCATCATTATCCTAGAACATAAAACTCAGACAAGGGCTTAGATTAAACCCTAAGACTTATGACCAACAATAATTAGGTCAACACACATATCTAGGAAATCATCATCACATCATAAGCACATCATATGTCATGAAATATTAATACATATTAGACATGTACCGATTTAGACCAGGCTATAGATTCAACCAATGGACACATACCTAGGGTTTGATTCCTAGGACCTTATAACAAGGGTTTTTCTTATAGACCCTCCAAACCATAAAGATCTAGGGTTCCATAATATAGTAAAGCAAACCCTACTACACCAATAGTTCAAAGGTCTGGGATTTCAGATGACACCATTCAACCCTAACAAGTTAGGGTTTTCATGATCCTACCAAAACCCCAAACATGACATCATTATCAAAAGATTTCAAATAGTATTTCCAATATCCCTAAGTAGACTAGGGTTTCACATATTAACATTAGCATGCCCTTAAGTTATGGTTTTCCAGAGAACTAATCTCGGGTTCTATATAGACAATCAAAGATATGAGGAGGGTAGATTTATCAAAAGATGAATCACCCTAAACAAGAATCATTATGATTCAATACAACTAAACATAACAATGTTAGTAATGTAGAATATTAAGTGAATAAATATTTATTGAAGAGATCAATGTTTTATAGTTTAAGGCATACCTTTGTTCTTTGACAAACCTTGTCTTGGAAGGCCCTCTTCGATACTTCTTGGGGGTTCAACATATGTTTTTACTAACCAAGACAATAGAGGTAGAATGGTGATTAGTATTTCATATAATCACAACATAAATAAGTACATGAAACCAAAACTGAAAAGACATGAGATACTTATCTTTGGGAGATGTTGGGGGCTCCCTCCAAAGCTTGAGGGGTACCTATAAACTTATAAAAACAATAAAATGTCTTTTCCAAAAACATTTTAAAACCGATAAATACTAAACATAAAAAATAAAAAATATAATATCTAAGACTAGAAGTGAAGGACTTAGTAGTGTAAATCCCTTATGTGAGATTCTTTGGGTTTGGCTTTCTTTAGGACTTCTTCTTCAATAACATTAGCTTGATCTCTTTCTCTCTTCTTGTTTCTTGGATTCTCGGGACAATTACTCCTGTAATGACCTTTCTTATGTCATTGATAGCATTCTACTTTTGACATATCTATCTTCCTTCTTGGCCCTTTTGATTTCTTGAAGTTTCCCTTGTGATGAGTAGTATAGGCATTTGAAACTTCTCCACGATTGGCAACTAGTGAGATCCTTAATTCTTCTTGGCTACAAGCAGTCCATATTTCTTCAAAAGTGTGAGCTTCCTTCCAACTACTAAAACCTGTAGCAAATGCATTGCAAGAAGGTGGAAACCCTAATAGAGCAGTGATCACGAGTTCTTTGTTTGAAACAACTTCATAAATTATGACAAGAAGATCATCTCTGATTATTGCTATCTTCACAAAGAAGGAGGCCACTATGTCTTTTGATATCTTTGTGGTTCTTAGTTCATTCTTTGAGCTTGCCCCCTGACCAATGTTTTTAATAGTGAATAGCTTCGAAAATGCTTCATACATTTCTTGAGGTCAATGTTGGCTATGAATGGGACAAGATTGTCCTTTATATCTTCTACCATTAGAGTCATGGCCACAAATTCTAATTCTATGAACTTCACTTTATTAGCATCACTAGAGTCTTCTGTAGGCATTTTTACTTTTCCTCTAACCAGGTCTAGTACCTTGTTCTTTTCAAGGATGAGGTCAATCCTCTTCTTCCAGGACCTGTAGTTTGAGG
The DNA here is from genome assembly GCA_034641835.2 of Pinus albicaulis. Lineage (NCBI taxonomy): Eukaryota > Viridiplantae > Streptophyta > Pinopsida > Pinales > Pinaceae > Pinus > Pinus albicaulis. The sequence continues at coordinate 412,106 of JAXQQM020089684.1, forward strand.
CACCTTCAGGTTTGTTTTCTCCTTTGATTGTGTTATAAATTGTATTTGAAGATAGTAGATCTCTTCCCAAGAGTAATCTCTTTGAATGATTCCTTGATTAAGTGCTTGAGATTGCCTCTTTCTCTTTCTTCCCCAATGCTCTGATACCATGTTAGAAAATCAGAAAGGCAGAAATATTTTCTTATTCTTGATAATTACTTGTGATGTTTTTGATTTCTTATTAGATTTCCTTTTATCTTCTTTCATTTAATTCATTAAGCATTTACCAAAGCAATAACACATAAAATAAGTACATAAGATGTAGGCCAACATCTAGGTAAAAAACCCCTCTCTAGGGGAAAACCCAGTCATAAATTATTCCTTCAATAGTTTTCCTGAGATAATCCAAGACTCTAAACCTTGACACAAAATCTCCTCCACACTAAGTCAACCTTATTTTTTCTTTGTAGATGATCCTGGCAGCAGCAACAACAATAGCAACACTATGCGACACTTTCTTGGACCCAGTAACTTCGACCTTGCTTTAGAGACTTTGATCTTGATTGAAAGACTTTGATTTTGGCTTAGGAACTTTGATCTTGCCCCAATACAACTTCCTGGAGTAGCAAAACCCAACAACAACAGCTTCGATCTCCCAAACTAAGGCACGAGAGGGAGAGATAAAGACACCAAAACTTTGATTTTCCCTTTCTCCTTCTGCTTGACCAAACTCGCACTTCTTTTGCCTTCTTCCTCCACTTCGTACTTTTTCTGGTTTCCAGAGAGAGATCAAACTTGCTTGAGATGTTATCCTCCAAATGAATTTGAGTTGCTTCTTTTATAGCCTTTTGGTGAGGTCGAATAGACCTCTTTGAGGCCGACTTGATCATCATAAGGATGACTTGGTGTGGAGGCAACATAATTCATATTTGACTCAATATTAAACCTTTTTAGATGATTCAAAAGCCCATGAAGGGTCTCATTAAATGTATATTGACTCTATTAAATCAGAATAAATCATAGAAGTCCTCAATGGGGACTTTGACCTAAAACATGATGACCCAAGCATGAAATCCATGTTTTAATAAGTCATTGTAATAATAATTTTTGTTTTCTTTATTCTTTTAACAAGTACATTACATAATGACTTAAATACATTAATGAAGACCAAACCTAGTTACATTTTCCAACAGTTCTTACATTTCATTTGATGAAATTATAGCTTTTGAGCATGTATGTAATCTTTGGAGATTAGCTCCACCTCTTGTTCTGGAATTTGAAGAAAGTCCTAGTTTTCCCATGTTGCAGCCAGGGATTGAATATCCATTTGTTCTAGTTCCATATTGGATATCCTTCATTTCTTCTATTTTTGGTATAAACTCATGATCCTCCTACATTTCTATATCTTTCGTGTTATTTAAATAACTTGTTGATTTTCTCCATTACCTTTTTTGGATCTTCTAGAGGGGTTGCCTTTGAGTTTTCCTCGTTGTGCTTCTTTCCTATTTGTTTTGCTTCATTGCTTCACTGATTTTCTGCCACTGTGCCTAGTGCTTCATGCATATTTCCACCCTTTAGTATTTTCCTTGGATGAATTTTTGGGAGTTCTTTGATTAGTTTTCCTCTTGGAGGGGATTTTTTCAAAACCTTTTGGATCCTTTTTTTGTGGGATTTTAGGTTTGCTAGAAGGAGTTGAGCTGACATTCCGAGAAAAGATGGACGTGTTCATGGAAATTCTTTCATCTGAATGGGATTTGTTTATAATCTACTAGTTGGTACCAAGTATTATCTTGATAGGTGATGCAAATATTGGTTGGCATTGGTTGCAGTATTTTTGTGTAAGCACAAATCTGCGAATAATGTGTATCAACCCTGTTTGGTAGATTTTGAGCTCCTAACACATGTTCCTAAGACATATTTATTAATTTTTTTGTTTCAGATTGTGATTCATGATTTAAGTAGAACTCTTCTGGATAAATCACATTGATGATTTAAGGTCGACGCGTTTCAAACCCCTACTAAGGTTCATCATTAGGACACAGATGGAGAGCAAGATACACATCCAATACTTATAGTAGAGATGCAATTATAAAATCCTAACAGTCACTAAGATAAATATTATATTAATACAATTGGAACATTACAACGAGTCAAAAAAATAATTAAAATTATCAAACTATAAATTAATAATCTATATATTTAACTAGCAATTGCCCCTAAAGGTGCAAAGGTACATCGAAGGAGTAGTGTAATGGGTGAAACTGTGAAGTTGAGTTACACTTTTTGCCCTTTTTTGAAAAAAAATATTTCATTTTTCATTTTATTATTATTATTATTATTTATTTTATTTATTTATTTTTTAATTAATTAATTAATTATTTTTTTCAACTTTCTACAAGCCAAAACAATTTTTATGTTTAGAATTTCATTTTGCGATAAAAATAAAAGTTGTCATAAATTTTATTAGCTTTATATTACTTATTTTTCGAAATTTTTTTATACACATTTGATATGTCAACTTAGCGTTTCTTTAAATGTGTGTTTTTTAACAATTAAAGGATCATAAAAAGTCATGTTAATAAGCACTGGTGTATTCTTTAAAAACTTCGTGTTTTTGAGAAACAAAATGTGTTACAACAATCTAGACAGAGTCTACTTCGGTTTCGTTATATTTACGAAACCAATTGAAGCATATCATAATTACTAGAATTTTTTGAACTGATCCAATATGAAAAACTGCATATTTTGAATATGTTTCAGGACACACGAGATTTTTCAACATATAATTTATAAACTAAAAATCTAAAAACTACCCATTACAGACGACGGACCAATGTAATGCACCATAATTTTTTCAAATTTTTTATAGTGTATTTTGGAAGATACAAAATATTGATTTCACTGAATCATAATGACCTTTAGAAATTGTTTGCACCCGTTTTATTAGAAAATTAATTAAAATTAGTAAATATTTATGAAATTCCATAAAATTTATATTTTCTGAAAGTAGATTGAAATATGCAAATGCTTGTCTTGGCTCCGACAGTTAATTCAAAAAGTTTCATGGAGTTTAATCAGTTCAAAGTTGAAGAAATGTGTTCAGAGCTCAGATCTGCGTAATTGCAGACGTGTTAGTTTGGCCAAACTTTAAAGTTCGGTCGAATTGTTTTTTGCCTTGATGGTCCGTCAAGTCTAACGACACAAAATTTTAGCCGAATTTCTTATAAAAGTTTAGCCGAACTTTTAATTGATTTTCCGTCGGGCGGAAAATTCAACGAAGCCCCTCCAAAAACATTTCGTGGCAATATAAATTGACGTAAATACATTCATTATTTTCGTATAATTTCGCACATTTCTTCATTTGGTCTGATTTTGCAAAGAATTTTTTTGGGTTTAAGGACTCTTTTTGGCATAACATTCAAAGAACATTTCTTGGAGAAGGACATTTCTTGGAGGTATGTGATACATTTCTTGGATTTTTTTTGGGTTTCATTTTTTTTGAAGTTATTTTGTTTTTGATTTTGCAAAGGATTGTTTTGGGTTTAAAGACTATTTTTGGAATAACATTCAAAGGATATTTCTTGGAGGTATGTGATACATTTTTTGCGCTTCATTTTTTTTGAAGTTATTTTGTTTTTAGAGGTTTTGGGATTAATTTTCATTGTTTTTTTTATGGTATTTTGTTTCAGAAGTTTTGGGCTTAATTTTCATTTTTTTTTTTTTTTAAAGTTTTGGGCTTAATTTTCATTTTTTTAGAGGTTTTGGGCTTAATTTTCAAAGGATATTTTTTTTGGATGTATTTTGTTTTTAGAGGTTTTTGGGCTTAATTTCCAAAAAACATTTTTGGACTTAATTTCGAAAGGATTCTTTTTAGGCATAATATTCAAAGGACATTTTTTGGAGGTATTTTTTAAAGTGATATTTTTTAGAGTTTTTTGGAGGTATTTTTTAAAGTGACATTTGTAAGAAGTTGGGTTTAATTTTCAATGGACATTTTTTGGAGGTATTTTTTGAAATGACATTTTTTTAGAGTATGTGTTTTGGGTTGAAGTAAATCTTTATAATGATTTTTTAAAATGGGTTTTTGTCTAACTTTTTAAATGAAATTTTTTTGCAGGACTTGGAAGGAAATTTTTTTGAGCTTCATTTCATTTTTATAAGACATTTTTTTCTCGGATTTTTTAAAGTAAGTGTTTTGGATTGAAGTATGTATTTTTTTGCATTTCTAAAATGAGTTTTTTTTTTTTTTTTTTTAAATCTTTTGTGATGTTTTTTTTAATTGAGTTTTTGTCTAAATTTTTGGAGGAATTTTTTTGAACTTCATATTCTATTATCATGGGAAATCAAAGGAATTGCACGAGAAAATATGATCGAACAAAAGACCCTGAGGAATGTAGAGAATAGGGGAGAGAATCTCGCAAAAGAAAGAGAGAAGCATTCTCAAATATTGAAAGGGACAATCAACCTCAACTAGAAGTTGAAGCAGGTATGTAAATGTAAATATTATGAATTTGATATTTAAAATTTTCTTAGTGTAAAATGTGAAGCTTAATTTTTATTTGATGAGCTAATTTGAAAAATATTTTTCAGTGTAAACAATGAAAGATATTCCTCAAAACATTGATGATGAGATACAAAATTTTGAAAGAGAAAGTGAAAGAGATATTAAACCAATGATTGAAGATGGTGAAAATGTTGAAAGAAATTCAAGTGAAGAAATTAAATCATGAGGTATATATATATATATATATATATATATATATATATATATGTTGAACACATGCACATATTATTGAAATTATACATATTTATTAATTTAATTATTTATTGAATATGTAAACTTATTGTGTACTATTAATTCGAATATGTACAGATGAAATCAATGTCAATAATGAGATATTAGAAAATGTTGACATTCACACATATGGAGATAAAAGAGCTGACCATGTTATACGATATCGTGTTAATCACATTTTTGATACATACTTCATAAAGGAAAATGTGGCAATTCACGCCCAAATGTTGAAAGGTCTCCTATCATTAAGGAAATTAAAAGAAGCTACAACTTTATTAGGTATTCGAAAATCAACAAAAGATTAAAAAATGAAGGAAAAAGTGATAAAAAATATAAATAGAGCTATAAATTCAATTAGAAGATCTAGACAGAAAAATGTTTCAGTTGCACGTAGAGCAATACATATGGTAGTGGTTTCATCAAGTACTAAAGAGAATCGTTTGGTAAAATCTATGGCATGAGCATTAGGAACCTCACGAAAAACTTTGCATAAACATCGAAAATTTCGGTTGCAAATAGATGTAAATGATGAACTCGCTCATTGGAGAGCTATTTGTAGGCAACCATACAAAGATAGACTTGGAGAAAATGTTAAAAAAACAATATATTAATATTAAAATAAAATTCACGTGTTTCGGCAAATGCAAGGGATGTGATGCAAAGAAGAATAGCACGAAATCAATATGAAACACATCCAAAACATTTCTTGGACACCACTCAGATAGAGTTGTTCAACAAGTTCAAAGAAGAGAATCGTGAAATTGATGTCTCAATTAGTGCTTTTGTGCAACAAAAACCATGGTATGTAAAATTTATCATCATACACAATACTCGTTGTTTTCGTTATCATGTGGAATTTCAATTATATTATGAAACATTCCTTAATTTTGGTAGAACATTTTGGAAAGATTCACCTCCTTCTACTATCTGTGATTTCATATCTCAAATTCTATGTGGAAGAGAAAGCGATGAATTATTTTACGAAAAGAAATGTGTTGGTGGTAAAAAATGCGATGATTGTGGAAATTTGATCAAATTTCAAAACAAATATTGTACTGATATAAATGATCAATCATTGTCCAACATGAAAGTGAAATGGAAAGGATATGAATATATCCATACATCGATTCAAGGTTCAAATAGTGCTAAAAGAATTGAATTACAAGAAGAAGGAATTTTTGTGATAGATTTTTTGAGAAAGTTTGAAGCAGAAATTTATAAATACACCAAGCATTCCCATAGAACTCGATGGCAGGACGCGGCAATTCAAAAAATCCTATGAAGTTTTTTCACCAGGGACCATTTTGTCAGTGATTGATTTTACAGAAAACTACACATTTTTTCCACAAAAAATAAATTCAGAGTGAATACTATCATTATGACCAAGTCTCCATGCTCATCCATGTTCTATATAGACATGCTGAACAAAATGTTGATCATATAGAAATCAACAGTGAAAATAGACATGTTATTAAAGAATATCACTTTTATATCAATGACGATCGTACACATGATACATATTTTGTACAACACTGTTTTGGAAAGATTTATGACTCCTTGAAAAGCCGTGGAATAAAATTCAATGAGCATTGGATATGCTCAGATGCATGCACATGTCAATTCAAATCTTCACGATCATTCTTTTGGTTGTGTTGTCTTCATATGAAAACTCGCATTAAACATTGTTGGAATTTATTTGAGATTGGTCATGGAAAATGAGAACATGACAGTGCAGCGACATGCATAAAATGAGAACTTCGAAGATATCAAATGGACTCCTATGTAAACCAACTTGTGGATGCTAAAAAAGTTGTTCAATGGTGCATCGCTGCACTAAGCCATGATACTAACCGATCAAGGGAAGTGCGAAGGTACATTCAATTTAATTTTTATTGGATATCCAATTTTAAACAGTCTGCATTTATCACACTGATTATCTAAGATGGTATTTTGATATCATATTTACATTATTCTTTGAATTCACCATATATATATTTTTGGCATATTGGGGTCGAAGATGTAGATAGATCGATTGGAAATGACGTTGAAACAATAAAAGGGACTCGAAAATTGCATTCAATTAAAACAAAGTTGTACACAAATGTGTTTGCATTGGATAAAAGAAAATATTCTTGTTTTTTTCATGTTTGCATAGACAATGCAGAATCTAATGATGTTTGTGAAAACAAAATGTATGTAAGAGATTGGAAACATACAGAGCTAAATACAAAGGGGAAAATGTCCTTTGCAATGTTTGAAGAAATGCAATCAGAGGAGACTACAATATTATCTGATGGTGATCGAGTTTCTGATCTTGTTAGAGAAGATAACATTTGAATTTCTTTCAAATGATAGAGATCTAGAAATAGATACTAAAATGATTTTAAAGTTAAATTTTCATGTTAATTATGATCTAAATTTAAATGCATATAAGTTTGTTTTATTATGCAGGAGATGTTTTTGCTGTAATTGCACCTGCTATCAACGATGAAGATGTGAAGTATTATTTGATGTGTTGCACTGAACGAAAGATGAAATTATTAGAAAAATATAATGATCACAAGTTTCAATATGAAAGAGAGTCTATTATACTGAAAAGTTATTTTTTCAGACAAACTAATCAAAGTGGGGATTTTGTTTACTTTGAAGACTATGAACCTGATGTCATAAGTTGTCAATATAGTCACTTGGTGTGTGTAGCAAGCATAAATTTGATAGAGATTCAATCAAAGAAAAAAACGAAAATTAAGAAATGGAAAATGTCAAAATTCGATCATGAACGGATCATTGAAGATGGCATTCCATTGGATTTTTTTTTATTGAACCACCCAACAATTTCTTCTCTTTGGATTCATGTTTTATAACTTCTAGAACTCAACTAAAAATTGAACTGCCTTGTTATGTTATCTGTGCAAGTGTTTGCACATTCACATTGTTTTGGTACATGGACACTAGTATAAACTGAAAGTAGCTTTTCTATTTGCATTGATGAAAAATGTTTCACGTACTGGATATATATGTTCTAGAATGCAATTAATTGAAAGTATCTTTTGTATGTGCATTGATGAAAACTATTGCACGTACTGGATATATATGTTCTAGAATGCAATTAACTGAAAGTAGCTTTTCTATACATGCATTGATGAAAAATGTTGCACGTACTGGATATATACATGTTCTAGAATGCAACTAACTGAAAGTAGCTTTTCTATGTGCATTGATGAAAAATGTTGCACGTATTGGATATATATATGTTCTAGAATGCAATTAACTAAAAGTAGATTTACTATGTGCATTGATGAAAAATGTTTCACATACTGGATATATATGTTCTAGAATGCAATTAACTGAAAGTAGCTTTTCTATTTGCATTGATGAAAAATGTTGCAAGTACTGGATATATATTTTCTAGAATGCAATAACTGAAAGTAGCTTTTCTATGTGCACTGATGAAAAATGTTGCACGTACTAGATATATATGTTCTAGAATGCAATTAACTGAAAGTAGTTTTTCTATTTGCATTGATGAAAAATGTTGCAAGTACTGGATAATATATATGTTCTAGAATGCAATTAACTGAAAGTAACTTTTCTATGTGCATTGAAGAAAAATGTTGCACGTACTGGATATATATGTTCTAGAATGCAATTAACTGAAAGTAGCTTTTCTATATGCATTGATGAAAAATGTTGCACGTACTGGATATATATGTTCTAGAATGCAATTAATTGAAAGTAGCTTTTCTATACACGCATTGATGAAAAATGTTGCACGTACTGGATATATACACATTATAGAATGCAATTTTAAATTTTTATGATTATTTGACACATCTAACAACACCTAGAATCTTATGATTGTTTTGAGATATATATTCAAACATGTACTTAAATCATTTCTACATGTACATATATTCCTGTGAACCTTTTTTTGTTTGGAAAATGACAACTTGAATTTTAAAAACAAAACATTATATCATAATCACATGTCAAATGTAGTTCAACCATCCAAAACTTGAGTTTTAAAAATAAAACATTATATCACAGTTCATTACTTCACATGCCAAATGTAGTTCAACTATCCAATAAAAACAAAACATTATATCGTGCGATCACATACAAAATGTAGTTCAACCATCCAAAATTTGAGTTTTAAAAACAAAACAAATTATAGTTCACAACATTACTTCACATGCCAAATGTAGTTCAACCATCCAAAACTTGAGTTTTAAAAACAAAACACTATATCACAACATTACTTCACATGCCAAATGTAGTTCAACCATCCAAAACTTGAGTTTTAAAAACAAAACACTATATCACAACATTACTTCACATGCCAAATGTAGTTCAACTATCCAATGAAAACAAAACATTATATCCATTCCACTTCTTTAAGTATAGTTCACATAAAATATGTCCAAAATTTGTAAAGATCTCACAAGAGTATCAAGTATCAAGTTATATATGATTTCATCTAGATAAGACTATATATAAAAAAGTAATGCACGTGCATGTGCATCATCCATCAAATATAGATGGATGTAGTGTCTCTCGTAGCAAATTCATGATCCTCAAGCTATCTTTTGTGAAGCACAGCAGAACTGTACACATTGTGTACAAACATTAAAATTTAATGTTTTAAAATTGAGTAAGAATATATAGAACTTCATTTAAAAGAGAAAATTTAAAAACAAATCATGAAATACCTCATGAAATTCCCTCTCCATTTGTTGCTCGTCTACAAAAACTCCCCCCATGGGAACATTTTCAATAGTAATCTGTACAATATACATGTATATATATATATATATATATATATATATATATATATATATATTAAAACTTTTCAAATGAAAATGCATATATAAACTTATTTTCAATAATATTAAAAAAAAAAATTAGACAACTTGTTCAAATGGTTGAAATGGTGTGGATGTTCCTATCTCCATCATACACTCCTTCGCTAGATTCCATGGAGAAAATAAATCCTCTATAGGAACCTAAAATTCAAAAAAATTAGAAGTATAAAATAACTCAAGATTTAGATCTCAATTTATAATAAAACTTTTGAAATTCAATTTATAACTTAAAAATATATATATTTAAATGAAAAATTGAATACTTGTGCTAGTGGATTTGGCACTTCTCCTAAGAGAGGCTCAAAAAGAAAATCTCCAAAAACCTAAAATTCAAAAAATTTAAAATAACTCAAGATCTCTAGATCTCAATTTATAATAAAACTTTTAAACTTCAATTTATAACTCATAACTTATATATATATATATATATATATATATATATATATATATATATAAGTGAAAATTTGAATACTTGTGTTGGTGGATTTGGCACATATCCTAAGAGTGGCTTGGAAATAAAATCTTCAAACACCTAAAATTCAAAAAAAATTAAAATAACTCAATATCTAGATATATCTCATTTTTTAATGGAACTTTTTGAGGTGGAATATATAACTTAAAAACATATTTAAAAGTGAAAAATTGTTCATACTTGTGATGGTGGATTTCGCGCATCTCCCAAGGAAGAAGAAGGTACTTTCGTCCCAAAAACATCCGACGGAATCGGAATCTGTTAAAACATTTTATTATATACTTACATGTACATGTGTGCACAATTATTTATTTTAAAAATATCTCATCATGTTTTGATATATATAATAATAGATAAAAAATAATTGTACATCATCGTGTGTTCACTTAAAAAACACTAACATTTTCCAACATATCTTGATGATGAGAACCATCTTGACTGTATGATTGATGGTGAGACCCATCTTGATTGTTTGAACCGGAGGCTCTGACCGTGATATTAACATTTTCTTCATTCGTCAAGTGTGACAACTGCAAATGGTGTTAACATATAATGATACATTTTTGTTAGATTAATGTATATAAATAAATGTATGTATATATGTATTTATTACAAATTGTACATGTGTTAAAATAATCACCCTAACCATTAACACATATCGTTCTCAGGCCCTCTTTTTCATGAAAAATTAGGTCTTGCCAACCATTACGACAATTATTTGCATATGATTTGAGATCTTAAACACTCATGTTATCAATCTCTTCATTTGTATAATACACAAAATTAGCGTGTGCATTCTCACATGCTCTTTGTCGATTCAGAAAAACATCGACTCCACCCAATCCACTGTGAACATTGTCAATGATGGCATGTCTTGCTTCTCGACTAATTTGAGAAGTGACATCCATCTCTGACCGCAAAGTTTCGACATGAAGAGGTCGACTAACCAATGGTGGCTCAGGGCGAGGGAACTCAACATCACGCCTAGCGCACCTACGGTCACACAATCGACCTTTCCCAAGGACCAAAAAATTCAGAGGGAAGGTCATTGTAATTGGGTTTCATTTGCAAAAATAATTCTGCATAAAATAATTTTGCAAAATAAAGCGGAACCTTGTCGTTCCATGGGAGTCTTTCATAGGCCGCAAAGTGTCTATCATACAAATAGTGAGCTATATGATGGTGCTTGAAATATCGCACCTTCATCATCTTTCTTTTCAACCCTTATTTGAAATTAAACATAGACTTGGCCATTTCTGTTGTAACTCTTTGTTTAACAACCTCCCATGTATCGGGACCCATCACTATTTCCTTTCTTTTTCTCATCACTTCTACAAAATTATGAGTGGTTGACCCAAGCTTTAGGTACACATCTACTAGTTCGCTTAAAGAGTGTGTAACTATTTCCAAGCTTTGTCGTCTCTCAGTAGGAAGAGTCAAAGCCATGATATCTCTCTTCAATTTTGCATGAAGATGTTGACACCTTTGTAAGGTGCATTGCTACATGTTTTTTTCCCAAGGTATATCGGAAATATCAGACGAATAAGTCATGGTTGGTATACAACCTTATTCTTGAATGACACGTTATGCCCTACGTCTTTTTTTAGAAACATTTGGAGCAGCATTTTCAGCCTCTGCATCAATATATAAAATTTTGTATATTAAAAAAAGACATGTAAACATTTTTTTACAAATTGAATGAAAATAATATTCAAATTGATGGCCACCTCGATATGGTTGGCTAGCATCTTGCCCACCCTAAGACTATTGAGAACCAGAACAACCACAGATTGATTGAGAACCAACATGACCATCCATTGATTGGCTTCTAGGGGAATACATATCACCACCTTAACGCAATTCACCAACACTTATTTATGGCCCCTTAAGGGAATGTGTACCACCACCAACCTCACGAGACGAAAAGGAAACTTAAAAAAATATGAATTTATAATCAATTCAAAAATACATTCATACATATAAATACATGTACATATTCATTGATTAAATTCCGTGAACCATACCACAATTGCATGGACCATGGGCATGCTCCATTGATGGAGTAGACACCCTTGTCCTCCTACCTCCTAAAAAATAAAAAATAAAACTTATTAACAACTAATTTAACTCACAGAATTGATAAAAAATCAATTCCATATGTACACACATGTATGTATATGTATGGAGATTTAAGATTATATTTAAATACCATGAACATCCCTGATCCCCCTCTCTCGTAGAGATATGGGATTCTATTGATATTCATTGTTCATCCTCGATATATATATCTACAGTGGAAATTTACAATTATCTTTTTAAATTACTATTTAAAATAAATTCAATATAAATTTAAAAAAATTAATGTAATTTAGTGTACACAAATTATGTAAAACACAACTTTCAAAGAACTAATTGATGTGTGAAACTCAATTTAAGCAAAAAATTTATAAAAATGTTAAGTTCACCAAATTGCGCTTTACATGGTAGGAGCACCCTTGGTATATAATTGAAAACATGGTGGGAGCACACTTGGTATAAAATTGAAAAAAACATATGGTCATTAAAAAAGAAGCATGAAACTCCATTTAAACAAAAAATTATTGAAGTCCTCACATTTTAATTTTATAAAAATGTGAAGTTCACCACTTGTTTCAAATGTGAAATTCACCAAGTTGCGCTTTACATGGTGTGGTGGGAGCACACTTGGTATATAATTTAAAAAAACACATGGTCATTAAAAAAGACGCATTTATAAGTACAAAACACTCACATATCCAAGATATGTTACAATGTCCATCAATAAATTTTGAAGGAGAGCGTCTCAACACTAATTCATCTTTGAGAGATGAATCTTGAATTTTTGAAGAAGAGTGTCTCAAAACTAATTCATCTTTGAGAGATGAATCTTGCATTGGCATTGCCCCGTATAATTCTAATTCATGTATTAGTTCATCTTTGATAGATGAATCCTGAATTGGAATCGCCCCACGCAATAGATCAACAAACATATTATTAACATTTGTACGATGTCTTATACTAAAAAAATGAAATTGGCTAGCAATATTGTTTGCTTTTCCATGCAATGGTTTTAGCCTCTCCTTCTTAACTTGGTACACGCCTTTCATCTGGTTGCACACAAGTTTGAAATTGGTAAAAACTACAATTCCATTTGATCCATTCTCCCTAGTTGTTCCCAAGCCTTCTATCAATGCAATATAATATTCCTTGTTGTTTGTTGTTCTTCCCGGTATATTCATTTTCCTTTGGACAACCTTGCTAGTCGCAATATTGGAAAACACATATGTAATCACTACTTTCTCTTGATTGGGATAGCAAGAAACATCTATTCATAACGTCCATTTTTCAACCATATTTAGTGGGTTTTTTAATCCCTGAAAAAAAATTTCAATAAAATATATTAAATTAATATTTATTGCAAATTCATGGGAGAAATGACACATGTGCATGATATAAATGACATGTGCATGGTTTAACTTAAAGTTTGACTTAAATTTTATGGTAGAATTCACATCTAGAAATGAAATGCATTAAATATTTCATTGCCTAGAGTTTAAGGGAGATTTATGACACATATACATGGTTCATGCATGGTTTGCCTTAAAGTTTGCCTTAAAATTTATGGCATAAATCACATCTAGAAATGACATGCCTTAAGAAAGGTTGATATCCAGAGGCTACCTAGCCCTTTACAGACTCCTTTAGAACTTGTAGAAGTTAAGACTCAATAAACAAACTAAAATCTGATGGAAGTTCAGCGACTTTACGTTCAGTTTTTAGGCCTTAAAGTTTACCTTGAATTAATGGGGTAAAGCCTTGATTTTGGGGGATCCTATCCTATGGAAGTTTAGCTACTTTAGGTTCAGTTTTTAGGCCTTAAATTTTTCCTTGAATTAAAGGGAGGAAGCCTTGAGTTTGGGGGATCCTATCCTATGGAATTTCAGATACTTTAGGTTCACCTTTTAGGCCTTAAAGTCTGCCTTGAATTAATGGGAGAAAGCCTTGAGAAATGACACATGCTTTAAAGTTAATGGGAGAAAGCCTTGAGAAATGACACATGATTTAAATTTTTCCTAAGAGTATATGGGAGAAATGACATATGTATGGGAGAAATGACACATGTACACGGTTTTCCTTAAAGTGGTAGGGGTTTATGGATATTAAAATGAAGATCTTCTATTTAGATTTGTTCCAGAGATTGATTGTAGGGGAATTTACTGGATATGTCACCTTTCAGAAAATATGAGATCTAGAGGCTACCTGGCCCTTTACAAACTCTGCCTTTAGAACTTGTAGAAGTTAACACTCAACAGACAGACTAAAATCCTATGGAAGTTAAAACAAACTAAAATCCTATGGAAGTTCAGCCACTTTAGGTTCAGTTTTTAGGCCTTAAAGTTTGCCTTGAATTAATGGGAGAAAGCCTTGAGTTTGGGGGATCCTATCCTATGGAAGTTCAACTACTTTAGGTTCAGTTTTTAGCCCTTAAATTTTGTCTTGAATTAATGAGAGAAAGCCTTGAGAAATGACGCATGCTTTAAAGTTAACGGGAGAAAGCCAACGACACATGCTTTAAAAACTTTGCCTAAGATTTTATGGGAGAAATGACACATGTACACAATTTTCCTTAAAGTGGTTGTGGTTTATGGATATTAAAATGAAGAACTTATATTTAGATCTGTTCCAGAGATTGACTGTAGGGGAATTTACTGGATATGTCACCTTTCAGAAGATATGAGATCCGGAGGCTACCTGGCCCTTTACAGACTCTTCCTTTAGAATTTGTAGAATTTAACACTCAACGGATAAAATAAAATCCTATGGAAGTTCAGCCACTTTAAGTTTTTAGGCCTTAAATTTTGCCTTGAATTTATGGGAAAAAGCCTTTAGTTTGTGGTGAAAATGGCATGTCCATTGTTTGCCTTAAGTTTAAGGGAGAAATCAAATCTATAAATGACATGCCTTAAAGTTTGTCTTGCCTAGAGTTTAAGATAGAAATGACACGTACACAGTTTGCCTTAAAGTTTGCATTATAGTATATGGGAGAAATGACATTGTCTTATAGTTTTTGGGAGAAATGACATAGAAATGACATATGTCAAAAGTCACACCTTTATGAGTTTGTGGGAGAAATGACATGTACAGGGTTTGCCTTAGAATTTATTTTTCCTTAGAAATTAGTTTCCTATGGGAGAAATCACATCTAGAAACCTTTATTTTGACATCTATAAATAGGCTAAGAACATTAAGAAAAAAAATTCAACTTACAAATTAGTTATGTCCTTAATAAGAAGTATGATTTAGCACTTATCAAATTGTTTAATAATTTATAATAATGTCATTTTTGGCTTGTACTATCATTCATCCTTGATATGTACAATAATTTTACAACTTCAACATCAACCTAGACTATCATCATATCACTGTAGCCATGTCAATCTAGATTATTTATATCCATTACATCATAAAACACCCCACTTTTAAAATTTTACAAGAATAAAGCAACATGGAAGGTGTAAATTTAGGTACATCAATAAAATATAGCCATGCCAATCTAGATTATTAAGATCCATTACATCATAAAACAATCCACTTTTAACCTTTTACATTTTACTCCACTTGAGTTTGGGGGATCCTATCCTATGGAAGTTTGGTTACTTTCAGTTTTTAGGCCTTAAAGTTTGCCTTGAATTAATGGGAGAAAGCCTTGAGAAATGACACATGCTTTAAAGTTAATGGGAAAAATCTAGTGACACATGCTTTAAAGTTTGTCTTAAGATTTTATGGGAGAAATGACACATGTGCATGATTTGGCTTAAAGTGGTTATGGTTAATGGATATTAAAATGAAGAAATTATATTTAGATCTATTCCAGAGATTTACTGTAGGGGAATTTAATGGATATGTCACCTTTCAGAAAAGATGAGATCCAGAGGCTACCTGGCCCTTTACACACTCTGCCTTTAGAAATTGTAGAAGTTAATGCTCAATAGATAAACTAAAATCCTGTGGAAGTTCAGCCACTTTAGGTTCAGTTTTTAGGCCTTAAATTTTTCCTTTAATTAATGGGAGAAAGCCTTTAGTTTGTGGGAGAAATGGCATGTGCATGGTTTTCCTTAAATTTTATGGGAGGAATCACATCCAGAAATGACATGTACATGGTTTGCAAAATTATTTTATGCACTTACTAAAACAACTAGTGGTAGCGATTGATGAAGTTATGTCAAAAGTCACACCTTTATGAGTTTGTGGGAGAAATGACATGTACAAGGGTGTTTCTAAACTCCAGCTCTCTTTGTTTGGATATGTTATCTACTTCTCCAACCCACTTGTGATTTATAACAAACTAGATAACCTAGAAAAACACTATAGAGGAAAGAAAATCCACAAATTATATAATTTGTTTATGAAATGTACCTGGCTGTGAAGGAATAAATAAGTGTTTCAATCTCTATTTTTGAGTTTCTTTGAATTGCCTATGCGATTCAAATATTAGCCTCTGTTTGTTATTTGTCTTTAAAAAAATATGCTTCAGTAAAAAGTAGATGATGTTCTATAGAGTAACCTTATACAATGATTTAATGTGAAGATAGTAAATTTCAACACTAAGGGGATGCAACTGGTTGGATAGGACTAACTAATTTTTCTACCCAAGTTGATTGTAACCAACTAGGCGCAGAAAGGGCCAGGAAATTTCGATCAAGTATAACAGCTTTGGGGTAGAATTGAGTGATCAAACTTGACCAAATCAATCCCATTTTAGGGAGAATGGTTATGGACTTAATTTTATAAATATAATCAAGTTATGATGATGATATATTGTGTGAATAACTTGTACTTGTGATGTGTAATGTCACAAGGGTGCTTCTAAATTGCAGCTCTCTTTGTTTGGATATGTTACCTACTTCTGCAACCCACTTGTGATTTCTAACAAACTGGATAACCTAGAAAAACACTATAGAGGAAAGAAAATCCACATCTTATATAATTTTTTTATGAAATGTACCTGGTTTTGAAGGAATAAATAAGTCTTTCAATCTCTATTTTTTAGGTTATTTGAATTTCCCATGTGATTCAAATATTAGCCTCTGTTTGTTATTTTTCTTTAAAAAATATGCTTCAGTAAAAAGTAGATGATGTTCTATTGAGTAACCTTATACAATGATTTAATGTGAAGATAGTAAATTTCAACACTAAGGGGATGAACTGGTTGGATAGGACTGCCTAATTTTTCTACCCAAGTTGATTGTAACCAACTAGGTGCAGAAAGGGTCGGGAAATGTCGATCAAGTATAATAGCTTTGGGGTAGAATTGAGTGATCAAAATTGGCCAAATCAATCCCATTTTAGGGATAATGGTTATGGACTTAATTGTATAAATATAATCAAGCTATGATGATGAGATACTATGTGAATAACTTGTTCTTGTGATGTGTAATGTCACAAGGGTGCTTCTAAATTGCAGCTCTCTACGTTTGGAACTGTTATCTACTTCTGCAACCCACTTGTGATTTCTAACAAATTGGATAACCTGGAAAAACACTATAGAGGAAAGAAAATCTACAGATTATATAATTTGTTTATGAAATGTACCTAGTTGTGAAGGAATAATTAAGTGTTTCAATCTCTATTTTTGAGGTTTTTTTAATTTCCTATGCGATTCAAATATTAGTCTTTGTTTGTTATTTGTCTTTAAAAAGATATTCTTCAGCAAAAAGTAGATAATGTTCTGTAGAGTAACCTTATACAATGCTTTAATGTGAAGATAGTAAATTTCAACACTAAGGGGATGTAACTAGTTGGATAGGCCTGACTAATTTTTCTACCCAAGTTGATTGTAACTAACTAGGTGCAGAAAGGGCCAGGAAATGTGGATAAGTATAACTGGTTTGGGGTAGACTTGAGTGATCAAACTTGACCAAATCAATCCCATTTTAGGGATAATGGTTATGGACTTAATTGTATAAATATAATCAAGTTATGATGATGAGATATTATGTGAATAAATTGTTCTTGTGATGTGTAATGTCACAAGGGTGCTTCTAAACTGTAGTTGTCTTTGTTTGGATCTTTTATCTACTTCTGCAACCCACTTGTGATTTCTAACAAACTGGATAACCTGGAAAAACACTATACAGGAAAAAAAATCCACAGATTATATATATATTTTTTATGAAATGTACCTGGCTGTGAAGGAATAAATAAGTGTTTCAATCTCTTTTTTTGAGGTTCTTTGAATTGCATAAGTGATTCAAATATTAGCCTCTATTTGTTATTTGTATTTAAAAAAATATGCTTCAGTAAAAAGTAGATGATGTTCTGTAGAGTAACCTTATACAATGCCTTAATGTGAAGATAGTACTTTACCTACAAAACAATGGAATTGAAGACCGTGCTTATATATTAGAGTTCTGTTATGACATCTTTATCTTCCCTACCTGAAATGTTATTATCTTCCTTTCCCTGTATATTTCACTGTACTAAAAGAATGGATTTTCTGAATGGCATGGTTTTCAAGATATGGAGTTGTTTTTTGGTTTTACTTGGTATTCTCGAAGGGCTAGACATTTCGAATCAATTTTGAAGGTTGTTTTATTTGAAGTCAATCATGTCATTTTGAAATAGAGAAAACTTAAGCGAGGAAGGCTGAAAATGAAAATAGTAAGGCAGACTATTAGTGAGACTTAGTATGGATGTGGGACACATCCAACATTAGGCCATTGAGTTATGGATTCACTTACAGCTATTGAGTCTGTGGCATAGTAGGGAGCTACTAGGGGAATGCACTTGAGATTGGGAAAACCTTACTTGCCTGAAAGAAACTAGCTGACTAGCCATTTAGGAACTACAACCAGACCCTAGAGATTGGATGGGATAGATTTATGGAAGAACATTAAATGCATGAAATTTAGTGGCCGAGTTTACTATTGAAAAATTATAGTCCGATGCATATTATTCAAACTTTATGCATATTTATACTCATTTATTACCTCACACCTTACATATTGTCTCTTCTGCATTTTATGAGATATAAGGGCTCCTAATTGAAGCTGCTCTTCTATTGGAACCAGACTCCTATTATTTATATTTGAAATTTCTTTTCTTTTTTACCAGGGCTCTTTAATTCAATCCAGATCACTCCACTTTAAACAACAGTTGTTCTAAGCGAAACTTAAGCTGCATTGTTTTGTAAAATTTCTTCAAGCAACAAAAAAATTGAAAAATCACAACTGTAAAAATATGCAACCAAAATTAGATATTTATATACTCTATTTTCTTGGGTGGTTAGTGGTTGAGAAGAGCCGTGTGGTGCGACCAATCTCGGGGCATTGAATTATGATTTCTCATTCATGGACGTTGATAATATTTTTCAGAATAATTACATGTTTTAACATAGCAGGGTGTTGTACCAACCTGGAAATTCAGAGACGAGGCCACAATGGAAGACAAGCCACAATTCGGAGATGAGGTCGTTATTCAGAGATCAACGAGGACATCGTGGAGGACGCAGATTACCTGCAATAAAAAAAACAACAATAAAATTAAAACAGAAGAACAACAATAAAAAAAAATTCACAAAGAAAATAAACAACAGATAATTACTCACCTCCTCGCCCCTACGCAACACCAAGACTCTGCAAACACAACAACCTCATACAACAAACACAACAACCTCAACAAACGTAGCAGACAATTACAGCAACGCTAATAAGCCCGAAACCCATCCATGTTTTTGGGCTGGTGTATTTATAAACTAAAATTTGGTCGGATTATTTTAAGAGTTCGATCAAACTATTAGTCTGACCGAACTAATATTTCGGCTGAACTTATGTTGCTGGTTTTACCATCTCTGGCCAAAAATCTGTTTGCCCATGTCGTCAGT
Organism: Pinus albicaulis; assembly: GCA_034641835.2. NCBI lineage: Eukaryota > Viridiplantae > Streptophyta > Pinopsida > Pinales > Pinaceae > Pinus > Pinus albicaulis. The sequence goes on from JAXQQM020089684.1 coordinate 432,115, forward strand.
ACGTCATCAATGTAAACGATAGAATGAGTTCGGTCGAACTAATTTCGAAAGTTCGACCGAACTGTTGGGAAAATGACTTTTTCGCCCCCAATTCTCACAAAAGTTAAACCCATCTTTGTGGGTTTACCCATGGGTAATATTTTTCTTTCATTTATCTACTCATTCTTATTTCAACAATATTGAAATAAACACACACACACATATATACACACACGGGCACATTCATCTTTTTTTTCCATAATAAAACTAACGCAAAAGTAGTATACATTTTCACTTCTAAGAAAGTAGTGCAGTCAACTCATTATCAGCCTTAGAACCTCTCTCATTTTCATCATAACCCATATAATAAATCTCCAATACATTCCATAATATCTAAATGGAAACATAACTAACATATGTATACATTATGATTTTCCAAATAACACAATCATGCATACATAGCATTATACTTTATCATTTATGGTTGCAATTCATATATATTATGATTTTCCAAATAACACAATCATGCATATCATAGCATTATACTTTATCATTTATGGTTGCAATTTGTATTGCAACATTTTACTTAACCTACTCATGCTTAATCGCATCAACAATGGTAGTCATAAATATGGCTATCATTTTAGTTTGATGCATAAAATTTTTCCATGCATAAAAGTACATACAAATATTGATTAATTTGTATATGTCAATAACAGATAGGGTAACATTCTAAACATTTCCAATTCTCACGGTGTACTATTATGAAGCAACCACCATCTTGTTCACAACTTGCGATAAGCTTTAATCAAAACCAAATGATGCATATAAGTTTTATTACACTTAAAAAAATGTTTGTGCTTGGCATTTGTCTATGGATATGTTCAAAAGTGGGGCAATATTAGGAAATATGTAATTATTACATTTTATATAATATTATTTCCTACCTCCATCCACTTTTTGCTAGGTTATGTTGGGTAAAATATAATATCATAATATTACATTTTACTCAATATTTCCCCTCAAATGGTCCACTTCTTATTGTAATTTTTCTTTGAAGTTTTAAACTAAACAAACTCGATTATAAAATTAGGAAGGGTGAGGGGAAATATTGAGTAAAATGTAATATTTACGTTGAGGTTCCCACGCCCTGGCCACTTTTTTTTGGGTGGGGGTGGTAATAAATATTGTAATATTATATTTTATCCAAAATTCTCCCCTCCCAATTGACTTTTTTATAAAATTGTTGGCGAGAAGTCAGGTCTCGCGGACAAGACCCAGGTTCAAGAGTTGTGGCCAACAAAGGGGTCCGATGTAGTCTAGGAACACGCCGGCATTTTCACCTTGCTCCGGAGAGCAGTGAGTCTCACCCGAGGCATGCCGCAACCACATGCAGAGGGGATGAGATCAATGGCAAGGAAAAAATTCGCAACTCATGAAGGACAGTGCATCGATTACATATACAGAGTTATGTACGTAAGATCACTTAATAAGCATTCAGACATTTGCAAATAAAATTTTAAACCAGCATAAACACATTACAGGCACGTAAACATCTTATTGAGACAGCAACCTTCCATTGTATTAATCTCTTGGCCAAACACATGATTACATGGCATTCTCAATGATAGCTTACAAATCTGATACAGATAGATTTCGGAACAGAAAGGTAGAATAGAGAAGATGAGGAACCCTAGGAAGGTCATGCATGATGCTTCCGCAGTCGCTCTGTGCGTCTTCCCCTGTATGAGCCTCGCAACCTCTTCAGCCTCTTTTTCTTCCAACCGGGTGACTATTATTTATTCACCCGCTCTCGCAACTATCAGTTCCTCTGTGTCTTTTCTTTAGTTGCTCCCAGCTTCTCTCTTGTTATCTGTGTGTTCCGCTTTCTGTCTTCTGCTGTGTGTTTTCTTCATCTGTACTCGTGCATGTTCTATCTCCAGCTATCGCATGCTTTCGCGCCACCTTGATAGCTCCGCGACTCCTGGTAGTTGCGACGCGGTCGCGAATGCCATGTGTCTTCATGCCGCAACTCAAAAGGTCAAAATTCAAAATGTTCTAACCAAGATTTCAAAAATAATCAAAAACAAGGGCCCCAACAAAAATTTTAAAAAAAATTATAAAAGCACAAAATTAATAATTATAATTCATTCTAATTAATAATTAAACCAGCTTATATCTATCTTAACTCTGGATCTACTAAGGGCCGAGAGGGATTAAATTTCTTGAGATGTAAACCTCTTTTAAAGTGACAAGATATTTGATCCATTTGATCCCTCTTGGTTCTTGGTAAATCCAAAATTAGTTATTAACAAGAGTATATTAGAGCTCTCACAAGTCATAAAAAGCTTTAATATATATTCATGGAAAAAAAAATTAGGTTGTACCTATTTAAAATATATATTACATTTTATAATTTATTCATATTATCATTTAAATATAAACTATTTTACATTAACCCTAATTTTTTAAATATAAAATTGATATTATAAATATCCATGAAATTAGGTTGTACCTATTTAAAATATATATTACATTTTATAATTTATTCATATTATCATTTAAAAATAAATTATTTAACATTAAACTTAATTTTTTAATATAAAATTAATATTATAAATATAAAATTAATATTATAAATTTGTATATCAATTTAGATTTTATTGATTGGTAAATGCCATTTAGTTTAAATATAAATAAATAAAAATAAAAATATTAAATTCAAGTTTGTGTTAAAATTTAAAATTGAATCAATTTAGATTGTATTGATTGGTAAATGTCCATAACAAGAAGCTTGGTATAATTTTAACATTTATATGTTAAATAACGAACTATGTAATTACTATTTGAATTCATCAAGATTTCAAATATTAACAAGAGGAATTAGAAGACAAATAAAACCGATTAAAAGCAAAATATTGAGCGAGCAACTCAACTTCTCATAAAAAATTCCAATTTACTAAAAAAATATTAAAAATCACCAATTAATATAAAATTCATTTTTAAACAATTATCTTTAATTTTACTTTTAATAAGTATTAATAAAAAATAAAAATATGAAAAAAATTTCAAAATATTACATAGGCATGGTTCTTACATTAATATTAAAATTATGAAAAACAAAATACTTCATAGACATAGTTCTTATATTAATATTAAAAAAAAATTAATAAGAATGTTTTTTTTTTAAATTTAGTTAATTAATATAAATGAAATTTTAATATTTTATATATTTAGATATATATAAAAAATAAAATGATAAATTTATAGAATGATTTATATTCATATTACCATATATGATAATTGAATTTATGATGTATAAATTATTTTTAAATAGATATTTTTTTTGGAATGTGTACTATCATATTTGATAATTAAATTTATGATGTATAAATTATGGGAGTTTTCTACCTATCCAACAAAATAATTCTCACTATATTTTTTGCCTGAATCTTGTAAAAAAAAATTCAAAAAATCAGGTAGTTGGAATGTTTGAAAAAAACCCTAGAGGTGCCCAAAATCTGGAAGTTTGACACCACTAACCCAATTCTAGATTATTTTGTGGGTTTTTAAGACTACGTGACATATAAAAACCTAAATGTCAAAAGGTAGAAATTTAAATTATAACACGATAGGTTCATCGCGTTTTTAGCATTTGAACACTATTTTTTTTATAATTTTCTTAAATGGTTTTGGGAAAAAATCATGAGATTTTATATATTTTCAAGAGTTTGGCCTAATTTGGAACTTCGAATATAGTAAAATAAAATACTCTTTCCGGTTTACTATTCAAATCTGGGAGCAATAAAATAATTATAACTTGTAAAAGAAGCATCATGTAGAGTGTAGAAAAAATAGTTGAACCTTCCCTAAAAAGGGCCTTCCTAAATATGTGATGGGTGGAAGACACTTTGTCTCTTCCCAAATTTGAAGTTTTATTCTTACTCCACACAAAATGCTTACAGTTGCATGAAGTTAAAGCATGATTGAGGTGTGTGCATATGTGTCATCCTGTTTTTTAAAATGAATGGGTTTAATGATTGAGAGCCTACATTATTCTTTTTTAATTAAAATTTCAAATTAATAATGTACATATATCAAGGAGAAAGATTGATATGATTTGACAGCATTAAATTCTGAGTGTTATTACCACACACAAATTATTACTAGGCATTTTCCAATAAGATATTTAAAATTTAACCAATAGCATTACAGATAAATGCTAATAATCTTTGTTATAATAAATAAAATATTTATCTCCAAAGTTTCACTTTATAAAATTGTAAATTAATTGTTTTTATTTGACCAAACTAATATGTGGTCAACTTTTTACCAAATGCATAATACTTGTTATGGCAGACATAATAATAACAACAAACCTCTCCTATTAATTTAAAAAATAAAAATTAAAAATTAAAAAATAAATAAATACCATGTTTATCAAAATAGAACTAAATATGAGATATATAGCCATTGAAAATGTATAGATTGTACATCAATTTATTGTGCATCAATTTTGAGAATGCATGACTTAGGCTATAATAAAATCATTTTTTTTAAATAATTGAGTATCTAGAAAAGAGGGAGATTGAACACAATGCCCATGAATGGTTAGAAATGGGATTATTCATTCAAGCAAGTAAAAGTGTTCCCATGATATCAATAATCCATATAGAGTCTACCATGAAGATAGTTTGTGTTTGTTGAGTATGTAGTGTAAGGGACCTAATATAAAGAAATGTCAAAGTCAAGTTTAACAAGAATGGTTGTGGAGCAGCAAGTCCCTACCAATAGAACAAGAGGCAGTGGACTTAGCCTACTGGATGAAAGTAGGCAAGATTTTTGTGTCAAAATTGTTGATAGAAAACATTTTCCATCAATATCTCTGCCATATAGCTTTGCTTCATCAATGTCTCTGCCATCTAGCTTTGCTTCAACTTGTTTTAACACTGATACTGCATAAGCATTTTTCCCTACTAATGGATCAACATTACAAAAATTGTCAAAATTTCACACTCCAACTCTCATCAAATGAACTCAAAACAAATTCATTCACCTACCTCTAAAACCATGACTTCTTTGTTATGTGTTCATAGAAGAAAACAGTGTGCATAATTTATAGACACATATAAGTCTCTTCTTCTTCATCAAGAAAAAGGATCTCCATTCCCCAACACCATGACTTCTTTTTTATGTGTTCATCGAAGAAAATAGTGTGCATAATTCATGGACACATATAGGTCTCTTCTTCTTCATCAAGCAAAAGGATCTCCATTCCCCAACATGAAGCAACAACATTGAGTAGTGCCCCTCTAGAAACTTAAAGTCTACCACTAGTCATAGGGAACTTAACAAAGTGTGTTCCTACAGCCCAGGATACATCAGATAAGCTCTCTAGAAGAAAATTTTCTAAATTATGTCTTGATAAAACTCACAAGGACCCTGCTTCCATAGTGTTAATAGGAGTGGCCATTCTACAAGCTACACAGGAAAATCTCCACATCATAACCAAGTAGATCCAATACTATGAAGAAGGTTGAAAGAGGATGACAGATGTAATCATCAAGTTACAGGGGATGCTCCAAAAACAACAAGTTGAAAAAACCCTTGAGGACTTCAAGATATTTTCTTGTAAGATGTAGTGTTATTTTGGAGAGGCCTCCATGAGCTTGTACCTCAGAGATTGTGAGATTCAAAGCGTTTCCTAAGAGTTCAATGAATATATTTAAAGAGGATAGGCAATTAGGGAAGACACGAGGCGCTTTTTTTGATGGTGCGCTCAATCAACAGAAGGTACTGATGGTGGTTATGAATCTTAGGGATGTTTTTGATGGTGCTAGATCTACTGCTAGTGGTGTTGAAATGCATCATAAGGGACTCGAGCTCCATAGAAAAAGATAACAATGCTAAGTTTTAATTTACATAAGCAAGGCCTTCACATATTTCCCCATGATAGCATAAAAGGAACTAGCATATAAAACATGCATCCATAATATCAAGGGAAAAAGAACAACAAATATGTATTCATCGAAAAAATGCAGCAGGGAAATAGCCAAACAGTACATATCTTCTTCCATGGCAAAGATGAAGAGAAATCCAAAGGACAATTCACTTCTCTTTCTGAACTAAGAAACAAACAAGAAGAACTAATAGAAAAATCAAGGAAGAGAAAGAAAGAACAAGATTACAAGGACCAAGAAATTGTTGATGAGAAGTTAAAGCATAAGAAGCTGAGAAATAAGGGAGTCAACATGAGGATGCTCAGATTTAAGCTATATAAGTCTCCTCTTCTTCATCAAGAAAAAGTATCTCCATTCCCCAACATGAATAAGCGACATTGAGATTAAATGTAATCAAGACAGTGAAATAGACTCATATGTAAGTAATGATTAGCGATTCCACTCTTCCCATAATAAGAGCATGTATACTAATAAGACCATATGATTTCCATTGAATGAGTGGAATAACTTACTTGTTACAAAGGATATTACTAGTATCCCCTACCCACATCACCATTCCCCACAGGAGTGCAAGTTCTCCTCAAATTCCTGTAAAGATGAGTTCTCAGAGAAGTCCCAACAAGAATGCAAGTTCTCCTCAAATTTCCATAAAATTGAGTTCTCAGAGAAGTCTGCGTGGAAAGAGAATATTAATAGATATGCAGGTTGAAGATGTGAAAGAAAGATTAAATGACCTTTCCGCCAAGAGACCTTTTGTGGGTAGTTTCCTTGTCATTCCCTTTGTCAAGGACTTCACCTTGGGGACTGGACATAAAAGTGGAGTGGTGGGATTCCCGCCAAAGTCTGAAAATCCTCAAAAGTCACCAACGCCAAATTCTAGAACTCTTCAAAACTCACCAACAATATATCATATAACACCTCAAGACCAAGACAAGCGAGAGGATATCAATTCCTCTAAAGAGAATGGGAATTCAGATGTTGAGTCCACAAGTATCATTTCATACACTTCCATTGTAATGCACAAAGAGAGACAGTTCAGACTACAGAATATCACGTCAACAAGGTGCCCTGCTATCGAGATGCTCCACCAATATGGAATGGGCCAGCTATTCTTTGAACAATAGTTTCCCTAGGAATGATCATACCAATAGCACACATATTGAACAGATAAACCAAGCTAAACCTAACTCTTGTGCATCTTCCTATTGACTCTTCACACCGAACTACAGATATTGTAAGGGCTTTCACAATTGTACAAAACAATATACACAATATATTTTTCAAAAAAAGCATCCTTCATGAAATCAATTAATTTATTATACTTCTGAAATGAGTTAAATCAAGCTACATTTAGATCTAATTAGTTTATTATACTTCTTAAATGAATTAAATCAAGATACATTTAGATCTTAACCTTTACTATGCATGAGAAGACCATACAACCAAAGTAGATGATGGCTGGTAGATCCAAGCAACAATAAAATGGATGTAAGGTTTGATTCAATTCTGGATTTCCACTACAGATTCTCTACTAAAATCAAATCTGAGGTTGCCCATATGGAGCAGGGGATCAAACAGAAGCGGAGGAAACTTTCCAAGGCCTAGCTTGAGGCATATTTCAAGGAGCTAGTGGCAAGCATCAGATTCCTAGATCTTGGACACCAAAATATTCAAGCTCATTTGTCTCTTCTGTTTGAACAAAGCCTTCTTTTCTTACTTGGTGGAGGAAAAAGGTATCAATAAGAAATCATTTTTGCATAAAATTGACCTTATGGAAAATAAAAATTGGACCTTATGGACAAGAAATTTGATGATGTGTGCAGAGAGGCTTATGATATTGAAATCTAGCTAATGACCTTGCGGATCCCTAAGACAACTCAATGGAAAGAGTTTACCCAATGCAAGAACCTACAGGCACTCATTCCAATCTACTCTGCTAGATGATGACCATGAGGCTCAGATGGATATTCATTATTGATAGAATCAGGGACATAGCCCTCAGGGCTAGCTACCCTTATCTTTGTCATAAGTATATAGGGGTATCAACAGTCACTCCAGACTCATGTTATGATGCATTAAATAAAGCTAACTTCATAATGAACCAACTATGGTATATTTAGAATGCAGTTTGTAGTTGAAACACTTCAATAAGATTAAGCATAAGTGAAATCAATAAACCATATCCATTTTCATGTGATCCCTAAATGCACACTAAAACACCATGAAAATTTTTTACAAGTTTTTAAAAATGATATAGAAAAGGTTGTCTTCCCCATGCGTAAATCCTATAATCAGCCATGCTCACAAGATAAGTTAGGAAGTCATCCAGACCTGTGGAAAGGAGATGGAGATGCAAGCAACCAATGTCAAGAAATCATGCAGTCATCTCAATAAATAACCAAGAAACTACAATTACTTCCAGTTCATATTTGTTTCTAAAAGTATGAAACAACAATTCATAAGAAAACTCTTACTGAGTAGAAATGAAGCTAATTATATATCACTACATGGAAATTATTTTACTATTCTGGAAAATATCATTCCAAAAAATCCTTCGTGAAAAATCAGTAGAGCTAACATCCCAGAAAAAATTGACATTAAGATAAGCGAAGTTGTGAATAACAGTTGGGTTGACTTACTCTCAACTTCCAAGAAACAAAGCTCAAACAAGTAGAGGCAAAAGAAGGCACCACATTTGGATTGAAAATTATTAAGAAACACAAATTACACTGAGGTGGCATCCATGAAAAAATAATAATTGTGTCCTTTCATTCACAATTAATATTACACAAGCATTTCACGTATAGCAACATTAATGGTTCATCATAATTTGTTTATTTCTAGAGAATAAGGAAAAAAATAGTTGTTTTGATTGAAATCAAATCTTGGTTTCAGTTCCTTGAAGTCATTCTCAATTAACATATATGTTATATCAATAGTTGCCAATGTTGTATATCTTTGAGGAATTATCTCATCTTTACATGCCAACAGGAATGCAAGTTCTCCTCAAATTCCTGTAAAGCTAAGTTCTCAGAGAAGTCCCAACAGGAATGCAAGTTCTCCTCAAATTCCTGTAAAGTTGAGTTCTCAGAGAAGTCTGCATGGAAAGAAAATATCAATAGATATGCAGGTTGAAGATGTGAAATAAATATTAAATAACAATTCCGCCAAGAGACCTGTTGTGGGTAGTTTCCTTGTCAGTCCCTCTGTCAAGGACTTCACCTTGAGGACTAGACATCAAATTCCATGACCACTACAGCTATCCTTACAATTCTTGTCACTGATAGTCTGCACACATCAACATGAAAAACCAATCAACGACTTCTCAAATCAAAGAGAAAGAATAACCTCAGAAATGGAAATAAATATATAAATGGATGTCAAATCCCAACCACATTGATGTAAATTGGTGTTGCAATATCATGGCAGCTAGATAGCCATTTTCCGATATCAGTCCTCCATGGTGCATCTTTGTAAAAAATGTCTCCATCAGATTCATGACTTTGTGGGTATTGATATTGTTCAATATTCTTATTGCCTATGGAGGACACATTTTTTATTGATGATGATGCATTAGCCAAGCTTTCAGTCTGTCGGGATCCAGTGAAATCTAGAGAAGCTGGTATGAAAGGTAAAAATAAAATATGGGCAATGGAGATAAAGGCCACAAGGATCGAAATCACAATGGTAAGCTACCATGAATACTTGAAGTTTTTCAAGGAAGAAATTTCACGACAGGGCTTTGAAAGTCGCAAAATAAGAGCCTAGCCTAAAAATCCAAACAAAATAAAATGGGAGATTTTTGTAGAATAACAACACATACAATCCTCATAGGTATTTTAGGGTGGTTTAGTTCAATATACTTGAAGATGACATGAACTTGTTGTCATTTTTCATCTCGTAGAAGCACAAGGATGGTAACTCAGGAGGAAACGGGCTTTATACTTTTATGTATGTGCTCAAAGGAACTTACGGTTTCTCTTAAATTTGACAACCATAGAGAATTTTTTTTGTTTATTTTTCCATCAAAAAATGTGTGGATTTTCTTCAGAAGACATCAAAATTCACCAACGCCAAATTCTAGAACTCTTCAAAACTCACCAACAGTATATCCTATAATACCTCAAGACCAAGACAAGCGAGAGGATATCAATTCTTCTAAAGAGAATGGGTATTCAGATGTTGAGTCCACAAGTAGCACTCAGTAAACTTCCACTGCAATGCACAAGGAGAGACAGTTCAAACTACATAATATCACGTTGACAAGGCGCCCTTCTATCTATACCCTGCACCAATACAGAATGGGCCAGCTATTATTTGAACAATAGTTGCCTTAGGAACGATCATACCGATAGCACACATAGTGAACGAATAAAACAAGCTAAACTTGACTCTTATACATCTTCCTACTGACTCTTCACACCTGACTACAGATATTGTAAGGGCTTTCACAGTTGTACAAAACAATCTACACATAATATATTTTTCAAAAAAAGTGTAGTGCATGAAATCAATTAACTTATTATACTTCTAAAATGAGTTAAATCAAGCTACATTTATATCTAATTAATTTATTATACTTCTAAAATGAATTAAATCAAGCTACATTTAGATCTTAACCTTTACTATGCACGATAAGACCATACAACCAAAGTAGATGATGGTTCGTAGATCCAAGCAACAATAAAATGGATGTAAGGTTTGATTCAATTCTATATTTCCACTATAGATTCTCTACTAAAATTAAAGTTTAGGTTTCCCATATGGAGCATGGGATCAAACATAAGCGGAGGAAACTTTCCAAGGCCTAGCTTGAGGCAGAATTCAAGGAGCTGGTGGTAGGCATCAAATTCCTAGATCTTGGACACCAAAATATTCAATCTCATTGGTCTCTACTGGCTAAACAAAGCCTTATTTGCTTACTTGGTGGAGGAAAAAGGTATCAAGCAGTAAGCCTTTCTGCATAAACTGGACTTTATCGCCAAGAAATTTGATCTTGTGTGCAGAGCAGCTTATGATAATGAAATATATTTAATGACCCTGCGGATCCCTAGGACAACTCAATGGAAGGAGTTGATCCAATGCAAGAACTTGCAGGTACTCATTCTAATCTACTCTGCTAGATGATGACCATGAGGCTTAGATGGATATGCATTATTTACATAATCAGGGACATAGCCCTCAGGGCTAGCTACCCTTATCTTTGTCAGAAGTATAGAGGGTATCAACAGTCACTCCAGACTCATGCTATGATGCATTAAATAAGTTTAACTTCATAATGAACCAACTATGGTATATTTAGAAAGTAGTTTGCAGTTGAAACACTTCAATAAGATTTAGCATAAGTGAAATCAATAAACCATATCCATTTGCATGTGATCCCTAAATGCATACTAAAATGCCATGAAAAATGTTTACAAATTTTTAAAAATGATATAGAAACACTTGTCTTCCACATGCATAAATCCTATAGTCATCCATGCTCACAATATAAGTTAGGAAGTCATCCAGACCTGTGTAAAGCAGATGGAGATGCAAGAAACCAATGCCAAGAACTCATTCAGTCATCTCAATAAAGAACCGAGAAACTACAATTATTTCTAGTTCATATTTGTTTCTAAATGTATGAAACAACAATTCATAAGTAAACTCTTACTGAACAGAAATGAAGCTTATGATATATCACTACATGGAAATTATGTTACTATTCTAGACAATATCATTCCGGAAAAGCCTTCATTACAATAAAACATAAAGCGTGAAAAATCAGCAAAGCTAACATCCAACAAAAAATGACATTAAGATAAGCTAAGTTGTGAATAACATTGGGGTTGACTTACTCCCAAACTTCCAAGAAACAAAGCTCAAACAAGTAGATGCAAAAGAAGGCACCAAATTTGGATTGAAAATTATTAAGAAACACAAATTAAATTGAGGTGGCATTCATGACAAAAAAATAATTGTGTCCTTTCATTCATAGTTAAAAATACACAAGCCTTTCACATATAGCAACATTGATGGTTCTGTTAGACTCAGTCTTGTCAGTCCTCTATCATTTCTCGTCATTTGCAGTCATTAAATGCCTTATCTTGCTGGGTTGGTCAAATAAGAGTCACAGGTCTAGGGTTTGCAGACAGTTGTTCTCAAAATGCTTCAAAGGCAGCCCTGTCACCTTACCATCTTCAGTAGTTCTAGCAATCCTGCAACAGATTGACAGAAAATTCATCATTTAGCCAAAAAAATCACAGTGGAAGCAAAAAGGAGCCAAAACAGAGCTTGAAAAGGAAGTGCCAATGGAAAAATTATAAAAGTGAGTTTTTATGAGTGGAAATTCAAAGTCTTTTGTACATATATAATTATAATGTTTCAACACTCCATATGCACACCAAAGACATCAGCAAAGGCCAAGACACATCAAGGAAGTGAAAAAAATGAGTTTTGAAGCCAAATTGTGTGTTGGATCAGCGCGCTACACGTTGGGCTGGCGCGCTACGCGTTGGGTGACGCGCTACGCGTATAGCGAAATTTTTCAGTGTAAAATTACACTGGCGCTACGCGTTGGGTGATGCACTACGCGTTGGGTTGGTGCACTACGCGTATAATCTCGAAGCCAAAAAATTTTGCTCCTTCGTCCAGATTCATGCCAAATTGCCTCCAACTGCTTGCAAGTAGGTTCTTTACGTTTTCTCAGTGAATTTTGGACATGATTATGGTGTTTTGAAAGTGGAGAAACAAATGTTTAATGTGGAGAAATGTAAACCCTATGTTTATTTCCAAATTCACTTCTTGGGGTTTTGAAACAAATATGAGTGATTGTGTGGGGGTTTGCAAACTAGTGTGGTTGATATATATGCTCATGCATCTACTGTCATTGGTGTCTCTGCTCATCATTTACCTCAGCCTCACGCTCTCTCTTTGCCATTACATCACTGCTCTCATTGTTATTGCCATTGTCATTTTCACACTATTCATCATTCATGTTATGACATAGTCCCATTTTCACTTGTCCACATCCTCCATTGACATTGTCAAACACTGCAAGGGCTATTTCTATTGACCTACACTACACTACACTCATTCCTATTCACTTTTCAAATCCCCATGTAGTCAAGGAGTGGCTATTTTCCATTCAAACTCCTTGTGACAGTCCTTTTCCCATTGTGATATTTCCTATAGCACCTTGACATATATGTGACACATCTGACATTGGAGCATACACCAAACTCTTGTTTTCATCATAACCATATCAGCATACTTTTCATACACATTGTGACACCATGACAAAGACCGACACATCACAACAGAGACAGTGTTTTCACTACTGAAACTGCATGTACCAGGAGGATACTGAAACGTCGTGAAACACATGATCCACTCCGAATCTTGGCGAATGCTTCCTTGGCCCAACATTGCATATGACAGAGGACACTCAGTCCAAATTTCAAGGAATTTGGAGAATTTTTTGTCATTTTGAAAATTTTGGTCTCAAAACAGATTTTTCAGCCCAACGAGTAGCGCATCGACGCGCTCGCTTATGATTGGGACACTTGCTGGAGGAAAACTTTATATTTTTGGATTTTTCATGGAAATTTATGCATGCTCCAATAGGACCAAAGCATTTCACCAAATTCTGGATGATCAAAAGGGGCAAAAACACCATGAAAATCACCTTTCTGCCACCTTTTGCACCACCAGGAAGTACTTCTGGGAGAACGAATTTTTGGAGGGCAAAATGAGCTCCAAATTTAAAAATTCCACTTGGGTTGGATAGCCAACTTCCAGTTCTTTCCAACGAGCTATCATGAGCTCAATTTGGACTCCGGGAAGTGCCCCAAAAGCAGGCTGAAAAGCGCGCTACGCATATAGCTCACGCGCGCTACTCATACAGATTTTTGGTCCATTTTTCATCTTCCAGCTCAGGATTTCGGCCAGTTGGACCAGTTTTGCTTGTGGATGTAATTTTTGAGTTATCTTGATGTAATTTTATGGTTGGCATGTAATTTGGACTCACTTTTACCTATTCTAGATGATTCACTCCTAAAAAGGTAAAAATCAAGTGAAAGAATCAGTTTCCTTCCTTTTAGAGGCAAGTTGTTTGGTTACCTAGATTCTAGCTCCTTGTTTAGAATTAGTTGGAATTTCTCCTAGAAGGATGAATTCTACCCCTAGAGGCATGGAAAGGGGTTAGGATGGTCTATATGATGTAATTTCTCAATCATTTTCAGAGGTTGGAGAGGTTGGACTCTTGGGAAGATTTTGGCACACTATTGTACATATTTCTCATATTTTGGCTAAGGAAAGATCAAAGGTTTTGGGGAACCTGTTGGGATTCTTGTGGCTTTCAGTTCTTGATGGTGTTTTCTCTTAGTTTATTGTAAGTTCTTTCATGTTTAATGTATGCCATTCCCTTCTTATGCTTCTGAAACTAAATGAATGAGTAAATGAGGTTGAATCCATTGTTTCCAGTGCTCTGCCTTTAAATTTGTTTAGCTTTACATGTTTTCGCCTGTTTGGAGAGGATCCATGTTCTCCCTTGCCCTCTTCAGCTCCTTGTCGTTCTAATCCATCCATACACCTGATAAAAAGCATCAATACTACTGCCTACCTCGCCCCAACTCGAATTCTGCAAAGATCTGGCCTTATCCCTGGACCCAAAATTGTTTTTCCCATCTTTTCAACAAAAACCCAAAAAATCAAAATCAAACTTTCCTATCTCTTTACTAGCCTAAAATCAGTTCCTTTTTGAAGTCATCTCGCACCCTATTGCTCATTTTATCGAGATTGACTGGAGAGAGCCCTCTCCTGTCCTCGTAGGGCTAGATACGAGGCTGAGCGTGGTTTGATGTAGCCTTGATTTTTACCTTATTTCAGCATAAGGTAGATTTGAGCGCTAACAGGCTCATCAGAATTTTCTTACTTCTAGAGAATAAGGAAAAAAATAGTTGTTTCGATTGAAATCAATCTTGGTTTCAGGTCCTTGAAGTTAATCTCAATTAACATATATGCTATATCAATAGCTGCCAATGGTGTATATCTTTGAGGAATTATTTCATGGTTACATGAATTTAAGATTAGGTGTCAAAATGACTTGATTCAGAAGTTAGCCAAGTTTCTCAGCAAATTCCAACATCCACAAAGATGGCATATGAAATTCCCCTTGTCAGTGATCTCTGTTTATATAGTTCTTAGAAATAAAATATTCAAATCAAATCCAAATTAGTTAACCTATATCTAAGCCACAAATTTTATGCAATTACAATAAAAACTAACATAGGAACCTCTGGAAACTATTATTTCCATCACATAAATGTTCACAATACAAAAGTATTCATAAAAAGTAGCACTAAACATGTAAATTATTAGACAAGACACTTATTACATATAAATGATTAGATAAGAAGGTAACCTGATCAGGAGGCCTATTTGATGAAAAAGTAAAAACTCTCTGTGAAACAAGGCCAAAGCTGTCTATAATGTCTCTAAGGATGCTAAAGATCCCCATTTCAAGTAATTCCTTTGTAGATAGAGTAGAGCTACTTTCACAAGTTGAAGGAATCCTAATTAAAACCTGCACCAAGCCAAAGAACAACTTGAATAGACATGTTAGTAAAAGATCCCTAATTTAGAGTAAAAAATTAATGATCTCACTGCTTAAAATTACTTTATAAAATGTTAGACTATTGTGTATGTTGAAGAACTAAGAGATGCCCGAGCACTGTCTCAGTTAGTGGCATATATCAGATTTGTATCTTGCGAAATCAGACTGTAGCTAGAGAGCCTGTTCAAGTTTTCTAGATAAGAAGAACATGCTTCTGCAATTTGAGCCAAGAAAAATGATGCATTCTCTACCACCTAAAACATAATTAAAATTTTCACCAGGGACAATCCATAAGTAATACCCACAAGCAGTCACAACTTTATACATAAGTAAAATCCAGTAGCAGTCACAACTTTATATATAAGTAAGACCCACAAGCAGTCACAAATTCATATATTAGTGTAATGAAACTACCCAAGATAATATCAAAACGTATTACAAATACAAAATATCTTAGTATCATTATCTGAAGTAAGGCTGGTCAAGTTTGGAATTGTTTCCATTGCAGAAGCGATAGTATTAGATGAATGTTGTTTACAAATGTTTACAACTATTGAGGAAGATACTCTCTGAATAATTTATATTTTATATTAGCCATATGATTCCACTTTCCATACTCATCAAAATATATTCAAGGGAGGAATATATCTTACCTTTACACCAGTGGATAAAAAATATAGGTAGGACAATGCTGCCATAAGAGCACCACCACGAAGACAAACAAATGCATGCCTATGAGAAATATTTTCCAAAGTTTGCAAATAATGCAACATAATGTATCACTTTATCAGACCCAACCAACAAAGATTGATTATATTAATTAATTGTTTTCATTATTTCCTATATATTTTAATATTCCCAAGAAGAATTTGTACATAAACATCAATATATTGTCTTCATAAAATTTTATAAAATCCAACAATACTAGACTAACCAAATAAAAAGATTATTTCTGTCATAATTACAAAAGTAGCATCTCATATATGTCATGATTGAAGTGGAAGTTTAAATTTATATAAACACAATAAAAGTATCAACAATTGTGCTTGATATGACATGCTTGTGCAAAAGATTAACCAAAAACTGAAGATCTCGAGATTGGAAGCTTTATATGTTTACAAATGCTTCTTGTTATATTGTGACTCGAATCAAGCAAGAGTATCTTTTTTGTAATTTTATCCAGAGTGGGCAAGGTATGTACATCTCCATAGATTAAGCATCATCTTACAAATAAAGGGTCTTATACATCAATTCCATGTCTAGCTAGGCCATAACCGTAAAAATAAATACTTATACAACTACATGTAGGATTATTACAGTTTCTCCATATAAATTTGGTCAGTAATCATTCAACACCACTTAGAAAGGGTCATATTGTGTCATCTTGTTAATTTTTCACTATATAATGATGGCATTGAAAGCTTCCTTCAAAATTTGATTGACACCAATTGTGAAGAGGTGGGACACCATGTCACAATTTATGGTGTGAATTTCCTATCCAAACTTAACAGCCACAATGGCTCCTGCTAATCAAATGCAGCAACTGACCCAAGAGATCCTGGTGTTTTCAGGTCTAAAAAGTATGGGAAAGTTTCTAATCCTTGAAAGGCTTCATATAATGATCCATTACCCACCTCTGTTTCTTCTGTTGACGATGCAAATACTGAATCTATATGAGAAAAAGTCCAGTCAAAGGGTGACCTGGTGACTGTATTTCCTGTAAAGGAATCCAGGAACTTGGAGGAAAAGAAAAGTGGCTTCACTAGTCTTGTATCATTTTGGATTGTTATATGTGCTTGGTTCCCTTTGGCTCATATATGAAAAATTACCTGTTCCAAAAACAATCTTTAGAGCCGCAAGTTTGTGATGACGACATGCTTTATTACAGCCTATCTGAAGTGGACATACACTTTAAATTGGTTCAAAAAACAAGAAATTTGTAATTTAGAGAATTTTGTATATGATTTATAATCTGCAATGTGTCAGAGAACAGAGTTGAGTGAAAGGGGATGATTCTCTCATAAAATTATAGATATTAATATTTTTCATTTCTGAGACAACAAACCAACAGATAACAGAACTTTGCAAATTCAAATAAGATCCTTAAATTTTTACTATCAACCCAAAGGGAATCAGGCCACTAGACAAAAACACTATGCAAATCAAAACTACATTTCTATTTAACAAATAAAAAAATATCATACTAGTAATCTTACTAGGGTTCGAAGCCCTTGATCTCCACATAATCAAGTAGATTCCATTAATTTTTCTTAGATCCATTGAATACAATTAAACCACTGCTAGCTTGGGCGACATGGGACATTAAATTTTCTTGGATCCTTTAGATGCAAGTAAATCACTGCTAGCTTGGGCGACATGGACACATTTGCTGGAATTTGTAACAATCTATAGTATGAAACGCTAGCAATCACATCCAAGGACAAAAGATAACTCATATCACAATATACAAACTCAAAACTCATAATAACAGGAAGGAGTAGATAGTGATTTGACCAGGGTACATAACACCATGCCACCATCCTCTTAAGCCTTCTGCAAAAGACAAGTGTAATTCATGAAGATGTGTATACAAATATTCTTAACCAACTATTGACAAGTTAAGTCCCTGTGGGCCCACAATTTTAGCACTTGTCTATCTTGACATAACCCAAGATGCAGGATGGACAACACAAGGAAAATTTATGCATAATATGATCTTAACTGTAATATCCCAAATGGGAAAATTCAACAATATAGACCATAAAAACGTTATTTCCAGAAAATTACGCTATAACAAAGGAAAATAACACTTAGATCCCTTATCATATGTATTATTTCCCTCACATTCAAAAGGGGATCAGAAACAAATCCCTTTTGCTAAGTTAAACAGATCTTTCGGCCTCAAAATGGCTTAAAAACACCCAAACCCCATGACTTATACCATGCAGAATTTCTGAAGCAAGTGACTACGTGATTTAATGAGGGTTTCTGCAACAATGTGATAGAAAACCATAGATATGGATTTTTATTAAACAATATGCTAAGAAAATAGAGATCTAGCCTCCTTAATACATTATGGAGATAACCCAGCATTGGTTTCTTGAAAGCTTGAGTACAAAAGAGTAGATTTGTACATCCAGCTCTGAAATAACACAGTCTTATTGCAACTTTACATACATATAGCTGAATATTACAAGAAAGAGAGGAGAATTCCTTTTTCTAGTTTTCCGGGAGAAGAGTTGGCCCTTTCCCTAAGAAACTAGCTCAAAATCAAGGGGTTTCACCCTCCTGCTACAACTTTATGAGAAATGACACAGTTCCTACAAAGGACTGCACTGTAGATGGTGGTAAATAAGTTCGCCAAGTGCCAAGATCTGAAATCAGCTCCAAATTCCTCCTCACTGATCTCCCAAAGGAAGTAAAGTTTCCTCCTCTGAAAAACAAGCTCTGGAAGTGGTGTTGTGAACCCTCCATTGCAACACCCTGCAACATAACGTTATACTTTAGCAGAAACAATGTTGTAGATCAAGGAGGTGGCTTGGCCTTAAGCCTGAATGTGGAGAAATGAAGTACAAGATCCCTCAAGAGGCCTCTCTTGAAAGGAGAAGGAATTCCTAAATAGGAATTCCTTGTGCTAAGGAGCACAACAATTTCAACTAAATAGTTGAAGAAAGCACAAAGTCATACAGACCATAAAATCAATAATTCATAACATGTCTTGCTATGGCTGCCTTGCCCTCCTTTTATACAAATGGAAGCCCTCTCACCTAGGGTCCCACTCCATAGGGTTTCCTCCACCAAGGAATCTTCCTCCCACTATCTCTGTGCTATCTCCAAAGATGATCTCCACCTCTTATCCCAGCATTGTTGACTTGGTCAAACTTGACCTTGTCCACATGCAAATGCCCCTTTTCACACATGAGGGTGTGAAATCCAGCTCCTATGATGATCCATTTTCACATTATGATGAATTTTAGTCATATTTTTATTATGCATGGGCCTCCTTACCCATTTATTCAACTGTTAGGTGATAAAAACAAAAAACAATATTCCAATTAGATGTATGCTAATTTTGGAATATTACAGTCCTCCCCTCCCAAATGTTGCTTGTCCTCAAGCAACTGCAAGGATAAAACTGAGAAGTCTCCCCTCCTCCTATTGCAGCATCCACATATGATATGCTCCTCCAAGGAATGAGATGTTATCTCATCAATAAATCTCCATATTTCCCCTCCCAAGCATGCAAGCTAGCTGAACAACTTTCATCATGAACAAGTAGAGTACTCAAGGAGGCAATAAGTTGTTGTTCAGAGGTAACTTTGAGGTATGGGATCTGAAATTTATTGGGAATCATCATTCCCAGGTGGATCCTCCATCCCTAAGCTATCATCCATACAAAATGAGTTACCTCCCAACATGGCAACTCCTGAAAATTCTCCTCCACCTTTGGCTCCTGCAAAGTAGGTGGGCTGAAAATCTAAACATGGTAGACAAAGTAGCCTACCCCACGCTTTCCTCCTCTCCACTTATGATAAGTGCAGAGTATCTATTGATCTTGGGCTACAATAATATTTCCCTCAAGTGGCAAGATGAATACTAGATCTCCAAATATCTCCTCTCCAACGTTGTGAATCAAGCTAGCCCAAACCATACCATATATGATGAATATGACTTAATAATCATATGGCATCCAATCAATCTCATGGACCACCTCATAAAGGAATAAGTGTTTTACTGTAGTGGTCATATCATCTCCCATGCTCCCCTTGGAACATGTAATGCAAAAAGTATGGGAAATCTCCTTCCCCAAGGACACACCCAACCAATGTGTCTCTCTCCCAATCATGTTCCCCATAATGACAAAGACAATATCAGCAAATGGAATCATGATTAGCATCATGCTAACTGCCATATGTAACAAATGAGAAGGACAATGGTCCCTCAAATGTAACCAGCACAGTTTGACTCTCAACTACAACAGAAAATGATATGATGTGTGGCCTCCCCACCACTTGCTTGCTGCCCCAATCTCCTCACAAGTTTGGAGAAAGTGTATGATGTATGGTGCAAAGTAAGCATGTTCTCCATAAGATATCTCCTCCCCAAGTCCTCCTAGGAGTGGCCATCAATGCTGCTCATGGTCTCAAGTAGACCATGAGGTCTAGAAGGATGAATGCTCCTCCCTTGAGCAAAGTCCTGCACATATATGGTTAAGGAATGCACATATTCATTATAAAAATCATTATGCAACCAAACAGTATCCTTACCATATGTTTTTCTCATGCAAATGGAGTGACTCATAGATGAATCCCCTCTCATCCTCAAAGAGAATAGAGGTGGCTGTGATAACTCCCTCAAAGAGTTATGTATCTCCTCCATCTCTACATGATCCATGCATCTCTTCAAATGCTGATATATCTACTCCTCAAAGCCTTCCCAAATGTACCCCTCCTTTATGGTGTGGTATGCTCTCATGGAATAAGTATGGCTAAAGAGAAAATCCTCATGAGCTGCTTGTAGCAACTTCTCCTTGAGCTTGGAGGCTCTAGATAATAAGAACCTACTATGATAGTAGATGACCCCATCTCTGACTGAATATCCCTCCTCATGCAACTGGTCATCCAATATCATACAAGTAAAAATATCTTTGGAATAATCCACCAACAGCTGGGATTCCCAATATGGATCTATCCTCCATAGTGATAGCGCTGATGATCTATCACAAAGAACATTTTTCATATGGATGTCCTCCTCTTTGACATCTCCCATGCCAAAGATGCAAGTTGGAAGGTTGTTATCCTCCCCCTGCTGCTCATGCCACAGCGCAGAATCTGAGATGAGAGTGGATAATGATGGTGTTGAGAGAATGCCTCTCCTCTCCTTGAGTCTACCCAAGACTCTCAGCACTATATCAAGCTCTCCCAAGGTCTCCTCTCCTCTGGAATCAATGAGTGGTGCCTCAAAATGTGAAGCATCTCTCATCATCTGCTGATCTGATGGTCTCCTTGGTGAAATGTCTCCATGCAATGAGGCATCAACATCAAGAGTAGACTGCATATATGAATGGACAGATTTTCCCCTATCTTCACTGCACAATCCAGTCTCCCTCTTCTGTGCATCAACCCTCTGAAATAGATAGGGGTGTGTGCTCCTCATCAAATTATGTTGATCATCCTCCCTTCCTTCTCCTCCCATCTGCATGGTTTCACAATCTGCCAACAATGGCACATGTTGATCATGGGTTGTGCCTTGATCTCCACATATGAGATCCTGGGGAATTCTTTGCAATGATACAAGAACCCCTCTAGTTGGAGAATGTGCTCCATCTACCTCTGCACGAGGTGCTTGATCTACTCTAGACATGACAGCGTTGTTGCCCTCAATTTTTTCTTCCTCTCCAATATGAATGGGCAACCTCCCAAGAATTGGATCGTCTTTTAAAAAAGGGATCTCCATGCCCTCTTGTTCAATAATATGAGATAGAGGTCTTGCCTCTAACAAGGTATGATGCAAGCTTTCAGCCTCCTCAATGGTTTTCTGAAGTGGAATTGAGCTCATAGGTTCCTCAAACACATGCAAGGGTTTTGTTTGTTTAGGTTTGTTTAGTTCCGCCACATGTGTTGTAGAATGTTTCTTATCAAATCTTTCGACTAATGCCTTAGTGAACCTTGAATAAGAATAATTTTTTGCATTTTTCAAAGAAAAAGACTCAAATATCCACCCTGCATAGGCCTTACCTCCAAAAAGTAGCACTGCAACTTTGATGGCCTCATCTTCAGAAATTTGGTGCTGCTGCAAGTAGGTGTCTAGCTCCTCCACCCAAGCTCTAGCTGAACACGTAGGTGAACCATCAAAAGTAGATATGAAAAATCTACTTCCATTATGCTACTTGCTTCTCTCCACCTTGATCTTGCAAAACTCTCGAAAAGTGATATGATCTCTAAACTTCTCAGTTTGAGATTCATATTCTTGCAGTAAATCACTAAGAGTTTCCCTCTTAAGCATTCCTTCTTCTTCTATCTCCCTCATAGAAAATCTGGGCATATGACTGCGCTGTGCATCATGATGTGTGGCTACATGCTCACACTCATCATATGAAAATATAGAGTTTGCTTCAAATTCAAAATCTCTTGGAGATTTTCTACACATCTCCCTTCTCATCTTCTTGAGATCTCTCTTAATAGTCTGCATAGGTTGAGAAAGAAGCTTTGAGAGCTTCTCTTCCATCCTTCCTCTAAATAATGGAGTATTCTTCTTGTATTTTCTATACATCTTTTCTTCTTCTTGTCTTCTTGATAGCATATTGGCTGAGATTCCACAGGCTGAGCCAAGATTATGCTCTAATACCACTGTAATATCCCAAATGGGAAAATTCAACAATATAGACCATAAAAATGTTATTTCCAAAAAATTACGCTATAAAAAGGGAAAATAACACTTATATACCTTCTAATATGTATTATGGCCCTCAAATTCAAAAGGGGATCAGAAACAAATCCCTTTTGCTAAGTTAAACATATCTCCCGACCTCAAAATGGCTTAAAAATACCCAAACCCCATGACTTATACCATGCAAAATTTCTGAAGCAACTGACTGCGTGATTTAATGAGGGCTTCTACAACAATGTCATAGAAAACCATAGATCTGGAGTTTTATTAAACAATATTTTGAGAAAATAGAGGTCTAGCATCCTTAATACATTATGGAGATAACCCGGCAAGGGTTTCTTGAAAGCTTGAGTACAAAAGAGTAGATCTGCACATACAGCTCTGAAATAACACAATCTTACTAAAACTTTACATACATATAGCTGAATAGTACAAGAAAGAGAGGATAATTACTTTTTCTAGCTTTCCGGGGGAAGAGTTGGCCCTTTCCCTAAGAAACTAGCTCAAAATCAAGGGGTTTGACCCTCCTGCTACAACTCTGTGAGAAATGACGCAGTTCCTGCAAAGGACTACGCTGTAGATGGTGGAAAATAAGTTGGCCAAGTGCCAAGATCTGAAATCAGCTCCAAAGTCCCCCTCAATGATCTCCCAAAGGAATTAAAGCTTCCTCATCTAAAAAACAAGCTCTGGAAGTGGTGTTGTGAACCCTCCACTGCAACACCCTGCAACACAACGTTATAATTCAGGTAGAAATAACGTTGTAGCTGAAGGAGGTGGCTTGGCCTTAAGCCTGAATTTGGAGAAATGAAGTGCAAGATCCCTCAAGAGGCCTCTCTTAAAAGGAGAAGGAATTCCTAAACAGGAATGCTTTGTGCTAAGCAGCACAGCAATCTCAACTAAATTGTTGAAGAAAGCACAAAGTCATACTGACCATAAAATCAATAATTCATAACATTTCTTGCTATGGTTGCCTTGCCATCCTTTTATACAAATGGAAGCCCTCTCACCTTGGGTCCCACTCCTTAGGGTTTCCTCCACCAAGGAATCTTCCTCCCACTATCTTTGCGTTGTCTCCAAAGATGATCTCCACCTCTTATCCCAGCACAGTTGAGTTGGTCAAACTTGACCTTGTCCACATGAAAATTCCCCTTTTCACACATGAGGGTGTGAAATCCAGCTCCTATGATGATCCATTTTCACATTATGGGTGATTTTATTCGTATTTTTATTATGCATGGGCCTCCTTACCATTTATTCAACTACTAGGTGATAAAAACAAAAATCAATATTCCAATTAGTTGTATGCTAATTTTGGAATATTACATTAACAGCTAGGTTGGTTTATTGCCATGGTTCCACAACTCTAAAAAAATATCACGGTGATCATGGATGCGCTCCCACTGCTTGCCCTCTACTTTCCCTCTATCTCTCAGTCCCCAAAATTCACACTGATCCAGATTTATGCAGGAATGCAACAGAATAAACACATAACCATGAATACAGAGATGCAGTGGAAATAACACTTCATTTCATTAATATCAAAGAACTGAAATTTGCTTACAGACAGAATGGAAATAAAACTAGCTAGGGCGCTAGTAGCTATCTCTGAGAAGAGATGTGGTGGCTACAGGCCTCTGAACTGAGTTACAATGAGGTTCGAGGGCCTATTTATTATTTAGAAACAATGGGAAATCCTAAATATCCAAAACCCTAACCCTAGGAGATGAAGCGCCAAAACTATGGGCCCCGTTTGGTTAAATTGGTGTTTCAACTTCCAAGGGGCGTAACTTTGGCATACGATCTCCGTTTGACATGGACCATACCTCGTTAGAAAGATATATCCGAGGAATACAAATTTTGAATGAGAAAAATCAGTCCATGGACCCATGTTTCTCTCTGTTTTCCCAAAAAACGTCGTTTAGGGCCTCAAAACAGCTCCGGAAGTTCAGGACCCGAAAAACTGCTAAAAATAGTAAGTTGTGCCAAAACTGAAAAACTGAAAGAGACAATGGTGGGGCCCCAAGTGGAATAGGCGTGTGACCACCAATATCCACCTGGATCATTCCTCCCCCCTTAGGAAGCAATGGTCCCCATTGTGTTAAGTTCCTCCATGAGATGAGGAAATTTCTGCTGAACTTGGTCCTTGGTGAACCACTTTCCTTGGTGCAGGAGTTGGCCAACTTTGACAACCCGATACAGTTGGATCTTCTATTGGCGAGTGTTCTTGATTTGCATGTCCATGATACAATCTTTGGTGCCCTGTTCCATGCAGTCTGAGTTTAACTCTGTTGGTGTGAGTTGTTCTGCAATGTCTGAGGTGTCCAGTAGAGGTGGGAAGTAAGGACGAAGGCGATCCACATTGAAGACTGGGTGCAAACCAAGGAATGGTGGAATACTGAGCTCAAAGGAATTGTTCCCTACAGCCTTGGTGATGGTGTACGACCCGTATCGGAGCGGGCGAAGCTTGCAGTGGTGTCCAGTGAGGCGCTCCTTCTGCAAATGTAGCCATACTTTGTTGCCCACCTGGAAGTTGTGTGGCACCCGGTGTTGATCATGGTGTTGCTTGTACTTGGAATTGGCTTTGTCTAATATATCATGAAACTGTTGGCTGATGTGTTGAATGCGCTCGATGAAGCTACTTGCTTTGTCAACTTCAGACTGGACATGAGCTGAATCGGCCTGAGCAGCCGCAAATGGCATGGCTACGTCAATGGGACATAGTGGCTGGAATCCCAAGCCCACCTAAAAGGGGCTATGGCCGACTGAACTGTGGAGAGCCCAATTATAACTATGTTGTACATAGGGAGGCTCTCGTCCCATGTGTGTGGATGCTTTGAATTTTACATGCACAGAATGTGTACAATCATTCTGTTGACGACCTCTGTCTGGCCATCTGTTTGGGGATGGAAAGTTGTGGACTTGGTGAGCTTGGTATCCAACATTGACCAGAGGCTTGACCAAAATGTGCTGAGGAACCTGCTATCCCAATCTGATATGATAGACTGTGGGATCCCAAAGTTCACCCACACTCGCTCAAAGAAGATTTTAGCAGTGGCTTCTGCTGTGATATTCTTCTTGCAGGCCGCCATAATGGCCATCTTCAAGAATCTATCGATGGCCACAAAAACACTGTCATTTCCTTGCTTAGTAGAAGGCAGGCCCGACATGTAATCCATGGAGATGGATTCCCAAGGTCGACTAGGAGTAGGTAGTAGAGTATATAGGCCTTGCTTCTTGATGGCCGGTTTAGCAATGGCACAAGCAGTGCAGGATCTGATGTGCTTCTCGACATCCTTTCGAAGGTTCGGCCAATAGAAATACTTCTGCAGGATTGCTACTATTTTCTCAACCCTGAAATGCCTAACGACTCGACTGTAGTGTGCTTCCCATATCATCTTGGCACGCTCGCTTAAAGGAACACAAAGGTGTCCCAGGTGACATAAAAGTGCATCTTGGAGGTGAAAATTTGGAACTTGCGTACCCCCCAAGAGTGCTTTGTAAGTGTGGCCAAATTCTAGGTCACTCTCATAGAGAAGCGGCCAATCAGAAGTCTTGTGCCCACAAGAGTTGAGCACGGTGGTCAGCGCCACGATCGGTGGTCGGCTGAGGTAGTCTGCAACATTATTGGTGCTACCCTTCTTGTAATTGATGTTCAAATGAAACTGTTGCAGATATGTGGACCACTTCTGATGGTGATCATTCTGCAACTTCCCTTGTGTCTGTATGAACTGCAGGGGCTGGTGGTCTATGTGGATGATCGTTTCCTTCCCCAAAATGTAATGCTTCCATTGTCGACAAGCTTGCACATTGGAATACATTTCTTTCTCATAAGTGGGATACTTGCGAACTGTGTCAGACAATGTCTCACTGTGATATGCCACTGGATGTCCCTGCTGAGTAAGAACTGCCCCAATAGCATAGTCAGAGGCATTTGTCTTGATCTCAAATGGCTATTTCAAGTCTAGTAAAGTGAGCACTGGGGCAGAACAGAGGCGATTTTTCAATTCTGTGAACGCCTTTTGTTGAGGTTCCGACCAAAAGAATTTTTCTTTCACTCCTCCCTTGGTGACTTGACTCAAGGGCCAAGTGATATGAGAGAATCCCAACACAAACCTCCATTAGAAATTAGCAAGACCCAGAAAGCTGTGAAGCTCTCTTATAGTGGTTGGGGCTGGCCAATCCCGAATGACTTGGATCTTGGCTGGATCCACATGCACCCCCTTTTCATCAATAATGTATCCCAGATATTGAACCTGGGTCATGCCAAAAGTGCACTTCTCCAAATTGGCACATAACTTGTGTTGCCGCAGTGTTTGGAGGACTTGTCGGATGTGGTGAAGGTGCTCTTCCCAAGTCTGGCTGAAGATCAGAATGTCATCCAAGTACACCACTACAAATGAGTTGGTAAATGGCCGCAAGATGTCATCCATCATCCTCATGAAGGTTGCGGGAGCATTCGTCAACCCAAAAGGCATGACCAGCCATTCGAAAAGGCCTTCCTTGGCTTTGAAGGCAGTCTTCCACACATCGGAGGGTTCAATCGATACTTGGTGATACCCCGACTTCAAGTCAATCTTGCTGAAATATTTTTCACCTTTGAGTTGGTCCAGAAGGTTGTCAATCCGTGGGATCGAGTACCTATTCCAGATAGTGATCTTGTTGAGCGCCCGATAGTCAATACAGAGTCTCCACGTCCCATCCTTCTTCTGTACCAACACAATCGGGCTCCCACAGGGCGATGAACTTGGTCGGATGTGACCTTTCTGCAGCAGCTCCTGAATCTACCTCTTGATTTCATCATTATCCATAACAGAGTGCCAATAGATCGGTCCATTGGGTAGCGGCGCACCTGGGGTCAAATCAATCGGGTGCTTGACCTGACAGTGTAGAGGAACTCCTGTGGGTGAGGTGAAGATGTCCCCGTACTCCTCCACAACCTTATCTATTTGTTGTTTTCGTGCAGAGGAGCCCTGTCTGGAGGTCGTGGCCATAGTCTTCTTCTTGCCCTGGGGTCGGATCATCAGGAAAACGAATTTCCTGGTTTGGGAAATGAGCTTACTGCATTGTTTTGCAGTAACCAAAGAGACAGTGGCAGGAGGTGGTACCTCTGGTATCCTGTACAAGTTATTTCCCAAAGTAATAATAACAACATGAGGCCTAGACTCATACATAGCATGTCGTCTCCACAAGTATGGTTGGCCCAATAATACATCAGCTACATCAAGAGCAGTAACATCACATAATACCTCATACGTGAATGACTTGATTCTGTACAGAAGGCGGCATTGTTGGCGGATGCAAATATCTCTCCCTGGGTGAAGCCACCCGATGGTGTATGGATGTGAGTGAACTGTGGTCGGCAAGCCCAACCGCTTCACGGCGTCTGCTGAAATGAGGTTATTTTGGCTCCCATTGTCGACAATGAACTGTACAGGGGAGCCCTTTACCCACATCTGGGAGTGGAAGAGACATTCCTCCTCCTCTGGATCTTCCGGTTCCTCCTTCTGGACCTTTGTAGTGGCAACAGTGGCGTTGGGCTCTGCAAATAACTGCTTTGTCGTTCCCATTGCTGCCCGATTCGTATTCCGAGCATGTATCCGACTCGGGTTTCGGGTGAGGATTCCCGACGGCACTCACCATCGGTTGGGCTCGACACCTGCTCGTGCTGTGAGGGGATCTTGCGGAACTCACACCACTTCTGTCCTTCTTTGGCTTTGCGTTGTTGTTCTTTGCTTCAGGCTTCGATGTGTTGTCTTGAGCCGCCATGCCTCGTTCGTCCTTTGTTCCGGGTCGGGGAGGACCTTTTCCTTGCTTTTGATTCACAGATCCAAAGTCTCGCTTCTTTTGTTTGAATTTCTGCTCAATCTTGGCAGCATACCAGTATGCCGTACCAAGCGAGGAGATGTCAAGGAACTCCATTTCCTCCTGAATGTATTTGTGCAGACAGCTGCGATACTTTAGCACCATATGTTTCTATGAATCTTTGATACCCAACTTTGTGCGCAGCGTATGGAACAGATTCGTCAGCTCATGCACATCTTGATCCCTTTGTTGTCGCAGCGTGGTCCATTGTATGTACTTGTCCTCATAGCTCCCCATGGGATAGTACTGTTCCTTGATGGCGTCTCGGAAAGAATTCCAAGTTGGTACGGCCGAGAACAGAGAGGGTTCTGTCTGGTCCTTGTTCTCACAGTAGGTTTCCCACCAGTCCTTAACATGGGGGGTATCTTTGAGGAGTGCAAAAATAATCTTCTCCCGGTCTGAAAAGTCATGAACCGAGAAATATCCTTCTAACAGATTCAACCATCTATCTACGGCATCTGTGTCTATTTGACCCTCAAATATGGGAATGCCAAAATTTACTTGTACCTTAAAAGGAGTCGCGCCTCCAGAGTGGCTGCTGGATGCAGATGCGCCGCCGGTGGGTAGCCGTTGAAGGATCTGAGCAAAGTTATCCATCATCACGTTCCTTTGTCTTTCGAGGGCCTCCTCGAGCAATATTTTGATAGGATCTCCTGCTCCCTCATCTTTCTTTTCGTCCCCCATGGCCGTCCGTCGAGGTTTGCGAGGCTGATCTTGCAAAGGTTCCACCAGATCAAGCCCTAGCTCCTTATACCCCGACCTCGTTGGGGACATGCAAAGAAGGATCGAGAAAAAGCAAACCGCTCTGATACCACTGATCCGGATTTATGCAGGAACGCAACAGAATAAACACATAACCATAAATACAGAGATGCAGCGGAAATAACACTCCATTTCATTAATATCAAAGAACTGAAATTTGCTTACAGACAGAATGGAAATAAAACTAGCTAGGGCACTGGTAGCTATCTCTGAGAAGAGATGTGGCGGCTACAGGCCTCTGAACTGAGTTAAAATGAGGCTTGAGGGCCTATTTATTATTTAGAAACAATGGGAAATCCTAAACATCCAAAACCCTAACCCTAGGAGATGAAGCGCCAAAACTATGGGCCCTGTTTGGGTAAATTGGTGTTTCAACTTCCCAGGGGCATAACTTTGGCATACGATCTCTGTTTGACGCGTACCATACCTTGTTAGAAAGATCTATCCGAGGACTAAAAATTTTGAATGAGCAACATCAATCCATAGACCCATGTTGCTCTCCGTTTTCCCAAAAAACGTCGTTTAGGTCCTCAAAACAGCTCCGGAAGTTTAGGACCCGAAAAAATGCTAAAACAGTAAGTTGTGCTGAAACTGAAAAACTGAAAGAGACAATGGTGGGGCCCCAAGTGGAATAGGCGTGTGACCACCAATATCCACCTGGATCACACACAGACTTAGAAATGAAGCTTTCAACGGCCACCTCTACACTAGAAAACACACAGGTGTCCCATACAAGCTACCTATCAACCCCATACCCCGTCGTCTACATAATATCCATGGCACGATCTATAGAATAGATAGTAGACCTAGAAAAAGGTAATGCTTATTTGTTTTCATTGTTTATTTGGGAGTGAAGTCCAAGAATGGATTCACAGTGCTCTAGGCGCTCACTGTGAGAATTTTCGCAAGTTTCATTCGTTCATCTACTTGCACTTCTCATAATTCACAGTGCCAATAGAGGGATGGAGCTTAAGTCCAGTTGTTGGACAGAGCGGTTGAGAGCATGCTCATCGAAGTGGCACATGCCAGCAGTGAGTGTTGGTAAGAGCCACTACAACTTTTTTCTCTATTTGGTTCTATCTGAAACAACCAATTGAGAGCCAACCTTCACTATGGAAGCTACTTCACAAGAATCCATATGACTCGCTAAGTTCCCTTCAGTAAAGATAGACAGGCATGTGCAAAAGTGTTGTGTAAGGGGTTTCGTCTTCTAGCACATGATAAACATGATAAAAAAGGAAGTGTGATTCAAATTGATCTTTGTTTAGAAGAAAGCTTTTACAAGGTGAAGCTAGTCACAGCTCCAGCATGACACAACCCAGACTTTGACTTCGGTCAGGACTGTATACATCCATCTGGTGTCCAAAATGAATTCAGACTAAGAATTATTTTGTTGAAATCATCAAGCCTCTTCAGCACATGATAAAAAAAAGATGCACAATTCAAGTGGATCTCTGTTTAGAGAAATCCTTTTACAAGGTGAAGGTAGATGCAGCTCCAACATTACACAGCTAGACTTCGGTAAGGACTTATAATTGTACACTTTCTCATTTTATCATTTTACTCTGCATTTGGTCGACAAAATAGCGACACAATATCAACAAGGAGCCATAATTTCCAGAGCCCTGCTTAGTTGTCTTCCCGTTGTGTCACAATTTCAAGCATGTGATAGCAGAGCAGTGGACTTATAGAAACTTCCCCTGCAAAGGTCCCTTCCTTGTAGGCTACTGGGAGTAGCCGCTAAGATCCCAGCCTTGTCTCCATGTCCCGTTGAGTCTGTTCGAGTGCTCCTTCCTGAGAAAACTTCCCCTGAAAACTTCCCTCCCTTGCAAGCTATTGGGAGTAGCCGCTAAGATCCCCAGCCCTATCGCCCTGTCCCGTTGGATATGTTCTTGTGCTCTTTCCTGAGCAAACTTCCTTGTCCCCTGCAAGCTACCGGAGTTCAAGGCCATGGGATTTCAAGGCCAGGAAGGTGTAGCAAAGGCAAACACTCAATATGAATATTGAAGGAGCTTTATTACCAGTGTTGCCTGGTGTAAAACTATTGAGTGCATGATTAACAGGTGTTTCCAGGTGTAAAATTGACGAAGTCCATATGTCTCACAGAGGTGGAAAGTACAATGCTCAACTTGCCTTTTGCCTTGGCTGCTTCTTAAAACAATTTCATTGGCATAGAATTTAATTTTTTTAGTTTAATGCCAGCATTACTTTAGTATTTTGAAAATAAAAACTAGATCCATGAATATAATCTATAGTTTTGGCATCTCCACCTCGAGAAGAGGCCAAAACCACGATAAAATCAATTGGACTATAAAAAATTGGATTGAACTATAGAAAATACATATCAAGAACATCGTTGAACCTAAAAAATTTAGATTAATTATACACCAACTAATGCTAATTAGAAGCATTATGATTACTATAGTCTCATGCCAGACAGCGAGGACTAATCATATTATTAGAATAATATTCTATAAATTATTAAATTGTAAAGTTCTATAACACCAAATTAAAATAAAGTAAACTAAGGCTATCGAGATAACATTTTAGATTAATTAAGATCACCATATGTTAGTGGTATGTCGTTTAAGATGATCAATGCCCCCTCATAGCCCTGTGTAAGCTAATTGCACTCACTCCTTTAAAAAGTTTTTATAATTCAAACACCCATTTTCGATGTATCAACAAATAATTACAAGTTTTAGAAAGTAATCAATTACTTACATTTTATGAAAGACTAGATAATAATTAATGAAATATTTATCCAAAATGTTAAATTTAAAAACAGGATCCAAAAACTATGAAAATCTATATGTATTAAAAAAACTCGTAAAGCTTATGCTGAAAGATGAAAGATGAAAGAAGAAATTGAAATATATATATATATATATATAATTTAATCTATATGTATTAAAAAAATTCGTATATATATATATATATGAATATGGAAAAGCCACCCTGCAAATAAGTATGGATGTGATTTATTATATATTCTTGAAATGGCCAATAAAGATGTATGAGCTGTGTTGACTTTAAATAAGTTTGACGGTAGAGATTTTTTTAATTTGGTTAAATAAAATTAATATAAATTAAATGGATTTATATTTAAATTATAAAAAGTAATATAATATTGTATTAATTTGTATATTGATTAAAAATTTATAAAGCAATAATTAAAAGATAATATTTTATAAGAAACATATATATAATTCAATTATAAATTTAGGATATCTTAACTCATCACCATCTTGTGACTTATGGTCACCTAAATGTATCATATAAACTATTGCTAAATTCCTTATTTATGATAGGGAAGTCCATATGGTATAATTCATTAGAATTAGATATAATTTAAGATAGTGGACTTATTTTTTCTAAAACATATTATTTGGTAAGGTATATATTAGAGATATGCTTAATATTTCACAATTTATTTATAAATTTTTAGACAATTTATGGTAAGTCAAATATAACATCATCTTATATCTACTTAAGTTCTAGAGCTTTCGTATTTCATTTTGGTGTGATTAAAGTTATATTTACATAAATATTGAAATGACTTTCCATTAATAAATTAAAATTAAAACCATGGGCCAATTCTAGCCTCTTTATAAAGTATGTCCTATGAAAAATTCCTTATATGTGATGGCAACTAAAGCTTCAATTAAATATATGATTACTCATAAAAATAGACAAGGCTCATTAAAAATATCCCTCTTTCCAAGTCTAGTGTTTGAGTGTGTTTGGTGCATGTATGTATGAAATCACACCAACTTAAGGGGTGTGGTCCACTCACTTAAGTTATTGGTAACATGCAAAAAAAGAAGTGGAGTCAAGCAAGTTAGTGGAACAAACTAGAATCATGAGCATACTAGGTAGAGAAATAGCATGCATATATAAACTAAAACTAAACTAAAACTAAAACAAATAAACACGAGCTCTGAAAAGAGTCAAACATCTACAATAATAGAACGGTGGCTCTTCGGCCCCTCTTATTGAGTGCTAGTAGGAAAATAAGGATGAAACTGTACCCTCTTGCCAAAGGGCCCCTAGAACATGAGTTTTATGTCCCGATGCAAGGAGGTTTTTACCCCAAGCTTGCCTCGGTGCAAAGTCTCCCTCTCTCTCTACTGTGGTGGACTGAACTTGTTGGATGGCCAACAATCGAGTCCCCTCTATCTTCAGCTCCGGATCACACACTGCTGGTATTGCTTGGGTAATTATGGCTAGCATAACAATGTGTTCACCCATTCTTCATCTCATAGTGGCCTTATATATGAGAATTCAAATCCTCCTTCCCTCTATTTGTACATTGTGGATGGTGACCCAAGAGAGAGGTATGATTCCTTTGTGTGCTACAAATATTCCATTGTGTGCTCACTTGATGTTTAAGGAGGCTTTGGTGGTTGTCCTTAGGCGGCTTCAAGTGAGGAATCACTATCCTAGAGCATGCTTTGTGTGGTCCCGGAAAGTGACATTTCGCCACTGCCAGGATTGCGCGCATTTCGGGTCATAAGGCGCGCAAAGGCGCTCTTCACGAAGAATAATGCGCACAAAAGCATTTATGACTTGCTCAAATTTGATTTTTCCTCAGACCTTAGAGATTTTTAAATACTTTCCAGATTCTGTAATGTCTTCCATTTCTGTAAATCCTTCTTCTTGACATTAAATAATGTCGTCTTCTACTTGTACGATTTTTCAGTGTTAACAGTTTCCCCCTAATGTGTGAGGTCTAGGAAGAACTGCATAGCTGAAATACATTATAGTTTCTTTTTTGTATATCATGTGTAGAGAGAGAGAGACCTGTGTGAAGCTTTGGAATTGGAAATTCCTTGTACTGGTTCCAAGAATGATCGTGTCCTAAGGGACCCCTGTAAGCAAATATAATACAATACATATACAAATTTTCTATGAGGCGGGCATGTCCCATGCTCGTGATGCTATGGCTAGTTAAAAAAATCTATTTGACAGATATATGTTTTGTCTGTATCACTGATATGGTAGTGATTTGGTGGTTGCTGACGACGACTGTTGACGCCCTCTAGGGTGTTTTTTCCTTGACAATAGGTGGAATATGGTACCCATATGCGTAAATTTGGTATGGCATACAGTGGTGCATTGTATGCATAGGCGCTGGTTGGGACCTTCCCGTGTAAGCATTGCTGAAAGAGACGCTTATTGCCTAGGGTCGAGTGGACCGCTTGACCCAGGGGATGCCTGCTCGAGGTTTTATGGATGATCTCGAGGAGGCCTGTCTGGAGATTGTGATGGCCTGGGAGAGGGACTATCGGCCTATTTTACATAGGGTAGCAGTCTCGATTGTGACGGCAGCTCCAGTGGTGGTACCGGGAGTGGTTGTGGGTCCAGGTGCCCCTCCTGAGGGGGCACTTCCCTAGAGTCTACTTGTACACAGGGAAAGCGCCTATTATGAGGATGCTTCCCTTATTTTTGATGACTTTTTGTATCTTTGGGCTAGCCATTGGGTCAGCGACACTATTTTTGTACTCATATATATACATGGTGATATATATATATATGAGCGATATCTTTTGTGGCTCTACATGTTGTGTCACCTGTTTCAGTTTACGGATGATGTTATGTAGATGGATACCTATATTTTTGGTTTCTTTATGTGTGATGGTTTATTCGCGATGCATTCCAGTTTAGGATATTGTTGGCTATGCGATAATCTACTTGGTTTTGACTCCCTTGTACATATGTGAATATAATATAGTCAAATTATCTGCTTAATCTTTTTGCACGCAAATATTTTCTAAATAGATGTGTATCTCTTCTCTCAAATGTTTGGTTTAACTAGGACACTACTAACTGAGAATCGAGGTAGACATGCATATGGTGTATGCCCCGATGGAGGGCATCGCACATAAGTCCAATGACGGCGTCATATTCTGCCTGATTTTTTGTTGTTGAACCAATGCACACGCCGTTTGAGCAGAGTGGCGATTGGACAGGGTGGTAGATGACCTAGGTAGTTGTGGCTAAACTTTGAGACCATCATGATGCTCCATTAGCAAATCAAAAATAAGGTTCAGGTTGGTGATCCATGGCAACACTTTGAACGTGTTTAATAAGTTTTTTGGTCAAAAATTTTCAGTGGTTGGGTTTGTGTACGTTCACTCTAGGGGAGGGTCGTATTGGCCCTTAGGGGTAAAAATTCTTGAGGTAAAGGTCGTTGACAGGGTTGTTGAGGCATGTCCCATCCGGTTCCGTCAAGATGTACGCCCCATTTCGGAGGCAATGTTTGATGATGTAGGGTCCTTTCCGCAAGGTTTCAAACTTTCCTGGCCCTAGGGCTTCTTTTGCAACATCATAGTGGAGGACTAGTTCTCCCTCGGTGAATGAGCAAGGGTTGATGTGGCGGTCGAATTATTCTTTTACCCTTTTATTGTGGGCCTCGTTGTGTTGTAGTGACTGTCTTCGGCTTTCTTCAACGAGCTCTAGTTGTACTAGGCGTTGTTCTAGAGGTTGGGTATCATCAAGTAGTTCGATGGCGGTGTGAAAATTTGGGATCTTGTGGAAATCAATGCAAAAGCGCAAGGTACCTTGATATTTTGCGACAGGAATAAGGTGGAAATCCTGGGATGTGGGGGCGGTTGCAATCCTATTTCCAGTATGTGATCATACGAATCTTATATGGTGAATCCTGTCATCGACATTCAGTGGGGGAAGAATCTCTGTGATAGAGTGTTGTGTGAGTGCAAGGTTGGGTTCCCCACTAGGATGGTCAATTTCATGTGGGTGGAAATTGTGCCTGCTGCAGAGGTGCCTGAATGTCTCCATTAGCGGGCATACCTCTAGTGTATGATTTTGGCCAGTGCAGATAGTGCATGGTATCATTGTGCCAATGGAGTAGATTGTATGAGAATCAATGCTACTCGATGTCCTAGATGTGGACGTTTGGAAGGGATCTGTTGTAGACAATGTGGTCTTCTGCTTCCACTTCCATGTTGTTGGCTTAGGTGCATCTGAATATTTGGGGGAGTGTAGAATCAATGCTGCTCTTGCCACTCTTAGCTTGGGGAGGTGCACACATTTAATCATATGGTGAAAGTGTGAACAAATCCGGTAATAGGTACGCGTGATCTTCTCTTGGTTAGGGAGAAGTTTCTGAGGGAGAGAAGAGACTATGCGAAAACTGTTTGCAAGGGACTTCAGTTCTTTGCACTGATTGACACGGTGGTCATTCAGATCGCATAGTCCGCATGTTATCCTAGGCTTGGCCTATGTCATGCTGGGTTGGTGTGTTGTCCTAGTTCACCCATCATGCCAATGCGGGGGTGGGGTAGTTGACCCAGAGGTGGTGTACTTTTTATACCCCTTACGGAGCTCGTCCAGTCTTTTCTCTATTGTATGAATCATATCATTGGTAGGATGAAGTTGTGAGGCATAAGTGCAGTGTCACTCATAATGATTTCTTGACATATTAGGTATAATAGCCTAGATATGGGGGTCCCGTTGTGCTCAGTTTGTGGCCTGGCGGGGAGACA
Source organism: Pinus albicaulis (assembly GCA_034641835.2). Lineage (NCBI taxonomy): Eukaryota > Viridiplantae > Streptophyta > Pinopsida > Pinales > Pinaceae > Pinus > Pinus albicaulis. Next base: position 469,173 of record JAXQQM020089684.1, read on the forward strand.
ATGTTGTAACGCTGCTAAATCAAGGCAAGTGGCGACCACGTAATTGGGCGCCTTGCATAACGTGCATGTTGGTCTTCTCTGTAGAGAGCGGTTGGGGGTAACTAGAGGTTCCCTGATTGGTCGCTTTTCAGCTGACAAGAATAGGATGGATTTGCTTGTAACATCTTCTTGGGTTGTGGAGTTATCCGTGGACTCCACATCCATGTCATCTTCTTGGGAGAGGTGGAAAATGGCTAAGCGTAAGCTAGCGAGGGCTAGACGGAATCGGGGGATATAGTGACAATTCTCCAGCAGGTGGTTGTCGGCGCATAACAGACATGTGAATTGTGTTGCCTGCAATCCAACGTAGTAAACCCATTCTATAAGATACCATCTGTGGATGAGTTCCAGGGCTGTCCATTCTTCGAGGAAGTGACCATGTTCATCTCACAGTGTGCAACGTATAACAGGCGGGGGCATGACTAGGGGTCTTTCTGGTGCCCTTCATTCATCCTGTAGGTACAGGATGGTACGAGGTTCATTTCTGGATGCCTGAGTGGATGGATCCTCTTGATAGGATCGCTCAATGGCATGTAAAGCATCCCTATATCGTGGGATCTCTGGGAAATTATGGGTATAGTGCCCATAGTTGCTGCAGAGAGTGCATGCATGATTGGTATGCAATGCTTTGCCTTTACCTTTGGTGATAGGTTCATTTTTACAGGAACGAGGCATCGTTATGACTGTCTGAGAACCGAGGAGTGGTTTTAATTCATCCAGCTTCAGATATATATGGGTAGGGTGACCTATTACGACACATATGGCGCAGACCGATGATTCCCGTTGTATGGCGAGGGTCACCATATTTCCTCTTTTCCCGGTTTTCTTAGCTGTAATCACCAGTTTTGCAATGGAAATTTCCTTTGTAGAGATGGTTTCAACTGTTTCTTGGATGGGTGGGGCCTCCTCGGGACTGAGGGGCTTCAAGCCTATGGCAGTGACGTGGGTGGCTCCTATTCCTGCTGGGGGAATGAGGTACCAAACTGGTATTGCCAATGATATGTTTGGTAATACCAGTGTTGCCAAAACCTACTGGGAGACGAAACTAGCTGGGGGGTAGAGGAAAGGGGTTTGGGAGGCGGTGTAGGCTAGAGAGGCTGTCGTGGTCGATGAATCGGTTCCATTACTGCTTGTGTCTGTGTCCTAACTAGCCTTGGTGCCTGATGTGGACATCATGCACATCGGAGCCCCTGTGACATCGGGTGAATACTCAGGGATTATGGGCGGATCTCCTAGGAATGACCCTAGAACAGACAATAGTTTGAACTGGTCGAGGCCATATTCTTGGTACCATGAGAGAGCATCCGAGGATGTATCTACATAGGGTAGAATTACATCAGCGTTTCTTAGGGGTCGCTTCTCGCTATGCGTCAATTGGTCTACAGTAATGATGCGGTCCTTGTGGGGGAACATCATGATACGGAAGACAAAGGAGGCTATGGCTAACATGGCATACATATAACTCCACCCAAGGAGTATATTGTAGTCCAAGTGAGCGTCCAAGACTTCAATGTCTATGTGGACCGTCTTTTCGGCTAAGCAGACCAGGACATTTTGGTAGAGGTCGACGAGGGTTGAGGGACGGTCGTCATATGCACTAAGCGTGATGACTGAGGGTTTTAGTTCGAGAGACCCTAACATCTGACAAAATTTTTTGGACATGATGCACATGGATGCACCCTCGTCTATGACACATCGGTGAATTGTGATATTTTGGACCGACACTGGTATCTGGAAGGCGACCATGGAAGGAAGCCTAGGGGTGGCTTTGTCTAAGTCCAAAGCCATTAGGCGTGTATCGGCAGGGTCGATAGCGCCTAACACGGAAAGTGGGGCTTTTTGTTGTTTTGGGCATGACTGCAATACTTCCAAAGCTGACATAGCAGTGGGAGATTGTGCTAAATCGTCCACGATGCTTTAATTATGGGCCGCTTTGGAGTAGTTTCATGTTCGCCTATTGGGTCCCTTCGCCATTTTTGGCAATGGTTCAATAGGCATATTTGAAATGGTCAAAGGTGTAGTCGGTGCACTGGTACTTTCCCCTCACGTATTGGTTTCTAGTGGGGTGTCGTAATTGCGATTCTGTGTTTGGAAAAACATCTCTTTGCCAGTCATGTAAATTTCGTGGCTACTTTTCCTGGAGTCGTTTGTATTTTGATGTTGAGTGCTTACCGTCCCTTGATGGGGGAAAGGTTCTTGCATCACAGCTGGTTGCTGGGAAGATCCTCCTTGTCCTCAGTTACTCTGTAGCTTCTTCAGCTCAAGGAGATCAGGACAGTGGTGAGTATAATGGTCGTACTCACCACATATCGAACAAGAATTGTTTGTTCAAAGAGGTGGCCTTTTGCTCTGCCACTGGGCATTGCTTGGCTCCTAGCTCTAACTCTGGTTAGATTTTCCTCCAGCCTGGGATCGCGGAGGGCGTTGTTGGTTGTTGCCCCCTGTCCAGGGTTCCCTTTTGGCTTGTTTTTTTATTTTTTCTTCACCACGTTAGGAGGGTAGTTCTCCTGGTTATATTGGTGAGGTTGGTTTTGGGATGGCTGCACAAAGTTCACTTGTGCATTAGTCTGCATAGGTGGGTCTTGTGCTGGGGACTTAGCATAACGCGATCCCTATTTTTCACTTGGTTGTTGGAGGGGAGTTCTTCCGTCAGTGTTTCTTTCTGCATACTCGGTCCCCTGAGCCAGAGGATAAGGTCCTCCCTGGTGATACGTTGGTGCCCTATTGGTAAAATTTTTATGAGTCATATGATGACTTTGAGAACTGGGTTGAGGTATGTTCTAGGTAGAATTGTACGTATAACCGGGGTTTTGACTGCTTCTACCTAGGTAACCTTGGGTCAATGACTCAATTAGTCTGTCTGTAGAGTTCGACGCACTTGGAAATTCTTGATAAGTTTGCAGGCGCGGGGCGTTAGGCAGGATGTTGTAAATGTATCCTGACTGCGTATAAATCAGCCCAAGTTGTTGGGCTTTGTTGATGGCATCCTCTTCGGATGTGGCCCTTTGTGTGCCACGTCCTTTGAAATATCTACCGTGAGAGTTTTTAGGAACAAATCTAAAAGGACCTGGTCGTCGAGTTTTGCTTTACATAAACTACGAACATCGCAAAACCTAAAAAAGGACGAACCAATAATAGTTTATGTAAAGCAAAACTCATGCAGTGTGGTGTTGGGAGACCGACTAAGGTTCCCAACTACGGATGCCCCAAAAAAGGACGAACCAATAATGGTGGTGGTGTTCCTTCTTTGACACCTAAACGATGAAAGACCTGGAACCCTTCCCAGTAATGGGGGGAGGTCCAAAAGGTGCCTAGATCGACGAGGTCCCATTGGGTCCATTCTGGTGTCGACTAGGTTTGGTTTTGGAAAAAGTTGAGAGGATATAATCTACAATCAAATCAAAATTATGATCACATACATAAAACAAAGCGAAAATAAAAATAAATTTTCCCTTTACATTAATTCTATGTGATCAAGCAATCAAAAAAGTGGTTTTTGTTTGTTTGCGTATGATACTCAAAATCCTAGAAGACCTATTCTTCCTCACACACTCAAATGTAACTGGGCCTTGAGAAGATATCTTACGAGTGCTGGCACAACGTCCCGTAAGAGCTGGCAACGCCCCTAGTCAGCCAAAGAAAATCCACCAAGGTAAGGGTAGAGGGTCTAGCACTTGCCTACACCGTCACCTATAGGGAAAGGATGCCCTAGTTTTAGTCACTAAGTACCACCATCCCACGTGAGCGTTCAAGTCTTGGGCTTCTTGGTAAGTCAGTTAACACTACCGAGTATCAGTCGAGTCAAGTAGCCCCAACTGATACCCCACGCACTGCGCCTAAGCCTAACCCCCTCTGAAACAGGTCTTTTCCGCGCTCTGGTTTTATTTTATGTGGGCTGATAGGTGGATTTGAAGCTCCCTAAACAGTCAATTTCTATGTTTAAAGATGAAGAATGATTAAGGTGGCTTATTGGATGCCTACCCCCTTGATCCTAACTTAAGTTATAAATTCTTTAATGGCCCCTGTGGGGAGAATTTAGTGAGTTTGGTTATGTTAGTTTTAGGTGTCTTTGCTTCGCTTAGTGAGTGAATGTGTGTGAGAAAAAAGTGGACAAGCACATAGTTTGAACATGTGGATATTCGATGATCCTTTTCAAAATCCTATTTAAACTATGTTGTATTGTTCCTTGCTCAAAAGAAAAACATGTGCGAATATGGGCCGCTTTCTATTTTTCCTAGTTCATCTATGTGATCAACTATAGGGAGATTGCAAGTTGTGAATATGGAGCATTCATATGCTTACCTAGGATCATTGGAGGGTGAAAAGGTAGCAGAGATTACTTGCTATTCTATCAACAATTAAATCCTAGTCCTGAAAATCCTAGTGCAAAAATTGAACTAAACTAATAGCTTTTACACTAGAAAAAAGAAACTAGCTACACATGTGTGGTCTTGGGCCACTTACTTTGGCTAGTTATCTAGGTGTTTTGGTACCAAAATTTTCAAAACATAAATTTTTTTCGGAATGCAAGTTATTTGGCCCCTTACTTAAATTATGTGTAAACTTTGCAAAAATCAACTTGAAATAAAACTGACACTAAGCCTATAAAAAGTAGCTAAGAGTGAGCTTTAGCAAGCTACGGGGTACCACAACCAGTGCTGGCATGTGTATTAGGGGTTTCCAAGCACTTTACAAGTAGGAAAAGACAGAAATAAGGGATAATTTTCTCTTTCTGTCTTTTGTGCGCAAAAGGCTGAAATAGGCGCGATGTCTGCACGTGGTTTAGCTCTAAACACGCGCCCTGGGTGCGTTTGTGGGAAGGAAAAGCACACAAATTCCTACAAAAGTAATTTTTGGAGATGTTCTGCTTCAGTCTGTCACTTGGGATGAACTAGGGACTGCAAGAGAAATCACGAGAAATTCAGCTCCACTCCACATCACAGGCAGAGGTCTCTGCAAAAAAGGCACAACCACATAAACTTGGTAATAAACGTTAATGGAGTCGTCAATCCTGTTTGAGTGTGTTTGGTGCACGTATGTACGAAATCACACTAACTTAAGGGGTGTGGTCTACCCACTTAAGTTATTGGTAATAGGCAGAAAAATAAGTGGAGTCAAGCAAGTTAATGGAACAAGCTAGAATCGTGAGCATACTAGGTAAAGAAATAGCATGCATATATAAACTAAAACTAAACTAAAGCTAAAACAAATAAACACGAGCTCTGAAAAGAGTCAAACATCTACAATAATACGAACGGTGGCTCTTCAGCCCCTCTTATTGAGTGCTGGTAGGAAAATAAGGATGAAAATTTACCCTCTTGCCAAAGGGCCCCTAGAACATGGGTTCTAAGTCCCGATGCAAGGATGTTTTTACCCCAAGCTTGCCTTGGTGCAAATTCTCCCTCTCTCTCCACTGTGGTGGAGTGAACTCGTTGGATGACCAACAATTGAGTCCCCTCTATCTTCAACTCTGGATCACACACTGCTGGTATTTCTTGGGCAATTCTGGCTAGCATAACAATGTATTCACCCATTCTTCATCTCATGGTGGCCTTATATAGGAGAATTCAAATCCTCCTTCCCTCTCTTGGTACATTGTGGATGGTGACCCACGAGAGGGGTATGATTCCTTTGTGTGCTACAAATATTCCATTGTGTGCTCAATTGATGTTTAAGGAGGCTTTGGTGGCTATTCTTAGGCAGCTTCAAGTGAGGAATCATTGTCCTGGAGCATGCTTTGTGTGGTCCCAGAAAGTGACATTTCACCACTCCTAGGATTACGCACATTTCGAGTCATAAGGCACGCAAAGGCGCTCTTCACGAAGGATAATGCACACAAAAGCATTTATGACTTACTCAAATTTGATTTTTCCTCATACCTTATAGATTTTTAAATTCTTTCCAAATTATATAATGTCTTCCAGTTCTGTAAATCCTTCTGCTTGACATTAAATAATGTCGTCTTCTGCTTGTACGATTTTCCAGTGTTAACACCTAGAATTATGAAAGTTGTTAATGGACACATTATATATGAATATTTCCTGACCATCCTTCAGGAGAAAGAATCAATGGATAATGCTATGGCATATAAACTTGAACTTTTTACATAATATATGGGTTTGAATTTACTAGGCCATAGGAAATTCTATGTGATACTCTTGAATGGATATTAGAGCAATGATGGTCTTTCATATAACCATAATAAATATTTAAGCTCATTGCAATCCATCTTTCGTTTAAAAGACTTCTTAAGGAACTATTGTAAATGGTTATTTATAGAGTGGAGAAAAAAAGAAAAAGCTTGACTCAGCCTTTGTTGAGAACTCATGACAAATTTGAATGCACCATTATTAAGGTGTTGGGATTTATTACTTTCTTCTTGTGTATGATTGAAGCTTACAAAAGCATTGACATAACTTTCCATTGAAAATCAAAAGACATGGGATCATTTTAACCTATCTATAAAGTATTTTTTTTTTGAAAAATTTGTTATATGTGATGGCAACTAAAGTTTTATTTGGATATCTAATTTCCCATAAAATGAGAGAAATGTTCATTAAAGGGATTCCTCCTCCCAAGTCAAGAGTTGAGAAATTCATTGAAAGACACTTTGTAGATAAATTGTTTCACACATAAGATAGGGATTTCTCTCCTCTTATACTTAATATCTTCTACGTGGATTTTTTTAGATGATAACCACCTATGTGTGCAAAGAAATGAAGTTAATATTATATAATGCAAGTAAATCAAATGCCAATGGGTTCTACAAGTGAAAAAAAAAATCACTAATACAATATTTATGTTTGAAGGAAAACCAAACATAAATTCAATCTTCCGTGTAACATCTTTTACAAAATCATTTTCTCTCTATGGAAATCCATGAAAAATTGGTTAGTTGGCCATCACCACGAGAATCAGTCAACTTTTGTGTTATGTTTGCTCATTGGATGTTACTAATAAGTACTTTTAACATTTTTTCTTTGCTAATTTTTTTAATCTAATATAATCCATGAGAATTCTCAACATTATTTCCAACATACATTACAGCAAATGATTACACTACTTGTTGGGGCTTATACTAAAGGAATTCATTAAATTGGATAAAGTATATTTTAACATTTCATGGAAATCAATATTATTAATCTTTATAAAACATCAATTAAAATACATTTGTTAGCACAACAAATAAATATAAATAATAAAATAAGTTATACATATCAATGTAATCGCTACTTTTTGTTTCCATAATCAAAGAATCACTCTTCGTGGGTTTTCCTAATCTATTTTAACCCATTAGAAAAAAATGTCTTTTTGGTATGATTTCGACTAAAATTTTCATATACTTATTATACATGTAATTTTTAAAATTTTTTAAATAATTAAATAGGAAGACCCAACGATGGGTTTATTAAATGGGGTTTGAAAAGGTATTATTAGTCACATGAATGTTGCCTCTTAGAAGCAAAGGTGCTAAGGAACATAAGAAAGAAGGGGCAATGAGAAGCATTGATAATGGGGAACTATACTATTGGTATATGTGATAATATCACATATACCAATAGCAACAAGTAGCAACAAACATGGTAGTTCAACATTGAGATAGTGCTAAGAGTGGAACAAGATGCCATTGGAGATTCATTGATAACCTACCATAGATAGTAAGATGTTTGTAAACTGGTTAGCAAAATGTATGAAACTATTGAGAAGATATTAACCAATTGTTAATCAAAATAGCAACTAGACCTCTATAAATACCCTTCTTATGAAAGTCGTCGCTCTAAACTACCCTTCTTATGAAAGGTCGTTGCTCTAGATGTAGAGAGCTTAAAGACTATTCAAAATGTAAAAATCAAAATCCAATTCAAAGCGTGATTTATTTTTATCAACACAAGATTACATGACATTACATGAATCTGCCCAGGGGAAAGGATATGTGGAGCTAGCTAAAGTTGCTTTTGGTAAGACATAAAATCCCTCCTTATTGAAATGATGAGCTAGCTAAAGTTGTTTTTGGTAAGACATAAAATCCCTCTTTCTTATTGAAATGATTTTCTTAAGCAATTTTTTTCAGAATGTTAAGAACTTATGTTTTTTCCCAATCTTGAGAACTTATTTGACATTTCTTTCCTATCAAATTGAAATGTTTCTCATGTTCTCTTTACTAGACATACAAGGAAATGATAGTAATACTATTTACTAGACATACAAGAAAATGATAGTAGAATTCTCTTATTAATAGATTTGGGTTGTTATCTGCACAATAAATAAATTTTCATTTTTGCAAAAAATTAAAGCCCACTGTGGAAGTTGTTTTGTTTTTATTTAGAATGTTATAGAGTCGCCAAAAGTTTCCACTTTTCCAACCCTTTATCTATCAACAGCCATTGGGACAACTTTATCATCATTGGTGGGACAATGAAGCTACATTGGGACAACTTTAATCATCATTGGTGGGGGCAATGAAGCTATTTTTCGAAATGGTTTGTGGCACAATTTGTCAATGCAATCCACTAACAACAATTGAATGGTATTTGGTATTTACATCCCTTGCACTTATTCTCTCAATTGCCAAAGGCTATGTATGTGCACTATAGTTACATAGTGACTATAGTTGCATAGTGTTAAGTGAATCTGTCCCCTCAATGTGCACACAATTTGACTCATGTACGGTCAGGGCGACTGGTCAACTACTTGCCCACTCAAGGCAAGGAAGGGACTCGCTGCCCCTCTTGTTATAAATAAAAAATAACATAAACAGGAATATATTTTTTCTTTAAATCAATTTCTCATTACTAACACACTAATACTAATAATAATTGAGAATTAAAACTTTAACAAATAATTCCTCAATTATTAAGTTGACTATTGTTGATTTTATAAAAAACGATGGTCCTATTAAACATGTTCTCTTCATATGATAATTGATATATTATTCAGTGTTTTGGTTATGCTCTATTCAATATAGTTGGATAAATGAAATATATTTTATCCGAAAATTGGTTATGCTCTATTCAAGCCCGAAGGCAATTTTTTACACAGACAGTGTATTTTTTGTAACAGAGACAGAGAAGTTGTTTTCTTGGCACTGTGTGTGTAGCAGTGCATTTTGTAATCCCTTTGAGGAGGAAGTTTATTTTGTAATAGTTTTTTTAAGTTAATGAAATAAAAGTGTGGTTGTGTGCAAACTTTGTCTATTAGCAGTGAGCAATTTTTTCTTAATTTCTTTGTGTTAAGAAGGAGAATATCATTCTCTTTGTATTGTTCTGGAATTTTCAGAAATTCCAACAGTATTGTACGGTGGCTGCTTTGAATAAACAACAGAGATGCCCAATCATAGCTCAGTGGTTGCTTTGAATAAACAAGAGAGATGCCCAATCATTGTTCAGTGGTTACATTGAATAAACAATAGATTAGAATGGATCTAATTTCCCTTTATATTTTTAATACTCCATGCAATATTTTGGAGGAGCGAAGATTTTGGAGAAGGCCTTCCTTCCAGAAATTGAAAATTCAGGCACGCTTGGCTTTATTGGACACATGAGATCTATGGTTTCGTTTCGAAAGGACCATGATGGAAAATATATTTGCGATAGATGGAGGAAGGTCCATTTCTTTGGTACAGAATTAATGTATCTGCTGGAACGCCATTTGTACTCTTTCCTTTCTTAATGCCATTTGAATATAGGAGATCAAGTATGTCAGACGGTGGAAACTCTGCAGCGATGCATGTGATTTTTCCCGACAAGGATACCCAGCGTGAAACTGGGGTGTAAATAGTTGAGTGGATGGATTTTCATATTATTATTTTTTGGTACTATTCAAAAAAAAATAATGATAATAGTTTAGAAGTTTACTCATACTTGGTTTTGGTGTAACTAAAACCTAACAAATCCCAACTTACTAGTGTAAGTTTCTGCGAGTTAGCTTTGGTACAAGTATTGAAAGCAGTCTTTTTCTGTTGGCACCACAACGCTACATGCACGTGGAATGTCTTTGGCCACAGCCACCCTGTCACGATTTATCGCCTCACCTAGTGTTACGAGAGGGGTGAAGGGATTCACATTTTACTGACCTCAATTTTCCATTAGTCAAGCATAGCCCATTCCTATTCAGATTCATGTCCCTCCCTCGGATGAACTTTATTGAACTGCCTCTACATATTCACAGCCGTTACAGGTTAGTGCTCAGTACCGTACAGTCGTTACAGGTTAGTGCTCAGTGCCAAGAAAGATGAATAAGTTCGGTATATTACTATTTGTTGTATCTCTAGCAATGATCAAAATAGAAGCAACGAGTAGATTCGCAGAGGTGCTAGACTCTTCTTTCCCTGGCAATGGGAATTTTGACTACCAAGATGCCCTGTCAAAGAGCATTCTTTTCTTCGAGGGGCAGCGATCAGGAATTCTTCCACCTGATCAGAGATTGACATGGAGGAAAGATTCAGCCCTCAAAGACGGATCTGATCAGAATGTATGGACTGTTTGTAAACACATAAGAAGAACTGTCTTAGCTTTTCATCTCAACCCTTCAACTGTTTTAGCTTTTCTTCTCAACCTATCAATGCGTACTAAATAAATCGAATGAATGCAGGTTGATTTGGTTGGAGGATATTACGATGCAGGCGATAACATAAAATTTGGATTTCCAATGGCTTTTACTACTACCATGTTAGCATGGAGCGTGGTGGAATTCGGTGATTTAATGGGCCAGGAGCTTGAAAATGCCAAAGCTGCCATTCGTTGGGCTACGGACTATTTCCTCAAAGCTACTGTTCAACCGGACAAGATCTTCGTGCAGGTATGACCGAATGAAAACTAAGTCTCCGAAGGATATAACAGACAAGGAATGCATAAATAAATGGTTATTGATTTGTGATTGTGAAGGTGGGTGATCCCAACACTGATCACGATTGCTGGGAGCGACCAGAAGACATGGACACATCTCGTACTGTTTACAGCATCGACACCCAAAATCCAGGCTCCGATGTCGCTGGAGAAACTGCAGCGGCAATGGCCGCCGCGTCCATCGTTTTCCGAACATCCGACTTCTCTTATTCTCAAAGTCTTTTTGAAACTGCAACTCAGGTAAATTAAAATATGGGCAAAACTGCCCCATTTTGAGAATGAATTACTTTTATTTTTCTAAGTGAAGAAATTGTATCCAGAACAGTTTTTCCATATACATAGTTTTGTCTAAGATTAGAATGAGATCACAAAACATGTGGTGATCAAATCTTTCACTTAATAATCTAATAATCAGTAGATAATTTCTGAACTAATTTATTTTAAAAATATAGACTAATTAACATTGCTAACTTACTCTTCCAACAAAGAATTAACTAATCTTATTCTAAGAACATGGACTAAGGCAACAAATAAGTGACCTGTCAATAGACATTAAATGAGCTGGGCTCTATATACCCGCTTTTGGATACTAAGATACAACTGTGAACATATATAGCCGAGGCTCATTTAATGCCCATTGACAAACTATTTATCTTCAGCCCAGAAACATGGAACTAACTGCCCGCTAGCAAACATGGGAACTGTTTGGAAATTTACCCACTGAAAAACATGGTAAATGTTTGGAAATTTAAACTTCGACATCTTGATCCAAATTCGATTCCCCCCAATTTAATAGATACCTAATTGTAAGCTGTTAAGCATTCACTCTAACTAAATGTAATATATGAACAATTAAAACATTGACGGTCATACAGATAGAGCTAACTCTAACTACACATATACTGCACTGGCTAGCTGTAATGGATACTCTGCAACAAAATATGCACCCTATTTACTATAGTGCCAGTCTCATTAAATTTAGCGTACATTGATTCTTATTTAACATTGAATTTAAATACAGAGCAACTTACCCATTCCGTTTGTCAACAAGTTTGTCCTCTTATTAAATTCCATGTACCTTATATGTTTATTGATATCTGACAGTGAATTTAAGTATGCAGCTACTCACCCATTTTGTCTGTATGTCTCTTTGTCCTCTATAGCTCTTCGACTTTGCAGACAGATACCGCGGAGCGTATAGTGACAGTCTCAAGGCAGGAGTTTGCCCATTTTACTGCGACTTTGACGGATACCAAGTAAGTTTTATGTTTGTCTTTATTACCCACCACGAAAGTTTTATCAAAAACCAGAGCTAGATGTTGATCAGTTTATAATGGGGATTTCAGGATGAATTGCTATGGGCTGCTGCATGGCTGCACAAAGCATCGACCAACGATTCCTATATGCAGTACATTCAAGTCAATGGCAAAACACTCGGAGCTGATGACAACATCAATGAATTTGGATGGGACAATAAGCATGCTGGCATTAATGTCCTCCTCTCCATGGTATTACCTCCACAGTGGCTTAACATATTAACTGTAATTGAATTGCAAAGCTAAGTATTCTTACTCCTATATCTGTTTCGGCAGGACTATTTGACAGGGAATGCACTGTTAGAATCATACAAGGGGCACGCTGACAATTTCATTTGTTCTCTCTTTCCTGAAATACCTTATCCACCACATGTTCAATATACACCAGGTTCCTGCATAGAAGGGTTTTTTTCTTTTGGGTTATTTTTTTTTTGGGTTGTACATCTTGCTGGTTGCTGAAGGTGAATGAGCTAATTGGAGAGCTAATGTCTTTATAGGTGGGCTCATATACAAAAGTAATGCAAGTAATATGCAGTGTGTAACGTCAATATCGTTTTTGGCATTAGCCTATGCCAAGTACCTGAGCGATGCATCTGAAGTATTGTGGTGTGGAAGCATTGAGGCAACTCCGGGAAAACTTCGGGCCTTCGCAAAACGACAGGTAGGTGCATCCTCTGCTTCAAAATCAAGATATGACTAATAAAATCAAGAAATGATTGTCAAGTTGCCGATTTCTGAAGAGGACCTAACTAATCTATATGACATGGGTACATGCAATCATGGATGGGCTGCAGATTGATTACATACTAGGAGAGAACCCTCTGAATATTTCATACATGGTGGGATATGGCCCCAGCTTCCCCCAACGGATTCATCATAGAGCCTCATCTCTGCCTTCTGTTGACTATCATCCAGAATTCATTGGCTGCAAAAATGGAACTTCTTACTTCTACAGCAATTATTCCAATCTTAATATTCTGATGGGAGCAATCGTTGGAGGACCAGATGAATCCGATCAATTTTCAGACGATCGAGCAAATTTTCGGGAGTCGGAGCCTACGACGTACATAAACGCTCCTCTAGTTGGTGCGCTTGCATTTTTCAGCGCAAATCCATGGTGATTCCAAAAAATAAAAACTCTTGACACATTCAAATTTCCAAGAGTCAGAGCCCAGGACGTGTATAACTCGTTGGCGCGCTTGCATTTTTCAGGGCAGAGCCATCGTGATTCCAAAAAGATCAAAAATCTTGAAACAACGTTTTAAATTCCCTTGGCAATAAAAACGAATTGGAATCATTCAAATTTCGATTGTTATCTTGAAATTGAAATGTACCCCATATTTTACTCTCAAAACGCTCTTATGCCTCGAAAAAGTTTCCTGTCGAAGGCAAGGGAATAGTTTCTGAGAGTTACATTTATCAGAAATGTTTTCATTGTAGATTTTTCAAAAAATGAGTCGAGAACGATTCTACAAATAGATATACGAATGAATCCAACGACTCTGGTTCATATCGTTATGACCACCGGTCTCGACAGATTCACATGCAACACTGACATCTCAACAAATCTGGAAAATTAATGTATATTTTTATTGCCAATATCTTGATTTTAAAACTAAAATAAAAGAAAATCTGGATGTCATTTTCTCTTATCCGCGTTGTCAAATATGTGTATACCATCCCACCAAGGATAAAACCATTTCATTCCTATTAGTAATTCATGCAATTAAAGGTTATAGGTATTTTCTACCTAAAACATTTTTTAGTTTATGTTAGGTGTATGGTGAAATCCAGTGAAAATGGCAATAGTTCCTTGATAAGCTGATTCTTAAGGTCGATATGTCACATGGTAGAAAAGTACTAAAAAATGACAGTAAATGATTATATGATATTATAACACAAAGTTATAAGATGCCATGTCATTTTGTATTTTGGTGATAAATTTAATAGTTTTTGAAATCATTATTTTGATTTAGAATTATTTGTTAAAAATAATTTTGATATAAATGTATATTATGTTTGGTTGAAGTAAAATAATGAATGATATGCATTGATTTATAAATTTTAGATGTATTTTTTTTAAATGGCCAATTATTTCAATAAATATGAAATCAAATTAATAACCAATTATATATAATAGCAGATTTTGTGTCACTGTCAAAGGGTAATTTTTTATAATCATATTCGTTAATAATATATTTTTAATAAAAATAACAACATTTTGTTTAAAAAATCTCTCTCCATATAGTTAAATGGTAAGCCACATACTCACATGTACATTATATTTTCTATGTATATCATAATCACTAATCTTGACATTTTCTAGATATATCATGTAATCACTAATCTTGTCATCTTGTGCTCATTTATATGGAAACATCAAAATAGTGGGTGGATGTAAGTGGAGGGCCTTTTTTAATGCATTAATGGTATGATAGGTGAGGAAATTAAATTATTATTTCACTCTAATTTATCAATGGCTTTGCCTAACTTTTCCAACTACTTTATGTAGTTTTTTCTAAAGTTATTGGTGAAGTCAAGTGTTGCAAACAAGTTTGGTCACAATTCATTTTATAGTTATTTTTGTTCTATCAATATTTATTATGTTCATATCATATAATATAGTATTGGAAACAAAATATTGTATTTGTATAATGATTGGGTAATGTTAAAGAAAAATGGATAAAAGGGATAAAGAAGTTTTAAATTGAATGAAATCTTTTTTGTTCTATGGATGATATTCATTGTGTTCATATCCTATAATATAGTATTGGAAACAAAGTATTATATTTGTATAATGAATGGGTTATGTTAAAGAAAAATGGATAAAAGAAATAAAGAAGTTTTAAATTGAATGAAATCATTTTTGTACTATCGATGATGATATTCATTGTGTTCATATCTTATAATATAGTATTGGAAACAAAGTATTATATTTGTATAATGAATGGGTAATGTTAAATAAAAATGGATAAAAGGAATAAAGAAACTTTAAATTGAATGAAATCCTAAAATCATAACATGAAAATAAGATGGGATGGAAAAGAGCTTCTCACGCATTTTAGGCAAGTTAGGCTAAAGACATGGGGCACAAACCAACAATCTATTCCATTCTATTATTTGTAATCAATGATCAAATTAGCATTTGATGAGGTATCTCCCTAAACTAGAGCTAAACTTTTGTTGTTTCTTAATGATGCTAAGAATATTCCTCCCATGACATACACTTTTGCATCATTTCATTGTTGATTACACTAAGATAGATATACCCCTTAATTTGTGTATCTATAGTTAATTTTTTTTGTTGTTTAATGATGCTAGGAATATTCCTCCTTGTGGTGTTGACTACACCAATATAAAGATGCTCCATAATTTGTGTACCTATAGTTGAACTCTTTTATTGCTTAGAGATGATAGGAATATTATTTCTAGTGCATACACTATAACGTTGTTGGAGTGTTGACTATACTAAAATAGAGTTGCCAAAATTTTGCACCTATACATTTTCAACATAAGACAATAAGTATAATTTCAAAAAATTATGCATCATAGATAATGCAAAGAAAAACAAGATTAAAGAATAAAAGATATTTTGAAACAAAGAAAAATAACCAAATGGAGTTCAACAATAGCTCAAGGATACTAAGAAGGTATACATCATCTCTAAGCCTCCATTGATGATGGTTAAGTAGATATAGGAAATCGTAGTGTCTATGTCAAGGTTGTGAATCGAAGTTCATTGCAAGTTAAATGCCATGCATTATCCACTAATAATGAATGTTAGGGTTGTTAATTTCTTTCTTATTTTCATATCTTAGTAATTATTCCCTTATGATCAATAATTACACACTTCAAAATTCTTAACCTTAATTTTATTTTTACAATTGAGTAAACATTATTAGATTGATTTTTAAGATATATGATATATCTATTGATGTTTGATTACAATTGAGGGTCCTGATATATATACATAGTTGGGTGTCTTTTCATTAATAGACATGTATTATTGACCATATAAGATCTCTTCTCCTCATAAACCCACATAGGCTCTTGAAGAATTAGGACATTCTAAATATTAGGGAAGTGTTCATACGTTATATTGCTTATACAAAAGTAATTTATTACACTCACTTCTATACTTGAGAATCACCACTAGCATTCTTTCTTGCTCTAAGTAGATATATATGGTTCTATTTAATGGAGAAAGTAGGATCGTATACAAATCAAAAGGTGTCTTGATGCACATGAGATTCTTCTGTTACAATTTAGTATAGGCTATATAGAGGCACTATTCATAATTGAGGTTGTGTGATAAGTGTTTGTGTGGTGAGGTGAGGTCCTAAGGAATAGCCTTAAAAGACATGTCTTCTTTTTTATTAATTAATTAAAGATTATTTTATTTATATTTATATCTTATATTATATGTATAATAGAATATATAATATATATTTTGTGCATGATATGATATATATTGTACATTATTTTCCGGAAGGGAATACATTATGTTTCTATATAAAACATCAACACCCCCTCTTAGCGAGGTAGGTATTCTTCCCTGATGTTATCCTCTAGTAGTCCCAATCATGCCCAACCACTTTACATGGTATGGGTAGGACTATCACCATAGTCTCAAGTCTACGTTGCAAGTATCTATGATGTTTCTCCTCTCTTAGTAGTCCCAACCATACCTAGCCACTTCACATGGCGTAGGAAAGAATTGTACCAAGCTACTCATTACTCCCTTAGTCACTTCACATGACTGATCTGGGAAACCCTTGGCCTGAGGGAGAGTATCTTCCCACTATAGGAGAAACATCACAACTCCCTCTCAAAGAGGATGAACATTATGCATCACACAAAACTTGTCTATGAATTATTCAAACTTGATTTTAGATAGAGGCATGGTGAGAATGTTTGTTGTCTGCTCATCAGTGGATATGTACCGAAGTTCCACTGCTCCTCTTTGTACCATGTCTCAGATGAATTGGTATTTTATCACTATATGCTTTGAATTGTTATAAAATATTGGATTATGTGAAAGCTTCACACAACTTTGATTATCACAATATATCCAATTTGGCTCTAACTTTAGATCTAATAACCCTACAAGAAATTTTTGAAACCATACTTCTTCATTGCTTGCATCACTTGTTGCTATATATTATGCCTATATTGTATTGAGTATCACTCAAAAAAAAATTTAGCTAAACCATGAGATAATACATGATCCCAAACTGAAGCAACATCCTGATGTGCTTTACTTGTCTAATGCACTACCTACCGAGTCAGAGGCTGTATGACCTTGCAATTTTACTTCACCGTCTGAGACATATCTGAGTCCATATTTAACCGTACCATATAAGTTGATACAAGAGGATCCAAAAAGGCCCAAAATTTGAATTCCCCAAATATCAGTAAAACTAGCACCAAGTCATAGAGCTTGGCAAGTTGATTCCAATGACGCAAATGACACCTCAATCCAAGTTTGTATGACAAAGTTGTGAATAGTCAAAAAATTTGTCAAATTAAGCAAAACTCAAAGTCAACCCAATGTGCCACGTGTCATTCCAATAGGCTATCACGTGGTAGCCCAATCACTAAACCAAGCGGACCCACAAGTAGGTGACATGGCAGAAGAGTGATGACATGGAAAATTGACACATGACACTAGGCTAGAAATAGACGGTGACCCATGCCAGGGTGATTGGGCACACAATGGCACTAACATTTGTGCAGGTGATGTGGCATTGGTCAATGAATGGAAACCACGTGGACCAATGAGATGACACCACATGGCACCATCAACTATCCCCAAGTGGCCTTGATCTGTGTGTCAATATACATTTGATTTGCTTTGTTACGTATGGTTATAACTAAACATTATGTTTGTTTTATGGTTATAACTAAAACTATATTAAAATCCAAAGGTGAGGTTTTCGATGTGCAGTTATGTTTGGTTTCACATTTTCTGTGGAGTTGCAACCTTAGTTTGGGGGTGACCACTGGTTGAAATCCATGAACGAAGAGATATATGGCAGGAAAAAACATGGAGAGCTCGTATCCATTGAGTCTATTTAGCAAGATGAGTATTTAATTTCATGTTTCGTGTTTTTTATATGATTTTATGTTGAAAACCTAACTTCAAGGTTTGTATACAAATGATTATAATGTTTACAATCTCACTGTGCGCCTTAATTATGTGTCATATTTATTATTACATGTTATTTATGGTTGAATTCTAATTCGTTATATTTTTAACACTGTTATGTTGTGAACCCTAGTTAGTGCCTTATGTTAATATTGTTAAATATTGATAACTATTGGCAGTTCCACATTGTGTTTTAATTATACGTTGTTTTACAATTGCATGTTGTTAATGGATTTAATGCTAGGGTTAGTACCCATATGATAGAAATTCAATGGGAATTCCATTAGAGTTACATGTGCGGTTTGGATGTGAACCAAGGTTTAATAACATAAATTATAAATGATGTGTTTCTGCATGAATGTTGGTGAATTTTGGCACACAAATAATGAAGGAATTTCAATTCATGTGGAAAATGGTAATGATATGGTTTTATGGTTTCAAATGGCATGCGAGCTACGATTTTATGGTAATCAATGTTTCTAATTTTATGGAATTAAGGCTCTTTGTGGAACAGGAGCTCTCTAGCAATGGCATCTCCTAGCACGTATCCACTCTTCTTTTCTATATAGTTTGAATTCTTGGGATTTTTTTCATTCTCAAGTCTTTTGGCCCAGTGTGGGTGCTATGTAAAAGTTTAGTCCTCTGTCATTTTCCCCTCATGGTATATCACCTTTCTTGTACCCATCGTCTTCTAATCCCCTTTCTCTTAGCTTCTTTTGGCAATATTTCAGTCATTTTCAACCTTTCCCTATTGTCATCACCTCCTATGCACCACAGTTTATGGTTTCTCATCCCTGGGCTTATTTAATCTATCATCCCATATCTCTTCTATCCCTCTCACCTCAGTTTTCCAACTCTTCTCCTCTTCGTATTCTATTCTCTAGCTCCACTTCTCCTTGCAACCCATTTCCTCTTCATCACTAGTTATACATTTCCAAAGGGCATGGATAAGAAGGGGGGATACCTCTCAGCGTACACAGGATATTTTGCAGTTCTAGTATCGAGTCATTGGCTCTATAGAGAGCACACATCGCGTCCCATTCAAATTAAAATTAAACAAGTTGAATGAGAAATAACTAGAGCATGTTAATTTTTTCGGACAATGAAGTTCTAACAGATTGGGTGACTTAGTACCTGACATTGGCCATACCCATGATAGGTACAACCAGTATATGTATATTTTGGACATTTATTGGCACCTTAGGCTATTATTGGGAAAAGTGATATTGGAAATAAATGAGGCTAAAGAGGAGGTTCTCATGATGTTAGAAAACATGCAACTTACTTTGCAATTGTTGGATAAGTTTCAGTTCTGTGGAAGCTCACCTTTGCATACCCCTTAAATTTGGATGCTCTCTCAGAAGCAAGAAGGATCTCATTGTAATTGAATTTGCGAACTCTAATAAGTCTATGATCATTCTCTATATTTTTACTATTATGAATATTTTTGTCTTAGTCTCTAGCTTTGCAACATGTTTTTGTCTTAGTGGCTTGGACTTATGTAATGTTCCATGTGCGGGTAGGGCCCGCAGCCACGTGTCCAATTCTGCATAATGAGGGGTGATGCGCAAGGGCCCCCGCCCTCAGATGCTCCGATGGGCATTAAGACCCCACCCTTAACACCCTAGGATGCCACCCTCACTAATAGTCTGGGCTTTTGGTGTAGTGGTTGGGCCTCTGTGGTATCAGAGCCGAGGTCTCGAGGTCAAGACTCACAGAGCATGGTGGGCTGTAATGTCCTGTGTGCGGGTAGGGCCCACAGCCACGTGTCCGGGTCTGCGTAATGAGGGGTGTTGCGCAAGGGCCCCTGCCCTCAGATGCTCCAGTGGGCCTTAATACCCCACCCTTAACACCCTGGGGTGCCACCCTCACTAACAGTTCGGGCTTTTGGTGTAGTGGTTAGGCCTTTGACTGTAATATTCCAAAAATTTAGCCTCCAAGCTAAATGGAATATTATAGTTGTTTTATCACTAGGTCGGTAAATAAATGGGTGGGGAGGCCCATAAGTCTCTTGAGTAGCAATAAAAACACTCCTAATGTGAAAGGGGGAATAATAAGCAGTTGGATTAAGCACCTTTGGGTGTGAACAGGGACTGGAACATGTTGATTCAGTCAACTTTGACCAAGTCAACAGCGTTGTCTAGATACATTGAATCTCCTTGATGAACAACGCAGTTTTAGTGGAGGACAAATTGCATGAGCTTGGTGGAAAATATGGATGGGACCCAATGTGGAGAGGCTCTCATGCTATATATGGAGAGGATAGCAACCATTAGTATTCATGTTTTGATTATCATTGCTATTGGTCCTTTTAGACTTTGCTTCCTCTTGCTGTTTAGCAGGGTTGCAGTGCTGTTTAGCACAAGGGTGTTCCTGGTTGGGAATCCCTACCTCATCCTCAGGGAAGGAGAGTTTCTTTGGGCTACATTTCCTCATTCCGGCATTTTGGCCAAGCTACCTCCTTCAGCTACAGTGCAGTTTCTTTTTAGAGTTGGGTTGTGTTGTAGGGTGCAACAAAGGAGGATCTCTTAGAGTCATTTCTGGGTTTGTTTTCAGTGGAGAGGTTGTCTATCCATTGGAGGATCAGCAAGGAGGATTCCCGGGCATATTTTGACATCTTTGGCATCAGGCCAACCATCTTCTATCCCTCACAGCGCAATTTCCATCCTGAACTGCGTTATTTTTAGAGGTATTTGTTGGGAGGGTTCATTGAGCTCATCAGGAGGGTCTATTTCTGAGTAGAGGGATCAACCTTCTAATTAGAAATACCATTGGAGGAGGACATCTTTATTTCAGATCTGTCATAGCCTCATTTCATATCAGATCCAGTTTGCAGTGGCACATTAACCCCAGGGTTATTTGTCACATTGTATGTTTCTTGATATTTCTAGCAATCCTTTTCAAGTTGGCTAGAAATCTTGTATTAGAGCCCACATCTTCATTGATGGGCCTTTCTTTTGTTTCTATCAGCCACATTCCATTTATATATGTATTCATCACTAGCTACATTGTTATAGATAGCGCTGTCACTGCTCTCTGGCATTCTATACAGTTGTAGCAACTCATGTGCCGATTGTTTTATTCATTGGAGACTTGTTCCCATTGCTTGAGTGGCTTGTCCCTCATGATCTTGTTGTATATTTCTGCTGATATATTAATAAAATTATGGTTTTACATTGATCCCTCTTATTTCATGTTTAGATTTGCAGAGTTTTTCATTTTTATGTTCATGTATTGCTGCATTCCCATTTTGGTATATTACAGTGGTATCAGAGCATAATATTGGCTCAGCTTGTGCATCCAAGACGTTATGCCATTAGGAGGAGAAGATTTTCATAGAAAATAGAAGATTCACAGAAGAAACAAAGGCATGACTCCATTATTTGGAGAAATTAAGGAAGAGAGGGTCTCCATGCTTCTTTTCCAAGCTATGAAAAATATCAAAGAAGATCTCAAGGAGATGAAAGGGGAGAAGTGTAAGAAATTCCTGAGAGGGTTTGAAAGGGAAGCAAGCCCTAGCTATTCACATGATGGGTGTGAGCATGCAGCCACACATGAAGATCCATAGTGCAGTCTATTGCCCACATTCACTGCAATAAGGATGGAGGAAGGAGAGGCACCAAGGGAGGAGACCTTGAGTGTCTATCTTCAGGAGTATGAGTCTCAATCATGGAGATTCAAAGAGCACTTGGACTTCCAAGGGTTTTGCCAACTCGGGGAAGCTTAAAGATCCAGCAACCATGATAGAAGCAAGAGAGGTAGAATCTTTCTATATAACTTTTATGGATCAGCAGAGTGCACACCAAAGCTTGGGTGGAGGAGCTAGATTCATATTTTCAACTACACCAAGTTTCGGAAAGGGAGGCCATTAGAGTAGCAGTGCTGCACCTCAAAGGTATGGCCCATAATTGGTGGTTTAATAGTTCTTCTTCATCTTATCATGAAAATAAAAACAACTATGCTAGGTTCACTAAGGAATTGGTGAAAATATTTGACATTAAACATTGTAAAACATCTCTTGTGGAACCCAAAAACTTAAAACCTTTGCATGAGTTAGAGAGTGACAATCATGCATATCATAGCATTATACTTTATCATTTATGGTTGCAATTTGTATTGCAACATTTTACTTAACCTACTCATGCTTAATCGCATCAACAATGCTAGTCATAAATATGGCTATCATTTTAGTTAGATGCATAAAATTTTTCCATGCGTAAAAGTACATACAAATATTGATTAATTTGTATATGTCAATAACAGTTAGGGTAACATTTCCAATTCTCACAGTGTACTGTTATGAAGTAACCACTATCTTGTTCACAACTTGTGATAAGCTTTAATCAAAACCAAATGATGCATATAAATTTTACTACACTTTATTTGTGCTTGGCATTTGTCCATCCACTTTTTTCTAGGTTATGTTGGGTAAAATATAATATCATAATATTACATTTTACTCAATATTTCCCCTCAAATGGTCTACTTCTTATTGTAATTTTTCTTTGAAGTTTGAAACTAAACAAACTCGATTATAAAATTAGAAAGGGTGAGGGGAAATATTGAGTATTTGGGTGGAGGTGGTAATAAATATTGTAATATTATATTTTATCCAAAATTCCCCCCTCCCAATTGACTTTTTTATAAGATAAAAAAAAAATTATAAAAGCATGAAATTAATAAGTATAATTATAATTATAATTCATTCTAATTAATAATTAAACCAGCCTATATCTATCTTAACTCTGGATCTACTAAGGGCCGAGAGGGATTGAATTTCTTGAGATGTAAACCTCTTTTAAAGTGACAAGATATTTGATCCATTTGATCCCTCTTGGTTCTTGGTAAATCCAAAATTGGTTATTAACAAGAGTATATTAGAGCTCTCACAAGTCATGAAAAACCTTTATATATATTCATGGAAAAATAAATTAGGTTGTACCTATTTAAAATATATATTACAGTTTATAATTTATTCATA
This sequence comes from Pinus albicaulis, assembly GCA_034641835.2. Taxonomy (NCBI): domain Eukaryota; kingdom Viridiplantae; phylum Streptophyta; class Pinopsida; order Pinales; family Pinaceae; genus Pinus; species Pinus albicaulis. The sequence continues at coordinate 492,501 of JAXQQM020089684.1, forward strand.
TTATCATTTAAATATAAACTATTTTACATTAAACCTAATTTTTTAAATATAAAATTAATATTATAAATATCCATGAAATTAGGTTGTACCTATTTAAAATATATATTACATTTTATAATTTATTCATATTATCATTTAAAAATAAATTATTTTACATTAAACTTAATTTTTTTAATATAAAATTAATATTATAAATATAAAATAAATATTATAAATTTGTATATCAATTTAGATTTTATTGATTGGTAAATGCCATTTAGCTTAAATATAAATAAATAAAAATAAAAATATTAAATTCAAGTTAGTGTTAAAATTTAAAATTGAATCAATTTAGATTTTATTGATTAGTAAATGTTCATAACAAGAAGCTTGGTATAATTTTAACATTTTATGTTAAATAACAAACTATCTAATTACTATTTGAATTCATCAAAATTTCAAATATTAACAAGAGGAATTATAAGACAAATAAAATTGATCAAAAGCAAAATATTGAGTGAGCAACTCAACCTCTCAAAAAAAAATTCCAATTTACTAAAAAAATATTAAAAATCACCAATTAATATAAAGTTCATTTAAAAAAAAATTATCTTTAATTTTACTTTTAATAAGTATTAATAAAAAATAAAACTATGAAAAAAATTGCAAAATATTACATAGGCATGGTTCTTACATTAATATTAAAATTATAAAAAACAAAATACTACATGGACATAGTTCTTATATTAATATTAAAATTTTGATTTTAATAAGAATGTTTTTTTTTTAAATTTAGTTAATTAATATAAATGAAATTTTAATATTTTATATATTTAGCTATATATAAAAAATAAAATGATAAATTTATAGAATGATTTATATTCATATTACCATATTGGATAATTGAATTTATGATGTATAAATTATTTTTGAATAGATAATTTTTTTGGAATGTGTACTATTTATTTGATAATTAAATTTATGATGCATAAATTATGGGAGTTTTCTACCTACCTAACAAAATAATTCTCAGTATACTTTTTGCCTGAATCTTGTAAAAAAAATTCAAAAAATCAGGTAGTTGGAATGTTTGAAAAAACCCCAGGAGCACCCAAAATCTGGAAGTTTGACACCACTAACCCAATTCTAGATTATTTTGTGAGTTTTTAAGACTACGTGACATATTAAAACCTAAATGTTAAAAGGTAGAAATTTAAATTATAACACGATAGGTTCGACCCGTTTTTAGCATTTGAACGTTATTTTTTTTTATAATTTTCTTAAATAGCTTTGGGAAAAAATCGTGAGATTTTATATATTTTCAAGAGTTTGGCCCAATTTGAAACTTCGAATATAGTAAAATAAAATACTCTTGTCGGTTTACTATTCAAATCTGGGAGCAATAAAATAATTATAACTTGTAAAAGAAGCATCGTGTGGAGTGTAGAAAAAATAGTTGAACCTTCCCTAAAAAAGGCCTTCCGAAATATGTGATGGGTGGAAGACACTTTGTCTCTTGCCAAATTTGAAGCTTTATTCTTACTCCACAGCTTACAGTTGCATGAAGTTAAAGCATGATCGAGTTGTGTGCATATGTGTCATCTTGTTTTTGAAAATGAATGGGTTTAATGATTGAGAGCCTACATTATTCTTTTTTAATTAAAATTTCAAATTAATAACGTACATATATCAAGGAGAAAGATTGATATGATTTGACAGTATTAAATTCTAAGTGTTATTACCACACAGAAATTACTAGGCATTTTCCAATAAGATATTTAAATTTAGCCAATAGCATTACAGATAAATGCTAATAATCTTTGTTATAATAAATAAAATATTTATCTCCAAAGTTTCACTTTATAAAATTGTAAATTAATTGTTTTATTTGACCATGGTCAACTTTTTACCAAATGCATAATACTTGTTAGGGCAGACATAATAATAATAACAAACCTCTCCTATTAATTTAAAAAATAAATAAATACCATGTCTATCAAAATAGTACTAAATATGAGATATATAGCCATTGAAAATGTATAGATTGTACATCAATTTATTGTGCATCAATTTTGAGAATGCATGACTTAGGCTACAATAAAATCATTTTTTTTTAAATAATTGAGTATCAGGAAAAGAGGGAGATTGAACACAATGCCCATGAATGGTTAGAATGGGATTATTCATTCAAGCAAGTAAAAGTGTTCCCATGATATAAATAATCCATATAGAGTCTACCATGAATATAGTTTGTGTTTGTTGTGTATGTAGTGTAAGGGACCTAATATAAAAAATGTCAAAGTCAAGTTTAACAAGAATGGTTGTGGAGCAGCAAGTCCCTGCCAATAGAAAAAGAGGCAGTGGACTTAGCCTACTGGATGAAAGTAGGCAGGATTTTTGTGTTAAAATTGTTGATAGAAAACGTTTTCCATCAATATATCTCCCATCTAGCTTTGCTTCATCAATGTCTCTGCATCTAGCTTTTCTTCAACTTGTTTTAACACTGATACTGCATAAGCATTTTTCCCTGCTAATGGATCAACATTACAAAAATTGTCAGAATTTCACGCTCCAACTCTCATCAAATGAAATCAACAGAAATTCATTCACCTACCTCTAAAACCATGACTTCTTTGTTATGTTTCATAGAAGAAAAAAGTGTGCATAATTTATAGACACATATAAGTCTTCTCTTCTTCATCAAGAAAAAGGATCTCCATTCCCCAACACCATGACTTCTTTGTTATGTGTTCATAGAAGAAAATAATGTGCATAATTCATGGACACATATAGGTCTCTTCTTCTTCATCAAGAAAAAGGATCTCCATTCCCCAACATGAAGCAGCAGCATTGAGAAGTGCCCCTCTAGGAACTTAAAGTCTACCACTAGTCATAGGGAACTTAACAAACCGTGTTCCTATAGCCCAGGATACATCAAATAAGCTCTTTAGAAGAAACATTTCTAAATGATGTCTTGATAAAACTCACAAGGACCCTGCTGCCATAGTGTTAATAGGAGTGGCCATTCTACAAGCTATACAGGAAAATTTCCACATCATAACCAAATAGATCCAGGACTATGAAGAAGGTTGAAAGAGGATGACAGATGAAATCATCAAGTTACATGGGATGCTCCAAAAACAACAAGTTGAAAAAACCCTTGAGGACTTCAAGATATTTTCTTGTAAGATGTAGTGTGATATTGGAGAGGCCTCCATGAGCTTGTACCTCAGAGCTTGTGAGATTCAAAGCATTTCCTAAGAGTTCAATGAATATGTTTAAAGAGGAGAGGCAATTAGGGAAGACACGAGGCGCTTTTTTTGATGGTGCGCTCAATCAACAGAAGGTACTGATGGTGGTTATGAATCTTAGGGATGTTGTTGATGGTGCTAGATCTACTACTAGTGGTGTTAAAACACATCATAAGGGACTCGAGCTCCATAGCAAAAGATAACAATGCTAAGTTTTAATTTACATAAGCAAGGCCTTCACATATTTCCCCATGACAGCATAAAAGGAACTAGCATATAAAACATGCATCCATAATAGCAAGGAAAAAAGAACAACAAATATGTATTCATCGAAAAAATGCAGCAAGGAAATAGCCAAATAGTACATATCTTCTTCCATGGCAAAGATGAAGAGAAATCCAAAGGATAATTCACTTCTCTTGCTGAACTGAGAAACAAACAAGAAGAACTAATAGAACAAGCAAGGAAGAGAAAGAAAGAACAAGACTACAAGGACTAAGAAATTGTTGATGAGAAGTTAAAGCATAAGAAGCTAAGAAATAAGGGAGTCAACATGAGGATGCTCAGATTCAAGCTATAAAAGTCTCCTCTTCTTCATCAAGAAAAAGTATCTCCATTCCCCAACATGAATAAGAAACATTGAGATTAAATGTAATCAAGACAGTGAAATAGACTCATATGTAAGTAATGATTAGTGATTCCACTCTTCCCATAATAAGAGCATGTATACTAATAACACCATATGATTTCCATTGAATGAGTGGAATAACTTACTTGTTACAAAGGATATGGCTAGTATCCCCTACCCACATCACCACTCCCCACAAGAGTGCAAGTTCTCCTCAAATTCCTGTAAAGATGAGTTCTCAGAGAAGTCCCAACAGGAATGAAAGTTCTCCTCAAATTCCCATAAATTTGAGTTCTCAAAGAAGTCTGCGTGGAAAGAGAATATTAATAGATATGCAGGTTGAAGATGCGAAAGAAATATTAAATAACCATTTCGCCAAGAGACCTGTTGTGGGTAGTTTCCTTGTCAGTCCCTTTGTCAAGGACTTCACCTTGGGAACTGGACATAAAAGTGGAGTGGTGGGATTCCCGCCAAAGTCTGAAAATCCTCAAAAGTCACCAACGCCAAATTCTAGAACTCCTCAAAACTCACCAACAATATATCATATAACACCTCAAGACTAAGACAAGCGAGAGGATATCAATTCTTCTAAAGAGAATGTGAATTCAGATATTGAGTCCACAAGTATCATTCCATACACTTCCATTGTAATGCACAAAGAGAGATAGTTCAGACTACAGAATATCACGTCAACAAGGTGCCCTGCTATCGAGACGCTCCACCAATATGGAATGGGCTAGCTATTATTTGAACAATAGTTTCCCTAGGAATGATCATACTGATAGCACACATATTGAACAGATAAACCAAGCTAAACCTGAATCTTGTGCATCTTCCTATTGACTCTTCACACCTAACTACAGATATTGTAAGGGCTTTCACAATTATACAAAACAATCTACACATAATATATTTTTCAAAAAAAGCATCCTGCATGAAATCAATTAATTTATTGTCCTTCTGAAATGAGTTAAATCAAGCTACATTTAGATCTAATTAATTTATTATACTTCTGAAATGAATTAAATCAAGATACATTTATATCTTAACCTTTACTATGCATGAGAAGACCATACAACGAAAGTAGATGATGGCTGGTAGATCCAAGCAACAATAAAATGGATGTAAGGTTTGATTCAATTCTAGATTTCCACTACAGATTCTCTACTAAAATCAAAGTTGAGGTTGCCCATATGGAGCAGGGGATCAAACAGAAGCGGAGGAAACTTTCCAAGGCCTAGCTTGAGGCATATTTCAAGGAGCTGGTGGCAAGCATCAGATTCCTAGATCTTGGACACCAAAATATTCAAGCTCATTTGTCTCTTCTAGTTGAACAAAACCTTCTTTTCTTACTTGGTAGAGGAAAAAGGTATCAAGCAACAAGCCTTTCTGCATAAAATTGACCTTATGGAAAAGAAAAATTGGACCTTATGGACAAGAAATTTGATGATGTGTGCAGAGAGGCTTATGATATTGAAATCTAGCTAATGACCCTGCGGATCCCTAGGACAACTCAATGGAAGGAGTTGACCCAGTGCAAGAACCTGCAGGTACTCATTCCAATCTACTCTACTAGATGATGACCATGAGGCTCAGATGGATATTCATTATTTATAGAATCAGGGACATAGCCCTCAGGGCTAGCTACCCTTATCTTTGTCATAAGTATAGAGGGGTATCAACAGTCACTCTAGACTCATGTTATGATGCATTAAATAAGGTTAACTTCATAATGAACCAACTATGGTATATTTAGAATGTAGTTTGTAGTTGAAACACTTCAATAAGATTAAGCATAAGTGAAATCAATAAACTATATCCATTTGCATGTGATCCCTAAATGCATACTAAAACACCATGAAAATTTTTACAAGTTTTTTAAAAATTATGTAGAAAAAGTTGTCTTCCACATGCATAAATCCTATAGTCAGCCATGCTCACAAGATAAGTTAGGAAGTCATCCAGGCCTGTGGAAAGGAGATGGATATGCAAGCAACCAATTTCAAGAAATCATGCAGTCATCTCAATAAATAACCAAGAAACTACAATTATTTCCAGTTCATATTTGTTTCTAAAAGCATGAAACAACAATTCATAAGAAAACTCTTACTGAGTAGAAATGAAGCTAATTATATATCACTACATGGAAATTATGTTACTATTTTGGAAAATATCATTCCAAAAAATCCTTCGTGAAAAATCAGTAGAGCTAACATCCCAGAAAAAATTGACATTAAGATAAGCTAAGTTGTGAATAATAGTTGGGTTGACTTACTCTCAACTTCCAAGAAACAAAGCTCAAACAAGTAGAGGCAAAAGAAGGCACCACATTTGGATTGAAAATTATTAAGAAACACAAATTACACTGAGGTGGCATTCATGACAAAATAATAATTGTGTCCTTTCATTCACAATTAATATTACACAAGCATTTCACGTATAGCAACATTAATGGTTCATCATAATTTGTTTATTTCTAGAGAATAAATAAAAAAATAGTTGTTTCGATTGAAATCAAACCTTGGTTTCAGGTCCTTGAAGTCAATCTCAATTAACATATATGTTATATCAAAAGTTGCCAATGTTGTATATCTTTGAGGAATTATATCATATTTAAATGCCAACAGGAATGCAAGTTCTCCTCAAATTCCTGTAAAACTAAGTTCTTAGAGAAGTCCCAATAGGAATGCAAGTTCTCCTCAAATTCCTGTAAAGTTGAGTTCTCAGAGAAGTCTGCATGGAAAGAAAATATCAATAGATATGCAGGTTGAAGATGTGAAAGAAATATTAAATAAAAATTCCGCCAAGAGACCTGTTTGTGGGTAGTTTCCTTGTCAGTCCCTCTATCAAGGACTTCACCTTGAGGACTGGACATCAAATTCCATGACCACTACAGCCATCCTTACAATTCTTGTCACTAATAGTCTGCACACATCAACATGAAAAACCAGTCAACAACTTCTCAAATCAAAGAGAAAGGATAACGTCATAAATGGAAATAAATATATAAATGGATGTCAAATCCCAATCACATTGATGTAAATTGGTGTTGCAATATCATAGTAGCTAGATAGCCATTTTCTGATATCAGTCCTCCATGGTGCATCTTTGTAAAGAATTGCTCCATCAGATTCATGACTCTGTGGGTATTGATATTGTTCAATATTCTTATTGCCTATGGAGGACAATTTTTTTTTATTGATGATGATGCGTTAGCCAAGCTTTCAGTTTGTCGAGATCCAGTGAAATCTAGAGAAGCTAGTATGAAAGGTACAAATAAAATATGGGCAATGGAGATAAAGGCCACTAGGATCGAAATCACAACGGTAAGCTGCCATGAATACTTGAAGTTTTGCAAGGAAGAAATTTCACGACAGGGCTTTGAAAGTCGCAAAATAAGAGCCTAGCCTAAAAATCCAAACAAAATCAAATGGGAGATTTTGGTAGAATAACAACACATACAATCCTCATAGGGATTTTAAGGTGGTTCAATTTAATATACTTGAAGATGACATGAACTCGTTGTCACTGTTCATCTCATAGAAGCACAAGGATGGTAACTCAGGAGGAAACAGGCTTTATACTTTTATGTATGTGCTCAAAGGAACTTACGGTTTCTCTTAAATTTGACAACCATAGAGAATTTTTTTTGTTTATTTTTCCATCAAAAAATGTGTGGATTTTCTTCCGAAGACATCAAAAGTCACCAACGCCAAATTCTAGAACTCTTCAAAACTCACCAACAATATATCCTATAATACCTCAAGACCAAGACAAGCGAGAGGATATCAATTCTTCTAAAGAGAATGGGAATTCAGATGTTGAGTCCACAAGTAGCACTCAGTAAACTTCCATTGCAATGCACAAGGAGAGATAGTTCAAACTACATAATATCACGTCAACAAGGCGCCCTTCTATCTAGACCCTCCACCAATACATAATGGGCAAACTATTATTTGAACAATAGTTGCCCTAGGAACGATCATATTGATAGCACACATATTGAACGGATAAAACAAGATAAACTTGACTCTTCTACATCTTCATACTGACTCTTCACACCTGAATACAGATATTGTAAGGGCTTTCAGAGTTGTACAAAATAATCTACACATAATATATTTCTCAAAAAAAGTGTCGTGCATGAAATCAATTAACTTATTATACCTCTAAAATGAGTTAAATCAAGCTATATTTAGATCTAATTAATTTATTATACTTATGAAATGAATTAAATCAAGCTACATTTAGATCTTAACCTTTACTATGCATGATAAGACCATACAACCAAAGTAGATGATGGTTCGTAGATCCAAGCAATAATAAAATGGATGTAAGGTTTGATTTAGTTCTAGATTTCCACTGTAGATTCTCTACTAAAATCAATGTGGAGGTTTCCCATATGGAGCATGGGATCAAACATAAGCGGAGGAAACTTTCCAAGGCCTAGCTTGAGGTAGAATTCAAGGAGCTGGTGGTAGGCATCAAATTCCTAGATCTTGGACACCAAAATCTTCAATATCATTGGTCTCTACTAGCTAAAAAAAGCCTTATTTTCTTACTTGGTGGAGGAAAAAGGTATCAAGCAGTAAGCCTTTCTGCATAAACTGGACTTTATCAACAAGAAATTTGATCTTGTGTGCAGAGCGGCTTATGATAATGAAATCTATTTAATGACCCTACAGATCCCTAGGACAACTCAATGGAAGGAGTTGATCCAATGCAAGAAATTGCAGGTACTCATTCCAATCTACTCCGCTAGATGATGACCATGAGACTTAGATGGATATGCATTATTTACATAATCAGGGACATAGCCCTCAGGGCTAGCTACCCTTATCTTTGTCAGAAGTATAAAGGGTATCAACAGTCACTCCAGACTCATGCTATGATGCATTAAATAAGTTTAACTTCATAATGAACCAACTATGGTATATTTAGAATGTAGTTTGCAGTTGAAACACTTCAATAAGATTCAGCATAAGTGAAATCAATAAACCATATCCATTTGCATGTGATCCCTAAATGCATACTGAAATTCCATGAAAAATGTTTACAAGTTTTTAAAAATTATATAGAAACACTTGTCTTCCACATGCATAAATCCTATAGTCATCCATGCTCACAATATAAGTTAGGAAGTCATCCAAACCTGTGTAAAGGAGATGGAGATGCAAGAAACCAATGTCAAGAACTCATTCAGTCATCTCAATAAAGAACCAAGAAACTACAATTGTTTCTAGTTCATATTTGTTTCTAAATGTATGAAACAACAATTCATAAGTAAACTCTTACTGAGCATAAATGAAGCTTATTATATATCACTACATGGAAATTATGTTACTATTTTGGACAATATCATTCTAGAAAAGCCTTCATTACATTAAAACATAAAGCGTGAAAAATCAGCAAAGCTAACATCCCAACAAAAAATGAAATTAAGATAAGCTAAGATGTGAATAACATTGGGGTTGACTTACTCCCAAACTTCCAAGAAACAAAGCTCAAACAAGTAGAGGCAAAAGAAGGCACCGAATTTGGATTGAAAATTATTAAGAAACACAAATTAAATTGAGGTGGCGTTCATGACAAAAGAATAATTGTGTCCTTTCATTCACAGTTAAAAATACACAAGCCTTTAACATATAGAAACATTGATGGTTCATCATAATTTTCTTACTTCTAGAGAATAAGGAAAAAAATAGTTGTTTCGATTGAAATCAATCTTGGTTTCAGGTCCTTGAAGTCAATCTCAATTAACATATATGTTATATCAATAGCTGCCAGTGGTGTATATCTTTGAGGAATTATCTCATAGTTACATGAATTTAAGAGTAGGTGTCAAAATGACTTGATTCAGAAGTTAGCCAAGTTACTCAGCAAATTCCAACATCCACAAAGATGGCATATGAATTTCCCCTTGTTAGTGATCTCTGTTTATATAGTTCTTAGAAATAAAATATTCAAATCAAATCCAAATTTGTTAACCTATATCTAAGCCACAAATTTTATGCAATTACAACAAAAACTAACATAAGGAGAATTTGCTCCCTAAGAACCTCTGGCATCTATTATTTCCATCACATAAATGTTCACAATACAAAAGTATTCATAAAAAGTAGCACTAAAAATGTAAATTATTAGACAAGACACTTATTACATATAAGTGATTAGATAAGAAGGTAACCTGATCAGGAGGCCTATTTGATGAAAAAGTAAAAACTCTCTGTGAAACAAGGCCAGAGTTGTCTATAATGTCTCTAAGGATGCTAAAGATCCCCATTTCAAGTAATTCCTCTGTAGATAAAGTAGAGCTACTTTCACAAGTTGAAGGAATCCTAATTAAAACCTGCACCAAGCCAAAGAACAACTTGAATAGACATGTTAGTAAAAGATCCCTAATTTAGAGTTAAAAATGAATGATCTCACTGCTTAAAATTACTTTATAAAATGTTAGACTATTGTGTATGTTGAAGAACTAAGAGATGCCCGGGCATTTTCTCAGTTAGTGGCATATATCAGATTTGTATCTTGCGAAATCAGACTGTAGCTAGAGAGCCTTGTTCAAGTTTTTTGGAGAAGAAGAACATGCTTCTGCAATTTGAGCCAAGAAAAATGATGCAGTCTCTACCACCTAAAACATAATTAAAATTTTCACCAAGGAAAATCCATAAGTAATACCCACAAGTAGTCACAACTTTATACACAAGTGAAATCCACTAGCAGTCACAACTTTATATATAAGTAAGACCCACAAGTTGTCACAACTTCATATATTAGTGTAATGAAACCACCCAAGATAATATCAAAACGTATTACAAATACAAAATATCTTAGTATCATTATCTGAAATAAATCTGGTCAAGTTTGGAATTGTTTCCATTGCAGAAGCGATAGTATCAGATGAATGTTGTTTGCAAATGTTTACAACTATTGAGGAATATACTCTCTGAATAATTTAAATTTTATATTAGCCATATGATTCCACTTTCCATACTCATCAAAATATATTCAAGGGAGAAATATATCTTACCTTTACACCAGTGGAGAAAAAATATAGGTAGGACAATGTTGCCATAAGAGCACCACCACGAAGACAAGCAAATGCATGCCTATGAGAAATATTTTCCAAAGTTTGCAAAGAATGCAACATAATGTATCACTTTATCAAACCCAACCAACAAAGATTGATTATATTAATTAATTGTTTGCATTATTTCCAATATATTTTAAGATTCTCAAGGAGAATTTGTACATAAACATCAATATATTGTCTTCATAAAATTTTATAAAATCCAACGATACTAGACTAACCAAATAAAAAGATTATTTCTGTCATAATTACAAAAGTAGCATCTCATATATGTCATGATTGAAGTGGAAGTTTAAATTTATATATACACAATAAAAGTATCAACAATTGTGCTTGATATGACATGCTTGTGCAAAATATTAACCAAAAACTGAAGATCTCGAGATTGGAAGCTTTATATGTTTACAAATGCTTCTTGCTATATTGTGACTCGAATCAAGCAAGAGTATCTTTTTTGTAATTTTATCCAGAGTGGGCAAGGTATGTACATCTCCATAGATTAAGCATCATCTTACAAATAAATGATCTTATACATGAATTCCATGTCTGGCTAGGCCATAACTGTAAAAATAAATACTTATACAACTACATGTAGGACTATTACAGTTTCTCCATATAAATTTGGTCAGTAATCATTCAACACCACTTAGAAAGGGTCATATTGTGTCATCTTGTTAATTTTTCACTATATAATGATGGCATTGAAAGCTTCCTTCAAAAGTTGATTAACACCTATTGTGAAGTGGGACACCATGTCACAGTTTATGGTGTGAATTTCCTATCCAAACTTAACAGCCACAATGGCTCCTGCTAATCAAATGTAGCAACTGACCCAGGAGATCCTAGTGTTTTCAGGTCTAAAAGGTATGGGAAAGTTTCTAATCCTTGAAAGGCTTCATATAATGATCCATTACCCGACTCTGTTTCTTCTGTTGACGATGCAAATACTGAATCTATATGAGAAAAAGTCCAGTCAAAGGGTGACCTGGTGACTGTATTTCCTGTAAAGGAATCCAGGAACTTGGAGGAAAAGAAAAGTGGCTTCAATAGTCTTGCATCATTTTGGATTGTTATATGTGCTTGGTTCCCTTTGGCTCATATATGAAAAATTACTTGTTCCAAAAACAATCTTTAGAGCCGCAAGTTTGTGATGACGACATGATTTCATTAGGGGAATTTTGAGGTCTAAAATGGGCCTCCTAAGAAAAATGTACAATCAAAATTTACTTTATGAGAACCAATCACATTTCAGGGGATGACATCATCCCTAATGGTTAAGTTGGCATTGTTTGAGTTAAAGGTACTTACTTGCCACATTCTTAATGGTAGATAAAAACTCATGGTTAACCATGATAGTGCTCTAAGTACTTTTAAAGTCAAAGTAAAGTACTCATAATAAATGTCATTTCACACTTTTTGAATAAAAATATATTATTGTCATTTCATATTTCTTGAAAGAAACAATGCATATCCCTACACATTTATTATATTATATTATATTATATAGTATATTAATTACATGTTATTATACAATTTAAATAATATGAATTTTAATTAATATCATATAATATAATTAAGAATTTATAAATTTATATTTATATTTATATTTTATTTTAAGTTATTTAAGTACAAAAAACAAATGCATTAGTTGTTCAATGATAATGAATTTTTCTTGAAAATCTCATTCTTATTTATAATCACATCAATAAAAAAAATTTATTAATTTTATTTTGGTACAACTTTTAAATTGAAATTAACTATGGTTACATGGATTGTGGTGCAAAAAGTGAATTTCAAATTCATAAATATTATTTTATTAGTTTAGCTATTATTTTATTATTTCCTTAGGAGGCCCATTTTAGACCTCAAAATTTCCCTAATGATTACAGCCTATCTGAAGTAGACATACGTTGTAAATTGGTTCAAAAAACAAGAAATTTGTAATTTAGAGAATTTTGTATACAATTTATAATCTGCAATGTGTCAGAGAACAGAGCTGAGTGAAAGGGGATGATTCTCTCATAAAATTATAGATATTAATATTTTTCATTTATGAGACAACAGACCAACAGATAACAGAACTTTGCAAATTCAAATAAGATCCTTAAATTTTTACTATCAAACCAAAGGGAATCAAGCCACTAGATAAAAAAACTATGCAAATCAAAACTACATTTCTATTTAACAAATAAAAAAATATCAGACCAGTAATCTTACTAGGGTTCGAAGCCCTTGATATCCACATAATCAAGTAGATTCCATTAATTTTTCTTGGATCCATTGGATACAAGTAAACCACTGCTAGCTTGGGCGACATGGAACATTAAATTTTCTTGGATCCTTTAGATACAAGTAAATCACTGCTAGCTTGGGCGACATGGACACATTTGCTGGACTTTGTAACAATCTATAGTATGAAACACTAACAATCACATCCAAGGACAAAAGATAACTCATATCACAATATACAAACTCAAAACTCATAATAATAGGAAGGAGTAGATAGTGATTTGGCCAAGGTACATAACACCATGCCACCATCCTCTTAAGCCTTCTGCAAAAGACAGGTGTAATTCATGAAGATATGTATACAAATATTGTTAACCAACTATTGACAAGTTAAGTCCCTGTGGGCCCACAATTTTAGCACTTGTCTATCTTGACATAACCCAAGATGCAGGATGGACAACACAAGGCAAAGTTATGCATAATATGATCTTAACTGTAATATCCCAAATGGGAAAATTCAACAATATAGACCATAAAAACGTTATTTCCAGAAAATTACGCTATAACAAAGGAAAATAACACTTAAATCCCTTAGCATATGTATTATGGCCCTCACATTCAAAAGGGGATCAGAAAAAAATCCCTTTTGCTAAGTTAAACATATCTTCCGGCCTCAAAATGGCTTAAAAACACCCAAACCCCATGACTTATACCATGCAGAATTTCTGAAGCAAGTGATTGTGTGATTTAATGAGGGTTTCTGCAACAATGTGATAGAAAACCATATATCTGTAGTTTTATTAAACAATATGCTAAGAAAATAGAGATCTAGCCTCCTTAATACATTATGGAGATAACCCAGCAAGGGTTTCTTGAAAGCTTGAGTACAAAAGAGTAGATTTGTACATCCAGCTCTGAAATAACACAGTCTTATTGTAACTTTACATACATATAGCTGAATATTACAAGAAAGAGAGGAGAATTCCTTTTTCTAGTTTTCCGAGAGAAGAGTTGGCCCCTTCCCTAAGAAAATAGCTCAAAATCAAGGGGTTTGACCCTCCTGCTGCACTCTGTGAGAAATGACACAGTTCCTACAAAGGACTGCGTTGTAGGTGGTGGTAAATAAGTTGGCCAAGTGCCAAGATCTAAAATCAGCTCTAAATTCCTCCTCACTGATCTCCCAAAGGAAGTAAAGCTTCCTCCTCTGAAAAACAAGCTCTGGAAGTGGTGTTGTGAACCATCCATTGCAACACCCTGCAACACAATGTTATACTTTAGCAGAAATAACGTTTTAGATTAAGGAGGTGGCTTGGCCTTAAGCCTGAATGTGGAGAAATGAAGTACCAGATCTCTCAAGAGGCCTCTCTTGAAAGGAGAAATAATTCCTAAACAAGAATTCCTTGTGCTAAGGAGCACAACAATTTCAATTAAACAGTTGAAGAAAGCACAAAGTCTTACAAACCATAAAATCAATAATTCATAGCATTTCTTGCTATGGCTGCCTTTCCCTCCTTTTATACAAATGGAAGCCCTCTCACCTAGGGTCCCACTCCTTAGGGTTTCCTCCACCAAGGAATTTTCCTCCCACTATCTCTGCGTTGTCTCCAAAGATGATCTCCACCTCTTATCCCAGCGTTGTTGAGTTGGTCAAACTTGACCTTGTCCACATGAAAATGCCCCTTTTCACACATGAGGGTGTGAAATCCAGTTCCTATGTTGATCCCTTTTCACATTATGAGGGATTTTATTCATATTTTTATTATGCATGGGCCTCCTTACCCATTTATTCAACTGCTAGGTGATAAAAACAAAAATCAATATTCCAATTAGATGTATGCTAATTTTGGAATATTACAGTCCTCCCCTCCCAAATGTTGCTTGTCCTCAAGCAACTGCAAGGATAGAACTGAGAAGTATCCCCTCCTCCTACTGTATCATCCACATATGATATGCTCCTCCAAGGAATGAGATGTTATCTCATCAATAAATCTCCATATTGCCCCTCCCAAGCATGCAAGCTAGTTGAATAGCTTTGATCATGAACAAGTAGAGTACTCAAGGAGGCAATAAGGTGTTTTCTAGAGGTACCTTTGAGGTATGGGATCTGAAATTTATTGGGAACCATCATTCCCATGTGGATCCTCCATCCCCAAGCTATCATCCATACAAAATGAGTTACCTCCCAACATGGAAACTCCTAAAAATTCTCCTCCACCTTTGGCTCCTGCAAAGTAGGTGGGCTGAAAATCTGAACATGGTAGACAAAGTAGCCTACCCCATGCTGTCCTCCTCCCCACTTATGATAAGTGCAGATTATCTGTTGATCTTGGGCTACAATAATATTTCCCTCAAGTGGCAAGATGAATACTAGATCTCCAAAGATCTCCTCTCCAACATTGTGAATCAAGCTAGCCTAAACCATACCATATATGATGAATAGGACTTAATCATCGTATGGCATCCAATCAATCTTATGGACCACCTCATAAAGGAAAAATTGTTTTACTGTAGTGGCCATATCATCTCCCGTGCTCCCCTTGGAACATGTAATGCAAAAAGTATGGGAAATCTCCTTCCCCATGGACACACCCAACCAATGTGTTTCTCTCCCAATCATGTTCCCCATAATGACAAAGACAATATCAACAAATGGAATCATGATTAGCATCATGATAATTTCCATATGTAACAAAGGAGAAGGACAATGGTCCCTCAACTGCAACCAGCGCAGTTTTACTCTCAACTGCAACAGAAAATGATATGAGATGTGGCCTCCCCACCACTTGCTTGCTACCCCAATCTCCTCACAAGTTTGGAGAAAGTGTATGACGTATGGTGCAAAGTAAGTATGTTCTCCATAAGATATCTCCTCCCCAAGTCCTCCTAGGGAGTGGCCATCAATACTGCTCATGGCCTCAAGTATACCATGAGGTCTAGAAGGAAGAATGCTCCTCCCTTGAGCAAATTCCTGCACATATATGGTTAAGGAATGCACATATTCATTATACAAATCATTATGCAACCAAACAATATCCTTACCATATTTTTTTCTCATGCAAATGGAGTGACTCATAGATGAATCCCCTCTCATCCTCAAAGAGAATAGAGGTGGTTGTGATAAATCCCTCAAAGAGTTATGTATCTCCTCCATCTCTACATGATCCATGCATCTCTTCAAATGCTGATATATCTCCTCCTCAAAGCCTTCCCAAATGTACCCCTCCTTGATGGTGTGGTATGCTCTCATAGAATAAGTATGGCTGAAGAGAAAATCCTCATGAGCTGCTTGTAGCAACTTCTCCTTGAGCTTGGAGGCTCTAGATAAGAAGATCCTACTATGATAGTAGATGACCCCATCTCTGACTGAATATCCCTCCTCATGCAACTGGTCATCCAATACCATACAAGTAAAAAGATCTTTGGAATAATCCACCAACAGCTGGGATTTCCAATATGGATCTATCCTCCATAGTGATAGCGCTGATGATCTATCACAAAGAACATTTTTCATATGGCTGTCCTCCTCTTTGACATCTCCCATGCTAAAGATGCAAGTTGGAAGGCTGTCATCCTCCCCCTATTGCGCCTGCCACAACGCAGAATCTGAGATGAGAGTGGGTAATGATGATGTTGAGAGAATGCCTCTCCTCTCCTTAAGTCTACCAAAGACTCTCAGCACTGTATCAAGCTCTCCCAAGGTCTCCAGTCCTCTGGAATCAATGAGTGGTGCCTCAAAATGTGAAGCATCTCTCATCATATGTTGATCTGATGGTCTCCTTGATGAAATGTCTCCATGCAATGAGACATCAACATCAAGATTAGACTGCATATATGAATAGATAGATTTGCTCCTACCTTCACTACACAATCCAGTCTCCCTCTTCTGTGCATCAACCCTCTGAAATAGATAGGGGTGTGTGCTCCTCATCAAATTATGTTGATCATCCTCTCTACCTTCTCCTTCCATCTGCATGGTTTCACAATCTGCCAACAATGGCACATGTTGATCATGGGTTGTGCCTTGATCTCCACATATGAGATCCTGGGGAATTATTTGCAATGATAAAAGAACCCCTCTAGTTGGAGCATGTGCTCCATCTACCTCTTCATGAGGTGCTTTATCTACTCTAGACATGATAGCATTGTTTCCCTCAATTGTTTCTTCCTCTCCAATATGAATGGCAACCTCCCAAGAATTGGATCCTCTTTAAAAAAGGGATCTCCATGCCCTCTTGTTCAAGAATATGAGATAGAGGTCTTGCCTCTAACAATGTATGATGCAAGCTTTCAGCCTCCTCAATGGTTTTTTGAAGTGGAATTGAGCTCATAGGTTCCTCCAACACATACAAGGTCTTTTTTGTTTAGGTTTGTTTAGTTCTACCACATGTGTTTCAGAATGTTTCTTATCAGATCTTTCCACTAATGCCTTAGTGAACCTTGAATAAGAAGAAGTATTTTCATTTTTCAAAGAAAAAGACTCAAATATCCACCCTGCATAGGCCTTACCTCCAAAATGCAGCACTGCAACTTTGATGGCTTCATCTTCAGAAATTTGGTGCTGCTGCAAGTAGGTGTCTAGCTCCTCCACCCAAGCTCTAGCTGAACATGTAGGTGAACCATCCAAAGTAGATATGAAAAATCTACTTCCATTATGCTACTTGCTTCTCTCCACCTTGATATTGCAAAACTATGGAAAAGTGATATGATCTTTAAAATTCTCAGTTTGATATTCATATTCTTACAATAAATCACTAAGAGTTTCCCTCTTAGGCATTCCTTCTTCTTCTATATCCCTCATAGAAAATCTGGGCATATGACTACGCTTTGCATCATAATGTGTGGCTACATGCTCACACTCATCATATGAAAATCTATAGTTTTCTTCAAAGTCAAACTCTCTTGGATATTTTCTATACATCTCCCTTATAATCTCCTTAAGATCTCTCTTAATACTATGCATAGGTTGAGAAAGAAGCTTTGAGAGCTTCTCTTCCTTCCTTCCTCTAAATAATGGAGTATTCTTCTTGTATTTTCTGTACATATTTTCTTCTTCTTGTCTTCTTGATATCATATTGGCTGAGATTCCACAGGCTGAGCCAAGATTATGCTCTAATACCACTGTAATATCCCAAATGGGAAAATTCAACAATATAGACCATAAAAACGTTATTTCCAGGAAATTGCGCTATAACAAGGGAAAATAACACTTATATCCCTTAGAATATGTATTATGGCCCTAAAATTAAAAAGGGGATCAGAAACAAATCCCTTTTGCTAAGTTAAACAGATCTCCCGACCTCAAAATGGCTTAAAAACACCCAAACCCCATGACTTATACCATGCAAAATTTCTGAAGCAACTGATTGCGTGATTTAATGAGGGCTTCTGCAACAATGTGATAGAAAACCATAGATCCGGAGTTTTATTAAACAATATGCTGAGAAAATAGAGGTCTAGCCTCCTTAATACATTATGGAGATAACCCGACAAGGGTTTCTTGAAAGCTTGAGTACAAAAGAGTCGACCTGCACATACAGCTCTGAAATAACATAGTCTTACTGAAACTTTACATACATATATCTGAATAGTACAAGAAAGAGAGGATAATAACTTTTTCTAGTTTTCCGGGAGAAGAGTTGGCCCTTTCCCTAAGAAACTAGCTCAAAATCAAGGGGTTTGACCCTCCTGCTGCAACTATGTGAGAAATGACGCAGTTCCTGCAAAGGAATGCGTTGTAGATGGTGGAAAATAAGTTGGCCAAGTGCCAAGATCTGAAATCAGATCCAAAGTCCTCCTCACTGATCTCCCAAAGGAAGTAAAGCTTCCTCCTCTAAAAAACAAGCTCTGAAAGTGGTGTTGTGAACCCTCCACTGCAACACCTTGCAACACAACGTTATACTTCAGCAGAAATAATGTTGTAGCTAAAGGAGGTGGCTTGGCCTTAAGCCTGAATGTGGAGAAATGAAGTATAAGATCCCTCAAGAGGCCTCTCTTGAAAGGAGAAGGAATTCCTAAACAGGAATGCTTTGTGCTAAGCAGCACAACAATCTCAACTAAACAGTTTAAGAAAGCACAAAGTCATACAAACCATAAAATCAATAATTCATAACATTTCTTGCTATGGCTGCCTTGCCCTCCTTCTATACAAATGGAAGCCCTCTCACCTTGGGTCCCACTCCTTAGGGGTTCCTCCACCAAGGAATATTCCTCCCACTATCTTTGCGTTGTCTCCAGAGATGATCTCCACCTCTTATCCCAACACTGTTGAGTTGGTCAAAATTGACCTTGTCCACATGAAAATGTCCCTTTTCACACATGAGGGTGTGAAATCCAGCTCCTATGATGATCCCTTTTCACATTATGGGGGATTTTATTCGTATTTTTATTATACATGGGCCTCCTTACCCATTTATTCAACTGCTAGGTGATAAAAACAAAAATCGATATTCCAATTAGCTGTATGCTAATTTTGGAATATTACATTAACATCTAGGTTGGTTTATTGCCATGGTTCCACAACTCAAAAAAAATATCACGGTGATCATGGATGCGCTCCCACTTCTTGCCCTCTACTTTCCCTCTATCTCTCGGTCCCCAAAATTTACTCAGACTCAGTAGTGAAGCTTTCAACGACCACCTCTACACCAAAAAACACACAAGTGTCCCATACAAGCTACCTATCGACCCCATACCCCGTCCTCTACATAATATCCATGGCACGATCTATAGAATAGACAGTAGACCTAGAAAAAGGTAATGCTTATTTGTTTTCATTGTTTATTTGGGAATGAAGCCCAATAATGGATTCACAGTTCTCTAGGCGCTCACTGTGAGAACTTTCGCAAGTTTCATTTGTTCATATACTTTCACTTCTCATAATTCACAGTGCCAACAGAGGGATGGAGCTTAAGTCCAGTTGTTGGACAGAGTGGTTGAGAGCATGCTCATCGAAGTGGTACTTGCCAGTAGTGAGTGTTTGTAAGAGCCACTACAACTTTTTTCTCTATTTGGTTCTATCTGAAACAATCGATTGAGAGCCAACCTTCACTATGGAAGCTACTTCACAAGAAGCCATATGCCTCGCTAAGTGCCCTTCAGTAAAGATAGACAGGCAGGTGCAAAAGTGTTGTGTAAGGGGTTTCATCTTCTGGCACATGATAAACATGATAAAAAAGGAAGTGTGATTCAAATTGATCTTTGTTTAGAAGAAAGCTTTTACAGGGTGAAGCTAGTCGCAGCTCCAGCATGACACAACCCAGACTTTGACTTCGGTCAGGACTGTATACATCCGTCTGGTGTCCAAAATGAATTCAGACTAAGACTTATTTTGTTGAAATCATCAAGCCTCTTCAGCACATGATAAAAAAATGATGCACAATTCAAGTGGATCTTTGTTTAGAGAAAGCCTTTTACAAGGTGAAGGTAGCTGCAGCTCCAGCATTACACAGCTAGACTTCGGTAAGGACTTATAATTGTACACTTTCTCATTTTATCACTGTACTCTGCATTTGGTCGAAAAAATAGTGACACAATAGCAACAGGGAGCCATAATTTCCAAAGCTCTGCTTAGTTCTCTTCCCGTTGTGTCACAATTTCAAGCATGTGATACTAGAGAAGTGAACTTATAGAAACTTCCCCTGCAAAGGTCCCTTCCTTGTAGGCTACTAGGAGTAGCCGCTAAGATCCCATCCTTGTCGCCATGTCCCGTTGAATCTGTTCGGGTGCTCCTTCTTGAGAAAACTTCCCCTGAAAACTTCCCTCCCTTGCAAGCTATTGGGAGTAGCCGCTAAGATCCCCAGCCCTATCGCCCTGTCCCTTTGAATATGTTCTTGTGCTCCTTCCTGAGAAAACTTCCCTGTCCCTTGTAAGCTACCGGAGTTCAATGCCACCGGAGTTCAAGGCCAAGAAGGTGTAGCAAAGGCAGGCACTCAATATGAATATTGAAGGAGCTTTATTACCAGTGTTGCCTGATGTAAAACTATTGAGTGCATGATTAACAAGTGTTTTTAGGTGTAAAATTAACAAAGTCCATATGTCTCACAGAGGTGGAAAGTACAATGCTCAACTTGCCTTTTGCCTTGGCTGCTTCTTAAAAAAATTTGATTGGCATAGAATTTAATTTTTTTAGTTTAATGCCAACATTACTTTAGTATTTTGAAAATAAAAACTAGATCCATGAATATAATCTATAGTTTTGGCATCTCCACCTCGGGAAGAGGCCAAAACCACGATAAAATCAATTGGACTATAAAAAATTGAATTGAACTATAGAAAATATATATCAAGAACATCGTTGAACCTAAAAAATTTAGATTAATTATACACCGACTAATGCTAATTAGAAGCATTCTGATTGCTATAGTCTCATGCTAGACAACCAGGACTAATAATATTATTAGAATAATATTCTATAAATTATTAAATTGTAAATTTCTATAACACCAAATTAAAATAAAGTAAACTAAGACTATCCAGATAACATTTTAGATTAATTAAGATCACCATATGTTAGTGGTCTGTCGTTTAAGATGATCAATGCCCCCTCATAGCCCTGTGTAAGCTAATTGCACTCACTTCTTTGTATCAACACCCATTTTCGATGTATCAACAAATAATTATAAGTTTTAGAAAGTAATTAATTACTTACATTTTATGAAAGGCTAGATAATAATAAATGAAATATTTATCCAAAATGTTAAATTTAAAAACAGGATCCAAAAACTATGAAAATCTATATGTATTAAAAAAACTCGTAAAGCTTATGCTGCAAGAAGAAATTGAAAAATATATATATATAAAAGTTAATCTATATGTATTAAAAAAATCGTAAAACTCATGCAGATATATTATCGAAAATATGTATTAAAAAAATCGTAAAACTCATGCAGATATATTATCGAAAATGGGTGATAATATATCTGCATGAGCTTTACGATTTTTTTAATACATATAGATTAAATTATATATATATATATATAATCTAAATGAATATGGAAAAGCCACCCTGCAAATAAGTATGGATGTGATTTATTATAAATTCTTAAAATGGCCAATAAAGATGTATGAGCTGTGTTGACTTTAAATAAGTTTGACGGTAGAGATTTTTTTAATTTGGTTAAATAAAATTAATATAAATTAAATTAAATAGATTTATATTTAAATTATAAAAGGTAATATAATATTGTATTAATTTGTATATTGATTAAAAATTTATAAGGCAATAATTAAAAGATAATATTTTATAAAAACATATATATAATTCAATTATAAAGTTAAGATATCTTAACTCATCACCAACTTGTGACTTATGGCCACCTAAATGTATCATATAAAATATTGCTAAATTCCTTATTTATGATAGGGAAGCCCATATGGTATAATTCATTAGAATTAGATATCATTTAAGACAGTGGACTTATTTTTTCTAAAACATATTATTTGGTAAGGTATATATTAGAGATATGCTTAATATTTCACAATTTATTTATAAATTTTTAGACAATTTATGGTAAGTCAAATATAATATCATCTTATATTTACTTAAGTTCTCGCTTAAGTTTTAGAGCTTTTGTATTTCATTTTGGTGTGATTAAAGTTATATTTACATAAATATCAAGATGACTTTCCATTAATAAATTAAAATTAAAACCATGGCTAATTTTAGCCTCTTTATAAAGTATGTCCTATGAAAAATTCCTTATATGTGATGGAAACTAAAGCTTCCATTATATATATGATTATCCATAAAAATAGACAAGGCTCATTAAAAATATTCCTCTTTCCAAGTCTAGTGTTTGAGTGTGTTTGGTGCGCGTATGTACAAAATCACACCAACTTAAGGGGTGTGGTCCACTCACTTAAGTTATTAGTGACAGGCAAAAAAAGAAGTGGAGTCAAGCAAGTTAGTGGAACAAGCTAGAATCATGAGCATACTTGGTAGAGAAATAGCATGCATATATAAACTAAAACTAAACTAAAACTAAAACAAATAAACACGAGCTCTGAAAAGAGTTAAACATCTACAATAATACGAACGGTGGCTCTTCAGCCCCTCTTATTGAGTGCTGGTAGGAAAATAAGGATGAAACGGTACCCTCTTGCCAAAGGGCCCCTAGAACATGGGTTCTAAGTCCCGATGCAAGGATGTTTTTACCCCAAGCTTGCCTCGATGCAAAGTCTCCCTCTCTCTCTACTGTGGTGGACTGAACTTGTTAGATGGCCAACAATTGAGTCCCCTCTATCTTCAGCTCTGGATCACACACTGCTGGTATTGCTTGGGTAATTCTAGCCAGCATAACAATGTGTTCACCCATTCTTCATCTCATGGTGGCCTTTTATATGAGAATTCAAATCCTCCTTCCCTCTCTTTGTACATTGCGGATGGTGACCCAAGAGAGAGGTATGATTCCTTTGTGTGCTACAAATATTCCATTGTGTGCTCACTTGATGTATAAGGAGGCTTTGGTGGTTGTCATTAGGTGGCTTCAAGTGAGGAATCACTGTCCTGGAGCATGCTTTGTGTGGTCCCGGAAAGTGACATTTCTCCACTCCCAGGATTGCACGCATTTTGGGTCATAAGGCACACAAAGGCACTCTTCACGAAGAATAATGCGCACAAAAGCATTTATGACTTGCTCAAATTTGATTTTTCCTCAGACCTTAGAGATTTTTAAATACTTTCCATATTCTATAATGTCTTCCAGTTCTGTAAATCCTTCTTCTTGACATTAAATAATGTCGTCTTCTACTTGTACGATTTTCTAGTGTTAACAGTTGCCCCCTAATGTGTGAGGTCTAGGAAGAACTGCATAACTGAAACACATTATAGTTTCTTTTATGTATATTGTGCGTAGAGAGAGAGAGACCTGTGTGAAGCTTTGGAATTGGAAATGCCCTGCATCGTGTCGTAAGGGACCCCTGTAAGAAAATATAATACAATACATATACAAATTTTCTATGAGGCGGGCATGTCCCATGCTCGTGATGCTGTGGCTAGTTAAACAAATCTATTTGACAGATATATGTTTTTTTCTGTATCACTGATATGGTAGTGATCTGGTGGTTGCTGACGACGAATGTTGACGCCCTCCAGGGTGTTTTTTCCTTGACAATAGGTGGAATATGGTACCCACATGCGTAAATTTGGTATGGCATACAACGGCGCATTGTATGCATAGGCGCTGGTTGGGACCTTCCCGTGTAAGCATTGCTGAAAGAGATGCTTATGGAGGCACGGGTCTTTGACAAATTTGATCAAAGTGCAATGGTTGCAAGGTACGATACCATCTTGACATGAAAGCTTTTGTTGTAGTCGAATGTCAGGAGGATCGATGACATATGTGAGAAATGATGTCTCCCATAGTGCCACCCGAGGATGCCCCTTTTATGGAGAGGGGTAATCCAAGGCACCGCTTCTTTTTTGGAAAATAGGTGTTGAAGTCGACAAAAAGGAAGCCTCAACTGAACAAGGGGTCGCCGATGTGAGGGGTCGGGGACCTATATGTGATGGGTTTAACATAGGCATGTTGGCGAGGGGTGACTGAAAACTGATGATGGGGATTCAGTGGCCCAAGGTCGGAGTATACTAAGAATCTTGGCGGCAATCATAGTCATTTCTGATGGGGAAGTCCCTAGAGTCGATAGGACTTCCAGGGTGGGTATAAACTGGCTACGAATGTCATGGTGGCTTGTGTGTGGGGGTGTAATACTCCGACCAAGGGTGTTCAGGGACTGCTGCCATGGGAGAAAAGGATGGATGAGAGGGTGTGGGGATGTAGTGCATTGTTCGCGGTCTTTGTACATTTACTAAAAGAATAAAATAATGGGGTTTGGTTTGTACAAAACACAGAGATGATTACCCCAAAACATGAAAGTGTCCGCTCACTAATGTTGTGAGGAAGGTGTTTTGCTGAGGTTGGGGGTCCGATTGGTTGGTCTTGTGTGTGGGGTTGATGAAGCAGATGAAAAAGTATTGTAGATGGGATTATGCTAGTGGATGTATGGTGGGCCAAATGCGAGGCGCGGTAGTGCGCTTTTGATCTTCTTGTACAACCTGGTCATCCGGGAAAGGGGGTTTTATTATGTATTGGTAAAACTTGACCTTATGCATGGTGAATGGATGGGCATGAGGTGCTTCCCGGACTAAAGTGGTATGGCCATGGGGTCACTTTTGTCTACTGTGGGTGACGAACGCCATGGAGGGGAGACTCTATCGACCAATGAGGATTTTTATCATGTGCAGGGTGAGGTGATGATAAACACGGTCAGATATGAGGACCCTATGGTTGATTTCTTATGGAGAAATGATATTGGGATATGCAGAGTTTATTGGGACTCTATCATGTTGGGGGTAGAATTATACCTGCTCTAGAACTTTCAGTAGATGGAGTTGTGGATGGTTTGCGAACTTTTCCTCCAAAAACAACTACCTCAAGTGAAAGCATCTTCTTTATCAAATATTCTTGAAAGTCATGAGCTTTAAAAAATAAGATGAGAGAGAGCATACCTACCGATGCTGAAATTTTAATTTTTTGGGAGTGTGATTATGTGGCATCACCTCTGTTCGTTATGGAGTGTTGATCACAGTGCAACTAATGGTTCGGAGAACGGACCTTCTGATCTCATGTTATGGTCCTCCCAAGTTTTTGAAAAGGGCGATATATGGGTGAATATGGCCCTAATTCAATTCATTTATACCTGTTGAGTTCTTGAGAGGTCAAAATCTTCTGCGTAGTAGTTCTTGCTTTTGTGGTCAGCCTGAGCACCAGGGATTAGTGATATCATGCCCAGGTAACCTCCATGACATCCTACACTTTAATTTTTTCAGTTTGATGGTGTCAGGCTCCCTACAGACTTGGTTTGTACGGGTTCTGAGTGTTTTTTTCCCTAGATTGTGTGGGCGATTAAGGAAAAAGTGTGCCCTTTGTGCGCATTTTCCAAGGATAAGTGCTCTATTCCCTTTCTTTGGCGTGCCTTAAGCGCGTCTATGGAAAATACAAGTGCACCCTAAGTGCGCCTGTCTGAGGGACAAGCGCGCAAAAGGCCGAGGAAATTTTTTTTTAGGTTTTGCCTATCTTTTGTGCTTTTTCTATTGCTGATGGGTACTTGTTTAGATGACAAGTTTTTGTGGAGGGAGCAGGATTGGCTCGAGCTCTGTACTGTCTTGGCTGCTGATGCTGGGGAGGGCATCAGCTGGCGCAATGGGGGCTCCTGAAGTTCATGGAGAACGATCTTCTTCGGTCACAGGACCAATTGCTACATTACTTGATCTGGCATTGGCGCTGGAGGCACAACATGTTCGTGATGCGTGGGACGAACCTGGTCATCCATCCTGAGATGGATGTGTATTTTGTGACTAGGTTACTACCTCATGGTGAGGCGCTGAGGTATCCACTCCCTTCTGAGAGAGTGGATCTGGAGAGGTTTCGGAGATGTCACTATGGTGGGGCGCCTCTTACAGAGGGGTGCATCAGCATTGCATCAGTGAGATATTTGGCAGAGCGATGTGCTCTGGAAGTGATTATGCGACTTGTCGGTTCGTCTGCTCTGCATCGGGCTTCAGGCTCGCAGGTTGGAGTATTGCTTTGGTTGAGGTCTGGGCATTTCTATGATTTTGCCTGTTTTTGCTATGACGGGATGGTGGTGCAACTCAACAAGGTCCATAGTGGATTTAAATTGTTTGCATACGCCAGCATTTTGTGTGGCATTATGTACGAGAGGGTAGTGCTACTGAGACCAGTGGTGACAGTGCCTCCTAGGGGGCCACGAGAGCCTCGTATGTGGAGGTGGGCTTCAGTGATGCCGCGAAATGGTGGGGGCATGGTGGGGCGTTACTGGAATGCCACGATAGAGGCCTGGTTTTAGGTGAACCCACAGATGTTCTTTCCATTCCCATGTGTGGGGATGGACTTCCGAGGGGATCCAAATATGCGTCTCCCTCCTGGTTATGCTCAGGGGCCAATAGGTACATTTCTTACGTTTTCTGTATTTATTGGAGTATGTATGTGCTTATGTGTTTTTCTAGTGACACTGACATAGTTTTGATTACTCTTACAAATGTTGGCGAGGTGGGTTGCCCCGTGGCTCGATTGGTTGGCCATGATCCTCTACAACGACCTTGGGGTGGGCAGGTAGGAGATGCTATTGAAGGATCTGGCAGTGGTGCTAGCCCTTCAGGAGAGGGCAGCAGCTCGGCCGCTGCCAAGATTGCGGCCAAGCGAGCTCGTGTTGATGTAGCAGTGGCACATGCAGATACGGTGGAGGCTCGTATTGTGGAACTGACTGCTCAGGTGTTAGTTCTAGAGGATGCCTAGGGTCGAGTGGATCGCTTGACCCAGGGGATACCTACTCGAGGTTTTATGGATGATCTCGAGGAGGTCTAGCTGGAGACTGTGATGGCCTGAGAGAGGGACTATCGGCCTATTTTACATAGGGTAGCAGTCTCAGTTGTGACGGCAGCTCCAATGGTGGTACTGGGAGTGGTTGTGGGTCCAGGTGCCCCTCTTGAGGGGGCACCCCCCTAGAGTATACTTGTACACAGGGAAAGCGCCTATTATGAGGATGCTTCCCTTATTTTTTATGACTTTTTGTATCTTTGGGCTAGCCTATATGAGCAATATTTTTTGTGGCTCTACATGTTGTGTCACCTGTTTCGGTTTATGGATGATGTTATGTAGATGGATACCTATATTTTTGGTTTTTTATGTGTGATGGTTTATTCGAGATGCATTCCAGTTTAGGATATTGTTGGCTATGCGATCATCTACTTGGTTTTGACTCCTTAGTACATATGTGAATATAATATAGTCAAATTGTCTGCTTAACCTTTTTGCACGCAAATATTTTCTAAATATATGTGTATCTCTTCTCTCAAATGTTTGGTTTAACTGTGACACTACTAACTGAGAATCGAGATAGACATGTATATGGTGTATGCCCTGATGGAGGGCGTCGCACATAAGTCCGACGACGACATCATATTCTGCCTGATTTTTTGTTGTTGAATCGATGCACACGCCGTTTGAGCAGAGTGGTGATCGATCAGGTTGGTAGATGACTCAGGTAGTTGTGGCTAAACTTTGAGACCATCGTGATGCTCCATCAGCAAATCAAAAACAAGGTTCAGGTTGGTGATCCATCGTGACACTTTGAGCGTGTTTAATAAGTTTTTTGGTTAAAAAAATTCAGTGGTTGGGTTTGTGTGCGTTCACTCTAAGGGAGGGTCGTATTGGCCCTTAGGGGTAAAAATTCTTGAGGTAAAGGTTGTTGACAGGGTTGTTGAGGCATGTCCTATCTGGTTCCATCAAGATGTATACCCCATTTCGGAGGCAATTTTTTATGAAGTAGGGTCCCTTCCACAATGTTTCGAACTTTCCTGGCCCTAGGGCTTCTTTTGCGACATCATAGTGGAGGACTAGTTCTCCCTCGGTGAATGAGCGAGGGTTGATGTGGCGGTCGAATTATTATTTTACCCTTTTATTGTGGGCCTCGTTGTGTTGTAGTGATTGTCTTTGGCTTTCATCGATGAGCTCTAGTTGTACTAGGCGTTGTTCTAGAGGTTGGGTATCATCAAGTAGTTCGATGGCGGTGTGCAAATTTGGGATCTTGTGGAAATCAATGCAAAAGCGCAAGGTACCTTGATATTTTGCGACAGGAATAAGGTGGAAATCCTGGGATGTGGGGGCGGTTGCAATCCTATTTCCAATATGTGATCATACGAATCTTATATGGTGAATCGTGTCATCGACATTCGGTGGGGGAAGAATCTCTGTGATAGAGTGTTGCGTGAGCGCAAGGTTGGGTTCCCCGCTAGGATGGTCAATTTATTGTGGGTGGAAATTGTGCCTACTGCAGAGGTGCCTGAATGTTTCCATTAGCGGGCATACCTCTAGTGTATGATTTTGGCTAATGCATATAGTGCATGGTATCATTGTGCCAACAGAATAAACTGTATGGGAATAAATGCTACTCGATGTCCTAGATGTGGATGTTTGGAAGGGGGCTATTGTAGACAAGGTGGTATTTTGCTTCCACTTCCATGTTGTTGGCTTAGGTGCATATGAATCTTTTGGGGAGTGTAGAATCAATGTTGCTCTTGCTGCTCTTAGCTTGGGGAGGTGCACACATTTAATCGTATGGTGAAAGTGTGAACAAATCCGGCAATAGGTACGCGTGATCTTCTCTTGGTTAGGGAGAAGTTTCCGAGGGAGAGAAGAGACTATGCGAAAATTGTTTGCAAGGGACTTCAGTTCTCTGCACTGATTGACTCAGTGGTCATTCAGATGGCATAGTCTACATGTTATCCTAGGCTTGGCCTATGCCATGCTGGGTTGGTGTGTTGTCCTAGTTCACCCATCATGCCAATGCGGGGGTGGGGTAGTTGACCCAGAGGTGGTGTACTTTTTATACCCCTTACGGAGGTCGTCCAGTCTTTTCTCTATGGTATGAATCATATCAATGGTAGGATTAAGTTGTGAGGCATAAGTGTAGTGTCACTCATAATGATTGCTTGACATATCAGGAATAATAGCCTAGATATGGGGGTCTCGTCATGCTCAGTTTGTGGCCTGGCGAGGAGCCAACGTTGTAACGCTGCTAAATCAAGGCAAGTGTCTACCGCGTAATTGGGCACCTTGCATAACATGCATGTTGGTCTTCTCTATAGAGAGCAGTTGGGGTTAACTAGAGGTTCCCTGATTGGTCGCTTTTCAGCTGACAATAGTAGGATGTATCTGCTTGTAACATCTTCTTGGGTAGTGGAGTTATTCATGGACTCCACATCCATGTCATCTTCTTGGGAGAGGTGGACTATGGCTAAGCGTAAACTAGCGAGGGCTAGACAGAATCGGGGGATATAGTGACAATTCTCCAGCAGGTAGTTGTCGGCGCATAACAGACATGTGAATTGTGTTGCCCGCAATCCAACGTAGTAAACCCGTTCTATAGGATACCATCTGTGGATGAGTTCTAGGGTTGTGAATTCTTCGAGGAAGTGACCATGTTCATCTCACAATGTGCAACATATAACAGGTGGGGGCATGACTGGGGGTCTTTCTGGTGCCCTTCATTCATCCTGTAGGTATAGGAGGGTACGAGGTTCATTTCTGGATGCCTGAGTGGAGGGATCCTCTTGATAGGATCGCTCAATGGCGTGTAAAGCATCCCTATATCGCTGGATCTCTGGGAAATGATGGGTATAGTGCCTGTAGTTGCTGCAGAGAGTGCATGCATGATTTTTATGCAGCTTTGCCTTTACCTTTGGTGGTAGGTTCCTTTTTACGGGAACGAGGCATCGCTATTACTGTCTGAGAACCGAGGAGTGGTTTTAATTCATCTATCTTCAGATAGATATGGGTAGGGTGACCTATTACGTCACATATGGCGTAGACTGGTGATTCGCGTTGTATGGAAAGGGTCACCATCTACTTTCCTCTTTTCCCGGTTTTCTTAGCCGTGATCACCAGTTTTGCAATGGAAATTTCCTTTGCAGAGATGTTTTCGACTGTTTCTTGGATGGGTGGGGCCTCCTCAGGACTTAGGGGCTTCAAGCCTGTGGCAGTGACGTGGGTGGCTCCTGTTCCCGCTAGGGGAATGAGGTACCAAAATGGTATTTCCAATGATATGTTTGGTAATACCAGTGTTGCCAAAACCTGTTGGGCGATGAAACTAGCTAGGGGGTAGAGGAAAGGGGTTTGGGAGGCAGTGTAGGCTAGAGAGGCTGTCGTGGTCAATGGCTTGGTGCCATTACTACTTGTGTCTGTGTCCTAACTAGTTTCGGCGCTTGATGTGGACATCATGCACACCGGAGCCCCTGTGACATCAGGTGATGACTCGGGGATTATGGGCGAATATCCTAGGAATGACCCTAGAACAGACAATAGTTTGAACTGACCGAGGCCATATTATTGGTACCATGAGAGATCATCCGAGGATGTATCTACATAGGGTAGAATTACATCAGTGTTTCTTAGGGGTTTCTTCTCGCTATGCGTCAATTGGTATAAAATAATGATGCGGTCCTTGTGGGGGAACATCATGATACGGAAGACAGAGGAGGCTATGGTTGACATGACGTACATATAACTCCACCCAAGGAGTATATTGTAGTCCAAGTGAGCATCCAAGACTTCAATGTATATGTGGACCATCTTTCCAGCTAAGCAGACTAGGGCATTTTGGTAGAGGTCGACGGGGGTTGAGGGACGGCCGGCATATGCGCTAAGTGTGATGACTGAGGGTTTTAGTTTGGGAGAACCTAACATTTGCCAAACATTTTTGGACATGATGCACATGGATGCACCCTCGTCTATGACACATCGGTGAATTGTGATATTCTGGACCGACACTAGTATCTGGAAGGTGACCATGGAAGGAAGCCTGGGGGTGGCTTTGTCTAAGTCCAAAGCCATTAGGCGTGTATCGGTAGGGTCCATAGCGTCTAATGTGGAAATTAGGGCTTTCTGTTATTTTTGGCATGACTGCAATACTTCCAAAGCTGACATAACAGTGGGAGATTGTGCTAAATATTCCACGATGCTATAATTATGGGCCGCTTTGGAGTAGTTTCATGTTCGCCTATTGGTTCCCTTCACCATTTTTGGCAATGGTTCGATAGGCATATTTGAAATGGTCAAAGGTGTAGTCGGTGCACTGGTACTTTCCCCTCATGTATTGGTTTCTGGTGGGGTGTCGTAATTGCGATTCTATGTTTGGAAAAACATCTCTTCGCCAGTCATGTAAATTTCATGGCTGCTTTTCCTGGAGTCGTTTGTATTTTGATGTTGAGTGCTTACCGTCCCTTGATGGGGAAAGGTTCTTGCACCATAGCTAGTTGCTGTGAAGATCCTCCTTGTCCTTAATTACCCTGTAGCTTCTTCAGCTTAGGGAGATCGGGACAGTGGTGAGTATAATGGCCGTACTCACCACATATCGAACAAGAATGGTTTGTTTGGAGAGGTGGCCTTTTGCTCTGCTATTGGGCATTTCTTGGCTCCTAGCTCTGACTCCGGTTAGAGTTGCCTCCAGCCTAGGATCGTGGAGGGTGTTGTTGGTCGTTGCCCCCTGTCCAGGGTTCCCTTTTGGCTTGTTTTTTTCTTTTTTATTCACCACGTTAGGAGGGTAGTTATCCTGGTTATATTGGTGAGGCTGGTTTTGGGACCGCTGCACAAAGTTCACTTGTGCATTGGTCTGCATAGGTGGGTATTTTACTGGGGACTTAGCATAATGCGATCCCTAGTTTTCACTTGGTTGTTGGAGGGGATCCCTTCCGTTAATGTTTCTTTCTGCGTACTCGGTCCCTTGAGCTAGAGGAAAAGGTCCTCCCTCGTGATACGCTAGTGCCCTATTGGTAAAATTTTGATGAGTCATATGATGACTTTGAGAACCGGGTTGAGGTATGTTCTAGGTAGAACTGTACATGTAACCAGGGTTTTGACTGCTTCTACCTAGGTAACCCTGGGTCAATGACCCAATTAGTCTGTCTGTAGAGTTCGACGCGCCTGGAAATTCTTAATAAGTTTGCAGGCGCAGGGCGTTAGGCAGGATGTTGTAAATGTATCCTGACTGCGTATAAATCAGCTCAAGTTGTTGGGCTTTGTTGATGGCATCCTCTTCGGATGTAGGCCTTTGTTGTGCCACGTCCTTTGAAATCTCTGCCGTGAGAGTTTTCAAGAACAAATCTAAAAGGACCCGGTCGTCGAGTTTTGCTTTACATAAACTACGACACCGCCTCCATTCATGGAGATGGTCTGAGATATGGACAGCAGGGGTTTGTCTGAAATGTGTAAGTAATTCCATTCTGGAATCATGGTGAATGGGCAACTGAAAATATGTTAGGAATGCGGTGGCAAGGGTGCCAGAGGTCCATGTGAAGCAGAGGGTTGCTCCACGTACCACTTTGCAGCTACTCCTATTAAAGTTCGTTGAAATAGTCTCAATCAAATAGTGTCATCAATGATACTGTTCGATGAGCACCACAGGTGGAAGTTCATGACATGATTACTTGGGTCTTCCGCTTTCTTTCCTTCGAAATTTGGAATATCCGAAGGGAGCTTCGTGGGTATGGGAGGCCATGTAGGGTTGTGTGTGATGGGGTCATTCATCAGCTTGGTTAAATCGATTAGATTCAACGAAGCTAAGAAAGGTGACTGGGAGGTTGACGCCATTTCAGTGTGCGAAAACACAAAGTTCTGGTTAGGAAGAGGTTTGGTCTGCGATGTACCCTGCTGTGTATTCAACTGGCTTCCCGAATGGGACGCACTCCTCTGCCCCATAGGGGTCATGGGGGGAGTGGTGTGCGGTGTGGTGTTGGGAGACCGACTAAGGTTCCCAACTATGGATGCCCCAATAAAGGACGAACCAATAATGGTGGTGGTGTTCCCTCTTTGACGCCTAAACGGTGAAAGACCTGGAACCCTTCCCAGTAATGGGGGGAGGTCCAAAAGACGCCTAGATTGACGAGGTCCAGTTGGGTCTGTTCTGGTGTTGACTAGGTTTGTTTTTTGGAAAAATTTGAGAGGATAGAATCTACGATCAAAGAAAAATTATGATCACATACATAAAACAAAGTGAAAATAAAAATAAATTTTCCCTTTACATTAATTCTATGTGATCAAGCAATCAAAAAGGTATTTTTTGTTTGTTTGCATATGATACTCAAAATCCTAGAAGACCTATTCTTCCTCACACACTCAAATGTAACTAGGCCTTGAGAAGATATCTTGGGATTGTTGGCACAACGTCCCATAAGAGTTGGCGACGCCCCTAGTCGGCCGAAGAAAATCCACCAAGGTAAGGGTAGAGGGTCTAGCACTTGCCTACATTGTCACCTATAGGGAAAGAATTCCCTAGTTTTAGTCACTAAGTACCACTGTCCCACGTGAGCGTTTGAGTCTTGGGCTTCTTGGTAAGTCAGTTAACAATACCAAGTATAAGTTGGGTCAGGTAGCCCCAACTGATACCCCACACACTGCGCCTAAGCCTAACCCCCTCTGAAACGGGTCTTTTCCGTGCTCTAGTTTTATTTTCTGTGGGTTGATAGGTGGATTTGAAGCTCCTTAAACAATCAATTTCTTTGTTTCAAGATGAAAAATGATCAAGGCGGCTTATTGGATGCCTACCCCCTTGATCCTAACTTAAGCTATAAATTATTTTATGGCCCCTGTGGGGAGAATTTAGTGAGTTTGGTTAAGTTAGTTTTAGGTGTCTTTGCTTCGCTTAGTGAGTGAATGTGTGTGAGAAAAAAGTGGACAAGCACATAGTTTGAATGTGTGGATATTCAATGATCCTTTTCAAAATCCTATTTAAAATATGTTGTAATGTTCCTTGCTCAAAAGAAAAACATGTGCGGATATGGGCCGCTTTCTATTTTTCCTAGTTAATATATCTGATCAACTATAGGGAGATGGCGAGTTGTGAATAGGGAGCGTTCATATGCTTACCTAGGATCATTGGAGGGTGAAAAGGTAGCAGAGATTACTTGCTATTCTATCAACAATTCAATTCTAGTCCTAAAAATCCTAGTGCAAAAATTGAACTAAACTAATAACTTTTACACTAGAAAAAAGAAACTAGCTACACATGCGTGGTCTTGGGCCACTTACTTTCGCTAGTTATCTAGGTGTGTTGGTACCAAAATTTTCAAAACATAATTTTTTTTCGGAATGCAAGTTATTTTGGCCCCTTAAATTATGTGTAAACTTTGCAAAAATCAACTTGAAATAAAACTGACACTAAGCCTACAAAAAGTAGCTAAGAGTGAGCTTTAGCAAGCTGCGGGGTACCACAACCAATGCTGGCATGTGTATTAGAGGTTTCCAAGCACTTTACAAGTAGGAAAAGATAGAAATAAGGGAGAATTTTCTCTTTTTGTCTTTTGCGCGCAAAAGGTTGAAATAGGTGCGATGTCTACATGCAGGTCAGCTCTAAACGCACGCCCTGGGCGCATTTGTGGGAAGGAAAAGTGCACGAATTCCTACAAAAGTAATTTTTGGAGCTTTTATGCTTCAATCTGTCACTTGGGATGAACTAGGGACTGCAAGAGAAATCAGGGGAAATTCAACTCCACTCCACAGCACTGGCAGAGGTCTCTGCAAAAAAGGCACAACCACATAAACTTGGTAATAAACGTTAGTGGAGTCGCCAATCCTGTTTGAGTGTGTTTGGTGCACGTATGTACGAAATCACACTAACTTAAGGGGTGTGGTCTACCCACTTAAGTTATTGTTAATAGGCAGAAAAATAAGTGGAGTCAAGCAAGTTAATGGAACAAGCTAGAATCGTGAGCATACTAGGTAAAGAAATACCATGCATATATAAACTAAAACTAAACTAAAGCTAAAAAAAATAAACACAAGCTCTAAAAAGAGTCAAACATCTACAATAATACGAATGGTGGCTCTTTGGCCCCTCTTATTGAGTGCTGGTAGGAAAATAAGGATGAAACTTTATCCTCTTGCCAAAGGGCCCCTGGAACATGGGTTCTAAGTCCCAATGCAAGGATGTTTTTACCCTAAACTTGCCTCGGTGCAAAGTCTCCCTCTCTCTCCACTGTGGTGGACTGAACTTGTTATATGACCAACAATTGAGTCCCCTCTATCTTCAGCTCTGGATCACACACTGCTGGTATTACTTAGGCAATTCTAGCTAGCATAACAATGTGTTCACCCATTCTTCATCTCATGGTGGCCTTATATAGGAGAATTCAAATCCTCCTTCCCTCTCTTGGTACATTGTGGATGGTGACCCAAGAGAGGGGTATGATTCCTTTCTGTGCTACAAATATTCCATTGCGTGCTCACTTGATGTTTAAGGAGGCTTTGGTGGCTGTCCTTAGGCAACTTCAAGTGAGGAATCATTGTCCTAGAGCATGCTTTGTGTGGTCCCGGAAAGTGACATTTCACCACTCCTAGGATTGTGCGCATTTCGAGTCATAAGGCACGCAAAGGCACTCTTCACGAAGGATAATGCACACAAAAGCATTTATGACTTGCTCAAATTTGATTTTTCCTCAGACCTTAGAGATTTTTAAATTCTTTCCAGATTCTATAATGTCTTCCAGTTTTGTAAATCCTTCTTCTTGACATTAAATAATGTCGTCTTCTGCTTGTACGATTTTCCAGTGTTAACACCTAGAACTATGAAAGTTGTTAATGGACACATTATATATGAATATTTCATGACCATCCTTCAGGAGAAAGAATCAATGGATAATGTTATGGCATATAAACTTACACTTTTCACATAATATATGGGTTTGAATTTACTAGACCATAGGAAATTCTATGTGATACTCTTGAATGGATATTAGAGCAATGATGGTCTTTCATATAACCATAATAAATATTTAAGTTCATTGCAATCCATCTTTCGTTTAAAAGACTTCTTAAGGAACTATTGTAAATACTTATTTATAGAGTGGAGAAAAAAAGAAAAAGCTTGACTCAGCCTTTGTTAAGAACTCATGACAAATTTGAATGCACCATTATTAAGGTGTTGGGATTTGTTATTTTCTTCTTATGTATGATTGAAGCTTACAAAAGCATTGACATAAATTTCCATTGAAAATCAAAAGACATGGGATCATTTTAGCCTATTTATAAAGTATTTTTTTTTGACAAATTTGTTATATGTGATGGAAACTAAAGTTTTAATTGGATATCTGATTTCCCATAAAATGAGAGAAATGTTCATTAAAGGGATTCCTCCTCCCAAATCAAAAGTTGAGAAATTCATTGAAAGACACTTTGTAGATAAATTGTTTCACACATAAGATAGGGAGTTCTCTCCTCTTATACTTAATATCTTCTACGTGGATTTTTTTTAAGATGACAACCACCTATTTGTGCAAAGAAATGAGGTTAATATTATATAATGCAAGTAAATCAAATGATAATGGGTTCTACAAGTGAAAAAAAAATCACTAATACAATATTGATGTTTGAAGCAAAACCAAACATAAATTCAATCTTCCGTGTAACATCTTTTACAAAATCATTTTCTCTCTATGGAAATCCATGAAAATTGGGTAGTTGGCCATCACCACGAGAATCAGTCAACTTTTGTGTTATGTTTGCTCATTAGATGTTACTAATAAGTACTTTTAACATTTTTTCTTTGCTAATTTTTTTAATCTAATATTATCCATGAGAATTCTCAACATTATTTTCAACATACATTACAACAAATGATTACACTACTTGTTGGGCTTATACTAAAGGAATTCATTAAATTGGATAAAGTAAATTTTAACACTTCATGGAAATCAATATTATTAATCTTTATAAAACATCAATTAAAATACATTTGTTAGCACAACAAATAAATATAAATAATAAGATGTTTGTAAACTGGTTAGCAAAATGTATGAAACTATTGAAAAGATATTAACCAATTGTTAATCAAAAAAGCAACTAGACCTCTATAAATACCCTTCTTATGAAAGTCGTCGCTCTAAACTACCCTTCTTATGAAAGGTCGTCGCTCTAGATGTAGAGAGCTTAAAGACTATTCAAAATGTAAAAATCAAAATCCAATTCAAAGAGTGATTTATTTTTATCAACACAAGATTATACTTCCTTTCTCATCGTGTGAGTCTTTTAATAATTGGGTTTCAGTCTTATTTATTTTTCTTTTTATTTTCATATCTAATTTTTTATGTATTTATTTCAGTATTTAGAATTAGGTTTTGTTTATGTGTTATTTTTTTCCTTTTTCTTACTTTGCGATATTTTTTTTCTTATTCTAATATTTTGGTTTTCTTATATATTATTTTAGTCTTTTGGATTTCTCTTTATCAACGGAGGATCAACTTTCTTTTCTCATCCTTTTTTTTTTTATTTTTATTAGTTGAGTTTTTTATTAACTCAATTTGTGCATTTGTTCTCTTTGCTTTTTCTTCCTTCCTATTTGTTTTTTTTTTCTTTCTATTCTTATCCAATTTTATATTTTACTATGTGTTTCTTTTTCTTTCTATTCTCCAGTTTTATATTTTATTTCATTATTTAAAGTTGAAGCTTTGTTTTGTTCTTTTATCTTATTATTTAATTTCTTTTTAATATTTTTCTTGTTTTATAATCATATATATATATATCCTTTCTTTTTATTTTCTCTTATAGTTTTTTAATTACTACATTATGATATTAATAATACTTATTATTTTAAGATATGTAATTTTAATACTTATTATTATTATTTAAATTGTTATATTTAAATTTTTATATATTAATAATACTCTTATCTTATTTTACGAATAATTGTAATTGTTATTATTATTATTTATGATTAATATATTATATAATTATATAAACATTTATAATAGTAATTTTAGTACGCTAGATTTAATAATTTTCTAATTTATTGTAATGTCTTCTATTTTGAGTTTTTGTTTTTTCTTCATTTTATAATTTTCTCATTCTTGCTTCCTCTCGTTGACCTTTATTCTCTTTCTCAATCTCACATCTCATAAGTATTTAATTCATCAAATTGCATTTCCTTGTTTTTACTTTTTTGTCCTAATGATGAACTCTCTTTGGGATTCAAAAAATCGACAAACAATGACAAATATTGTGGAAAATTTAAACTCTAAAAGGATTATCTTCTCAAGTAATTATATTATGGTTGCATCATGGTTGATTATAATATTCATAAGGAATTAACATTTTCCTTGTTACTCAATACTTTGTGTAGCATATAGTGAAACCAAAACTTGGAACTCTTCAATCAATCCTTTAAAAAAGTTGTTCAAAAAAAAAAAAAAAAAAAATCTTCCTCCCCTTTCAATACAATATTTAGAGAATATACTAACCATTAAGGTGTAGTTTAATTGGTAATCTTCATGTTATGAAGTGTTATGTAAACTATCAGTTCAAGTTTTAAATCCCCTTGTTTAAGATGTGTATAGAAGGGGCATATTTAGGCACCTAGAGGCTATAGCGGTAATAGAGAGAGAGAGAGAGCACCACCCAAATTACAACTCAATAATCATTAGTCTTGTAATATTTTCTTTACAATCATGAAAACAAACACAAACGTAATAATGTTCTTATTAGTCACCATTATATTTTCACAATGAATTTGTTGCAACCAAAGAAATGGCTACAAAAAAAAAAAAAAAAAGATGTGATCTATGGATCAAATTCTAAATCAAATAAATAAATAAATAATCTTCAAAATAATAAAGTAACAACAAGGACCCACATATGGAAAAGGATAATGAGCTCACCATCAACCACTTATTCTCAATGTCTTAAAGAGGCCTTTTTTTCTTATCATGGGTAATAAAGGTATATTTGCTTCCTTTTTAGTTATTATTTTTATTATGTGCTTATTTTCTTCAGATTTTTTAATGGAGTGAGATATCAACATAATAATCATTTTATTTCTCTCATACTATTGCCGATAATGTTCAATTTTCCATTACTTAGAGGAAGTTATATTTCTAACTTTGGAACTATAATTTTCCCAAGCGGAATGACAACTCTTCTAAGTTTGAATTCATGTTTCACACTTCGATTGGTCGTTTGATCCGAACTTATATAGGAATGCAACATAATACAAATATAACCATAAACACAAATATGCAACAGAAATAAAACTTCATTTCATTAATATCAAAGAAATGAAATATGCTTACATATAGAATGGAAATCAATTATCTCGAGCAATGGTAGTTTATCTCTGAGAAGATATGTGGCATTTACATGCCTCTGAATTGTGTTACAATGAGGATCAAAGGAATATTTATTATTGAGAAACAATGGAAAACCCTAGACATCCAAAAACCTAACCTTAAGAGATGAAGCGCTAAAATTGTGGGCCTTGTTAAGGTCCTATAATAATAGGATTCATAATTTTGAATTGACTTTGATTAGTCTTGTAATATGTACCTACTTTGCTTTCTACAAAATTGTTTTCCCATATTAGAAAAATAAAAAATGTAAAGAGGGTAAAAGTCCTAAAAGAAAAATAAAAGGACTTGAAAGAAAAAGATAAAAAAGAATATAGAAAATGAACCCCAAACAAAAAAGAAGAAGATAAAAATAGATGATGAAAGTGATGCAAATTCAAATGCCATTACTTTTGCTTTACTTTGCAAAAATAATGATTGTGTGTAGCTTTTCAAAAATGCCACAATCCATGAAGTTCAAACTGCTTAATCTTGATCTTTCATGCTTTAAATTTCATGATGATATATAGAGAATAAAGATCTAGCCAAACTGTTTAATCTTGGCGGATCAGTAGTTAGGTAGAGAATAATAAGGAGCTCAATAGTTTAATTTGAGCTCTTGGCAGTAATAAGGTTAAAATTAGATAGTTTGTTGTTAAAATAAAAATGAATAAGGGTTTGCAAGCTCAAATGTGCCCACATAAATGAAGAAAAAATGTTTGGGTAGCTGATGGGTAGGTAGAAGAAGCTTTCACAAGGCATGGATAGCAGAAAATTGGTCATTTCATTTACTAAATTCCTTTCAAAATCATTCTCCTTATAAAATTACCTTTTCCCCTTTATTTTAAACCTTTTCCCATTAGTCAACCATTTTTCATTACAAAATCCCTTTTCCTAAGTTAAAATGCAAATTTTCCCTTGGAAAAGTAAAAAACCCATAATTAATTTCCATTTTTATTCAAAAAACCGAAAAAATACCTTTATCCTAAGTATTTCTTTAAAAAAATAATATGTCGAGTCCCACATTGAAGAATTGCCTTCCCGATATCAACTTTTATGATAAAAATTAGTGTATTTAAACTCCCGCATTATATTTGATTATTAACATTTAACTTTATATATTAACTCTCACATTATATACCTTTTAAAGTCGTATTTAATTAATTCCTTTATATATATTTCCCAACCCATATTTTATTTTAAACCTATATTTTAATTCCCCATGTTGTGATATATTTGAGGCCCCGCCTATTATAAAGTCCCACTTTCCCTAACCCTATTGGTTATATATTTAACCCTATTGCATAACTTAAAGTTCTGCCCCTATACAATATAAACAACAGCTTATATGCATATATAATCGATCACATGACATTTCCCCGGGCCCCAAGCCTATTAAACCCCGACCAATTCAATGCTATTTACCAACTGCCAGATC
This sequence comes from Pinus albicaulis, assembly GCA_034641835.2. NCBI lineage: Eukaryota > Viridiplantae > Streptophyta > Pinopsida > Pinales > Pinaceae > Pinus > Pinus albicaulis. Next base: position 533,781 of record JAXQQM020089684.1, read on the forward strand.
TGCACTAACCAGATCCGATGGCCAATAATCATTATCACACATCCTATCACTCGATCATTAGCATACCTCCGAGCTTGCAAAATACATGGTTTTCAGAGCTCCGCTCCTGGCTACGTGACCAAATTCTATTCGATCGCATCCATCCAAACTTTACCGCCTACCACCTTTTGTTCATGCAAAAACCGCTCAACAGTTTTTCCTGCCTATTGCAAAAACCACCTTTCCATTTGAATTAACCCCGTGCTTTAATGTTAATCATTGTTGGTTAAAAAACTTAAATAACCACCCTTTGCAACCTTTTCTTCACTTTATGTTACATTTTTTCGTAGAAGAGCTATTTACGACCTAAAAATTTGTTGTCGACCCTATTTTAAACCGAATTTTAAACAAAATTCATCCATTTGTTGCTAAAGACACTACACAACTAGTTTGAAGCCTTATAAAGACTAGAAGAGCCTCAGAAAGCTTCCACAACCTCAGAACCCCTTCTGCAAACTTAAAATCTTCATTTTATCCAGGTATTCTTCAAATCAAAGACTTGTACTTAATAAAAAGAGAAAGTAATAAGTAATTGAATCTTTGGGAACCTCTGCAGACCTGAAGAAAGCCCTCTTGCCTTCCAAATCCTTTTCTGTAGACCCTATGCGTCCTTTTGAAAAATTTTGAGGTCCTAAGACTGTTTTTAGTCACAGAGAGTACAATTTGAGATGTTTAAACATTTTTACAGACCATAGATAAGCCCTTGTTTTATCCTAAATCAATCTACAAACTGTTATAATCTTTCAGATGTGCTCCTAAAGGCCTAAATCAGTTTTTTCTAAGTCAAAGATTAATCAATTGAGTAAAATTAACAAAAAAATGGCTTCCAAAAGCATTGTATATGTCAATCCTCTACGACCTCTAGTTGTAGATGTAGAACACACTCCCTTGGCTAATAAAGATTTTAATATTAATGACATAGTCACTAAATTTAATCTTCTTGAGCTCCACCGCTGGAGCCATGACAAATCCATAGATCAAGCAGATGAGGTTTTCATTTGGGAGTCTAATTTGCCAAATTATGTTCTCCCACAGACTTTTAAGTGCCCAGAAGTGATTAGAATCTCTCAATATTTCTAGTTCCCTGACCAAAGAACCCTAATTACCCCTGGAAAAGAAATTTTGTTCACCATTACAACTGATTCTATCAACCAAATGTTGCAGATCCAACCTAGGCCAGATGAAACCCCTTTGTCCATTGAGGCTCTTACACAATTATACCTGAATCTGGACTTCCCCAAGAGGTTCCAAATATTCCAAACTTTCATGCCTTCATCAGTAGAAAATCCCAAAAAAAATCATCCTTACCCATCTGCAATATTTTCTAAAAAAACCATACATATCATCTTCATGTTGTCTTCCATTCTGAGATATTTTACAGATGAACATGTTGATTCTGCAGTCTTAGGTTTCTTGTCTACTTTCACACTTGGTCAGCCTCCTGCTACCATTTTCAATTTTGCCCAATACCTTGCTGATAATATTCATGAACAGTTGGTAAACATGCCTGAAGAAGGTGTTTTCAAGTATTCATCAGTCCTATTCCACATGTTTTTTCATTTGCAGTCTGAGAAATTTACCATCAACCTTCAAAAGCGTAATGTTGAAGGTAACCCATAGTCAGTTATATTTTGGACTCCAATTATCAAAAAAGACTCCACGAAATCCACCCACATAGAGTTCATTGATTCTTTCATTCATCCTATAGTCAATATGTTGAACAACAGCATGCAGCCAAGAATGAGTGAGGAAATTAAGAAGGTCTTGCAATTGTCAGAGATAATAGGACATGAGTTTGGTACTTGTATTAGAACCATATAGAGATTAGTGTATATGGATCAAATATTATTCCATATAAAATGCATAAATACCTCCCAATGAGGTTATTTTCCCTTGAGTATATCAATTTCTTGGCAACCAAAAAGAAGACACAATTTAAGATTAAGAATCAGGTTGGTCCTTTTATTTGTAACAGTAGAGATGCAGGTCCAGAGGCTGAAAAGTATTTGCAAGAGTTTAAATTCAGTAAGAGTTTTATGTGGTATTATGATCCTCTAGGAGTAATAATTAAATTGAGAGTTAAATGAAAATTAAATCCTTATGTACATGAGAAGAAACCAGATATTGAGAAATACTCCAATCAGTTTGAATGGTTGGAGAACACTTTGATAGAGGCATAGAAACAAGGTGATACTAGTCAAATCTTACAAACTCCAGCCCAAGAAGATAGGAACTCAAAAAGAATCAGAGAAGAAGGATCATACACTATAGAGACAACCACTGAAACTAAATTTAAATTGATGTACAGGAAGAAGCCAAAATTAAATCCTGTCAATGAAGAAATGGAAACAATAGAAGTAATTTATACATAAACAGTGGTGAAAGACAATGCTCCACCTGCAATTGCTGAAAGAACACACCAGCCTTCAACTTCAAACACTCAGATGATTCAGAAACAACATAGTGTTGAAATATCCTCATCCAACAAACCAGCAGAGAAGGAGATGGACATTATGTAGAATTACAAAGAGATAAAGATGAAAAATGAAGCCTTGAACACTGATACATATAACCAGTATTGGAAACAGTCACAAAGTGACCAAAACAAATTGCTTTCTATTTTGTACTACAAAACTAGGAAGATGCAAATGACCTTCCTGCAGCCTAAAGTAAAGCATCCCAAATCATCAGCTGATTACAAAAAGACATCATATGAATTTCAAGCAGAAGATCTTCATCCAATTGATCAAATATAATTTTATAAACAAGCTGGTGAAATGATTTATTCAACAATGACAAAAATAGCCATGAGTGTACAGAAGCTGCAAAACACTCTTGGGAACATCAAAGATCAGCTTAAATTAGAAAAGGCATCCTCACAGGCTAAGGATAACATAATCAAATCACTGGAATATTTGATTATTGAAGTAGGATATGAACCTAATAATGTCAAAGTTGAAGATGAATTGATAAAAAAGAAGAATGTAGACATTGTTGCATTAAAGAAGCAACTAAACTGCCTCCTAATGAACATCCTCAAGAAAAGGAAGTATTACAGGATGTAAATCAGAAAGATGAGATGATGAATCTCATTCTTCAGGTGAATGCCCAGATAAAATAAATGGAGAATGAAATGGACAAATTGGTCTAGGAAAAAGGTCAGAGAAGAAATTCTTGTAGTCACAACAGCTGTGCCTTCTACACTAGTTGAATCATTGGCTCCTACAGTCGCAATGGCTACAACACTTCCTGTCACCTCATCAACAACTTCATCAGTAGAATCATCAACAACAACATTGCAACCTATAGATGAGGCAAGTAAGTTAGTTAAAGCAATGCAGGACATGTCTATTCAGACAAATGAAATCAACGGACTTAAAGAACAGTTGAAAAGTCTGGAGGATGAAAAGAAACTTACTTAGATTATGCTCAAGAATGAAGAATAGAAGGCAAACAGGTTGAATGAGAAATTGAATAAGTTAGAGAAAGATCTAACATTGAAAGAAGCCATGGAACAAGCCAAGCATCAGCTATGGGCCAATATCATTGAATCTGTCAATGATATTTGGCCATCCATTCAGGCTATCTATGAACAAAAATATCTAATTAAAGCGGCATGTGAATCTATCCAGAAGATAAAAGAAGAACTTGGCAAGAAGCCAGAAGAAGCTCATGAAATTATCAAGTTTCTTAATTCAAAGAATAGACAAGAATTGGAATAAATTGGTATAACTAACATGATAGAAACCATCCTAGAAGTTAGGAAGGTAATTTCAAAAAATAATTTGATGATACAACTAGAAGAGAAATGCTAGAATATGGAATTTTCCATAACTAGGTTCATGATGAAGTTTGATATTCTAAGGCAGAAAGGCCTTCCAAATCCACTAGTCATTCATGACAGATTAATGAAGCAGGATGATTATGATAAGAAGATGAGAGAAGTGGCTAAGGAGCAAGCTAATAATTCATCATGCAAGGAATTCCAACAAGGAAGGTACTTTAAAAAAGCTTTGATAACCTTTTTTACCTACAACATGAGGTAAAACACCTATTTTTCAACAAGCCTACATTCTCAAAGTATACAGAGGAAGATGAAATATTCATAAGGATGATGAAGATCAAATTGCCAGAGGCAGAATTTTGGAAAAAGATGATTGATTTACTGTGAAAACAGAGCAGTCAAATGAAAAATATATCATTCAGATGGAAAAAAGAGCAGGTAGTTTTATAGTTACAGAATAGTGAACAGTGAATGATGAAAAGTAAAACAACAACCAAAAGGTTAAAGGTTATCAAATTCAAAGAGTATTAGTAAAATTCAGAATTAAATTCAAATCAGAAATTACAAAGTAGAGATAAATATTGCCAGCGTGAAGGACACTCCACTACAATCTTTGTTGAGCAAACAACAAAGAGACAAATCAGCAGCAAAATATCAACAAATTAAATACAGCAAACATTAAATTAAATAAAAGCAGGGACAACTTGCATTATTTAGATAGCTGTCTGTATCTTCTTGCATGAAGATATTTATTTTGCATAAATAATTCCTAAGTTTGTTTTAGGATATTTTGTAAGAGTTTTTGTATAAATACTTCACATTTTTAAGTATTGAGTGTGGATGAATTGTTGAACATTTATATAGTTGTAATATTCTGGAACCTGAGGGTGATTGTACCAATTCATGTCAACTGACTGGATTAAAGCAATAAAGAGATTGGATACCTATTCCAGATAGGTGATCGTATTCATCACCCGATAGTCAATACAGGATCTCTAGGTCTTGTCCTTTTTCTGTACTTACATGATCAGCCTCCCACAAGGTGATGAACTTGGCGTGACGTGCCCTTTCTACAAAAACTCTTGAATCTGCCTCTTGATCTCATCATTCTCCAAAAAAAAACATCGATAGATCATTCTGTTAGGTTGTCGCGTGCCCAGGGTCAGATCGATGGAGTTCTTAACCTGGAAATGCAAGGGCACCCCTGTGGGTGAGGTGAATATGTCTTTGTACTCCTCCATGACCTTGCCCATTTGTTGTTGTCGTGCAGAGGAGACTTGTCTGGAGGCCATGGATGTGTCCATAATATTATTTTTTCCCTTAGGGTGAATCATAAGGAAGACAAATTTCCCAGTATGGGAAATGATCTTACTGCATTGCTTCGCAAAGATCAAAGAGATGGTGGTAGGTGGTGTTACCTCTGGTATCATGTATAAATTAGTTCCCAAAGTAATAATGACAGAGCTAGACTCATACACAACATGACTCTTCCACAAGTATGGTTGGCCTAATAATACATCACAAAATCCAAGAGGAGAAATATCATACAGTAACTCATCTATGAAAGGCTTCATGTTGTATGGAAGGCAACACTAATGGTTGGCTTGAAGATCTGGTCCTTGGTGAATCCATTCGATGGTGTATAGTTGGGGGTGTGCTATGGTTGCTATACCTAGCCGCTTCACGACCTATGTTGAAATGAGGCTCTTTTGGCTTTAATTGTCAACAATGAATTACAGTGGAGAACCCTTCACCCACATATGTGAGTGGAAGAGGTGCTCCCCCTCTTTTGGATCTTTTTGCTCAATATTTTGGATCTTGGTGTTGGAAACGGTGGCACTGGGCTCCGTTTCAATAATCATTTTCCTTTCTCATTCTATTTTTCAAGCTCTGACTCAAGATTCGTAACATGCATTTGATTCGGAGGCCTTCAACTAGGCCACTAATGATTTCTTAGCCCGACACTCACTTGTGTTATGAGTGGGGCTCTTGTGGAACTCGCACCATTTTCTCATGTCCTTGTTTGTCTTCATGGTGTTTTTCTTTGCTTGCAGCTTCGGCGGCTTGTCTTGGGTCACCCCACCTTGCCTTTGTCCTTTATTCTTCAGTTTGGGGGCACCTTTCGCTTGCATCAGATTAGTAGATCCAAAGTCTCGCTTCTTATATTTAAATTTATGCTCAATCTTGACAGCGTATCGATAGGCAGTGCCAAGCGAGGATATGTCTAGGAACTCCATCTCATCCTGGATGTACTTGTGTAGATAGTCGTGGTACTTGAGTACCAAATTCCCCTCATAATCCTTGATACCCAACTTCATGTGAAGGGTGTTATTGCCTAAATCTACCTCAGGCTGAGGAAGGTAGAGTCTAGGGTAACATCAAACCACGCTTAATCTGGTAGCTAGCCCTACCAAATCGGGAGAGGGCTCTCTCCTGGTCAATCTCAGCAAAAATAATCAGTGAGGCTTGAGATGACTTGAATAAAGGATGATTTTAGACTAGGTATATATGTAAAAGAGTTTGATTTGATTTTGAGGGTGTTTGTTGGATCAAAGGGAAAGGCAGATTTTGGGTCGAGGAATGAGGCCTAGTTTTTGCAGAGATCTGAATGGGGCAAGGTAGGCAATTGTTTTGACACTTCAATTTTGAATGAAATGGATAGCTCAGACTGGTGAGGAGTTGAAGAGGGCAAGAAACTTTTAGGAATCCTCTTCAACAAGTTGAAAACATAGAAAATTAAACAAACCCTAGGTAGAGCACTGCAAATTTTAATGAATTCCACATTTATCTTGTTTGCTTAACTTAAGAAGAAATAAGAGGGAAAATGGTATACATGAAACACCAGTAAACTTACATTAACAGAGAGAAACACATCATAAAAACAAAGAGCCACATGAATCCCAAGGAGTGCTACAAACCCTGGTCTGTTCCTTTGCCAAACTGTAGAGATGAATGTACAATGATTCTCAAAGCAATCCCAAGTGTCCAACCTATGCTAATGACTGAAAAATTACAAGATATAAGCAACCAACAACTCATCCCAGCCTCTAGGGGTTGATCTCACAATTTTAGGAGCTTTTTCAACAAGATCTAAACTAAGAACTAGAAAATAGGCAGTGGAACAGCTTGCCTCTATAAGATAGGAAACTGATTCATTCAGTTGCAATTCACCTTTTGATGGATGAATCTACCTCCATGAGTAAAAATTTAACAAAATTACATCAAGATCCATCAAAATACATCCAATTACATCATGAGTTAAACATTTGGAAGTAAGAAATTCAAAATGTAAAAAACTAGGCGAAAAACATAGTTACTGAGTCCAAAATGAGCAAAAATCCCCAATGCGCTGCGCCTGATTTCTCTATGCATCGCGCCAGTTTGGAGCTGATTTTGAAGGCCTCCCCGGTGTCCAACTTGGCTCCAAGTGGGCTTGTTGGAAAGGTCTGCCTGTCTACTTTCCAACACAAGTGGAATTTATGAATTTTGCTTTCATTTTCTTCTCCAAAAATGATTTTACCCAACACTGCTTCCTGTGTGTCCAAAAAGGGGCAAAATGGTCATTTTTAGGGTGTTTTTGACCCTTCTGGAAGCCCAAAACCTGTCAAAATATCTTGGCCATAATTAGGTATGCATAATTTTCCATGAAAAATCCAAAAATGTAAATTTTTCCCCAAGAGGAGCCCCCAATCATAAGCGCGCGCCAAGTGGCGCAGTGCATTGGGCTGAAAACTCTGTTTTTTAAGGCAAAATTTCCAAAATTCATCTCAATGCGTAGCGCCTTTTTGTAGGAGACTTTTGGAGGCCTTTCCGGTGTCCAAATTGGGTGCGGGATAGCTCGTTGGAAATATTATTGAGTCTAATTTCCAACCCAACTTGAATTTTTCAATTTGGTGTTCATTTTCTTTGTCAAAAGTCAAATATCCCAAGACTGGTCAAAATGTGCAAAATGAGGCTGCCTCAAGGCAGAGTGCTGTTTCAGTCAACTTTTGAAGGTCTTCCTCAACCCCAAATTGAGCTCATGATAGCTCATTGGAAATCTCTTTGTGTCTAGTTATCATTTGACTCATCAAAAAAGTCATTTGGCCAACAAACATAGGAGAAAGCTTGATTTTCCAAAGGTCACTTCAGAGGTGCATCAATTCTCCCGAGGCAACTGTATTTTTGACATTTCTCTAAAACCATTACACCTTTGTAAAAATTGAAGGAGTTTTTTCTTCCTTGGCCTATTGTGGACAAAAAAATCTCTCAGTTTTTCCAAATTCATCTTTTCTTGCTCAGAAACATCATTGGAGTAAAACCTATCCCAATGTGTGGAACAAAAGATTTGTTGAAATGAAGTGAAATGAAGGGGATAAGGGGCTTCTAAATTCTTGAGAAAATTTCTGGAAGTAGGGAGGGATGTTAGGAAGCAGAAGAAAGTGGAATTTCAAATATTGAGTAAGGGGAAGGGGTCCAAAAGGGCAAAACACAGGCCTAGCCTAGAAAATTGCCAAGTTATAGCAAGAAACTAGGGTTTGTGCGAAAATGAGGAATTTGGGGGATCTCAGTGATGGGAAGTGTTTAATAAGGTACATTAAGGATAGGGAAAGGTGTATGAACATCAGGATACAAGTTTTTCTGATGATTTGACCATCCAAGAGAAATTACCTCCAAAACCCTAGGAGAGGGAAATGAACCTTACCTAGGCACAACTGAAGCATGAACAAGGTGTAAAATGACCCTTTGGAATCTGGCATGATGATGAAAACCTCTAAATGATGGTACACTCTTCTGAATGGTGACATGGGGATGGTAGCTCCATGGAGGTGCCAAGAACTACAGATCTTTGGAAAGCAGACAGTGCCTTCATCCGTTGGGCAATGGAGTCAAAAACTCAAGCTAAAATGCATGACTGAAAACTGATGACTTGATGACACAAATTGACTCTCACTCAACTAAAAACTGACTCGATACTTAAACACAACCGACAAACTAGAAATGATGCTCATAATTGAACTTATTCATCAAAACCTACCCTAATTGTTCTATTTCACCGCCAGATCAAGTGAAATGAAACAACCAATGCAACCAGGTAAGTCTTCCAGCTGCTGTTTGAATTCTCTGCAAGTGCTCGCTTATGAACAACAAGAGAGAACCACTGAAAGGAAACTCCCATGAAAACTTGTGAACACTGCATAAGGATCTTGAAATTCATGCACACTAGGACTTAACTCATCCAATGGAGTAATTTTCTTCTCCTCATACCATGAATTCAAACTTTGATCTGAGCTTTGTGATGAGACTCCTGCTAAAAATGACAAAGAGACCGACTTCCGGATCAGTTTTATATCAGCGCACGTTTCAAGCTCACATATAGTCAATGGAGAAGGACTTTGATTGCAGATATCATCCAACACATCAGCTATTGGGCCGTGAAACACTTGAAAATACTCTTGCAACCCATTTTCTATTGGTTCTGATGAGATTACATGATTTCCTACAGGCTGCTCATTTGAAAATTTACTATGCCAATTTCCCTTCAAAAACTGAAATGATTCAAAACAAAATGGTACGGAATCATATTGTATCATTTGATCATATGTGCCAGCTTCCATGTCTTCATCTGCAACTTGACAATCAATGGCATTCGGGGGCTGCAAATCTGGATATGAGAAGTCTTGAACAAGGTTTTCATTGCCCTCAAGATGGTCCAAATCAAGACTTGCCGACAGTTGATTTCTGATTGCATGGAAGTTGTCTCTGATGAACTGAAACGAATCAAAACAAAAAGGAAAAGATCCTTCACTTACTTCAAAATTTGCTGCACTTTCCTCGTCATTTCCATAGCTAATATGTGATGGCTAAACATTGTATTCGAGCTGCTGAAAGTGAACTTCTTCCTCCCAGAAACTAGCTGCTGATTTGTCTGCAAGATTAGCTTCTGTTTGGAGAACATAATCATCATCATACTGATCAAACTGAGGCAAATCATTAGTATAAAACACATCATCAAGAATACATGTCAAATCAACAGATCTCTCTTCTCCAAGATGATCTACAAAACAATCATTATCAGATCTATGACAACTGGGATAAGAAACAAAATGTTTTGGATCAGCAACTTGTTCTTCTTCAATCAGCGAGCCATGGGCTTGAACATTATACTCATTCCTTGTGGTGATATTTTGCATCATCTCTTCCACTGCACTTACCAAAATGTCAAGCTTTACCTCTAGAGATGTCGATTCCTTCGGATCTATGTTTTTCATCTCTTCTTCCTTCAACTTTGCCCTTCGGATCAGCAAATGAGCCTCTACATCTACTGCATTGTTCTGCATCTCTTCAAGTGTTGCAAGATTCCTTTCTCTCAGCTGAAACTCCATTTCCAGATCAAAGGCACCCGGGTAGTGCAAGAGAGCAGATCCAGGAGGAGGCCTTATATTAACTGGCATCGAATAATAAACTTGGTTAAATCTGGCAGAAAACTATTGTACTGTCTCCCCTGGCAGTCTTTTTAGCTGGTTATACTCTTCTATAATCAAGAAAGGGTTCTGTCTGACCACCCACCTGTCGAGGAAAACTTTGACGAACTGCTGGAAATCTGAGATGCTCGCATCAGGCAGGGTTTTGAACCAACTCTTGACTTTGCCTTGCAAAGAAAGAGCAAAAAGCCTAATACTGACATCCTCTTCATCAACTTCAAAAAGGTCAAGAAAAGACTCAAAATTCAGAACATGTCTCTCAGCAGTGATGTTGTTGCGTTCACCATCAAATCTTGGTAGATATAGGTCATGATTTTTAGGGAAAGCATGGGATATAGGAGGTAAAATCAGAGGCTTGTATCGATCTGGAATTTTACAAGGTATAGGGGTATGTATAGAAGGTATAGAATCAGTCGTGGTCTCTTGAGGCTCATCATTTTGAAGACGGTCATCACAAGATTCAAAAAAAGGGTCTTGATCAAGCTCAAAGGCATGCAAATATTTGGTATTTACAATCTTCAAAGGGAAACAGTCAACTGCAAGCCGAGGGTATTTTCTCAAATACAATATACTTTGCAAAGCCTTCTTGCATTCTCGGGAAAAGAGAAGAAATAATTTATGACAAAGAACAAAATGTCTTGGATGAAATTCCAACTTGAATACCTGATCTTTCCATATTTTCCTTTCATGTTTCTGCTGGTCAAGTTCATCCTCCAGTGGCTTCCTTGGATCTGATCTCGAAATTGATTTAGAGTCACCAGGTGAATGATTTTAGCCTTCCTATGTCTGATCATTGACCACCATCAACCATCAGATCTAACTTGATACATGTACTGGGGAAATTTGCAAGTCAGATGTTACGTTTATAAAACTAAACCGATTATTGACTGAAGTAGTGTTCATCTACTTTCGCTAATGCAAAGCAAGAGCGTTTCGAAGGCTACCTGGCTAACTTCGGGCTCCGTCTGTAGTTTATAAAGCAAACAAAAAACTTTTCTTTCCCCAGTATGGTCGCCACTATGTTATTGCCTAAATCTACCTCAGGCTGAGGAAGGCAGAGTCTAGGGTAACATCAAACCACGCTTAATCTGGTAGCTAGCCCTACCAGATCGGGAGAGGGCTCTCTCCTGGTCAATCTCAGCAAAAATAATCAGTGAGGCTTGAGATGACTTGAATAAAGGCTGATTTTAGGCTAGGTATAGATGTAAAAGAGTTTGATTTGATTTTGAGGGTGTTTGTTGGATCAAAGGGAAAGGCAGATTTTGGGTCTGGGGAATGAGGCCTAGTTTTTGCAGAGATCTGAATGGGGCAAGGTAGGAAATTGTTTTGACACTTCAATTTTGAATGAAATGGATAGCTCAGACCGGTGAGGAGTTGAAGAGGGCAAGAAAATTTCAGGAATCCTCTTCAAACAGTTGAAAACATAGAAAATTAAACAAACCCTAGGTAGAGCACTACAAATTTTAATGAATTCCACCTTTATCCTTGTTTGTTTAACTTAAGAAGAAATAAGAGGGAAAATGATACACATGAAACACCAGTAAACTTACATTAACAAAGAGAAACACATCATCAAAACAAAGAGCCACATGAATCCCAAGGAGTGCTGCAAACCCTGGTCTATTCCTTTGCCAAACTGCAGAGATGAATGTACAATGATGCTCAAAGCAATCCCAAGTGTCCAACCTATGCTAATGACTGAAAAATTACAAGATATAAGCAACCAAAAACTCATCCCAGCCTCTAGGGGTCGAGCTCACAAGTTTAGGAGCTGTTTCAACAAGATCTAAACTGAGAACTGGAAAATAGGCAGTGGAACAACTTGCCTCTATAAGATAGGAAACTGATTCATTCAGTTGCAATTCACCTTTTGATGGATGAATCTACCTCCATGAGTAAAAATTTAACAAAATTACATCAATATCCATCAAACTACATCCAATTACATCATGATTTTAACATTTGGAAGTAAGAAAGTCAAAATGTCAAAAACTAGGCGAAAAATAGAGTTACTGAGTCCAAAATGAGCAAAAATCCCCAATGCGCCGTGCTTGATTTCTCTATGCATCGTGCTAGTTTGGAGCTGATTTTGAAGGCCTTCCTGGTTTCCAAATTATCTCCAAGTTGGATTTTTGGAAAGTTCTTCCTATCTACTTTCGAACACAAGTGGAATTTCTGAATTTGGCTTCCATTTTCCCCTCCAAAAATGAGTTCTCCCAACACTGCTTCCTATGTGTCCAAAAAGGGGCAGAAAGGTCATTTTTAGGGTGTTTTTGACCCTTTTGGAAGCCCAAAACCTGTCAAAATATCTTGGCCATAAGTAGGCATGCATAATTTTCCATGAAAAATCCAAAAATGTAAATTTTTCCCTAAGAGGAGTTCCCAATCATAAGCACGTGCCAAGTGGCGCGGCGCATTGGGCAGAAAACTCTGTTTTGTTAAGGCAAAATTTCCAAAATTTATCTCAATGCGTAGCGCCTTTTTGCATGAGACTTTTGGAGGTCTTCTCGGTGTCCAAATTGGGCACGAGATAGATTTTTGGAAAGCTCATTGAGTCTAATTTCCAACCCAACTTTAATTTTTCAATTTGGAGTTCATTTTCCTTGTAAAAATCAAATCTCCCAAGACTGGTTAAAATGTGTAAAATGAGGCTGCCTCAAGGCAGAGTGCTGTTGCAGTCAACTTTTGAAGGTCTTCCTAAACTCAAAATTGAGCTCATGATAGCTCATTGGAAAGATATTTGTGTCTAGTTATCATTTGAATCATCAAGCAAGTCATTTAGCCAACCACGCTAGGAGAAAACGTGATTTTCCCAAGGTCACTACAGAGGTGCATCAATTCTCCTGAGGCAACTGTATTTTTGACATTTCTCTAAAACCATGACACCTGTGTAAAAAATGAAGGAGGTTTTTCTTCCTTGGCCTATTGTGGACAAAAAAATATCTCATTTTTTCCAAATTCATCTTTTCTTGCTCAGAAAAATCATTGGAATAAAACCTATCCCGATGTGTGGAACAAGGGATTTGTCGAAATGAAGTGAAATGAAGGGGATAAGGGGCTTCTAAATTCTTGGGAAAATTTTTGGAAGTAGGGAGGGATGTTAGGAAGCAGGGGAAATTGGGATTTCAAATATTGAGTGAGGGGAAGGGGTCCAAAAGGGCAAAACACAGGCCTAGCCTAGAAAATTGCCAAGTTGTAGCAAGAAACTAGGGTTTGTGTGAAAATGAGGAATTTGGGGGATCTCGGTGATGGGAAGTGTTTAATAAGGTACATTAAGGATAGGGGAAGGTGTATGAACATCAAGATACAAGTTTTGCTGATGATTTGACCATCCAAGAGAAATTACCTTCAAAACCCTAGGAGAGGGAAATGAACCTTACCTAGGCACAACTGAAGCATGAACAAGGTGTAAAATGACCTAGTGGAACTTGACATGATGATGAAAACCCTCTGAATGATGGTACACTCAGCTGAATGGTGACATGGACCAACATTTGGACAACTTTGAAAGGAGTGAAAACAAACCCTAGACCTAATACCTAGTGACCAAATTTTACTTGAAGACTCATTGAAATGACAAAATTTGACCTTGACACCTTAAAATCACTTTGTAAGAGCATGTTTGATCACTGGAGGAAGGCTGCAAAGACTGACACTAACAAAGGGTATGAAAAATATTTGTGAACTTTGGCATGTCTTGGTCCCTTCCCTGACGCAATGTGGTCCACTTCATGTATTTACCTTCATAGCTCCCAAAAAGGTAATATTACTCCTTGATGGAATTTCAGAAATAATTCCAAGTGGGTGCAGCTAAAAATTGTGAGGGTTCCCTTTCGTCCCTATTCTCACAGCAGGTTTCCCACCAATCCTTGACGTGGGGGACGACTTTGAGGAGTGAAAAAGTAATATTTTCTCGATTTGAAAAATCATGAACCAGAAAATATCCTTCTAACATATTCAACCATTTACATATGGCATCCACATTTATCTGGCCTTCAAATATAGGGATTTAAAATTTGACATGTACCTTAAAGAGAGTATCGCCTCTAGAGTGGTTATGAAGATGCGTCACCTGTGGGTAGCCACCGAAGGATCTGGGAAAAGTTGTCCATCATCGTGTTCCTTTGTTGCTCGAGGGCTTCTTTAATCAATATTTTGAAAGGATCTCCTACTCCTTGTCTTTCTTTTTTCCGCCATGTGAGGTCATTGGGGTTTGCGAGGCTGTTCTTGCAAAGGTTCAACCAGTTTGAGCCCTAACTCCTTATACCCTGACCTCGTTGAGGACATGCAAAGAAAAAAAATAAAGAGAAGACCGCTCTGATACCACTGATCTGGACTTATACAGGAATGAAAAATAATACATATATAACCATAAACACGGAGATGCAACAAAATTATAGCTTCATTTCATTAATATAAAATAACTAAAATATGCTTAGATACATAATGGAAATAAACTAGATCGGGCGATGGTAGCTTATCTCTAAGAAGAGATGTGGTGGCTAAATACCTTTGAAATTTGTTACAATGAGGCTCAAAGGCCTATTTATTATTGAGAAACAATGGAAAAACATAAACGTCCAAAAACCTAAACTTGGGAGATGAAGTGCCAAAAATGTGGGCCCCGTTGGGGTAAATATGCACATCAACTTCTCGGGGTTGTAACTTTGGCATATGATATCCATTTGACACGCACTATACCTCGTTATAAAGATCTATCTAAGGACTACAAATTTCGACTAAAAACGTCAATTGAAGTTTCATATTTTCCCATTTTCCAAAAAAAAACATCTTTTAGGGCCTCAAAATGGCTATGGAAGTTCAGGACCTAAAAAACTGCCAAAAATAGTAAATTGTGCTACAATTAAGGAAACCGAAAAACTAAATGAGACAATGGTGGGGGTCCAAGTGGAATAGGCAGGTAGCCACCAATATCCACATGGATCATTGTTGGTGCCTCTTTTCTCACCATGTTTTGTTTAAGTGTCTAAACTAGCTCAAATATCCTCCTAAACTCTATTTTCTTCTTTGCTTGCACGTGGACTCTAAAAATTTATTCTTTAGTATACTTGCATGACTTTCAACGAAATAGTTGTGCAATATTGTGCAGGCTCTATGTGACTAACCTAAGAAAGTTTTCAAAAATCAATTTTTCAATTCTTCCTTTTTTACTTCACTTTATTTTCACTTTGTACAGTCTCCTCAGTCTAAGTTCCTCACTCTTCTTGAGGCATGTGAGTATGAAAATTGTTAAATTATGTTTATTTTTCATATAAAACCAATTTGGGGATTCAAGGAAATTTTTACAACTAGAGTATGCTTTCCACTTTGTGCTTAGAAAGTGATCTTACTGGATCAAAGTCAAGTTGAAAAAATTTCATCATTTCCCTTCCTAACCAACATTAAAATCCTTAAGGTTAATTAAAAGTAATATATATCGCCAATGTGCATGTGTAGTTTCATTTTGTTGACATTTTTTAGTCACATAGATAATTAGGCCAAACTATAAGCACCCCAAATGTGTAACTATTTCAAAAACAAAAATTTCAACTTAGCATAAAGATTCAATTATTTTAGTATATGTTGCAAAGCAAAATATAAGGGGGGTTTTTTAAAAAGTAAGGATTTCTTGTGTCCACATATCAACATTTTTAATTTTTAGTGCTTGGTTGCTATCTCATGTAGTTTAATTAGAAGAATTTAAAGGACCACGGGATGTCCACATATTTCAATTCTTAAACTTGTGTGATTTCTCACATCAAACCACACACTCTCTCCTAAATCCAACATAGTATGCCACCATTGTCATTACAACCTCTTTAAAGAAACTCTAAGTTACCCAACAAAAATTGTCCATCACATGGTCACAAAATTAAATTTTAATTTGCATAGGATTTTTGGGGTAGGAATCTAAATGACCCCCTCTATCATTCTCATTTGAAACATATAAGTTGTCTTTTGAGGGAAATTAAATCACCAATCATCAATGTGCCAAAAATATAAGTTAAATGGTTTCTTTTGAAGGGTAAGTGGTTGAGATCTAGTTGTTCTTGCTATACCTTCTTTAGTCACCCAACTTGTAACATCCTTCACACATGATCTCATTGTTGTCAATTTGTAATCCCTCTACCTACACTAATGAAATTATACTAGAGATAAATCATAGGGAATCTACCTGTGGTGATTATCATGGGATGTGATTGAACTTGGAGGTGATTTTGAATGTTTGTTGGGAAATTTCGTCAACCACTCCAAAAATGTGCCCTCAATATCCTTCATTATAATCGTCCTTTCAACCTTTACTTTTTTTTTCAAATGGATTCATACCCCACTACAGAAACTTTTGGTAGGTCCAATTACATATCCATGTGGAAAGGATGTTAGGTCTTTTAGGCTTGGTGCTTTTATATTTTTTCACACACTCGTGCTTACAAATTTATTTTCACCTACCCATTTTTTGTGCTCATCATTCGTTGCATTTACATTTTAAATATGATTTTATAGCACATATGGCCTACATTGAGGCCATCATGTAAAAAAATTAACACATTAACTCGACATGCATTAATGAGTGGGGAGAACTATCCCTATTATTCTATGGCACAAATACCACCTTCTGGTATGCATGCCCCTTCACCCATACATTACCCCTCCCACAACCATCAACGTTGTAGCAATAGCATGTCCACATATTATTATTTATATGGGAACCCACCACAAGGAAACCTAGATTTCCTTTTCCAATCCCTCCTAATGGTAGCATAGCTCTGCCATAATCCCAATAGAAAATCAACGTCAACTTTGTGTAACCTCCACCAAATCAACATTAGTTGAATTTTTTCAATCCTATTACTCAGCAAAATAGTGGTACGAATAAAATAAAAGGAAATTATAAGGCAAAATAAGAAAAAGGGGGCAACTCCCACACCGAAATGGATAAGCTATAGGCAATGTTAAAGCTAGAAAACATGACCATATTTTTGGTAATACCAACATGGAAAAACAAGGGAAGAATAATGGGCTACAAATTGATTTTCCTTGCACTTTATGTGAATATTATGGTCATTACACGTTCATCTGCACCAAAATTGGATTTTCAATAGATGAAGGAAGCCATGTCCAATCTAGGTCTTGACACCCCACAAGGGGCACATTGTCCTTAACAAATTTTCCCTAAACCGCTACAATTTGTATTTATTTGTAACCCCTCCCCTCAACTAGTAGTTATGGCTACCCAATAGCATACAAGAAACCCAACCTCCATCATCTCTACTTAATATCCTAAAACTAGTCATGTAGACTTGGGGGTATCCTTTATGCTTCTAGTGCCACCATGTTCATTATCCCTCCTCATCTAAAGGAAAATGGAAGTCCTTACCCATCTATATCATATACCATCACCTTTGATTAGTATTTTCATATCTAAGCATGACTCCCATAATCTACCCTATTTAAAATATGGTTCATTGTTTATAACTTTATGATTCATCGATGTGTTATAGATGATGTGCCATCTTCATGTACTATTTCATCCTCTACCTGGAAACAATTAGGCACTTCCATTATTGTTCCACCAATGGATGAGTTCAAATATTTGATAGTAGACAATTTTTTATCTTAGGTATCTTACCTAATCTCCCCATCATGTTATCTAATAAGATTGTTTTGATAAATGTTATTGTCATGTCTAGCCCGGTGGACTACAATCTCCTCCATGGCTAATATTAAATACATTCCATGATTATTGTGGTGTCTTAACTATTTCAAGTCATGATATTACCCCATGAGGCATATATCATAACCATTTATCAACTCTCACTATGATCTCCCAAGATGCTTCTCAATATATAATCTCACCTTATATTTCTCATATTGAGCCCATGTACTACTCATTCAACATTTACTCTCATTAGATGTGATCCCATGGATCTAAAACCACTTCCTCACCATTGTGGCTTGTGATTTAATTGGATTCCTTCACCCTTGGTGGCATCCAGACATATTTTCTCCCCCAATTCCAAAATAAACTACAACCCCTCAATTGCATCCTTCCCAGAGAATGAAGAATTATTTAAGGCTAATACTTCTTTCACTAGTTTTAGTGATAATCATCTATGTTTTCCTAGTGACTGCTTCCAAGGTCCTCACCATTCATTTAATGCACCCTAAGATCCCATCCACTTTGAATATTTTCCCTCTCACATGGAATCATTTCTTGTGACCAATACGAATTCTATGAAATCCAATTCCATGGTTATTGATAATACCAACATGGGATATGTTGTCAAAAATTTTAAGGCCCTAGAACCCCCCATGGATATTATGCAAATTAGTGAATATAATACATTAATTATATCTTATTTTGTGGATTTCCAACCTTACACTTCCTACTCGTATCCATGCCACAATGTACCCTTCGTAAGAACCCTCATCTAGATGAGTTTTTTCCCATACCCCTTGACATCAATCGATTCACAACACCTAACATAATTGATATAATCCACTATAATAGCTTCACTAGTTCATGCTACAAGACCCATTCGCCTTTGGGATCTTTGATTATCTCCCATCAAGGTGATTTAGCCTCCTTTAGGAAGTTCCTTTTTTGGGAAATCATTGTTCCCTAGCCTCCTTTAGTGTCTGCCTTCTATATAAACTCATCATTCCCTAGCTTCCTTCAAGGAGTTCCTTTTCTGGGAACTCACATTTTCTTGGCCTCCTTTATGGAGTTACTTTTATAGAATTCATTATTCCATAGCCTCCTTTAGGGAGTTCCTTTTCTAGTAACTTGTTATTCCCTAACCTCCTTTAAGAAGTTCCCTTTTTGGGAATTCATTATTCCTTATCTTCCTTTAGTACACTCCTTTTCTAAGAACTTATTATTCCCTAGCCTCCTTTAGGGAGTTCATTTTCATGGATTCATTGTTCCCTAACCTCCTTTAGAAATAACCTTTCATGGGAACTCATCATTCCCTAGCCTCATTTAGGGAATGCCTTTTCTAGGAATGCATCATTCCCTAGCCTCATTTAGGGAGTGCCTTTTCTAGGAACGCATCATTCCCTGGCCTCATTTAGGGAGTGACTTTTTCAGGGAACCCATCATTCCCTAACCTTCTTCAAGGAGTGCATTTTCTGGGAATTCATTATTCCCTAGCCTAATTTCTGGAGTTCTTTCTCTAGGAACTCATTGTTTTATAGCCTTCTACAAGGAGTTCCTTTCATGGAACTCATAATTACCTTGCCTCATTTAGGTAGTGCCTTTTCTAGGATCACATAATTTCCTATTCTCTTTTTCAGAGTGCCTTTTTTTGGAACCCGTCATCCCCTAGCCTCCTTCATGGAGTTCCTTCTTTTGAACCCATCACACCTTCACTTCCTTCAAGGAGTACCTTTTCTAGGAACCCATAATTACCTAGCCTCTTTTAGGACACTCCAAAAAATTTCATTGAGATCCACCTAAAGAACCCTAACATTCACAATTGTGGAAACATCTTCTATATTTTATAGTTGTCAAGATGTTATCCTCGGATGTTTCCTCATCATCTATTGGTGTCAAAAAATCTCCTCCATATAAGGGCCTAGCTTCACATGTTACCTAACCAAAAATTCATGTAGTATGTGCATCTATTAGCACAACATCACCTAGATTTGTGTCACATGCTTTCGATGTGTTTACCACCAAAAAAAAAGGACACTTTGGGACCCACTATCTCATCATTTCATCAAATAAGGTATGTCATATTAATACTTTTTTTATTTTGTTTACTTTCATAGAGTATTTTTATCATTAATACATACACTTTGGGTATTCAATTTTATGTGTGTAGGTATTAACTTAAATTCCTTTTAGGGGACCAAGGATACATCTCATAGGGGAACACATGTCTTTTCCTACTAGTATATACTTCTTCAAAGTAGCATATAGCTCCCTCCAAGATCAATGAATTAATGATAGTTTGTCCCTAACTATACATTTAGGTTTATTTTACTTGGACATGCTTGCAACTCCCCCAACTCCACTTTCATCCTATGTCAACCAACTGGTAGAAATCCACCTCCATGGGTTACCTAATTTACATATTACTCTTTGCATCTACAATGAGTCTCTCATTCATACATGTTCATCACTTATCACAAGAATCTCCTATATCCCAGTATTATACATTGTGATCCCTATAAATTCCACTATCAGTTACTTACACCCCATACAACCACTATGATCTCAACTATAACTTGACTTTTCACTTCCATATATGCTTTTCCTACTAGAATTGCATATAATCTTCTATCCAGATGGTTTTTAAATATCGCCTATGTTACGCATAAAATATTCTCTAACTAAGTTTTATTATAACCTCATCCATAATTTTCAAAACAAAACAACAATAGCAACAAGAATATCCCAAAGCACTAGTTGTCTGGTTACTCTACAATTGTTTTAAATATCGCCTCTTGTTCTTGTTCACTCATGCTGACATCAACTCATTCGTTCTATGAATATGAATATGGTGGTTTCTCATTTACCATTCCCATCACAATGGTGAACCAAAAATGGGATAGAGAGAATCACCATTTCTCTTTTCTTCCACTGAATTACCTGATGTTTGAATTTAGCATAATATTCAAATTAGATTAGGTTGTACCTTGTGATAATTGCAGCCATGTTTTTAGTTGAAGACCCCTAGGCTTGATCATGTTATCAATGATGAACTTAGAACACTTTTTTTAACAAGTGTTCACATTATGTTCTATAAATTTCTCATCTCAGAATAATTGTTTCCTACTATTTGTGTTTATAAGGTCAATACAAAAATGTTCATCATAAACCTTCAAGCTACAGCAATATCAGACATGTTTTAAGACTAGGTTATGTTTATATTGACTCTTGTGTCCTATGTTATACCATTGTAAATCAATTTTAGGAAATATCACAAGCATGGGGCATGCCCACCTAGTTTGTATAAAAGCATTAATATTTTTGGTGGTTTTTCAAGTGGGTTCCTATATTCCTCCTTAGGCCAGACTTAGGGATCCTTTCACCTCTCTCACTCCACAAATGATAAGTCATGATATGAAAATGATCATGTATTTTGGCTATACAATTACTTCTAGTCTCACATATAAAGGGGTGATTGTTATTAATTAAAAATCACTCATAGCCATGCAAGTTAATATTGAATTCATCACCACTAAGGAAATGTGACATGGCATTAATATTTCCATCAAATGAATTCCTAAAATCCCATGGAACATTAGCTTTTGTGGACTTTCATGGTTTCCCTCAAAGAGTTTGCAAATTTTTTACAAAATATCCCTCCATAGTTAGGAAAGTGATAAAATATAAACAAAATTAGTTATTTCCATCTTGGGAAAATCCATCCATGGCAGTTCAAGTTGAGGTTCAAAAAATATTTGATTCAATGTACCTTTGGAGACCAAAAATCATGATAAAGAAATGATTTTACTCAAGCAAACTCAAGATTTTGAGATCAAAATCATTAGGTATTTGGTGAATGAAATTGTACCATTCTTGGTAATAAATTTCCACTATATAATGAGGCCATGGGTATGCATTTGAAAATAATTCAAGTTCATAGGAAGAGTTATGCTAACAAATTCGCTTTTGTGAGACATTATCTTGAGATCTATTCGCACCTATTTGAGAGAGAGGGGGAGCCCATAAAGGATTAATAAGGACCCTCCCAAGGATGAGAGTGAGCTCAAAATCAACTACTTCTCCTTAATGTCTCAAAAAGCGCTTTGTTCCTTGCTATTGGAAAAAAGGTATGTGTGCTTTTTTTTAGTTATTGCTTTTTTTCATGCTTATTTTCTTTGATTTTGTTTCCAAAATGAGATACTAATGTACTAATCATCTTATTTATCATATTTTTTTTGGTAATGTTCATCCTTTCTGATGGGTCCCATCAATAGGCATATTTTGAGGCCCATTGTGCTATCCTCCGGCCCTTAAATTTTGTTTTTCTCACATTAACTTACATTTCATAGCCATAATGTGCTTAGTAAGAATACTAAAGGGTGCTTGTCATATTTCATGGCCTAATGTGGTTAATATGCAGGAAAAAGAATCATTTTTAGAGGAATTTACTATGCAGGGGCGCATTGGAGGCATCTAGAGAGAATATATTATGCTTGTCCACTACATTAACTCTCCAACTTGACTTGAGTCCTAAGATTCCTCACTAATAGCTCAAAGTCCATTAGCAGTTGATGAAATCAATTCTATGCAAGGACCTAAGGGGAATAGATCCAATAATTTCAAGGTTTTAGATGGAAGTAGTCCTCCATTCAATGGATTTTCCCTCAGTCATATTTTGTATAAGTAAACGACCCCAAGAGCTCATTAGGATTGGAACTTGGGAGAGCTAGGTAGAGCTATTGAGAGCGAAGTGCTAAAGACACTTATTTCCATTTTGATGTGATGTATTTGAACTCTATTTAATGTTAATGAAATGTTTATTGTTGGTTAATAACTGAGTTAACTTTAGAGGGATGATACCTAGAGGGTTTTTGATCAAGTGTGGTTGCAGAACCTACAGCAACAAGCCAAAAATACATGTTTTATTTACTTTGAAAGTTGCTATGATTTGGTTCATGGTTTCTTGTATACTTTGTTTCTGCATTCTAGAAGATACAATGTTGTCCCTGCATAATTATTATATGTGTGTTTCAGGTTAGAATAGTTCTTATAAAAATTAACTCATTATTTACATCTTGATTTGTTTTTGTTGCAACTTGACCACTAGGTTTATGTTCATTCCAAGAATAAATAGGGGTTGATAGTTGGGCTGAAGGTACTATTATTGATCTGTAGTGACTAGCACATTTCATCCTACATCCACTTTTTAATTTCCCTTCTCCTCTTTGATCCCTCATAATGATCCTAAACTCTGCCATCGATATCATCTTTTCAAGGTCATTGGAGGAGACCGTGGGTGTACTTGTGTGCAAGATGGGCCTCTGAGGGGTTCTAAGCTTGGCAGAAAGCTTCACATATCCTCCATACACCTTCATACATATTTTCCCACCTCTAGCACACCTTGTCTTCCCTCGGGATTCTCTGGGATACAATCCTGTAGAAAAAGAGGGAAATCATGTAGTAGTCTTGAGTATCTTGTAGCCATCCTGAGTATCCTATAACATTATCTAAACTTGGCTACATTTGCCTCAAAAACTTGATCTTTTAATTTTTGGATTGAATAATGGCCTCCATGCCTTTAATCCATGGTTTGGGAGGATCAAAGACCACTCTAGACCCATTCAGCCTCCTTCACTGCAAGCACAGATTAAATTTTAGTAGAGTTATGATTTACATGTTGAAAAAGGAATTTTGATTTGATTCTTGAAAGTAGAATAACATGGTTGGTTTCTGCAATTACCATATATATTTACTTTCTAAAATTGTAATTAGTCATTACATTTGATGATTCATTTCTATAATTAGTTTGGTTGTGGAACCTACAACAACAATCCAAAAATACTTGTTTTCTTTACTTTGAAATTTGTTATGATTTGGTTCATTCTTTCTTGTATACTTTGTTTCTACATTCTAGAATATACAATGATGTCCCTGCATAATTTTTATATGTATGTTTTAGGTTAGAATATTTCTTATAAAAATTAACTCATTCTTTCCATCTTGATTTTTTTTGTTGCAACTTGACCACTAGGTTGATAATATTTCCAAGAATAAATAGGGGTTGATTGTTGGGCTAAAGGAACTATCAGTGAGCTGTATTGACTATCACATTTAATCCTACATACACTTTCCCATTTCCCTTCTCCCCCTTGATCCCTCATAATGTTCCTAAACTCTACCATCGAGATCATCTTTTCAAGGTCATTGGAGGACACTATGGGTGTACCTGTGTGCAAGATAGACCTCTGATGGGTTATAAGCTTGTAAAAAGGCTTCACATATCCTCCATACACCTTCATCCACCTTTTCCACCTCTAGCACACCTTTTTTTCCCTCGGGATTCTCTCGGATATAATCCTTTATAAAAACAGGGAAATCTTGTAGTAGTCATGAGTATCCTGTAGCAGTCCTAAGTATCATGTAGCACTATCTAAACTCGGCCATGTTTGCCTCAAAACCTTGATATTTTCATTTTTGGATTTATTAATGACCTCCATGCCTTGAATCCATGGTTGGGGAGGATCAAAGACCACTCTAGACCCATTCCTCCTTCACTACAACCACAAATTAAATTTTAGTAGAGTTATGATTTACATGTTGCAAAAAGAATGTTGATTTGGTTCTTGCAAGTAGAATAGCATGGTTGGTTTCTGAAATTAACATATATATTTACTTTATAAAATTGTAATTAGTCATTACATATGATGATTAATTTCTGCAATTAGTGTATTCCTTTCCTTCCTGCAATGTTAGTTAGTCTTTACATTTGATGAATGATAATTTTCCTTCTACAAATAGGATAATGTCTTTAGATTAGATTCTTGTCTCTTCATGAAAGTTTTATTTGCAAGCTAGTTGAAGGAGTGGTATTTGTGTGCCTTGATTTGATTCAATTACTAAAGGTGACATGAGTAGAGCTTGACTTATTATGTATATAGCATTTTCACCTCTAAGTTTGTATGAATCCTGGATTGACAATTAAAGCTGGTAGCCCTAGGAGTTTCAACATTCTTGGTGAGATACTTGGGCTCATCATTTTCCATTACTTATAGGAAGTTATTTTTTCTAACTTTGGTAACATAATTTCCCCAACAACACCTTTTTCTCAGCTAATTAAATTATGGCTATATAATAAAATATAGTAAAAAAATATCCTTTCTAGCTACCCTCCTCTCGTAGTATCATAGCACCCTATGCTCTTGCCCTTGTCCATCTACAATCGATAATGTATTTTATTAGTAATATTTAGAACCATTTGCATATCTAGTCTCTCTGACCTTTTATCATGTACAATTGTACATTATTGAACTCATAATCAAAACAAAAAGTTTGCACTCTCCCCTCCCTATTTCATCAATGTCCTTAATTATCAACATCATATTGGTGTACATCCATACCAATTTACATCAAAGTTCAAAATAGAAATGGGTAAACCTCTCGCATAGCATCTTCAAGCTCTCATATCACTTCTTCAAATTTTTATCACATCCATTGGACCCTTACATATCCTATGAATTTGTTTTAAAACACCGTGACCTTACTATCTAGTATATGCTTTGGTTGTACCTAAAAGTCTCCTTTTGGATCCACCTAAATCAAAGTCAAATCAATAACGATGTTTTTGATCATTGATGGTCCTTTTAATCACCTTCCTAATTGCTTCAGAAATACAACCAAAAGATTGTTCATTTAATTGTCAACATGTGTTTCATATGGAAATTGCAAGTTATAGTGCACAATATATGCAGGTTACACACTCTATTTCCACTAGCTTTTTTATGGTTGTAGTATAAATGATTATTTTTGAAAATGGGATATAGATAATTCAGAAGCTTGGAATGGTTCTACAAATTCAAAAGTAAAGTGACTAAATCTACTTGTAGAAAAGAAAACACAATTACCAAAAACTAAACACGCTTACAAGAAATAAAACACAATTACACGAAATAAAATTCGCTCAAGCTAAAAAGAAAAACACATGCTAGAAAGAAAATAAATACACTTGTGAAAAGGAAAGGTCGGCTTGTTCCAACTCCCACTCTCAACCACCCCTGGAGATCATCAGCTAATCCGTGCTAAGAATTTTATTTTTTCTACTCAAAATAAAAATTTAATCATTATTTTTAAGATCATTGATTTTAAAAAAATAAAAGAATGTAAATCAATCTAAATTATAAATAAATAAATAAAATTTGGACAATCAACTGCATAAAAAATAAAAAAAATATTGTATGAGTAATATAATTGAATAAACGTCCATAGGGTATTGGATAGACGGTGATCGGGTGCTTTGTTAAGGTACTCCTATATGTGAAGTCACTAGTTCAATTCCCCGCCCTGATCAGGGTGATATATTGGGCATGATGAAGATGTAGACCTTCCAAGCTTACAAAAAAAATGTAATTGAATGAACAAATTGAATCATATAAAAAGAAATTAGTTACATAAATAAATAAAAGTAATCTTATGTGAATAAACAATTGCATATTGAAATTACACAAAAATAAAAGATAACTACCTAAATTACACGACACTTTGTTCTATTAGAGTGAACCCTGCCTCCATAGAACGGAGTGATCATATTATTCGATATTAACACTTGTTACATTGACAATATAAATTAATTGAATTAACTAAAGTAATTGAAAGAAATCAATATTCCATAAGTATGCAATATAAATAAATATGCAAAGAAAATAAAATTATTTAATTAATTAAATCACACGCTATGGAAATCATAAACTACAATTAAAATAAAACTCGATAATTATAAATTATCCATTATCATTTGGTAATTTCTCTAAGATTCCTCTGTTGAGATTGCAACAAGATGATGAGCTTAGTGGAAAGAAGTCGCCTTCACTAAGTGGGCCCGCAGGCTATTTTTGGCGCAAAGTCTATTTTTAGACTATGTCTATTTTTAGACATATGGATCATGTTCTATGAGTTGCAGGATGCTATTTGTGGATGGTTGGTCAAGTCAAAAAAAATAGATGGACTTCTATTTTTAGACATACTGGGTGGAATCTATTTTTAGATTTCCAGTCTAAAAATAGATATGTCGAATATTATTAGCTCTTAATAATATTTGGACTCTAAACATTATCTTATTCTCTTGGAGCACTTTAGTTAAGTGCACAGATGTGGCACAGGAGCTGACATAAGGAATTACACTATTCCTGAGGGTTATGTGGAGCTATTGCATGGATATTTCAGTTAGAACTCATGTGACAGAGTTTGGTGGAGTTGATTGAGGAAGTTAATGGAGTTGTGTTCAGTTTAACTAATCTAAACATAGTTGAGCTATTTGTATCTAGTTTAAATGATTGATACAATTAGTGAGAGTGGTGTGAATTAATTATTAATTAATTCACTAATTATAAACTCATTAATCAACTAAATAATGCATCAGTTAACTTCAGTGCATGGACAGTTTCAGTGGAGACCAGTGCATAAATAGGTGAAAGAGCAGGTTAACTATCAGTTGTGACTATACTGTTGCTATTTGCAACACACAGATAGGTGGAGAAGCCCATGAGGATTGCGCAGTACAAGCCAAGTGGTTTATCTATTTAATGAAGCCATCCCATAGCATTGATAACACGATAGAGGCTGGCTATCAAGTGGAAAAAGATTGGAGCATGTGTTTTGCTAGATCTAGCTTGATAGTGTGTAGCAATTGAGGGTGTGCATGAGAGCTTGTGAGGAGCTTTTGTACTATGATTGTTACATGATCTCCATGAAATATAATATACAGATAGTTGGGGTTTTCAGCTTTAAGCTTTCCCATTAAATAATGTGTTCATATGTGTGATTGTTTGTGGTTTTAATGTATGCATGCAATTGATTTTATTTCTGCATGTGATGATCAATGGTAGAAGAGATTCTGTATTATGCATGAAGCTAAAATAGTGTGTGATCAGGAGAATATTGGTGAATAATATATCAGTTATTCAAATTTCTACATGGTATCAGAGCTATATTTATCATTGGAGCAATTGCAAAACATTGAAGCGGTTGAGTTTTGTGCTGGTGGAATTCGAATTTGCAGCAGTGTTTTCTTGGTGTCGAAGTTGAGATGTCTTTCAACGGATTGCGATTGGAGTATGCCCTTGAGGGCAGCTCGAATTATATTGCATGGAAGGACAGGATGGAGGTGGTGTTGGATGACAATGGGTTGAAGGAGTTCATAGATGCAGAAATTCCAAAACCTGCTTCTAGCGATGCTGCCGCACTTGACGCATGGCAAAAGAAGACAAAAAAATGTCGAAGGATTCTGTTGGAAGGTGTGAAGGATCACATAGTGTCCAGCCTTCATGGTAAAGCTTCTCCATTCTTGATGTGGAAATCTTTGACAGATTTATTCCAAAGCAAGAGCGACCAGAGGAAGTTGGCGCTCAAGGATAAACTCAGGAACATAAAAATGGAGAAAGGCGACAGTATGCCCAAGTAACTCACGAAGTTCATCCAATGCAGGGATGAGCTGGGAAGTGTGGGGGTGACTGTAGATGACGAGGACTTGGTGAGCTTGGCTCTCCTTGGGCTTCCGAAGAGTTGGCATTCCTATCAGGACTTTGTCAATGGTCGAGAGAAATTGCCAGGATGGGAGCGACTTTGGTCGGATCTTGTGCAAGAGGAGATAAGGCGGAGTACCAGGGACGGATCTTCATCAAAGAACTCTGATGAAGAGAATTGCGCTTTGGCTGCCAAAGCAAAGAAGGGGAAGAGCAAGAAATCTTCTCAATCCGGTGCGAAAGGCAAGAAGAAGGACATGTCCAAGGTGAAGTGCTTTCACTGTCACCAACACGGACATTACGCCACTAATTGTCCACAGAAGAAGAAAAATAAGCAAGTTGTTGGATCTGCAGCTGGAGAGGCCTTAGCCTCACAGTTTGAGCTAGATTTTTCATTGATCGCATGATTGGTCTCAAGTATGATGTGTTCAGTGTGGTTTCTTGACAGTGGTGCATCTTTCCATATGACCGGAGACAAAGATTTGTTTAGTGATCTGGAGGAAAAGGATCTTGGAGTGCACATCAAGATGGGTGATGATGGTAGATACAGTGCGACTGGCATCGGGACCATTTCCTTTGAGAGGGAGTCCAGTAAACCTTTCATATTGAAGGATGTCATGCATGTTACAGGATTGAAGAAGAATTTGATCTCCGTGGCGATGTTGGAAGACAAGGGTTATGATGTTGTTTTTAGCGAGGGAAAAGTTTTCCTGAACAGTAAAGCAACTGGTGAAACCCAGAGGATAGGGGTTCGAGTTAAGAACCTTCATCAATTGTAGGTATATGGCTGAAACTTTGATTGTGTGGCAAGGCAAGGGAGAAATGAGTCGGGATGATGGCGAGTAGTGGCACCGGAGATTGGGCCACCTTCACCATGGAGCTTTGAAGATATTGCAGCAGATTTCTATTGGGCTTCCTAAGAGTACTCTTGCGCAGTCAAATCAGTGCAAGGGATGTACCTTGGGAAAATTTTTGAAAGCCACCTTTCATGAGAAGGATAGTCACGCCACGATGATCCTTGAGAGAATTCACATAGACGTGTGTGGACCTTTCTCAGTAGCTTCGACAGCAAATCATAGGTACTATGTGATCTTTGTGGATGATTTTTCTCGGAAGTGTTAGATCTTCTTCATGCAGAAGAAGAGCGAGACATACTCAAATTTCTGTGAGTTCAAGGCACCGGTTGAGAAAGAATCGGGGAAGCAAGTGAAGGCTCTTAGGAGCGACAATGGTGGTGAATTCATCTATGGCGAATTCAAGGACTTTTGCAGGGCAGAAGGAATTCGAAGAGAGATCATAGCACCTCATAACCCACAGCAGAATGGGGTTGTTGAGCGGAAGAAAAAAACGATCGTGGGTGCTGCACGGGCGATGTTGCATGATCAGGGCCTTCCCATACACTTGTTGGATGAGGCATGCAATACTGCAGTATATGTGCAGAACCGTTGTCCTCACAGGATACTTGGAATGAGTACACCCGAGGAGGCGTTTTTTGGTAAGAGGCCCGATATTTCCCATTTGAGGATTTTTGGTTCACCTGTTTACATTCATGTGAGGAAGGATGCCAGGAAGAAGCTTTAGCCGAACGCAGAGGTTGGGATATTTGTGGGATACACTGATACGACCCACAACTATCATATGTATTTTCCATACAGTCGCAAGACTGTTGTGCGACGGGATATCAAATTTCATGAGGAGAAAGCCATGAAGTGTTCGCTTGAGAGGGAGCCACACTTGCATGCAGATGAGGAGCTATTAGTTCCTAAGGATGAGCCTCGGGATGTGGATCAGCCACAAGAGGAGGTTCATGAAGTGGAAGAGACCACTCATGCAGCCCCAAACATCAAAGGGTGAAAGCGCACTACAGAATCTGAGCGACTGAATCTTGATGCAGTGCAAAATGTAGGAGCACCTACATCACAATGCAGACAGAGACAGTCACTTGATCGATTTACTGGATACATGGCTATGATGAGCAAGTGTATCATGACAGAACCATTTTCTTTCGAGGAATTTGTGGAGGATCCCACATGGGTAGATGCCACGGTGGAAGAGTATGATTCGATTGTCAGAAACAGTGCATGGGAGATTGTCCAGAGGCCGGGAAGGGAAATCAGTGGTGGGTTCGAGATGGATCTACAAAGAGAAAGGTGCAAAATGACGGGAGTGTGGAGAAGTATAAGGCAAGATTTGTTGCCCGAGGCTTTTCACATATTGAGGGGATCGATTATGAGGATACCTTTGCACCCGTCGCAAGGTATTCTTCCATACGGACGATTCTAGCTCTCTCAGCGTAGATGGGGTGGCACATTCATCAGATGGATGTGAAGACTGCGTTCCTCAATGGAGTGATTGAGGAGGTGTACATAGAGCAACCCGAAGGTTTTGAGATCTTCAGTAGCGAGTCGCATGTGTGCAGGCTCAAGAGAGCGTTGTATGGGTTGAAACAAGCACCTCGTGCTTGGTACATACGGATCGACAGTTACTTTACCGGACTTGGGTTCTCAAAGAGTCGCGGATCCTAACCTATACCGTATTGTGGTGGAGGGTAAGTTGCCGATCATTGTACTTTATGTAGATGATTTGATTTTGACAGGTGATGAGCTGTTGATACTCTCATGCAAGGATGATCTTGCAAAGGAGTTTGAGATGAAGGACTTGGGCCTCCATTATTTCCTGGGATTGGAAATTTGGCAGCGCAGTGATGGACTGTTTGTTTCTCAAGGCAATTATGCCCAGGAGATACTGGAGAAGTTCAACATGCATGGCTGCAAGCCTGTTGATACTCCTCTTCTTGGTGGATGGAGGAAGGAGAATGCTACTTCAGCGGAGGTAGTGGATGCCACTGTTTATCAACAGTTGGTGGGGTCGCTTATGTATCTGGTCAATACACAACCCGACATATGTTATGCTGTTAACCAGCTTTCACAAGCTATGGTTAAGCCTACCAAGATCTACTGGAAGGCAGGCAAGCATGTATTGAGATATCTCAAAGGCACATTGGGATATGGATTATGGTACAGACAGTCGGATGAGGTGAGGCTATGTGGCTTCACGGATGTAGATTGGGCAAGGAGCCCAACGGACAAAAAGAGCACATCTGGAGGGATTTTCAGTATCGGGTCGACAGCAGTTTCTTGGTGCAATAGGAAGCAAAGATCCGTGGCACTCAATTCAGCATAGGCCGAGTATATGGAAGCGAGTTTGGCTGCATGTGAGGCTATATGGATGAGAAAGATCCTGATCAGGTTGTTCGGTTCATACTTAGAGCCTACTGTGATTTATTGTAATAATCAGAGTTGCATTAAACTCTCGGTTAATCCAGTATTTCATGATAGATCTAAACACATTGACATCCGGTATCATCATATCAGAGATTGTGTGCAGCGAAAGATCATGTTATCATACATTACTATCATACATTCCTACCGAGGATCGTGATGCTGATATCTTGAATGAAGGCGCTCACCAGAGCAAATTCGAATACCACAGGGGCAAGATAGGGGTTGCAGATAATCCTTATCTTGTTGAGAGGGAGTGTTGAGATTGCAACAAGATGATGAGCTTAGTGGAAAGGAGTCGCCTTCACTAAGTGGGCCCGCAAGCTATTTTTGGCGCAAAGTCTATTTTTAGACATATGGATCATGTTCTATGAGTTGCAGGATGCTATTTGTGGATGGTTGGTCAAGTTGGAAAAATAGATGGACTTCTATTTTTAGACATATTGGGCGAAATCTATTTTTATATTGCCAGTCTAAAAATAGATATGTCGAATATCATTAGCTCTTAATAATATTTGGACTCTAAACATTATCTTATTCTTTTGGAGCACTTCAGCTAAGTGCACAGATGTGGCACAGGATTTGACAGAATGAATTACGATATTCCTAAGGGTTAAGTGGAACTAAACTATTGCATGAAGACTTCAGTTAGAACTCATGTGAGAGAGTTTGGTGGAGTTTATTGAGGAAGTTAATGGAGTTGCGTTCAGTTTAACTAATCTAAACATAGTTGAGTTATTTGTATCTAGTTTAAATGATTGATACAATTAGTGAGAGTGGTGTGAATTAATTAATTCACTAATTATAAACTCATTAATCAACTAAAGAATGCATCACGTTTAACTTCAAAGGCATGGACAAATAAGTGGAGACCAAAGGCAGAAATAGGTGAAAGAGCAAAGTTAACTATCAGTTGTGACTATACTGTTGCTATTTGCAACACACAGATAATTGGAGAAGCCCATGAGGATTGCGCAGTACAAGCCAGGTGGTTTATCTATTTAATGAAGCCATCCCATAGCATTGATAACGCAATAGAGGCTAGCTATCAAGTGGTAAAATATTGGAGCATGTGTTTTGCTAGATCTAGCTTGATAGTGTGTAGCAATTGAGGGTGTGCATGAGAACTTGTGAGGAGCTTTGTAATATGATTGTTACATGATCTCCATGACATATAATATACAGATATTTGGGGTTTTCAGCTTTAAGCTTTCCCATTAAATACTGTGTTCATATGTGTGATTGTTCGTAGTTTTAATGTGTGCATGCAATTGATTTTATTTCCGCAATTAATGATCAATGGTAGAAGAGATTCTGTATTATGCATGAAGCTAAAATAGTGTGTGATCAAGAGAATCTTGGTGAATAATATATCATTTATTCAAATTTCTACATCCTCCCCAAAAATTGAAGAGAATTCTCTCTTTTATACATAAATTTAATGGAAACTAAAAATAAAAAATATCTAAAAAACCCACTTATGGATTTAATAAATTCATGGTGGTTAGAACAATTTCCTAAATAAATAATGGTTTGTATAATCCTTGCTAACATTTAACAATTAATGAATAATTTCAAGATCAGTTGATAACAATTAACAATTAATAAATAACTCCAAGATCTTTTTCCCAAGAATTACAAGATTCTTGATTGACCACTTGAACTAATATTTT
Source organism: Pinus albicaulis (assembly GCA_034641835.2). Taxonomy (NCBI): domain Eukaryota; kingdom Viridiplantae; phylum Streptophyta; class Pinopsida; order Pinales; family Pinaceae; genus Pinus; species Pinus albicaulis. Next base: position 567,193 of record JAXQQM020089684.1, read on the forward strand.
TCTTGGATTTTCTAAAGTATTTCCATATCTTTGATTTTCATGGATTAGCATCATTTTTGTATGGATCCATAATTATGTTGTAGAGTAGTGAAAGATATGTAACAACATGTCTCACGGTTCCAATGGCCCAAGGTTTCGATGGCTCACGGTTTCAATATTGGCTCACAAGTCCAGTGGATCAAGGTTTTAGAGTTGGCTCATGGTTCTGGTGTTGCAAATTTTGTGTGGGTGTGTAGTTCATTGTTGCAACAACTATGTAATTGTGTTGCAACAATTGTATAAGGATGTTGTAGGAACTACAAATGAGTGTTGCAACAACTAGAAATGAGTCTTGTAGCAATTGGAACCAAAATACACCATGTGATGACATCACAACCTGCACAAAACCATGTTTGGCACATCGTCTTTGCAAATTAACTCTAAGATAAATGAAAATATTATCTTTTTCTAGCGTTTAATCATAAATTCATCTAAAAAACTAAAGAAATATAATGGAAACACATTAACTCTAAATCATGCATAATAGTTGATCAATACAAGGTTTAGATAAGAAAAAAGGGGCTATAAGCACGGAAAACATGGTGTAAAAAGATGCCATTTCTAGAGCCTGCCATCTCCCCCCAACCGAAAATGTTGCATGTCCTCATGTAACCCATTAGTTCTGTATTATCCAAAGCCTTTATATTTTTCCATTGCATGCCCTTCTCTATTGTTAACATTTTTTCATTTCCCTCAAATGTTTGATATGAATTGTCATAATGCATCCTTCAAACTTCAACATTAGAATCCTAAAATAATTCAAGTGAGATTTTAGCAAATATGATGTGGTTTCAGCAAAAATATACAAGGAATTGCAATAAGAGTGTTGTAGGAGTAGCAGCAAGCTGCCATTTTCCACAAATTTATTTCTATAAATTTATGCAAGAATAATCTCCCTATTTCATTCCTTTAAGCTATAAACAAATCATTCTATATATATAAAAACTAGCATCAACAACAAATCATAATAGTTTAAGTATTACGACATCGTGATGTTTCATTTCCTAATGTTGGTTCTTGTGTAGCAACAATAAGATTTCATATTACTAGTTTTTGTATAACAGTAATGGGGATTCCTTATGTCATTGTTTGCTAAAAAATGAAAACAACCCATATTTTTTTATATGGGAATGAATTCTATAGTAGCTTCTTCTGTTGTAGGCTCTTGTGGAGCAACCTATTCCTCTTTGAAATTTGTAGATGCACTACGATTTATTGGAGAATATGTTTCTCAAAACCATATTTAATGTAGTGGACCTGAAAATGATCATGGATCAAGGAAGAGATATGTGGCATTAACAAATGTTGGTTTCCCCTTTCAGTTTCTTATTTTTTCTATTGTTGGTTCTTGTGGAGCAACAACAATACCTTTGCTTTCTCTTAATATTTTTTCTTGTGTGGCAAAAACAAGTTCGGTTATTGTTATTATTTTTGGTTCTTGTGCCACAGCAACAAGGACTTGTGTTGTTCTTATTGTTGGCTTTTATGTGATAATAAAAAAGGACTCTCATTGTTATTGCTATTGATTCTTGTGTTGTAGCAACATGCTTTATAGGGAATATTTGAAAAACTATCATGCATGTGTATTGGAGTGGAGCTGGTGAGGGAATGTAAAGGCGATGGTACCCCTCCCCCTCCCCCCTGAAACTAAAGAGATTGTCCACCCTCAAGAAATGGAAAAAAAATGAGGAAGCAAGACAAAAGGCTAAGAGGCTTTTCGAAGCCAAATCCATAACATCCAATGAACTTATATTAAATAAAAGAATGATAATCATGTATTCCCCTACATAAGAGGTCTTATAGCAACTGACTGATAGGTGTTGTAGAAGCAAACTGATATGCATTGTAACTGCTCACTTATATATGTTACAACAACCGAATTATAAGTGTTGCAACAACTAGTTGTTAGGTGTTGCAATAATTGACTGATAGATTTTACATCAACTCATCGATAGGTGTCATAGAATTTGACTGATCGTTGTTGTAGTAAATGGCTAATAGGTGTTTCAATAGTTGGTTGGTAGGTGTTGCAACACCTGACTAATAGGTGTTGTAGCAGCTAGCTAATAGGTGTTATAGAAACTATAGCAACACCTAAGATAACACCTATAACAACAAGTGTATCAGCACCAACTCTTCTCTTTTTTTGCTTAACCCATAAGGGATTTGAACTTTGAATCTCAAGGTTTACATAATACTTCATAACACTGTGATCGCCAATTAAGATACCCCCTATGGGAATAGAAATTATATGGGTTAGGGATGGTCGACATAGGAATTAGGAAGTTATGAGGTTGAGTATGTGATTGAGAAGTAATTAAAATATATATATTAAGATTCAAGAGAAACACATAAACATAGGAACTTCATAAACTTTAGCATGCAATTATTTTGAACTAGGAAGAAGGAACTACATGGGCATACCATGGTTTTAATGAGTTAGCAGAATGAATAGTAGTTCACATTGAAAGGATCCATTTGTAGCAAGGGAATTGGAAATGTAGCGATGGAAATTTATTTATTGAACATTGATATTTACTTCATCTTTACATCAATTCTTCATTTTACTTATTCTTAATATTTATAACTTTGATTAAAAATTCTGATTGTTGGTGTCTTTGGTTGACATATTATTGGAGAAATATTATAAGAATTTTAACTTTGAATCATGGTTAATGAAAAGTCTCAAAATAAATTTTCTGGATGCCCAAAGAGTATGCCCTTTTATGCAAAATTATGTCCTCATAAATCACTTTATGGCATGTATTGACATGTTTGTTCCTCTTAGGACCAGCAAAAACTAGCACCTATCTACAATAAAACAAGAGATATTGAGAGAAGAAAGGTGATCAACCTTTCTTCACCCAATACATATGAAAAAAATTCACAAAAATTGCTAATAAAATAGATCCAAAAAATACAAAAAAAAGAAATTTATTTGTTTTACCTATTGAGGAGTGTTGGCTAACTAAACTACCCACCTATGTTTTGCTAATAACTTATGTGTCTTATATCCAATTAAAGTGATTCCAAATCCAAAATAAAGTAGATTCGTGTGGCTATGGTTATCGTTACTATAAAAAAAAAAATTGAAAAATACATGATATGTGATGAAAAATATGCTTAAGAACAATCCACATGAGAAAGTTGTTTTCAATCTTTGACATGGAGCAACAACCATTATTTTGTGTATAAATTTTTCATTTGTTGACGGATTGAAGTAAATCGAATTGGAGAGCTACTCCCCACCCCCTGCAGCCATAATATGATTCCATATCACATGAAAGGGGGTTGCGGCTCCCACTATACTTAGTGCATTTCATGCACCCCCATCACTTCATCGATCATAACACAAAGTCAGCATAAGGCTAAATGTCATTTGAATATTGCAAGTGGAATAGGGAGGTACAGGAGGACTTGGCAGGATAATTCTATTATATTGGTAGAGCTAAAGGGAAAAATTGATAGTATAGACCACAAGCTTACAATCTAGCCCGGGGATCTACCAACATCGCCTTCTCCCTAAATGAGGCCCAGTGACCAACCAACATGGATGCTTGATTTTTCCCAATAGTTGTTATAACTTATTAGTCGTTTGCGTGTAGCAATAGTAGTCATTTTTTTCTTTGTGTGTCAATTTATATCAATTTTTGGCACAACTAGACTATTTTTATAATTTTATATTTACAATATTATCTAGTTAAATGAGGTCTTAGAAACCTCAATATTTGGAACTTATGTTACTAATCTAGTTTCCCTTCGGAAGACAAGTAGCAGAAAATTTTTAATCTATCCAATCATCATTTGGGGTAATGAAAAGAGCCTAACGTCAAAACCAAAAAATCCAATTAGATATTAAAGTAAAGTAAATTCATGTAGGTATATCAAATAAAATAAAATAAGTGAAAACAAAAAGAATTGGCAAGTCAAATATGGCAATAAATAGACTAGGAAACAAAGTTTAAATAGTGCATATATAAGACAAACTGTTATTATTTCATGCATAACTTTCTCATATGATATCAAAATTGAGTGATTCAAATTGCTTTGTACACTAGATTCATAGGAGAATGTATCAACGAAATAGTTTTGAAATATCTATCCATTTAGGCATCCAACCATTGAGTGTTTGAACTTTGTCCCAATTATTTTCTTGAGTTGCCTACTATACATCGAGTCAATGTTTTGGTCATATATTTTCCGTTGGATATCCAAATTGAGAAATTCAAATTGGATTAGAAACTAGAATTCAAGGGATATTTGAAGTAGAAACCAATTTTAAAAAATGTGCATTTGATCTCTCGAAATAGGATTGTCCCAAATATATTTTAGTGCATTTTTCAAGCCAATGAAACATGCTAAAAAGAAATTGATCAACAATTTTTTAGTTTAAAATATATGGTATGGTAGCAATGGGAGCCTCACATAACTATCATGGGATTCCAAGAAGTGCCTCATTACTTGGAGCATGAATTTGATGATTTGAGGTGCCAAATATGTTGTTGAAAACTTATTTGCCAAAGTTTTTTTTAGAATGATGATTCCCAAATAATTTACTTGTAACATGATTATTTAAATCTACTCACTGGGAACCAACCATACCTTTGGGCCAAACGTTAGTATAATTTTATTGGGAACCGTTTGATCTCGAAGGTAAAACATCGACTTTGATGTAAGGACTGAACTATTGGTCCTCCTATGTTATAGTCCCATATATCAAGACACCTAGGTACCCAACCATGGTGCTCTCCATTTCTATAGGAGAATGGTCTAGATATATTATGTACTAATGTCATTCCTACATTCTTCATAAAGTAGCAGTCATTCACCAAGAAAAAATTAGAGAATATGATACATGAAAGTCTATGGACAGAGCTTGAATCAAATTTATTAGATGATGATACTCCTCTCTTCACTTATAAGACTGTTACTAGGAGAAATATATCAACTAGGAACCAAACATACCTTTGGGCCTAGCATGGGTATAGGTTAAATAGGAATTTTTTGTACTCCATGGTCGAACATAAACCTTGATGTAAGGACTAAACCATTGGTCATCCTATAGACATATTTCCACCTATCAAGACACCTAGGTACCCACCCATGGTGCTCGTCAATTCTATAAGAGAATGATCTAAACACAAGATGTGCCAACATCAATCCTACAATCTTATAATGTAAGAAAATAGCATAAATGAGGCAGATAACCACACTTTATCAAGTAGACTCAATTTTCCAACCATTTTTCTAAATATTGATTTAGTGATTTAGCGTACATTTTCCCAAAAACAAAGAGACTAAGTGTACTACATAAAAGAACCATATATTAGTGGATGGAAAAAGGAATGAGGGAGAGAGGAGGGGGGAATGAGAGAAAATAAAAGAGATAATAATATAGGGAATTTCCAAAAGAAAAATTGTGATTTTAAAAGCCACCAAATCCATGAAATAAATAATGCATTACATACCTTAATAATGAATCCATACTCAAGCTTGAATAATTTGACATTCCCTTGGCTCCTATTCATTCATAGATTTTTTTATTTCCTCCTACCAAGCTTCCTACAAAATAGATATTAATATTATGGGTGGCTCTTAATACACCACAAAATTATTCAATCAATGTGTCTAAATGACCTATATCATGTACCCTCAACTGGGGTGCATAGCGGATGGACGACACGCCCATCAAACATTATGATGGAGGCCTCAATATATATGCTCACCGCCTTCCACATGCGTGGAAAGGCTGGCAAGGCATTCTTCAGCATGCAGATGGGTGTTATGTTTAAGAGCAATGGTAATCAAAGCAATTCAAGGATTGATCAGTTGAAGGCACGGTGATTTCGCTCCGGTGCTGAAAGATTAGGAAGGATCGTTCACAGGGAAGGTGGAAGGTTGGCTCCAGTTCTCCCTCAGTGTTCTGCAACCTGGTCCTATAGTTGGTGTTACCCTCCTTTGTGCATGTCTTGCCATGATAGCCTTTGTTATAGGAAATTGCGTCCAGTCTCATTGGATTCCGAGGGGGGATGTGGGTGTGCGGTCATCTCCTTAGATGTAGAAGTTTGACAGTAGGGGGACCTTTATAAATTGGGCTCACATTACCTCTGGTTTTGTTGGGTGCGTCTTGTGTTGCCTTGTCCTCAGTGGGATAGGTTATGTTGCTTACATGCATTCGTGCGTAAACCAAGGTAGTCATGGGGATAATTTGAGAGGGTTGGTACTCCCAAGTTGGGGTTTATTGAGTCAGGATGGGATGAAAAATATCTTTCTTTATCTATGTTGGGTTTTAACATTCTGAATTGTGCCTGGAACGCGATCTACATGCACCATCTAGGTGACCCTGCCTCTACGAGGCGGGTGGTGAATCCATTGAGTCCTCACTGGGATTGGGCAGTTGTTGGGCATGTCTTATGGGATTAGGGAAAGGTTTCGAGCGATTTTGGGTGGTTTGAACCCCTGTCTAGGTTGGGGATTCTCGTTGGTTGCAGTAGGGATTATTATGAGAATAATATGTTAGGCCATCCCCAGGTATTTTGGTTGAAGTCCGATCAGTGCACCATATTCAATGGCCTTAATGTCAGCCATCCCTATATGGGAGGCTCAGCCTACCTGCATACCAAGAACAGAACTAGGGTTTGGGAGAAATACCCCCTGCATGTCTCTTGGAACGATAGTATATGTTTTTGCGATGAAAGGAAGGGAAGTTCGGCTCAATTTCTAGAATTACACTCCTATGTTGCTACTTGGATAGGTAACCAACTTGGAAACAGGTACCATCAGTGGACTTGCCCTCCAGAAAACTCTCATCCCCCGCCCAGCTCACTGAATGATAAGAAAGTTGATATGGCTCAGTCCAAGAGCATAACTGCGAGAGGTCTAGGTAGAAAAAGAAAAGTGAAAAAGGCCAAGGGACAACCCAGTTCATCCTCGGGAAAACCAATAGGTAGGAGGCCCACTGTTGGTATCATTCATGATGTTGCGAAGACATACCATGAGAATATTGTCGAAGACATTCAAAATTTTATGGAGAAATGGGAAGCGGACTTAAACTACCATACAGGCTTGATGGATACGGAAGCAGAAGAATGGAGGGCCCTTGTGCTCGACCCTGGGGAAAAATCGGGGCTGAGTAACGCAGTTCAAACAAACCCTTTTTTATATTGGTCTATGAAAGGAATCTTGGGAAAGTCCATGGAACAGATATCCATGAGCCTAGCCATGATTGTTCAGGACTTTCCAGATTACAGAAGCGAATTCGACAAGATCAAGTTCAGCTCCAGAAGAAATATGGGCGCCTCTGATGCATCGAATACCACCTCCCATGCCTCCTTAACCCGACTGAACTCCCAGGAACTTCTATTCAGGAACCTTCACCTGTAGAATCTACCTTAGTTGAGGAAGCAGATTATTCTTTATGATGATTATTGTTGTTAATTTTTGTGTTTACTATTTATATGCAACTATCATTTAGCTTTATATGTATAACTAGTCATGCCTATAGGCAAGTAGAAGATAGAATATATATTAACATCCAGTCATTTTTAGATTTGTTTGATAGATTCAGAACTTATTTTTTTTGGATGGCCTACCACGCCATTAGGTGGCCAACATACTTGGTTTCTTGTTCAATGCAAGTTGAGGCCACCTAACAGTATCAATTTGGTTGTAACTTGTTGATTAAAATTAATTAAAATGGAGGTAATACCAAGCTTACAAAAAAAACTTAATGATATAATGTGTTATAAAATCAACAAAGAAAACAATCTCTTATGCATGCAAAAGTATGAAATTAAAATCAATGCAAGGATGAAAATGTGTCTTTCGTAACTCCCTAGCAACAACACCAAAAATGGTGGGCCGTTTAATCACCTTCCTAATTTATTAAGAATGTCAACCAAAATATTATGCATTTAATTGACCACCTAGGGCTCATATGGAACTTACAAGTTATTATTATTTTTTTTAACTGAAACAGTTATTTTATTGAAAGAGAACGGGTTGGGCATAGCCTAACAACCAGTACAATTTTCAGAAATTACATTTGCTTTCTTTCTGCTTAGGTATGTTTGCTGCGGTCGATGTATCTGCATTGATGCTAATCATCCCATCCTGTAAAGAGCAGCCGATATTCGCCAAGCTGTCAGCTTCCTTGTTTAAGCCTCTGAGAATGTGGAAGGCCTGAACTGAAGAGAAATCTTTCAGAATTCTGTTTATTCTTGAGAGTTGCTTGTTGAGCACTGGGTCCTTGAGTCTTGTCTTGTTAACCAGCGTTTTTATCAGCAATTCTGAATCTCCAAAAATTAGAATTTCGTCTGGATTTCCTTTTCTTGCCATTTGACAGGCTTTCAGGAGGCTGAGGATTTCAGCATGGTTATTGGTTTTTGTACCAAGGCCCCAACTGAAGACATCTTTGCTCCCATTCTGGAAAAAGATCGCCCCACCAGCACCTGCCTTCCCTGGATTGCCTTTTGAGGCTCCATCGAAAAAAATGGAGCACTTTCCCTGAGATTTCCACCACTGCTGGAAGCTGTCCTCTGTTTCTCTAATTTGCCATTTTCTTGTGTGCATAGGGCGGTTGAATGCAGGAGGGCTGGGGTTTCCTGTGTATCCATCCAACCAAACCCTTTCATCGGTGCGTAGGGAGTTTTCGTCTTTGGCTGAGGAATGGTGTAGAGTTTCCAAGAGGAGTTTCTTTGCCTGGTCTGCCACTTTTGCTGCAGGCAAATCTGTATTGTTGAAAATTATTTCGTTCCTTGCTAACCAAATCTTCCAACAAACGTACTTTGGAGCTGCAGTCCAGACCTTTTGCCAAATTGACTTGCTGGCAATGCTGAAGGGGTATCTGTCATTCCAAGAGGAGAACATGTTGCTGATTGTACTTTGGGATGGGGGGCAGACATTCAAACCTTCAAGGAATAAAGACCATACATCCTTTGCAAAATCGCAGGCTAAGAACAGATGAGATGCAGTTTCCGAATCTTTTTTGCAAAGGACGCATCTATGCGGTCCGACTATGTTCCTCTTGCACAAATTATCTCTAGTTAAGATTTTGTTGTGAAACAGGGTCCAAAAGAAGAAATTGATTTTGGGAATGCTAAAGCAGTCCCAAATCTTTTTCCACACAGCTGCTGGGTGTGGTGAATCTTTTTGACTCTACAGCTGGTAATAACCATGACTGACTGTGTATACTCCTGTCCGACCCCAGCCCCAAACATCTTCATCTTCAGTGTGTACCGGGGCGAAATCAGAGATTGCAGCTTGAAGAGTGTCAAGCTGAGTGTTTAAATGTTCAGGAATTCTAGGGAAAGACCAGCATTGCCAATTCCCTTTTCTGTCCCAGCTGGAGATGTCTTCAATTTTCCGTATGCCTTTAGACTGTAACCAGACTCTTACCTCTTTAATTCCTTGATTTTCTGCAAGAGGGTGATGCCCCATAACGCTGTCTGTCCATAATTTTGTTTTTTTCCCATTGCCAGGGATACGATATAAGTGGGATCTGAAGAATTCGATTGCTTTATAACACAATTTCCATACCTGAGTGCCTTTTGGAGTTTTCCCTGTCTTGAAGGATTTAATAGGCTGGTTTTTGAGGTATTTCAGGTTAAATATCTGGCTTACTGGATGAGAAGGATCTGCGTGTAATTGCCATAATAATTTACAGCCTAGAGCTATGTTTGCATGAGCATGGTCTCGAATTTGAAGACCTCCCTCTGTCATAGGACGTTTCACCGTTTCCCAGTTTATTAAGTGAAACCTGTTGGAGTTTCCTCTCCCGCCCTTCCACAAGAAGTTACGCATGAGTCTGGAAATTTGGTCAGAGATAAGCTTTGGAGCTAGCATGAGGGACGCTTGATAAGTGGGCAGGGCAGAAAGCACTGATTTGAGGATCGTTAATTTGCCCCCCGAGGATAGCCAGAAGCCTCCCCACGCTATGATCTTCCTCTTGAACTTCGAAATAACATTTTCCCACAGATGATTTCTGTTGGAGCCAAGCGTGATAGGAAGCCCCAGATAATTAATTTTTTCCCAGTCTGAGTGACCTGCGTACCCCAGCTCATTAGCAATTGTCTCGATTTGATGCTGCGCTGTGTTCCACCCATACACTGCGCTTTTTCGTTCACTCACCAAAGCTCCGGAGATGCTGCAGTATTTCTGGAGTATAGCTCTGAAGGATTTTGCTATTCGTGGCGATGCCCCTCCAAGCATTAAAGAGTCGTCTGTGAACAGAGCGTGGTTCATTGGTTCATAGCCTTTCACGATTCTGATCCCTGGAAGGCTGCCCTGTAATTTTTCCAGATTTAGTTTCCTACTCAAAGAGTCTGCCATCAGAATGTAGAGGAAGGGTGAGAGGGGGCAACCCTGTCTCAAACCCCTGGTGGCTAAGAAGAAGGAAGCTGGACGACCGTTTATCATGGGCGCCAACCAAATCCCTTCCATGCATGCTTTGATAAGATTAATGAATGTCTGACTGAACCCAAATGATAAAAGGACCCTATACAAGAATGAACGATTGACTCTGTCGAAAGCGTTGCACATATCAAGTTTTATGAGCATACCTTGTTCATTGCATGAGTGACTGGACTGAAGAGCTTCCTGAACTTGTATGACGTTATCCAGTATGTGCCGACCTTGAACAAATCCCCCTTGGGCAGGGGAGATTAATTTTTGCAGGAGAGGTTTAATTCTGTTCGCCAACAGCTTTGCCACGATCTTGTAGGATGAGTTGCACAGAGAGATTGGCCTGAACCTTTCAAAAGAGCTTGGGCTTGCCTCCTTTGGAATAAGAGCGAGGAAGGTGGAGTTTATACCTCCTCCTATTTTAGCCTTCCTCATGAACCCGTGAACCATTCTCAGAAGATCAGATTTAATAAGGTCCCAGCATTTTCTATAAAAATGTATTGAAAAACCATCGGGCCCGGGAGCTTTGTCCGGCTCCATGGACCAAACAATGTCTGCAATCTCTTCTTCTGTGACATGGCTTATTAGAGTGTTGTTGTCTTCTGCGCTGATCAGATTTGGAATGTTTGTGAGGAATTCGGCTATATCTTCCTCACTCCCATCCTTTTCTGCACTAAGGAGGTTATGAAAGTGATTCACCGCTGCATCCTTGATTTGCTCATGTCCTTTGCAGACCTGGCCACTAGTTGTGATGATTTCTGCAATGTGGTTTCGCGAAAGGCGCGCCCTGTATTGCCTGTGAAAATAATTGGTGTTCCTATCTCCAGCTTTGAGCCACAAGCTGCGAGATTTGATACGCCAATACTCTTCCTCGTTTCTGAATGCTTTATATGTTTTCGTTTGGGCAATTTTTTCGTTATCTAGATCCCTGGGTAAGATGACTTTCTCTTCCAATCCCACTTGAAGATCTTCCAGCTGATTGACTGCTTCTTTTCGCTGTCTAGTGGGAGTGTTGATGTCTTGTTTTATCCAGTCTTTTAATGCCTTTTTAGTGTTTTTCATTTTTTGTTCCCAAACATAGCTTGGTGAGCCATAAACCTCAATTCTCCAAGCTGTTTCGACAATTTCATAGAACCCTTCTCTTTCTGCCCAAAGAGGGTTGAAGCGAAAAGGGAGAGGGCCGAGATCTTCTTCTTTTTTAAGGCATAAAAGTATTGGCTTGTGATCTGAGGTAAGCTTAGGAAGAATCTTGGAAAAAAAAATTCTTCTGTCCATCATAATTGAGCTGCTGGTGAGGAATCTGTCCAACCTTGCTGAGATGTGATGCTCACCTGTTCTGTTGTTAGACCAGGTGTATTCTCCTTTCACTGGTTTAAAATATACTAAGTCCCATTGCTGAATGAGATTCTCCACTGTGTTGAGGAAGGGGTCTCTCAAAGAGGTCCCTCCTCTCTTTTCTTTGGGATCTAAAATTATATTCAAATCTCCACCAATGATTATATTCATCGGGGTGAGGAGTTCCATATAGTCCGAAAGTGTATTCCAACAAACTTTCTTCTCCTCGTAGTGCACCGGAACATACAAGTTGAACAAGGCTGTCTTCATATTGCTAGCTGTTTGGCGCAGTTCTGTGTATATCCAGTGTTGAGTTACAAAGGAGTTTTCTAAGGTGAAGGAGCTCTTGGACCAGAATGTGCCAATACCTCCCGCCGTGCCTCTTGCACTGACTACCTTTCCTGAGTCAAATTTCCATCTTGTACTGCTGATATTTAGAAGGATTTCCCCTTCTATTTTTGTCTCCTGAAGCATGAGAATGTCTGTGGATTCCATCTTCAATAAATCCCTGATGGCCTCTGCTTTTGTGGGATTCCCCAGACCCCTGCAGTTCCAAGAGACTAGCTGCATCATTTATAACATGTTGGGATAGATCCACCTCCCTTAGGAGCTCTTGGCCTGGTGTTCCTTCCGAGGGTCATTTCTATGGTAGCTTGACTGCCCAGGGTTTTTTGTCTTTCTGATTCTTCTTCCCTGGTTTCTCTGTTTGATTTCCTTCCTGCTCGCTTTGAAGTTCTTTCTAAGATCTCTTCATCCGAAGAGCCCTCATTTTCTACAAGCTTCTTCTTTTGTTTGATTATATCAGCATAAGAAGGGGATGAATTATTGTTGGGATTCAAGATAGGAGAAGTACCTGGGTCTGAGGGTTCGATGATGTTCTGATGGGGAAGGTCTTCTCGGTCTGCATCTGGAGGATCAGATGGTGGAGTGAGAGATTCAAAAGGGTTTTTGTCCTCTTCTATGCTGATAGTTTCCTTGCTTCCAACGATTTGAGTGCTTTCATTTTCTTGCCCTGGTTTGCTCCCTGTCTCTTTTCCTTTGTTTTTATTGTTCTGCCTACTGTTTGCCGGTTTCTTTACCTGTTTCCATTGTTCTCCTTTTTCCTTCTCTGCAGTTTCCTCATTTTTTTTCTTGCAATATCTTGCAAAATGCCCGTATTCATGGCAGTGTCGACATTTAAAAGGCAGCTGCTCATAGTCGAGCTCTTGGATATGAGTCCAATCTGCCACTGAGAGATTGATTGCTTCAGGTAAACCGACCTCCAGATCGACCTCAACACAAATACGGGCACAGGAGTATTGATCCTTCCTCGGCGCCTGATCAATGTATCGTCCAAGAGTATTGCCAATGGATTGCAGCGAACTCTAGCTCCAGCAGTGAAGAGGGAGGTGGGGGAGGTGCACCCAGACTGGAACCGCCGTGGGAACGTCTTGAGCAGGATCGAAGTCGGGTGTCCATTTGTTCAGGTAGAGTCCTTGGGGGCCCATGAAGTATGGCCCGTTTCTGAAGATCAGACTTCTATCTTCAATTTTTTCAAACACAAACACAAAGAAACCTTTGCCTACAAAGTGACTCTTTATTCCTTCTTTGACCAACGGTGTCCAGTTTCTCTTTGTCCATTCCTCTACTGATTTCGGGGATGGACATAACCCTGTGAACTGGCCAATGAGACCTCTTTCGGCGAGATTCAACGTTGTTCTGCATGTTTCATCCACAGGCAGAGTCACCGTGGGGATGCTTCCTAGTTTTTTGACAAATTTGGACAGAGAACCATTTGACCTTTTCCCTGAGGCAGCAATCAAAGTTTTGAATGCCTCCAGATCAGGATGAATCGGGGGGGATGCAGCCGAGCCCCCGCCAGGGTCCATGAGAAACTCATGGAGAGGGAGGAGCCGGACAGCGCTGTTAGATCAACAGCAGAAGGTCCATGCGAATGCGTGTGGGAAGAGAGAGTTGGAAAAAAGGAACCGGGCAGGAGGCCAGGCCCGAGCGCCGCGCCTGAGAGCCGAAACAAGCCCTAGCCAGAGCTTGGAGCTGGAGCGCGCGAGATAGTTTTTTTTCCGAACTTACAAGTTATTATTCACTATACATGCAGGCTACATTCTCTACTTCCACTGGTTTTTTAATAGTTGTAGTATCAATTATTAATTTTGCAAAGGGGGTATAAACAGTTCACAAGCTTGGTAAGGTTATACATTCGAAGTGAAGTTACTAGAGCTACTTACCGTAAAGTAAACACACTTGCAAGGAATAAAGTTTACTCATGCTAGAATGAAACACACATGTTATTTACTCATGCTAGAATAAAACACATGTGCTATTTATTCATGCTAGAAGGAAACATGCATGTCGGAAAAGAAACACACTTCGAAAAGGAATGGGTGGTTAGCTCATGCTCTCAATAAGGGGAATTTTGAGGTCTAAAATGAGCCTCCTACGAAAAAATGTACAACCAAAATAAACTTTATAAGAACCAATAAGATTTAAGATGATGATGTCAACCATGGGGGGATGATTAACCTTTTTTTTAAGTAAAAGGGTAAAAGGATTAAAAAAATAATAAAATAATAAAACTACCTTTTTCAACTCGTATTTTCAACTTATCTCCCAAATTTTTTACTCAAATTTCGAGTGTGAGTACTCTTTGGATTCAAATCTAATTCCTCATCCAAGGATTACCCATGTTGCATACTTTTTATAGATGTTGATACACGAAAAAATGGGAAATACATGAAAAAACGTGATTGCAATCATGTTTTTCATGTGTTTCTCATTTTTTCGTGTAGTAGGATCCATCAAAAATATGCAACATGGGTACTCCTGGATGTGGAATTAAATTTTGCATCCAACGAGTACTCCCGCTCGAAATTTGAGTAAAAAAATTTGAAATATAAGTTGAAAATACGAGTTGAAAAAGTAATTTTTTATTTTTTTCCCTCTATAATTTGATGATGTAATCAAAACTTATTTTATTATTTCCACTATCATTTTATAATTTCCTTAGAAGGCCCATTTTATACCTCAAAAATTCCCCTAATTTCCACCCGTAGAGATTATCGCCTAATCCTTGCCAAGATGTTTCCTATTTCTACTCGCAGTAACAAATCCAATCATTGTGTTTACGCTCATTGATTCAAAAAAAAGGATGGAAAACCAATCTAAATTGCAAGTATTAGAAATAAATAAAAAAATATAACATGAATAATCAATTGCTTAAATAAATAAACACGATCTTGCATGAGTAATCTAATTCCATGAACAAATTGAATCATCTAACAAGAAACTAGTTACATAAATAAATAAAATCAATCTTAAGTGAATAAAGAGTTACATAATTAAATCACACAACAATAAAAGAGAACTACCTAACTTACACAACTCTTTGTTCTCTTGGAGTGGGCCCTACCTTCATCATAAAAAAATGTTGATATTATTTTATATCGACACTTATTATATTGATACAATAAATTAATTAAATAGCTAAGCTAATTAAAATAAATCAATATTGCATAAATATACCAAATAAATAAATTTAATTAGCCAATTATATATATATATATATATATATATATATATATATATATCTATATATATATATATATTCCATGTGAGGAATATACATGTTCTAGTCCATTTCATCAAAGTTCATCATGTCACTTGTGCGAATTGGGCTTAGGTGGGGAGAATCCTAATCATTACTCCCAACCACCCAGGAAAAACCCAATTGACAAATTAAATTAATTATTTAAATCACATGATACGGAAATTATAAATTACAATTAAAATAAAAACTTAATGAGTAAATTATTTTGTCATCATTCAAACATTGATCTAAGATTTCTCCCAAAATAATAGACAAAGTTCCCTCTTTATACCTAAATTTAATAGAAACTAGAAATAACAAATCTCCAACTAAACCCACTAGTGGATTTAAAAAATCCATAGTGGTTAGAACAATTTCCTAAATAAAGAATGGTTTCCATAATACTTTCCAATGTTTAGAAATTAATGAATAACTCCAAATCTTTTGCTAACAATTACAATTAATAAAAAAACTCCAAGATCTTTTGTCCAATATTTCCAAGTTTCTTGGTTGACCACTCAAACTAATATTTTGCCTTAGATTTACAAAATTATTTCCTTATCTTTGATTTTCTTGGATTAACATTATTGTTATATGGATCCATGGTTGTTACATAGAGTATTGAAAATATATGTAATATCATGGCTCACGGCCCAATAGCTCAAGGTTTTGATGGATCACGATTTCGATATTCGCTCATGATTTCAATAATTGAAGGTTTCGAGTGTTGCCTCACGCTTTCGGTGTTACAATTTTTTGTGTGGGGATTGCAACTTTTATGATGCAGAAATTGTGTCATTGTGTTGCGACAAATATATAGAGGTGTTGCAAAACTACAAAAAAGTGTTGCAATAATTGGAATCAAAGTACACACTTTGTGGGGACATCACAATTTGCACAACAACCTATCTAGTAAATCATCTTTACAAATTAACTCTAAGATAAATGTAAATGTGATTTTTTTTCTAATGTTTAATCACAAAATCATGTAAAACTCTAAATAAATGTAATAGAAACACATTAAATGTAATCTCGCATAATAATGGATCGATACAATGTCTAGGTAAGCCTAAAGGGGTAAAAAGTAGGGAAAATATGGCATAAAAAGGTGCCATTTCTGGAGCCCATCACTCATGCACATAATTTTTTCAAAAAATACACATGAAACACATTATGCACTTTCATAAAAGCAAGAAATGTAAGTATGTAGGAAATTGGTCGTATCTTGTCTAATATCTCAAATGGACCATAACATGTAGTCGCTAACTTGGTACTGACTTCCCAAATTTAATGAGATTCTCTATGGCTACACTTTTAAAAAATGCATGATGTTCCACTTTAAATTCTCTAGTTGTGTGCCTTATTTACATAAATTGTTGATGTGTCTTGAGCTACTTTTTAAATTATGTTTAATCTTTACCATCTACTCTTCTATTTCTTTGAGCATCTTTAGCTCAAGTATTTCTTGTTTTTTTGGGTTGCGCCAACTCACTAGAGTATTGCACTTTCTGCCATATAAAGTTTCAAATGGACTCATATTTAATGAGCCTTGATACCCATTATTATAAGAAAAATAACCCAAATGTAAATAATATTCCCACATCTATGGTTTATCCATCACGAACATCCTCAACATGTCTTCAATTATTTGGTTGAATATCTTTGTCAACCAAAATATGTTTGTAGATGACATGATCTACTAAAAAATATATTTTTTTTCCAAATCCTTTAAATAATAACCACCACCACCAAGTTTAAAGTAAATTTCATGTATCGATTTGAAACAATTTCTTTTTGGTACACCATGCAATCGAGAAAATTCCTTCATGTATATCTATGAAATGTAGTTGCCTTATAATTGAGTTTTACCGAAATAAATGAACAACCTATGTCAATTTATCCACTATCACCATTATTGAATCATGTTTTCATGAGAAATTTTGTTTTAAAATCAATAGTTACAACTTCCCATTTCCACTTCAGAATTTGCAATGGTTGTACCAAACTATCTAGGTGTTTATGCTAAGATCTCACTCTTTGACATGATGTGCACCTAGAAATATAAACGGAAACATCCTTTTTTCATTCTCGACCAAAAATATTGGTTTATCATTGCTAAAATTATTTCCTAATGTTCAGGGATGTCCCCGCATATGGAACATCATGCATTTCTTTCATAATTAATTTTCCCGACCTCCCGAAAATTAGAAACAAATAATTTACTTCATACACAAGTATACCATCCTCTTGTAGTATGTATTCCTTAATATAATGTGGTACTTCTTCTTATTGTAAACTTTATTTTTTCTTATAGGTAATGTTGGTCTATAGCAACAACCTATAAAATTTTACTTTTTAATTTGATATCTACTCGAAAATGGTTGTAGCTCGCATAACATGTATTGTGTTGCTAATCGAATATGCAATGTTTTTTCTCCTTCCCTTCAATGTGCCTCATGTCAAAATCATATCCACTAAAAATCACAACTATCTTGTTTATCTAGAATTTAAAATTAGTTGCTCAAATAAATATTTCGTGACCACTATAATAGGTCCTCAATTCAAATTTTCTCCCCACTAAATAATGTTTCTACATCTTCAATGCATGTACTATCGCAACAAGTTCCAAATCATGAGTGACATAATTAATCTCATGCTCTTTCAATTTCCTTGACTCATAACTAATGACACAACCATTTTGAGAAATCTTACACCAAGTCCTTCCTTGCTTGCATTTGTACATACTCGAAAAAATATTCATTTGTCTCAACAATATTCAAAACTTTTTGCACTTGTAAATAAACCTCGCAACATTTGAAAACTTTATTCACTTTATGTTTCCCATGCAAATTCAGTTCCCTTCTTCTATAAAGAAGTGTGGAGTGAGCAATATTTGAAAAAAAGTGTTATAAATGTCTTGTAATATCCATCCAATCCAATAAAAGGTATAACTTATGAAATATTCTTTGGTGCTAGCCATCTCGTAATGGTTTCAATCTTCTATGGATTTGTAATAGCCCTAGGTTAAAGTTCCATGTAATAAACGAGCATTATAAAAGGAAAAAAATAAAAAACAAGGTCTTGGGACATGCATTCCAAGTTGAATGAAAGGGGAAAACATTATATTGTGATCCACTTGTGGTTTATTATTGGCTTTGAAAATTGGCATTGGTATTGAAAAGGAAAAAATGCAATAAATGGCAATTAATTCAATAAATAAAGGAAAATAGGAGAACATGAATATGAAGAGACAATAATATGCATGCAAGGGAAAATAAAGGAAAAGTAAAGGGAAAGAAAAAAAAAGGAGAAAAAAATTCACTCACACTCTTGGACATTCTAACATTCACTTAGAGAAGAGGACGAAGAGAGAGAACAAGCACTTGGACAAAAGGAAGACGCGAGCAAGCAATAAATGAACAAGAAAGGGAGCACAAGAGGAATATTGACAAACGGTAAGCAAGGATAAAAAAGCAAGCAAGGAAAGAGAAATCGACAAGTGTATTTTGCGGGTAACAGTTGCATGTTTGGTTACCTTGTTGGGATTTGAATTCATGGTTCATGCATTTGGTTTATTGGTAATTTTTCTATCATTGGTATTGGATTTTCCCTGGATTGGCAATGATGTACAACCTTTTTCGTTTCCTCGATAGCCATGGTATAGTGGGTTTTCATTTTGGTTTATCTTTGGATTGTCGATAGATTTGGATCCAGCTTAAGGTGGTCTCAGAAAAATACCAAGAGTTGAGGGTGGAGATGGTTTTCTTCTCGAATCTCTGATGTGGGTGGAGATAGGAAAATTCCTCTCGTGTATGGTGAAAATTTCCTAAAGCATCCAATCTTGTTTTTTTTGGTGATTTTTGGATCAGTTCTAGGTGAAATCACCGTGGCTTGAGGATGGAGGTGATTTAACCTATGGATTCTTTTGGTTTATCCCATGTGATCCCACATTCATGCTTGGATATGGCATGGGAGTGATTGAGTTGAAAGAAATATTTGGTTTAGCCCAATCTATGGTCTGATGGTATGTGGAAGTACCTAACTTGGTTGGTTTTATGCATATGTTAGTATGTGTTATTTCGTATAGAGATCAATGAGCACAAGTATTAGTTATTGTGTTGATTTTATGACTAGTTTGCCATGGATTCATTTTGGTTAAATGTTGGTTATAGGCATGATACATTCTTATTATATGATGTGCTATTTTTATGGATCTTGTTCTTGGTTTGATAAATTATTGAATGGGTATATGAATTCATGAGCTCAAGCAAGTGTTTTTTGCATCTAGCTTGAGAGGAAGCTAGCCTTCTTGGTGATTCTTCGAGTGAAACCAATGAAAAAGAGTGAATAGATATGCATTCATGACCTATAGATGTTATGCTTAAAAATTGCTTTCATGTGTTGGACAATCTTGGACTAGGTCCGAAGCCTAAGGATAGATTATGCAAACTTGTAATTATCATTAACAAAATCCTAGAAATTTTTGGGCAGCTTCGGGTGCAGAGTGACATGTAGGCTACCCACTAAATTATGTGCATTGAATTTGTAGCTATAGGCATAGAAATATAAGATCTTGGTTGTAGACCGCATGGAGGATGACTTATGTGTTGAAATGCGATAAGAAATAGTGATTTTGGAAACCGGAAAGGACAAAAAATGCACACACATCTGGTGTGGAATTTCAGTCACACATTGGTAAGAGAAATTCAATTACACATTGGTATGAAATGTGTGATGTATAATTTATTTTTTCTCAAACAAATTGGACAATAAGACTGTAATTTCATCTCATAACTACTTGTATCGATTATTAAGTCATGATGACCGAGTTAACTCAAGAAATTCGAGTTGAGTGTCTAATATGAGGCATGTAGAGTGATCCTAATATTTTGGAAGTCCCGATTTAGCTTGTAGCACTAGTGTGGTGTGAGTGCAATATGTTAACTCAAATTAATTGAGTTAAAATCAGTCTAACTAGTTCTAACTGAGTGATGAATTAGCGAGAGGTCCGAGCTTAATTAAATTAGATTTAATTCACAAGTAGTGATTAATCAGATAATTGATGGTTTTCTATTAATAGGTGCATGCATGTAAATTCTAATGAAGACCCTGCTTGAGACAAAGGTTAAAAGGAACATAACTATCGATTTGTATTTTTAGAAAATTGCCCGAGTGCAATTATAAAGTCACGAGAAGGTCGTGATGGATCGCGCAATCAAGGAAGGTTAAAATTTCATTTTTTAATAGGGGTTTATTTGTCTAGGGATTTCTTGAGCAAGCCCTGGACTTAGCAGGGAGGGTTGAGAGTTGGCTAAGTGTTTGTCAATTTTTCCTTAGAATTACTAGTCATTTTTTTAGCACGATCGTAGTGAAAACAATCGGAGAGTGCAAGATTTTGTCGGTGTGAGAAAGCATTGTATAGTTTCATGATTCTTTGACTTTGTACAATATATGATAGAGGGTGTTTTGAGCAGTCACTTTCCCCTGGATATATATTGTGTTGTGTGGTTGATAAATTCTTTCTCTTACTTACATGTGATTGAGCGATTTTGTTTTATATTCCACAAATATAGTAGAAGGATTCAATATCGTGTTTTAGTACATTACATGATCGGATGCAATCCATTGGTATAATCTCTACATGGTATCAAAGCAAGAATTTTTTGGCGGTGATTTTGCAAAGAATATCCGAAAATTTTGGCGAAATTTTTTTCAAAAAACAAATAGTATATTTGTATTCCTTGCAAAAAAATACCAAAATTGGAAAAAAAAGTGGTCAAATCAAAGCTCGTATGAGGGGATATATCGTCGATTTAAAATCAACTCTTTTTTTAGAAACTTTTGTGATGGCGAGACAATTACAATGTGTGCGAGTCAAAAAACCTACATGCACTTGAGGTGCAAGATGCATGAAAATATTTGAGGAGAAAATCGAGAGGTTAGTGACTTGGTGGTTGAGAGAGGAGCCTCTCAACATGAAAGTCTCAGAATCGGTCTTAGAAGGTTGTGGAGCAACCACAATTGGAGAAGCAAGGAGGAGACCGATTGGAAGAGTCCACTCAATTAGAGACCTCTAGAGGGGGAAATTTTGAGCCGGATGAGCAGAGGGAGTACATAGTGCTATACCTCCCGGGTGTGAGGTGGGGTGATGTGAAGATATAATCCCAAGGAGAAATTTGGGCAGGGTCCATTAAGATGGTGTGTCTCATGGATCGAACCCGGCTACGCAGGAGCCCACAAGATAGAACATATGTGAAGGATCGATTATATTGATTTAGTCGATGTCGTGAAGATATAAATCCGAGTGACGGATGTCTGACATCTGAGCACAGGTATCATAGTTGGTAGCAGGTGGTAGAGGGCATGGATGTAGATGTCAAAAACAGCGTAGAGACTTCATAGACAAGGTGCAGTATCCAGTAGAAGTCGAGACTTTGATGGGAGAGATGCATCATATCGATTCAGCTTGTTCGTAGGGATATTCATTTTCGGGAGTTGCAGTGACAAACAACACTAGAGAATTGTTGCATGAAGAACATTCCAAAGGTACCGGACGGGATATATTGAATTCCTTTCTTGCCGATAGGAGTATTGAAATTTGCAACAAGAAATAGTGAACACCTAGAAAGGAAAATGGCATCGAAAATTTCTACCATTGGTGAGAAATTAAGCATATCAGTGAATGGTGTTCAATTTATTTTTCTAAATAAATTGGGACAGCAATTGTACTTATTCTATTGAAGGGTGAACAAAATGCGAAAGAGCCTGCGATAAATGCAAAACCAGCGCCCGCCAATTGAACAAATTGCCGGCAAATTTTTTTTTTTTTTTTTTTTTTTTTTTTTTTTTTTTTTTTTTTTTTTTTTTTTTTTTTTTTTTTTTTTTTTTTTTTTTTTTTTTTTTTTTTTTTTTTTTTTTTTTTTTTTTTTTTTTTTTTTTTTTTAACATCGCCTTTAATTTGTAACCTAGCCGCCTAGTTTAAAGACTAGAGGAGCATTTAAATTGAAAAATACATGTGCGTACCGTATACTGTGATTGTTTAAAAATTTTTCATTAATTTTGTGAGCTGTTTATTCTCTTGATCATCCAAAGTTGTCGCCAAGTTTATGCCTGTGGCTTGAAAATTGGATTCAACATAAGTCATGTCCTTATTCTTTATTTAGTTTGTGTTTTATTTCATATCATATCAAAATTACCTAACCTATTTTCTCTTTTGTTATTTGGTCTGTCTTCGTATTGCATCCTTACGTACTTATTGTAAGAGTACAGAAATTACATGGAATGTTATTATAATTAAAATTTTTAATTGCTTTAATTAGTGTAAAGGCTTATTTTTCCATGAGATGTTTTACTTTGAGAGACATCTCTTAAAGTTTTTCTGAAGAAGGATATTGGGCTACTTCAAATCCTTCGGCTACCGTACAATAACCGCAATAATAAAGCCCAGCTAAAAATAAATATTTACAAAATCTTTAGTAGCAATGTATTTAATAAAAATGGCGCTTAGTTAATGTTCCGTTTTGGTCATGCTGCACTTCATCAGCCTTGTTGCCGTATTTGATCTCAATCTTTCTTGATCATATTGGTTATGTTATAAGGTTCAACAAGATTAGGATAAATCTTCTTAGAAAATTTATTTTGCCTATGAAGGATTGAATTTCCTTTAATGTTTTGGTATCCATCTTTAGGATTGCTTCAATTTTTAGGATCAATTCTAACTTCATATTTTGATATTAGATATGTCCTAATAGCCTGCTCTCTTGATGCTAAATAGTGTTTTCTGTAATGAAAGATATGCTAAACATCTGTAGCATTTCTCAAAAGACTTTGCTCCAAGTGTCTTTTCAATAAATTTTAAAATAGCATATATCATCTATATAGATTCAAAACAAAGAGTTTTTAACCCTTTGAAAAAGTAATGTCCATTGCTCTTGAACGTGATTCTTGTATTCTTCACCTGGTATTTTGTTACACAGGGCAAGCCCATGGAGTGTGTGTTGGGTTCGTCCGTGATCTTTCCCATCAACCAAGATTTTGTTGCAGTAGAGTAAACGTATCTAGTGAATGATATTACCACTTAAAGATATGGTCTATTTTGGGTATGATAGTTATATCAGTAAAACTTTATTCAGGTTTTGTTAAAATGGCTAAATTTATCTCATTTTCTTTCCGGTTGGTACTATGTTTGACACCTATTTTAATATCTAAGATGGACAATTATTCGGAACTACATTTGTTCAAATTATTTCTCAATTAAAGGTAACAAACCGGATTTATCTCAAAGTCGTTTATGCGTTTTTGTTTCTTCTTTAATTGGAATTTTTTAGAAGGAATGAAGCGTTGGAATTTAAAATTTTAGGGTCTCATAACTCCAAGAAAACACATAAAATGTATTTCGTAACAGGGCTACATATCTCTGCTTAAATAAGAGGAAGTTTTTGATAGTTTAATCATCCCTAGGTTTGTTCCAAAGATCATGTTGCATTCCTCAATCGCTTCTCCCGCTGCCCAATTTTAGGTTTTTTTTGTTACAATTAAATTCAAAAAGGTCTTATAAAGGAGCGAATCCCTGGGAAAAACATTATTCTTTAGTTAAAGGGCTTCCAAAATCTTTTAAGATCTATTTTCATGAATTTCCACCTAGTAATAATTTCATCCAAATGATTATTGACATCTAATCTACTGCACTGTTTACTAAAGGATTATATAAATCTATTTGATATTCTACATGATCGTTTTATTTGATCTGTTCCTTGTCATCCAAATCCAATCGTGTTTCCTAAACTCGTATTTTGACATGAAATTCTTAATCTATTTGCTTCTCTGAAATCTTCTGCTGTCATGTTATCCCTGCATCGTAGGGGATGTTTTATTTCAATTG
The DNA here is from genome assembly GCA_034641835.2 of Pinus albicaulis. NCBI lineage: Eukaryota > Viridiplantae > Streptophyta > Pinopsida > Pinales > Pinaceae > Pinus > Pinus albicaulis. Next base: position 591,432 of record JAXQQM020089684.1, read on the forward strand.
TGTGGTTTGTTTAGGTGAGGTATTTAAAAGTAATGTGAGATACTTTAAGATTTACTGTGCTCATGACATTTTGAGTTTCGAACCATCATGACTATATTCCTACAAAGTATCTAAGAAAATGGCACTACATTTCTGAAAATTTAATCTAGGGTGTTTAGTGATACTTTCTTTTACTTGTTTGACATTAATTTTGAACTTTCAACAACAATCTTTTTTGGTAATTTAATTTCTACAACTTAAAACTAATATCAAAACCTACATTTAACAACATTGTTAAAATTTAAATTAATTTTTAGGAATGTAATATTCAAAAGCTAAATTGAATACTATAGTTTTTTTGCCCTAGGTAGGGTGATTAAGGTGAAGGTTTGCAGTCTCCTTAGTAGTAAATAAAACATTTCGCAAATGGTGTATCATTTTAAATGTTGTTACCTATATGAACAAGTGTTGAGGAGAATTCCTTCGTTGACAGAGAAGTATCCTTACCAGCCTTATCGGGTTTACAAAGCACCGAAACAGCGTTACACAGGTGTTCCTAACGAATAAACCAACTCATAGGAAGGTACGATCGTAATCCAACGTTATTGCTTGGTGTAAGAGGTGGTGCCTCTCGTTCTTTGCTCGCGTATCACATCTCACGATCTCCATGATCGGGACACCGCGATACGGGCAGCGAATACAAACGCAAGCATAAAACTGTATAATTCATATATCACCCAAGAGGATATAACCCAGAACATCAAGAATATGGAACTACAATCCTATAGTCGCTTATCATTAAAGAGCCGGGCATATTATAACCATAGTTTTATCGGCAAGACCGATGCACGCCGCACAACATGTCTCGGTGTCCGTGACGGGGACAGCCTGGTATACTTAATAGTCCTTGCTTGGATTAGGCCTTAGGAATCAAGAAGGCTTTAAAGATGAAAGCTCGGGAACTTAGAAATTTCGCTACCTCTTTGGAACTAGCTTGCAAATGGGCGGCAAGATCACAGAAGGAGGAAGGGGAGTTGGGATCCGTACTGGCGGGGACGCTCCATTACCGTGTTTCCATTAGAGGTAAAACTACCTTCTCCATGAACCATAGCCAAACCTCCCAACTCAAGACAGAAATCAAACCTAAAGAATTTGTTAGGATGAAATTTCTTTAGTTTTTTAAAACTACCTTCGTTACGACAAGGGTCGTGATTTATGACAGCAGCGCCAATTGGTGCACCTTGGAGGATTTCCCCCGGCGGCGAGGGCCGTCCAGGAACCGCGCTAATGGAAAAAGAGCTATTTTTGGGTCGTGCGATACGTACTTAGAAAATTAAAGCCACCGTAGGGATGCAAATGAAAGTATTTTCAAGTCTTAATTCTACCACAAAGTCACGGTACCAGAGCCTGCAATGCGATGGGGATTGTAGGGATGAAGTGACAATTGGTCGTGTAACAATAGGGTTGTGTTGATTCGAACCAACTTTGACCAAGTCAACAACGTTACGATATGGAGATTAATTGATAGTTGAACGGTAATGGAGGGGATACAGTCCCAAGGAAGGAAATGACCCAATTGAGGAAGCTACAAGAAAGCTCATATTCTATTTAGAACGGAAACCATATGGGGGAATGTTTTGAGATTATTATTTGATATCATCGCTTAGACTTTGCTTCCTTGCTGTTTAGGCGAGGTAGCTGCTGCTAGCATTCGGTGTTCTCTGAAGGGAATCCCACTCTTTCCTCGAGGGGCTTCGAAAGAGTAATACATTCATTTTATGGCCTGTGTTTCTAGCCAAGCCATATATTTCTTCACCGTAGTTTTCGCAGTGTTATTGTGTCGTAGTCGTAGTGCAGTTAGAGGGGTTAGGATCCCACTTTCCTAGCTAGCCTGCGAGAGGAAGGTTTTCCTTCTTGGGAGATATTTTTGGAGAGTCTCGAGAATATTTCGTACCTTGTACTGAACACATATTTCCATCATTTCTGTGCGTTGTCTGTACCGGGGAATTGCGTTATTTTGGAGGGTGTTTCTTCAATGAAGATCTTGTGTTCCTTTGAAGTGTTTTCTTGTGATTGAGGGGTTTATCCTTCATGGGAGGAGACCTTGAGGGGATATGCATCAGATATGTTGTATTTAAGCTTTATAAACTCTTGTTTCTTTAGTTTTCAATAACCTTCAGCCTTCGTTTTGAGATCCCATCTTGTGTAGTATTTAAAACCCTTCGGTTCTTTTATGGGAGCTTGTATTGAGCCTAGACTTGTATCGGGGTGTTCTTTGAGGCATATAACATGTAGAAATTTGCTGAATAATAAATAATTATCCACTTAATTATCCTTATCACATACAATTCTAATTTATAGCGCTATATAATCTTCCACCCGCATCAACGCACTATCAAACATGCGAAATAAATGTTGGTAACATATCACAACCACTACACACATTAATACAAAGAGGTATGGGAAAGATTATAGCTGAAAACCCCGTAGCTATTGTGTATATTATGTTGAAAACTAAGTAACTAACCCGTACAATACCCTACAAGTACCGTATTTTCGAATCTAGGTCAGCTTTAGCTATGCGATCGTCTAAAACTTTGCCGCCAATTGCCTTGGTTTTCATTGCATGTTTCAATGCTATGGGATGGCCCTTTTCATATAGATAAACCACTGCCCTCGAACCGCAACTTCTCGCGGGGCTTACCCACCCATTCCACAAAGGAAAGAAGGTACAGTGCTGCCGACCGATAGCCAACTCTACCCTTCATCTACCTCTTTCATCGGTCTCCATCGAATCGATCACATCGTAGCAACTGATGTGTTCTTGAGTTGAATAATGAGTTATTAATTAATTAAACAATATTTAATTCACTCTAACGATAAATTAATTGATTAGCTAGTTAAATTAATCCCAACTAGTTCAATTCAAAACAAGTTATAACACAACTCTCACTAATGCTCCCATTAACCCTCCAAACTTCGCCATCGAAGTTCAAATCAACAACCATGCATGATGTTACCAAACCTTGGGAACCACGTATCTTCCGTAAGATGCATGAGCTACCGTAGCTCGAATCGGGCGGTCGAAGAGAGCAATCGTCGCTATAGTTCAATATTATTACGTAAAATAATATTTGACTTCGCTTTAAGGAGAGGCAACGAAAATAGACTTCTACCTTCTTTGACCTCAAATAGAGTCTCTAATTATTTTTTTACCAACAGACATACACGAAGAATCTCAAACTGAATCTCGGTCCAAGGCCCATATGTCTAAAAATAGACATAGTCTAAAAATAGATTTTTTGTGCCGTAATCTGTTCGTGGCCCACTTTTCTAGTGGTTGCCACCGCTCTCACTAAGCTCCATCATCTTGCCCATTTTCAATAACACTCATATCTTTGTACATTATTTCTTCATATGTTATGTTTATAATTTGCCACCGTAGTAGTTCTACATTCTGCATTGTGATAACAATCTGTCTGTGATATCATATGGGAGGCTTGTCTTTATCAGTATATGATTCATTCTTTACTATTATGTGGTATTGATTTACCGGTATAATACATGATTTTACAGTCTCCACATATTGGTTCCTAAAATGTTTATGAGTTTATTTTACATTTCTATTTCTACTCGTGTTCATTTGTGATTCCCATTTTCAGATATTATGGCAGTACCAAGAGTACACCTGCCCACCAGATTCAAACTATTATGCTATTAGAGAATAAAAGAAGGAGATGTACAAGAAAATATAAAGATGAAGACTTATTATAAAGATAATGAAGAGGAGAGGCCTTCCCAAAGCTTCTTTTTGAATCTATACAGACATCAAAGGAGATATTGCTGAGATGAGAAGGAGAGGATCCCTAAAGGAGAGTTTGGACTTAGAGCAAAATTAGATTTTCATGATGATGTGTGAGTACGTGTACCACATACTATGATGCACAATGTATTCATATGCCTGGTATTTGTTATACAAGATAGAAGAAGAAGAAATTCTTGCAGAGGGAAATTCTTAGTGATTTAATGCAAGAAGGCGAAACTCAAACCATGTTTAGAGACTGATCAATTCCTTTCCTGAGTTTTAAAGATCAAGAGGAGAGGAGAAAGAAGCATGACATGAGTAGATTTATCTCATCTTACTTTTGATGGATCACCAATTGTTCATCCGTACTGGGTGGAGGATTTACATACCCATATTTAAAAGAAAGCACTTTTACAAGTTTCAAGACAAGCCATTAGAGCTATATAATCGTATCTTGAAGGTAGCATTTATGCTTTGTGGATGTTTATGTACTACTAAAACAACAAATAATTATTCTTATTCAAATTTCACTAAGAGATTAGTGAGAGGGTTTGATGAAACATTATGAACACTGTAATTAAACAAACCAAGACAACAAAACTTGTGCATGGGTTAAAAGAACTTAAAATCTCAATCTACTCAAAAACAAGAGGCCTACATCTTGGTAATATCGAGGTAAGATTCCATGTCCTACATTGGTCAGACAAGAGGGCATGAAAATCCACTTTTCAAAAGAGGATCTCTTATTGAGAAGGTGACCCTATCTAAAGTATTGAAGAAGATATGAAGGATGGTGTGTTAAACATCAATATATCTAGAGCATATTCAGGGCACCTAATGCAAGAGGTAGATGAAGTACCTTCGTGCTCCAACAAGAGGGATTCTCAATCACAGGAATTTTGGTGATCTAAAATATGAGGCTAAGGCACAACCGACCTAACAACATGATTGTGAACAGTCACAGACAAGAAAGGAGAAGGTAGAGATAATAACAACAACCATTTGATGAGGACTAATACACCCCTATCTATTTCGCAGAGTTACCCAAAAGTAAGAGGTAGATCGTATTTAAATCGTGAGGTGGCAGTGTTTCATCCATATGTATAGTTCACCTTGACATTGATGTCCTGGCCACATGGAGGCATCCACCGGGAGACCACCAAATCAGAGATGATGAGGATGCTCCAGCATTGGACAGCACCCACCGAGATCCCGCAGGGGTGGATAATTTGGAGGGATTCATTATAAACGCAAGAGTTTGGGATAGACCTTAAGGAGGAGGGGGGGACATTCTCCCGCCTTTAAGATCACCCACCTTTGTGGCCTCTCACTACCTATTCTATGCGATAAAAGTTGTCGTTGTTGATGGAGGATGGTGCACCCCGCGGGCAAGGAGCCGGTCCATGGATATGAGGTCACAGGGCATTTCGTGAGTGGCGAACCTACAAGGATTGGAGCAGATGACGCGCCCGCGCTATACTGAAGCAGAAAGATTATAAAACTATTTTTAATGGTAGCTTCTCGTAGTGCTAACTTTCAAAAAGGCCGCCTACTCTATTTGAGCATGACAATCGTAGGATGGCATGGGAAACACTTTGGAGGATGAATTTCATGGTGGGGGATGCCAAATGAGAAGACAAGCACCATGTGGAAGAGCTTGCATTTCGGGGACCTTCTGTGATGGGTTCCTTAGGAGGATTGATCTTAATATTGGAGGGTCTCAACTCTTGGTAGATACTCCAAGCATTCTGCAGGTCAGACCTTGGCTAATCACATTGCAGATATATGTCGTTGGAGAGTCAATTATTCCTGCAGCCTCTTGACCAGAGTTTCTCGTAGCCTGCAGAGGAAGCTAATACATGTAGCATGTGTGGACTTTCTTCCGCCACCTCCTGATGCATTTCCGGTCCTTTGATGGAGGAGTTCTGGCTTGGGGAGGGCATTCAACAGGATGTATACTGTCAGGAGAGATGCATAGCCCGATGGTGAGTGTGAGAGCTTGGCATCCACTTCTACCGTCGGGGGTGATATCGCTGAGTGCTCATTTCTATCTTGGGCTAGCCAGGCATATGAGATAAAGGTATATTTTTGGCATTATGACTCTGTACTAATTTATATGACAATATGCCGTGTTAAGGAGGCCGTCCTTTCCCTATAAATTATATTATGATGTACTGAGGTCAAATGTAGCATTGAGGTTATTATCCTACTGTGGTTTGTGGGAAGCCACATGATCCTTGTGTACCATTGACACCATATCATACATCCATGATTCCATATTATGTATTTATCACAAATGTTAGGTGGGGAATGAAGGGAACCTGCTCTTTTTTTGAGGGTAGTGACAGCGGCACTGTGTCGAAGTCCTGCGATGTGGAACTATGACCCACTGTGTTGCCATATGGCAACTTGTTTTTATTGGTTTTGCTTCAACATGTTGAGATTCCTCTATGTTTATGGGATGCTTACCTGAGAGTGGCAAGGGTTGGGAGGGTGGCCTGTAAATCGGGGGCATGAATCTCCCCATTTCTACATGTTGCATGTTCTGTATGAGGATGTACACAAGAAGAATTATTTCATGCCATCTCTTTTCTATGTGGGAGAAGTTATTTGGAGGACTCTGAGTTACTAGAGGAGGCATTTATGGATGATTTTTTTAGGTAACTTGGGCCATTCTTGGAGGCTACAATTTCAGCCCTAGATCAAAATAGCCTTGTAGTTACCATAAATGAAGACAGATAAATAACTTAGTGAGAACTAACTTTCCACAAACAATACATTGCATATAAATCGAAGTTGGAGGATTCTTTCAATGAGCTGTATCTAGATTGCCTATTTTGGTTTCGATGATAGCATGGGCTTGAGAGTTTCTGTCAGCATGATATCTCTATGCCAGGCTGGTAATCCTTCTCGAGGAGGAAATGGGCAGTGGCATGTTTCCACTACACCTTTCCACTTTTTATGATGTGAAACTATTCATTTTTGCAAGTACTTGGGAAGACCATTAGAGGGCAAATTACGAGATTATTTTTGACATGGTGGGAATTATTAATGAGGATGCCATAAGAGGATTAGGGATAAATTTTTTCTCCTTGTTAAATAATATTTGAGGGGAGGACCGTAATATTCCGGCAACTTTCCAGCTTTCAAGCAAATGGAATATTATAGTTGTTTTATCATCAGCAGGAATACAAGGTGGAAGGTTTATGTTCCCTAGTAATAACAAAAACTTCAAGTGTGAAAGGGGACCATTTTAGCAGCAAATAAAGCACCTACATGAACAAGGGCGATCATGTTGATTCAACAATTCTGACTAAGTCAACAACATATGGAGGAGTGGGGATTAACGGAGAATAATGTAATGGAGGGAGATGGATCTCAATAAAGGACCCATCTAATTGTGCTAAGGGAGAAAGCTCATATTATATTTAAGAGAGTCTGGACATATGGGGGGATGTTTTGAGATTATTATTCAAGGTCATCTGCTTAGACTTGCTTCCTCTTGTTGTTTACCGTGTGCAGTCATGGCTGCTTATGTTCTGTTCTTAGCGGGAATCCTACCTTCTTTCCTTGAGGGGCCCCTTGGGAAGAGTACGGTAGCTATTTCCACATTCAGGTTTCTAGGCCAAGCCACAGCCTTTCTACCGAACATAGTTTCCAGAGGGTTATCAGCCGTGTCGTTAGCACAGTGATGTTAGGATCCCATTTTCCGAGCTAGTTTCGGCAGTGGAGGAAGTGGTTTCGATTTCTTCGGGAGATCTGCTTGGAGAGTCTCGAGTAAATATTTCAGATATTTGGAACCAGTATCGACATATTTCTATCATTTCTGCCGTTGTTCCAACGGAACGTTATTTCGGGAGGGGCAGCTCAATGAAGATCTTGGGTTCTTTAAGTGTTTTCTTGTGATTGAGGGGTTGTCCTTTCATGAGGTACTTTGAGGAGCATCATATATATTGTATTCTGTTTCTTCTACATTATTGTTTCTAATTTTCGTTGAATCTTCGCCCACTGGCTTTATCCCATCTTGCATAGTATTTCTAAACTCTTTCCGTGTTCTTTGTAGGAGTTTGCTTGAGTTTGACCGTATCGGGCATATCTTTATGTACATAAAATCACATATTTTGTATATTCTTTTGTTGTAGCAATAAATGAGAACGCACCGTAGGCAGCTTCCTACATTTTGTATTGTGACACTGTACCATTTGTGAAGGATTTCTTATGAAAGGTTTGTTCCCATTGTATATGATTCATGCCTTCACTATTATGTACTGATTTCTAGTATAATACATGATTTTATGTCTCCATATTGGTCCCCAATGTTTATGAGTGCTGATTTATATCATTATTTCATTTTGTGTCTATGTATTTCGTATCCCCATTTTGGGGATACGTGTATATCGTTCTTCTATAATGATTATTAGATGGATTATATATCCGTATTCCCGCTTCAAGAGCTCTCCATCAAAAGTTTCATATTCCTAATAGTTTGGAGGAGGATCTAATTGGCCGTGTTGAACCGGGTTTCTCATCAATGTTATTTCCAAATTGTGCTTCAATTTCTGCATCATTGAATGTACAAATGAACCAAACTCAAGCAAGAACAAAATATAGAGGGTAGAATGTGAGTTTTTTCGATTGGTTACCATATATTTTCCTATGGAGAGTTTCCTCGTACAAATTTTTGTCGTACTGTAAGACCCATTGTGCTTAGGTTTATAGTAGAAGGGTTCCTTGTAACTTTTCTCAAGAATGTGATAAAATCACGTTGTTATTTAGGGCTGTCTC